>JAWMRA010000113.1:20119835-20146120 GCA_035584735.1 Pseudotriccus pelzelni
AAATCCAATGCGCAGGCTGGAAGGTGTAAAGACCTTCCCCGGTTCTTCGTTCGCGAAGACTGGCCATTTACATTTACCTTTAAATGGATGATTTGAATGTGCATGATCAGTAGTGTCAGGGGACAGCAGTGGAAGGAGAAGATATGTATGGACCTCTAAAACTTAATCCTTAGAAAGCACAGTTTTTGTGAGGTATTTATATTTTTAATACAAGCTATAAGAGCTAATGTGCTTTATTTGATTAATGTTTTGGTCCAGAACTAGTGAAGTCGAGGAAAATTTTCCCAAAGGGCTAAACTTTGTACTGTGGCAATTGATGGCAAAGCTATTTTTCACTTCTCTGCTGTGAGATTGCTCTGTGAGGGAAAGTTGAAATACGAACTAAGCCCCAGGAGGTCTCTCTGGGCTCCTCCTCGCAGAGTAAAGGCCAGAATAAAATATCCTTGAGTCCATGTGTTGTCACCCCTGGACTTTGCTGCAGAACTCCTAATGGAGGAGTGGTGGTTTTTTGGTGGTTGCCCCAGGGTGGTTTCTGCCCCTGCTGGGACCCAAGGAACTAGCTTACAAAATTTTTTTATGTTTGTACCAGAGACAAAAAGTTTATACTGATTTCCCCCTACCCCTCTTCCTTGTGGAAAATAAGCAGTGATTGAGATGCCCAGGAATTTCTCTACCCAAACTTGGTAATTAGAAAAAGTGCTGGAGTTGCTGAGTTGAAAGCAGTGTTTAAATGGGTGAAGGTTACTGGGCAGTGTTTGCACAGGAGGTCAGGCTGGGCGATCTCTCTTTGCCTGCCGCCAAGTAACCCTGGAGCATGCGGTGCAGCCTTGCAAACAGGGAGTTGTCTAAGAGAAACTCAAAGATTTATTTCCTAGTACAAAGGAGCAACTGGCTTGGTGGTGGGCTGCCTGCTGGCCAGAGCAGGCTCTGCTCCGTTTGGTTTTCCACTCTGCTTCTGTCGTCGGCACGTCCCTGTTGCGAGTAATGAGCTGAGAGAGACTGGAAGAAAGCCTGCAGCGTGCCAGCTCGTCTGGGAGGTGCAGCTGGGTAAAGTGCAGCAGCAAATCCTTTGCAGTGCTGGTACTGAGAGTCGTTTCACGGAGCGATTTTGTTCAGTGGTTTTAATGGTGCGAACAGTTAGATGCACTTACATGGTAAGTGTCCCTCTGCGTGCTGAGGTGGCTTGTGTCTCTGTTCCTCAGAGCTGGGAAAAGGTGGCTGTTGGGCTGCTTGTACAAAAGGGTCTCTTTTTCAGTCTTTGATTCTGTGACAATCTTTTGGGAGAACCAGAATACGTGGGACTGATGCAGCAGCATGTTCTCTTGTTGCTGAAGTTCTCCACTCTTAGCTCCTGGTTTAGCAGAGTAGGAGAACATGTCAGGTTGTCCTGCTGGGGCCCAAATGTGTGCTTAGGATGCTTTGGTTCTTGGCTAGCAAGGAAAGTTAGCAAAGCTAACTTGACTTTGTTTCATCTGAAGAATTTCAGTCTTCCCACATCTGTTTTTTTTCTCTTATATTATCTGTTGTGTGATGAGTAAGAGCTGGTATTCAGAAGTGGTGCCTGAAGAGCGATGGGTTTGGTTGCTGAGTGGAGCTGAAGGTCCTAACAGTTGGAATCTTGGAATGCAAATAGCATCCAAAAATGGATTTGCCTTTTATCCACTAACACAAACACAGGTCACATGTCTTAATTATCAACAGAGGTAAAAAATCAGTCTTCCTGATGTTCCACAGGACTGCTAGTTCAGTATATTCTGAATGCTTTAGCTCTGGAGTGTGAAAAGCCAGGGACAGAAACACCAGGAGGTTGGTCCCTTCTGCACCACCTGGAGATGTTTGCAGCCTCCCCAGCACCAGACCTGCTGGTGGTGCCAAAGAAAGGCTCAGATGTGGCTGAAGGTAACAGGCTGCCACTGAGACCCCCATCTGCCCTGGCTGGTGGGAGAAGGATGGTGGGGACCTGATGGACTCACTGTTTTCCCCACCAAGGAGTGAGGATGTGGGGGAACGTGATGCTTTACGCTCAGCGGCAGGGCTTAGGAGATCCAGAAAACCACCTATTTGCTTTCAAGGCTTACTCTGCAGTCAGCATAATTTCTCAGGAGGAAGAAATTTTACTGTGGAACAGAAGGTTGGGGAATGGAGTGTTTGCAAAGGGAAAAATAATTATATTTATGGCCTGGGAGTTGAAGACGTTTTTGGACCTGATCACCTCTATCTGTCTGCTTTGCATACAGGAGGCAAGTTATTGGATAGTTTAAAATGTTGGCTATTTTATAATAATACTAATAACAATTTAAATATTTTCCCAGCTGTTGGAGGATGCAATTTTTCTTTCATAGGCCATTATGTATGCAAGACCAATTGGTAAACTGCAATGTACTGTTCTGTAATTATTCTCCCCTGTAGCTTTAATGAGGAGATCTGTGTGCAGTTTGATGGGAGAATATACTCTGCCGACAGCTACATTGAAAATCAAGACAGGTGTAATCTGCTTACTGTAGTCTGTGAATCCTCACCATGTGGCTGTGTTATCTCTAGTGCATGTTTATAGAAAGATGCTTGTAAAAGGATTTAATTTAATGGAATAATGGTAACTGACACTATGAAAATGAAGGGGCTCAAATAATACGGTGAGCAGAGTTGTATAAACACTAAAGCAGATGATTAAAAAATTGCTATATTACATCATTCAGTTAATATTATATGAAAGGAAAATACAAATTAAGCTGTGTTATGGTCTAGAAGAAAAAGCATTCTTTATTACTATCCTAGTCTTAGAACAAACTTTGGAGGAAATGTATCATTTTGGGATATGTAGGCAGAGATAACTGATCAGTCCTGCAGATGTGCATGGCTAACACTGGAGCTCTGAATGGGCCTGTTTCCAGAACCTGAGTGGAAAGAGCAGAATATCTTTTAGAAGGCAGATACTCTGCTGAGCTGTAGCCAAAAGCTGCAGCTTTCTCTCAGGTGGAAGGGTGGTTGTGTGATGACAGGACAAGTTAAAGCTGTGTTTAGGAACCCACTCTGTTTGTGGTGGGGAAGCTTTAAGACTCTCACACGTGATGGGTCTCTGTTTCCTTACCTGCACAGTAACGGTAATAATAAACTATTAGTAGAAAAGCAGCCAAATAACTTACTTTTTTAAAGCACACTGAAAAAAAGGAACATCTCCTTGCTAGCAGCAGTTACACAGGATTGTTAATTTGGAAAGATAAAATGCTTAGGCAGAAGTGTGAATCTAGCTCTTCTTTTTGGAGGCTGAGAGAAATAATACCCGGTCACTCTCCATGGATGTGATTTATTAATTATCAGTCATACTTAATCACTTGATACTGACATATATCTAACACACTGGAGAGTTTAATATTGGAAAGAATACTTACTGTGATTTTTTTTCTCAGCAGTCCATTTTTAAGTGCTGGGGGAGATAATGTGGTGCCAGCACTTTGGTATTGTGTTTCAGATCCTGTGTGACTCTGTCCTTGAACATAGAGCATGAGTGCACAGAGGGTGGCAAAAAGTTGTTAGCAAGAGCTGTGCTAAGTGTGACCATCCTCTGCATTGAATTGTTTGAAAGGCTTTGGCTTGTAGAATTCACACATCTCATGACTCTTAAGTATTTATTCTTTTAGTATTTTACCTTTTTTGTGGTAAGGTAAATGAGTCTGATTTATTATTCGTACCAAGGATAGTAGAAGTGCATGTTTGGACATACTATGTTACTGCAACAAACAAAATGTGTTTAAGGAAATACTGAGAAGCACTTCTGTTGGAGAAAGATGGGTATTGGATGGGAGTTGGTCATTGTTGTTGATTATTCTTGTTATGCTAATCTTGCTCAGATTTTTGAGTCTGGTGGTTGCACTGATAAAGGAGCAGCCTTGATTTCTGCACATATGTTACAGTTACTTGTAAAACAGGGCTCACAGATTGCTCTGAAGCCTTTACTGTTCCTGCAGAACGTATTGGTAGTTCCAGCAGTTTGATCACAAATGCAGCATTTCTCTCCTAATGTTGTGCAGGTTGATAAAACAGTTGCCGAGCTGGAGTCCCTAAAGAAATTATTAATTATCTGGTTAATGTGCATCAGGCTGTGGGAGTGTGAGATTAATCACCAGTGCTGGGATGAGTTGCTGAAGTGGATTTTGGTTTTTCGTCTCCTGTCACTCGGTAATGGCTTTTCCTTCCTTCACCATCAGGTGAACAGGTGCGGAGATGCTGTATTTTCATTTTCCTGTAGTCGGTAACAGCCGGTGACCAGGAGATGCCTTTTTCTCAGTCCTGCTGCATGAGCAGTTTACAACATGGAGTGCTACCTGCTTTGGATGTTCCAGCTGCGGGAGATGCTCCTACAGCACAGAACTGACCTGAGCCTTCCCGGATAAACACATTTGAACACGTGTGCCTGGGGAGGGATGCCAGGGAGGAGTGTTGGGCTGAGCTGGGTCTGGCTCTCCTCTATTCCCCAGGTCTCAAAGGGATTGACTTGTATTTGGATGTGGAATTGCAACTTGACTCCTATTTTGAATGTATTTATAGTACTTAAAATTTTTCAAGAAGTGGACATTCAGCATGCCTCCTTTGTTTAACGCATCGTAAGAAAAATGTGTTCCTTTACTGAAAAGATACAGAAGTGGTTCTGGCTCAGTCTTTAGTGCTACCATACTTAAAGCCAGTGGGCTACATAAATATTCAGACATTGGAGAATGAGCTGGACTCCTTTCCAGTGGTGGTGGTGGATCAGGGCATTGGGGTGCAACACTGCAAGCACTTGTCCTGCCCCGTTAACCATCAGCAGCTGCATCAGAAATTGTTCAGTGCAGCCCTGATGTTCTTCTAGAGGTCCCTACTGTTTTACACACATTTGCACCACACAGTAAAGTGATGAAAAAACTGAGGAGTAAATTTGACAGTTATGTTGCTACATGAATCTTATACACGAAGCCATTAACAGCTCTGCTCCAGGAACTTTGGCTGGAAGGGCCTTTAGTTTTAGTGACTACTCATGAGGAGAGGACAGAAGGTGAGATGGAAAGAGCTACACGCCTAAAGCAGAGTTTGTCTAGGCCAGGAAGCATCTTCTACTTAAGAAGGGAAGAAGCTGCAGACAACAGTACAACAATCTTCCACTAATGCATGCTGAGGGACAGCAGCAGAGTTTGAACCTCTCTCTATTTATAAGGCCTAGTTATCGGGATTACTTTATCATCTCTAACCACAAGGGTTTTTTTCTCTCTGAGGAAGTCCTGTAAATGACCACAGCTACTGAAACTCTGAGATGCACAGCACTTAACTGGAGACCTGTTTTTAACTTTCTATTTGACTAGACTGTATCAAGCATTTGGTTGGGGATTTGGTTTTGTTTTTGTTCTGATGTGAACATGTTGGTGTTGGCCTTAATCAGCTTATAGGTTTTGTTTCTTTGTGGCTGAACTAGTGTTTTTATTGCCCCTGGTGAACTGAACATTTTTGATTACCTTGCCACTTGAAGCAAGCAGAGATATATTTGAGGTTGCATTGCATTACTCCATCCTTGGGCTTTTGTTGTCCATATTGTACTATCCCAAATCCCTCTTCAGCTAAAGATGTTACCTCAGGAGGGGAGGAGGTAGGTGTGCAGTTTTCAGAGAATTTGCTTTTTATAATAGCTATGTGTTCCACTCTGGAATCCCTGAACAGCCCCATGATGGCATAAACATCCATTTGTTTGGCAAGCTATGTTATAACTTCACATTAAATGTAGATGACCCATTTGTGTTTGAAACCCCCCTAACCAGCAAGTCAGCGTGGCAGCAGTGGGGCTTTAAATGTTAAGCAGTCTTCAGGGCTTCAGGTTGAGTATTTGCAATGGAGTTGTTTGGATTTCTGTTCCTTGCAGAGCTTCCTGTGCTTGTTGTGGTAACTAAACTCAAGTTTACTTTGTTAAGCTCAGCGTTTCCCAGCACTGAAGAGATAAAGGAGAAAATAAGACCTTTAGGAAACAAGAAGTAAATTTGTTTGTATGGGGATGCAGGTCACTCTCTTTTTATGAATTTATTTAATGGTGATATGCCTATTTCTGTATGCATGGTTGTGTGACCATATGTGCATGTGTGCTTGCCCACAGTGATGTACGAAAGCAATGCAAAAGTTGGGAAATGTGTGAACCATAAAGACAGTAATTCACTGGACTCTTCTGTAGCTGTTGATCTCTGGTGCTTAAAAATAAGTAGAATAGCAAATTTTCAGATGAGTAAATTGTGCAAATTCAAGCCTAATTTACATGTATGATCACCTTGACTGCTTGTACAAATCAGGTAATTGTGCATGCAAATAGCTAATTAACACAATTAGCCAATCTGCTGATTCAGCCCCAGGATTTGTAAGTGTATACTACCCATCTAGTTATCATTCATCTGCAAAGCAGTTGTATGACCAAAATCTAAGCCCTCATAATTTAGCAGCTTGATGGAGTTGCTTATTTTTTAGTATCATGGGTTTTGTCTCGGGGGTGGACAAGTGTCTGATGGGGATCACAACTATTACTGCAGTTGGGATCCAAAGTCACTTAGGCTTAGTAGAAAAATTTCATTTCAAAGTAGAAACTCAGCGTTGCTGCTGATGGACCCTCCCAGCTCTGCAGCGTGTGGCAGGCTGGCTGTTCTGGTGGCATGAAAGTTGCAGTCATGCCCTTCCCATAGAAATTGTTTCATGTGAGCACAGGGCCATGCTAATTTTGCCCTATGGCTTCATAAAAGTACCCGTGAACAAAGCTTGTTAAATGCCACCTTACTACTATTTTTAAATAAGCAAAGCATTTTGGCTTTTAAGGCTGCCTACTTCCTCCACCTTGGTAGAAAAGAATTTACTCAAAAAAGGTTTAAAGGGCAAGTCTCCTGGTTTTATCTGTTTGTCAAACTTCCCTTCCTTAACATATTTGACTGCTAAGCAAAAATACCCAGGCAAGTTTAAACATGCAAATTGTCGAAGTGTTGCAACTGCGTCTATGGTCACTAAATATGAGTCCAGGGATTTCAGAAATGTTTCTCCCATTTTAGTTTCTATTATTTTTATAGCTGTTATGGGGTGGTTGAGTGTGCAGAAAGGTAACAGCATAATCTTCTGAAGGCAGGTATTTCTTGAACTGTCTTTTAAAAAATGTTTCCTAGTTATAGAAAAATTAAAACCTGTGTATTAGATTTGTGACCTACCTAATATACCATTTGCTCCCTGAATTTCCTTTCTTAGAAGTGGTTTTGTTTTGAAACAAAGATGGAATATGCCAATAGCACATAGCGAACCAGGATTCAAATCCTAGCAAAATTTTTCATATTTCTCACATAGATGTCTGTGGTACATAGCATTTTCCTTACTAATGGGACTTCAAAACACACTGAAAAACAGTGACTGAGATGCTGATTGTGCAGGGACTATGTTGGGAAAAGGAGCACCTTGTTATGTGCTCAACAGTAACACTCTCATTTCCTGAAAATCACCTCTGTGAGGGGAATTAAATATGACCGGGATATGTCTTAAAAAGAAAAAGCTTTTACTATCATCTAGGTGGCCTCCAGTCAAAGACCCAAGGGACTTCAGTGTAAGACATAGTGTGGAAAAAAAAAAGTCCTGTTTCTGGTAGAGCCGCATCCATCTAGTGGTAGTTGGGTGCAGAATTGGGAGAGAAGAGTGCCAGCCCTGATGTGGTCACAAAATTTCTCCTCTGAGGACCGGGGTGTTTCTAAGCATGTACGGAGGAGACACTGCAAACATGGAAAATCCACTTTAAAGCTACTATTTAAAAAAAGCAGAATGAAAAGCAAAGTAGTGGAGACCTCCGTACTTCTTGTCTGCAAACAACACTGTGAAGAAGTCTAAAACCCATAAATAACCTCCTTTCTTTATCGAGCTGTGTAGTGGCACAATTTGAGGTGGGAATTAACACATGCCTCCCTCAAAAAAACCCCAAAACATGAACCAACCAAATACCACCCCACCCCAAGAAAAATACCAAAATCCAAAACAAACGAACAAATATTCCAAACCAACCAACCAAAAGAAGTCAAGGCTTCAGTGCTAGTTAGCATGCTGATACCTGAGAGCACATCCAGGCTACAGCTTGCCTCTTACCAGCTTGTGTGTCCCCACCCTGGGAACAGAAGGGAAGAGCTGGAGCCTTAGTTTGTGCACAGGCTCTTCCCCCTACTTCAGTTCGTGCTTTGCAATTTAAAGATGAAAAATTCATTGAGTGACAGATGATGATTAGTGAGGAGCTGAGGCCTATCTGCTGCAAAAGGGAGCTGGGGAGGAAGACTTTATTCCTGGTAGTGTCATGTCTTTCACCTTGCTGCCCTTTAAAGGAACAGTGGCAGCTGTTTGCTAAACATTTTATTTGGAAGTTTGTTTTGGCAAAAGCAACATGACTCTTATAACTCATTATTTCTCACGAATCTTAAAATGTAAAAAATAACTGGCTGTAAAAATCTTTTCCATCATCCATGAGCCAAAGTTCCCTGTTGACTGTGCTGGTGACCTGGAATTGAACACTAATGGAAAATGAGAAGAAAACAATGATAAAAATAAGCAGTCTGCTTTTAAATGCAAAACATAATGAGACTAAGGGAGAAACAGAACTGAAATAAACTGATAATAAGACAAGCAAAGCTGTGTAGCTCTTCGTGTTGGGACAACTTAAATCCTGCTTTTCCCGGGAAGCAGAACTGTTGCAGAACTGGGGCCGAGGGCTATAACACGTTCAGGTGTCTCATAGGTGTATGGTGCTTTTTCTTCTAAGCTGGCTCTAGCTGTGAGCTATACAGTGCCAGCCAGAAAACGAAGGAGCCATTTATTGAACTGTTTAGAAGCTGGAAGGACAGAGGAGATACTTAGCTCTGGTGATGAATTTTATGTTTTCAGTTGGTTGAAATGCTGTTAGTATCCATGAATACAGGCTTTTCTGTGAAACCTGTGGAATTACCTGTCTGACTGTTATTTTAAGAGACAGCTCTTTTTCTTTGGGTCATCTATGTCCTATTGAAATCAGTGGGGGAATTTCTACCTGTGATGGGATAAAATTTCCAATCCCTGTTATACTTCCTTAAGGACTAAAGGAAAAGGTAGGGTTTAGGTGATCGAGAATGACTTATGGGCTTTTTAAAGAAAGGATGTACCTGCCAGGCAGTGAAGTGGCATACTACCAGTTGATATTATTTTTTTTCTGTAGTTACGGGCACTAAATAAACGGAAAATGCAGTGATGATGCAAGTGCCAAATTGCTGAGATCTGCAGATAACTTCTCTTCTTGCCCTTTTCTGTTGAGAACCATAGTGCCAGTCAGTGAGACAGCCGATTGCCTTTGACCGATTAAGGGACGTTTGAGGAACAGCTGATGGCTGAAACCCTCTAAAATGGAGTTGATTGTGAAGAGGAGGAACGTGTGCTAAGAGTTGGTAACCGCAGTTTATCTAAAAATATGTGCCTGCAGTAACTTCCTCTAGCCTGCAATTCAGGAGCCTGCTTGAAATCCCTCACATTGCGATGTCCGCAAAATATGATCATCATTATCTCTAGGTGATCAGAAAATTATGTTCCCTTCTGGCAAAAGGTGGCCTCTTCATGGGTGTTTACACCTTTGTCTTGCAGCCCACAGCCATGTGGTGTCCTTGGACCTGAAGACAATAGCACTCAAGCTAATCTCTTTTGTGCAGTGTGTAGAAGTGTTGGCTCCAACAGAGCAAGTCTCTGTGAGCATCCTAACACCGGCTTCCAGGCAGTTTTAAATCCTGTTTGAAATCCTAGGTGTTTATCTTTCAGTTTCTTTGTGGCTGGGCCTTGCTTGGGTATTTGTATTGAAGTCCTGTGACAAGAAGTGTGACAAGTGGCTTTGTCCTTCTAGCACAATGGAGTGCTCTGCAATATCAGTGCTAACATTTTACTCCCGAAAGAATCTTCAAGTGGAGTCATGGACAGCTATTCAATGAGTTTAAGTGACTTTGTCTCAGTAATTTCAGTGGTTTTTTGTTTCTATCAATTGAAATAGGTCAAAATCCACAGCCAGTGCAGAGCAAGTCTGTGCTGCAGGCACATTTTCTTGTGGGATAGTCTGAAATGGTTACGTGGTCTTCCCCCCAGTTTCCCAGTCACACATCTGGTCCTGTGCACTGAGTGCACATGTGACTTTATTTTTGCTTCTCTATCACAACCACAGGTTTACACTCTGTTTACAGCACAAACAAAACACTGCTCGAGTTGTTTCCTTTGTGAAGGGGATGAGAGAAGCAGCACCAGTGCTTCCTTGGTGTGATGGTAGTGGGCTCTATATACCTCCTAGCACTTCTTCATCCCCATTTTGATGAAATATAGGCTGTTACACCCTTCAGAAAGCAAAGGAAACATGCCTTGTAACAGACAAAGGAAAAAGAATTGTGCTTTGTCCTGCAGCACCTTTATTGACAGAGTTTTTCCTGGGAGCCTCAAAGCATCCGTAACTGTAACAGAAACTTGGTACACCATGAGTTACTTTTCCCAGTGAATCAACAGGCATATTGTATTGACATTTAAGTTTTGAGGTCTTTGGATATCCCTGCTGCAGGAACGAAGCTCCCAGATCAGCTGCTGCTGGCGAGGAAACGTAGATGCATTATTAGGGATAACTGGGTTTATCTCCTTTGACACTTTTCTGATATCTCTTGATCATTAAGGTCTGGATTAAGTGGAAAAAAACATTACTTGCATGGATGTTATGTAGCTTATGCCTCAGATCTTTTATGAGAGAGTTTGGGTGCTTAATGTCTGCTAATTCAAAAAGAAAAATCAAAGTCTTGTATACAGCTTCCTTCTGTCAGGTGCTGAGATGAGGGTTAGGTGAGCATGCAACAAAAACCTGGATATTTGAAAGTCACATTTCCAGCTGCATTTAAGAAATTGTAGATAAAACACCTTGAAGAAGAAAGAACTGGTTTGAGTTGGTTTTGCATTTACCTAGTGGATTTAATGAGGTTTAAGGTGTACTGTTCTGCAGCACTCTTGGGAAAATAGTAATCTGTATTTTCTTTCCCGTGAACTTACATCTTGACGTTTTTGTGAAGCCCTGCTGTGTGTCAGGAGCTTGCTGTATGTTCATTCCCAGCACTGGGAAGAGAGGGTTCTCCAGCAGTAGCATCAGCAGCATTGCATGGATCAGAGAAGGTGCTTGGCAGCCAGAAGGTACTGGAAGAGTGTAGGAAAGTAGGTCTGTATGTATCTGGCTGCCCAAAAAACTGTACTGGTTTTCGTGCAGTTTACGGGTTTTCAATATTTTGTTCCAAATCCCTACTCCACTGAAAACATAGCTATTATTTATAATAAAGAAATTAATGGCTTTCACTCTGAGCCCATAGCAGAAATTAAATACTCCTGTCTTTCAGTCTGAACATGTTTCATAGGAACTCAACAGGTATTTCTGGGGCTCCTGAGCTGATGAAAGATCAGGGAGGCTCCACCACATTGCTTCACTGCGATAGCAGAAATACCATGGTAATTTTGAAAGACCTGTCCTAGGGATTCATGGGTTTAGCAGCCTGATGTGCCCTAACCAGAGCAGCCCTTTATTTGTCCTGGTTTGTTCTTCTTCAGCACTTTTCATCTGAGGATTACGAAAAGTGGACTTCACCCTGTGAAGCTGTTACTGGAACCATTTATGGACAGAGAACTGAGGCTCGGCTAACAGTGACTTTCTAAAGGTTACCTCACATGCCAGTAACACAAAGAAAGAGCTGTGCATCTGTTTCCTGAGCCCCTACTTTTTTTTGCCCAACATTTTCTTTAACCAGGTGGGAGGAAATCCACTTCTACACAGAGTCTAGCACAACTTACGTAAGCAGGGATCGTGTAAATTGTCAAGGAAGACTTTCTGCTGGTGCTGCACAGAGGAATAAATTGGTTGAGAACTTTGTGGGCTGCTTCACAAAAGACAAATGACCGCATGAAATTTGATTTTCAGAGAAATTTTCTTCCTAGGAGAATGCAGCACCTCAGCATAAGGAGATCTGCAAGCTAATGATGTAAAAATAGCTTGGATAATAAAAAGCTGGTAAACAGAGGTATGGTAGCAATTGGGATGTATGGGAGAGACAGGCTAAACTGATCTGAGTTTATTATGAGGAATTTATTCTCTCAAAAAGGTCCTCTGATTTAACTCAGTCAGTGCTGGGTCACTTTTAGCTGAAGCAGAATATTTAGTTGTAGAATTCTAAAGTCATCTTCCTGTAAAACAAAGCAAAAGAGTGTCCAACTGCAAACTTGAGCTCACTCAGAATAATCCAAATTTGTTTTGAAGGACTTTGGGGATACAATTCCTTCTGAAGATTCCCATTCTTCTGTATTTTCTTCGCCAAGTGAGTAATTAGTTACTCCTTGATTATTGCTTATCACTTTATACTTTTTCATGGAGACAACAAGGGACTGTGAGGCTGTTAATAGCTATGCTCAGATCACCTTTCTTTCTCAAGCATGTCGTTATTAGTTTAAAAATAACTGGAAGTGAAATACTTTTAAGTTCTTGTACATTTGTTTTTTTGTTGGGGTTTTTTTTGGTTTTTTTAAACTGAAATCCTGAGTGCCTTCCAGAACATCCTCAGTGATTACCAGAAGTGCATCGTCCCATTTTTCTTGCCTGGAATCGCTACGCCCCAGTAGTGTTGATCAACAGCATTGCACACTAAAGCTTGACTTTAAGCAGCCTTAGTCTCTTTTTCATCCCATAGTTGAAAATTTTCTTTCATCTTTTCGGATGTTCCTAAACATGGCAACAAGCGTGGCTCTGCAACAGATGCAATTCTTTCTTGGTCTCTAGGTAACATTTTAACCTGTGTAATGTTCACAGCACAGCACCGTAAGTAATATTCCAGGAAATACGCTGCCGCTTGTTAAAAAGGATAGGACCCCAGAGATGCCTTTAAATATGCCTGTAAAGTGAGAGGTGCCAAGAGAAAGATAATATGGCTGATTATAGTTATTTACCTTACATTTTCATTCGCCCTTAACTGGGTGTAATTTAGGGGCATGAAATCTCTTATTGGAAGTGTATTTGCATTAAACAGCTCTAAGCAACCATGAAAGTGCAGAAGCTGAAAAATTGACAGACTGGGTTCCTAGAATCCCAAAGTAGCATTTTTTTAATAGGCATACAAACAAATCAAATAAACATGTTTTGCTTCAACGATTTAAAGAATATGGTCTTTGGAGTAATTTGTCTCTCTTTTTATTTTTTTTAACCTATCATTTCTAACCTCTTCATTGCCTATCTCTAGTTTGCAGCTCCTCCTAACAATCTGCAGCAATTTCCAACCCAGCTGTTGTGGTTGCAGAGCATTGTGCCTTTGTTTAGCTTTCCCTGAGCTATCAAATCAGTCTGTAAAGGGGATTACCTGGCTAGTGATGTTGTTTTTCAGGTCTGCACTTTTTAAAAAACTGTTTTGCAGTGGCTCTTCCCCCTGTTTCTCTCCCACTTTACACTTGGGTGGAATCAAGTCTTTTAAGCAAGAACCTTTGGTTGGCTTTGATAATCCCCTTCACTTCCTTTGCAAATAATCATAACCAAGTGGAAAATCAATCAGAATAGTGGATCTTTTCAATCAGGTTGTGGTCTTGTAGCAAGACTTAAATGTTCATGTGTGCTTTTAAAAAAAGACAAACACCTTTTTCCTCTACTGTGATGGCATGTGCTAGGCTTGAGAAATTTATGATCCAACTGTGTGCTGTTAAACAGGTATGATCTTCCACCTCTACCCCCTAGCAGTTGGTCAGTTCTTTTATAGCCATTGCCTCTCCCACAAGGCAGTTTATTTAACTGATGTTTGTGAAATGTTGTGATCTTTGCATGAATGGAGTTATTGAAGTGAAAGGCATTAGCAGTATTTATTTCAGCAGGTTGCGGAATTAATGACTAAAGAAGAAAAACTGGTAAAACTTGCTTTTTATATATACAGTAGAATCCTTAAGAAATTTAATTTGTGTTTGAGAACGGAGACACGTCTGTCTGAATTTATGTTATGGTATGTATGCTCTGCTTGAATGTTTTCTGACAAATATATATGTTATTGAAATTTATCTATAGTATTCATTTGATAGTGTTTTCTTTTCCTGAGCGTTAACTGGAAGCTAGTGTCTGTCTTGCTCTGCTCAATGCAAAAGATATATTTACTGTACTTGAGTGTCTTCAATTTTGGTTCTCGTTTTGCAAACACAGTACATTTTAATTAAGGCTTGTCACTCGAGATCTAATGAATACATTTACTGTAATGTCTCCATCTTCAGGAGGTGAATTTGACTTCGAAATTGTCTCTGTCACAGAGGGGCTGATAATATCAGTTTAAAGATTACTTCTTTTCCTGGGGAAGAACAGTTCATGTGGTTCACCCAGCTCTTGTTTAGGCAGTACTTGCCTAAAAGGTCACAGAATGGTATTTATTGCAACATACAGGCAGACAGGAAAAGTCTCTGAAGACACATATGTACATTTAACTCGGAGAATGTACCTGCATAAGACTATCCTTTATTTTTTTTCCCCAATGTTTTTCTTTGACACGGTTTCAGAGGTGGCTTATTGATTATATTTGGAAAGATGAAGAAACTCCTCACCCCAAATCATGCTTCTGTTGGCATATGAGAGGACTTTGATCAAACAAACAATGAATTGTCTAATATACACAGTAAAAAAAAAAAAAAAAATCCTATGAAAGCTAGTTTCAGTCGACCTTTTACCTGTGCCTGTTTTTATTCTTGTGGGTGGGGACTATGTATGAGAAGAGTTGTCACCCCTCTGTGTCTCTGACTCATGTTACTGTTGGAGTTTAAAATTCCTGCTTTTAATGTCAGGTCAAAACCATAATTAATTTTACTGTCGTGTAAATGCCATTTTATGCCATGTTGTTGTCCAGAATGCACCAAAAAGTGAATTTGAAGTCTTCAAGAGAAGGAAATGAAGTAAAGCCTCGAAGTTTTTGCTTTTCATTTTTGCTGTATCTTAAACTGAAGTATTTTTAAACTGAAGTATTTTTTCAGCTAGTTAAAGCAAGATTATATCATGGTGCTGTCTTCTGGTATAGTGTTATGATGAAAAGGCTTTAGCTCCCAAGCTGCTTCCCCAGCCACTTCTACCATCACCATATTCAACCCGTGTTACAGCCACCTTTGTTAGAAAATGCTGGGGTTTGCATGAAGGAAGAGCCCAATGCAGGACTGAGTTAAAAGGGAGATGCTGGGGGGACCCCACAGGACCCAGGGGTGCCCAAAAGAGAAGTCAGTGGGGTGGCTGCTTGCTTGTCATCCTCAAATGTCCTGGTTAGGGACTTATTTGGTGGGTAGCATGTGATTCACCTGTGATCATCCAGTGCAAACATTTGGGAAGTGCTATTGCACCTATTCTGTGTGTGAGGATTCACGTCATAGTGAGAGCAAAGCCCAGATTTTGAAACATACACCATGTACGGGTGTCCTCACCCAGGGTCCCAGGAGAGCTGTGTGGCAGCTGACCAAGAGGACCAAGGCTGCCTCACCCAAATCGTGCCATGGCACTCATCCTTCCCTCTGCCAGCCCATCCCCGACACAGGGGTGGCAGGAGCAGGCTGGGGACCAGGATGCTTTGCCCTCTGGCCGCCACTGCAGAGGGGTGGGGAGTTAAGTGCTGTGCAGGGCCCTGAATGGGCCACCTGTGAGGTGGCAGGTTATGCTAATGACAAACGTGTGTCACTGATGGGTACATGCTTTTTTGACCTGCTTTAATTTTTCTAGCTGGGACTTTAATTGCCAGAGAAAGGTATAGACAAATGCAATAAAAAAGCTAAACAAATCAGAGCTCTAGCAAGGCTCTTCAAGGAAATACGTTTTAGAAAGACTTTTTTTTTTTTCTTAATTAATCGGGATTTTGTTGTCAGGCTAAAACAGACTAAAAATAAACAGCTGTATAGTACTTCATTAAGCTGCCTGCTTGGAGTGATTTTCCCATTGATTAGTCTCAGGGCTAATGCTGGTTCATTCCTCATTTCATTGCTAATTAACATCAGCTCTGCTCCTGACCACTTGACCGCACTCTCTCTGTGAACATGTGCTGGTTTGGCAAGTAATAACTGCTCCCTCCCTCTTAAAAGAGAGAATTAAGGGACAAAATAGCTATCAAGAGTAGATCTTTGCTTCTACCGTAAGGAGAGCAAACTGGAAAACCGTATCAGCCTGTAAGAAGGGTAATAAACATAGTTTACAGAGCACGGAAGTTTGATTGAGGAACTATGTAAATACAGATGATGAGCTCAAGCTGCCATATGAATTGACAGGCTTGGCTCATCTTCTGTCAGTCGAGCTGATTCAGACTCTTCTGGGATGTTCGTGGTGCACATTACCTGACCCAGGGGCTTATGGCCTTTGGGAAGAGGGCAACTTTGGATGGGCAGCAGTTTTCCGAATCTCTGCAATGTTCTCGGAGTTCCAATAATGAAATACATTGGCAGTGGGTATGGAAAGAGCAGGAAACAATGCCATGCTTATAGGTTTGTCAGGCCACTTCCGTGCAAGTGGAATATAGATGAAAATAGGTGAATGAAATAGTAGAATTGGCATGGATGCACTCTGAGGAAATCTCTAACAACTTTAATAAAATTAGCAGCCTCTGTTCTGGGTGAAAAGGTCAATTTTTCCATAAAATCCAAGTAAACTGGCATTTTGGAAAACATCTACTAATCTTGGCACAGAATAAATAACATTATCCCAAAGTCTTGGTTCAATTCCAGATCACAGCGTTTTCTTTTAATTGAATTGGATATTGCATTTCATTTTCAGAAAGTCCTTTTTTTTGATTTTTTTTTTTATTCCTACGTTTTGAAGCATTCATATCTCAGAACTAATCAGAAACTCAGCCTTATACAAATCTATCAATCAGAAACAGTCACTGGAGAGAGAGCTTGCCTGAGTGATAATCCTTTTCTACCTACTTTTGAGCAGAATCCTAATTCACTTGTTCATCAATTATATATTTTATATATTTCCACCGTTAATTTAATGGATTTAGGGCTCAGTCTTGCAAACACTTCTGCACGTGAGTAACTTTATTCATGCGAGCAGACTGCTCATGTGAGTAAAATTAACCATGTGAGATGTTTTGTCGGATCAAGCTTTACAGTCATTGTATGTATCCAGACACAAAACGATTGCCTTCCTAATGCCCCTTCTTGGATCTGTTGTAATAAAAGGCATATTTTACTAACATGAGTAAAAAAAGAAAAAAAAATCAAAGTATTAGTAACTGTACCAATTACAGTAAGAAAGGAGTCATTCCTATGCTTAAGAACATAACCACCGTAACATAACAGCACGATTGGTTACATCATGTAGCCTTCATGGATGGCTCTGGAATTGGTCTGAGAGCAGAGGCAGAAGAGTAGAAAAACCCATGTTACTGTCAACTGACTTTAGATAAGGCTAAAACCACATTGTGCTGCAGACTTTGCTCAGTTGGAAAATGGAAATGGAATTTTTGATTCTCGTTCCCAGGATATATCAAGCACCTCCTCTGTCTAAAAAAGATCTCTATGATATTTTTAGCTTTTCTCATGATGCTTCCATTTCTAGCCCTGTTCAGATGCAAAACAAAACAGCAAACAAATATTTATGTTAATAATTAAATAAATAAACCGAAGAAAAATATTTTCTTGGATCCTTTTAAGCTGTAAGGAGTCTGGTTCGAGGGAATGTCTTGCTCTGTAGCTTCCTTTTGGTAGGTTGGTAGTTACATTCATTACATTTCATTTTTTGTTCTCTTCTGGAGAGGTATTGGGAAATGCTAAAACCCTTTTTCATTGCTGGCATAGAAGTAACCCCAAAGTAGCTTTCTTTCCTCACACCTCTGTAGTGAAATAAGCATTTCCTTATACTTTTGCGTCTAGGTATTGGGAGCAAGCAGAGTTCTTTTGTAGGCAGTGTCCTAGCCCTCACTGGCTGCCCCATATCGAGGTGAGCTTTCTGAGCAGTCTCCCTCGCTGTATTATGTGGAATAACACCAGTGGTCAGCCCTCAGAGCACAGGGACAGCCTCTGGAACCCCTCTTGCAGGCTTGGAAGGGACTCCAGCAGTGATGGAGAGGAGAGCAGGCACGTGGGCCAAGCAGCATGGGCACGACTGTGGCTTGGAGGCTGTGGGTGCCCTGGAGTACTGCAGGTTTAGCTAAAGCAGTAAATCTGTGGATGGTTCCTTACCTGTTACCAAAGCATTAAATAATGAAGGGTTGGTGTTTTCTAGTTTTCTACTTTGCCTCTTCTTTCAAAGAATGCCATAGAAGGGAACAAGACGGCTTTAAAAACTCTTACGAAGGTGGCATGCTTTAAATAAGATCCTAAAGGAGGCTAACTTGGGTGACAGAGACTTTGTGATCCACAACAGTGGGACTATTTAAGATGTAAACCTTATGATAAAGTTACCCTTTCTGGCCTTGTAACCCTCACTGTTTAAAAAGAAAATTAATCTTTGAGTTTTCAGAGTTGAAAGTTACTGTGAGAGCCTCCAGTCGTTTGAACTGCAAGTTGGCATACTGTATTAAATAAAATTCAGTATCTTCTTGTGTCACTACAGGCTAGAATTTGGCGAATAAAGTACGATTAATAGCTCTTACAAACCTCTGGATGGACACCCAAAGGAGAGGAATAATACAGTTGCAGTATTACAAGTCAGCAACGCATTAAACATTTTTTTTTTTCCTTAGGAAAGGATTTCCTGTAGAGGTCCTGAAGAAAAATAAGTTTCATTAGTCGAGCATCGAGCAGAGATAGAGCAACAGGATTGATTGTAATAAGCCTCTCCTTTTTACCGAAATCCATTACTTTCTGAGCTATTAAGTGATGAAAGGGATTAAGAGAATAAAAAAAATATAAGCGGGACTGTATTCGTAAATCTAATAAAGTTGATAACAGTAGAGCATTTTGTGAAATTTGCATGTGAATTTATAACATCCTAATCCATTGGCAGCAGCGCTGTGCAGCAGAGGGAAGGGGGTGCACTGTGCATACAGGATAAAAATGCAAGAGCAGAATTTCTGGCCAAGAAGCAGCTTTTTTTATTTTTTTTTTTTGCTTTCCCCCCTCCCCCCATATGGATATCCATATGTTTTTATCACAGATTCCATACTTTCGGTGCCAGGATCCATATGTTTAGCTTTTGCTCAAATAAAAGACTATAAAATCATTCTTCATTATCTCTTTCTTCCTAGCTGGTGTTTTTGTAGACATAACCAAATGTGATGCTAGATGTTTGAGGCATACCAGATAGGCTGCAGTTGGGTCTCATCAGAGGTATTTAAAACCAGTACCTAGGGAGTTCAAGGGCTGGATTATCTTCTGAGTGTAATGCCCCTTGACAGTGCTTGAACAATGCAGGGGGTGCTATCATCTGATTGCAAAGTCCTGGCAAGGCTTTTCACCTATAAAAGAGAAGATCCTTTGGGAACAGCAATGAGAATTTTCCTCCTTTTTATTTTATTTAATTCTCGACCTGCACCTCTGCCTCTGTTCTTCTGCTGAGGGCTTTGTGATGCAGGGAGACGACATGACAGAGCTTTATTTCACTTCTGCCTTTTCTGCTTGCCCAAGGCCTGCAGTTGGTAGAATAGCAGCAGAATTTAGAAGTGCTGATAAAGAGAATTTGGGGTTGGCATAAGGATGATGTGTATCACCATCTCCTTGACATGACCCAGTCTGCTCTGTGCCAAGCAGATATCACTTACTAAGACTTGTGCCTAGTAAGGTTTTATTTTTCTTTTCTTTTTTTTTCCTCTTTTGATGGAAATGTTAATATAATGTTTTTAAATAGGTAAAACACAATTCAGTGTCCACAGTTGGACTGTGTGATAGGTACAAGTAACCTTCAGTTGTAAAATCTGCATGTAGACTTTGCAGTCAGATCCCACCTTCACTTGGACTTCCAGTCCTTCTTTGCAGCTGTGGTGTGTGCGTTTACTCCTCTCGGGAGTTTGATTGCCTGCCAGCAGGTTCTGACTGTCCTATGGCTATGGCATTTTTAACATGCAGAAGGGGTAAGGAATACCCTGTAATTTTGAATAGGAGAAAATTAGGGTAGTCATAATTACAAGCATTACAGTACACAGTTTCAAAATAAAGCCATCAATGTGAATATTTTATTCACAGTTCCTGCCTCTAGCCTCTGAAATATAACCCTGAGGTAGGCTTGGAGTTATGCTTTATCCTCTGCATTCCTAACAATAATAGAAATTATTGTGAAAGGTTAATAACCATTGTGCATTGGAGCTGTATTATCTTTCACGTGGAAGAAAGAAAAGGTGACTACCTTCTCTGAATAAACCAAGCAGTAGCATCTTGACTTTAGAGAGGAGACAATCAATGGCCTAAGAACCCTTCTAAAGCAGCTACATTTTAGATGGAGTTATTATGTTAATTTTCAGGCTAACCTCACTCTCATCAGAGTAAAAAGTGAAACTAACTGCTGATATGATTCAAAGCAGACATGACTCCTGATATGATCTTTGGAAAATCTATAGAAAAACTTAACCTTTCTTCTGATATTTTCTTGTAAGAGTATCATCCATTTGAGGTTGAATTTAGTTTGCATTTCAGTAGAACTGATCCATCATTTTTCAACGCTACCTTTCCTTCCCAAGGGTTGTGGTGGCTCTGGTGAGATCGGCAGCAGGTTTGTGGTGAGTTACTGGTTGTGAGTTACCTCATGGGCCTTGACTCGGGACAGTGGGCCACTGTTCAAAGGAGATGGCTCACAAGGCATGCCCCACATGCGGTGGTGTGCCCCACGCATGGTGGCCTTCTGTGTGGCAGTTCCCGGGCATGGTGGTCAGACATCCCAGTTCAATCTGGCTGCCTGGCCCACACATGTTGTCCCCACTGGAGATGTCTTGGAGTGAGGAGCTGGTATGTTGACCACCAAGCTGAGAGGAGGTTAACAGTCACCTACTTGTTACATTCAGGTGGGGAGGATTGACTTTAATACTATATGCAACTCAACTCATTTGTCCGGAAAAATCAAGTGGCAGCTTTCCTCCTTTCAGGAATGATTTTCTTGTGAGAATGCTGTGTTTTTCCCCCACCCGCCACCCAGCATTTGAATACCAGATTGAGCTAATTTTAAGATTCCTCAGGGCAGTGGCACTGCATTCCTTCCACTCTGCTATTCCTTACCACATTACCTCACTGCATCAGCACTCGTATCTCCCGCTGATGGCATCCAGTTTCCATTCCATTCACAGCAGCCAAGGATCATATCTCTGATCCACTTAGAAACACAATGATCTCTACCCCTGAGAATGCAAACGCTTTCTCAGTCAAATCTATTGATCTTCAGGGCTCTATTTCTGTCTTTCCATTCACTCACTCGATGTTTGGGATATTCATTCTGGGCAAAGAGTTAACTTGGCTACTAGGAACTCAGTGAGGAACACTTCTGCAGAATCCAAAGATAGACATGATCTCTTATGTATTCTTATGTCTGTACAAATACTGCACTTCTTAACTGAGCAAAATGAAAACCTCCCAGCCAGCACTGTGACAATGACAGACCTGAGTGTGCCATCACATTCTTATCCCAAGCTGACTCGCTGAACATGCTAATACTGAGTTGAGATGGGCAAGCACATGCTGAGTTCTGCAAGAGAAGAGGTAAACAATTTACATAGTGTCTTCAGGCAAGGGGAGATTTAAAATCTAAAAAGAAAAATTGAGACCAACATGCAAGGGCATTGGAGGAATGATGTAGTTTGACAAACAAACAAAATGAGTGAAAGCACTTTAAGGAAAAACAAGACATTTTTCTGAAGACCATTGTTGCCAGGGAACCTGGCTTCTAGGGTCTGGACTCTGAGCTCTCTCAGAAGTGTAGTTATAAAGAAAAGTGGGAATTTGTGGGGTATTTCAGCATCCCCTTGCAGGATATGTATTGAAATAGGCCTCTCCAATGTGTTCTTCAAATGGTCCTCAGAAAGTCCTCTTCTTCTATCACTGATAGCACAGTCTATAGAACAAATATACGTGCATGCCTAACTTTGGTCTTTTCAGTGTTCAGATGTTCATCATCACCCCCAAACAGGATTTTGGTTCTTAAAAGACGGGATTTTAAATGATTTTCAGGTATTGCTCACCACTGACCTTGAACTCATATTTAAAAGAAATCCAGGCACCATGATGTTGAGTGAGCTATGCCTGAGTTAATTTAATTATCTGGGCCTTAGACAATTTTGAAAATAATACCAATAATTCATGTCTTCTGGGTTCCAGCTGAGTGCCCCGTTTTCTCTACTTGTACGTGACAAATGAATCCATTGTTTCTCTGTGTGTTTTTTTTTTTTAAATACAGATATTAGGTTACTGCTTGGTCTAAGAGAAGACTTTTATTATTCAACACTAAGACTGCCAGGGGCACAGTAGCTAACCTGGTTTGGTCTTGACTGTATCACTCCATAGCTAAAGTTATTTCTCACAACTCATAGTGCTCAGTCTAACAACTGACACTGTATAGGTAAGTCAAACAGGCAGGAATGGAAAGGGTCCCAGGTGAAATAATTATGGGGTTCATTGTATACAATTATAATCTTGCTTAGTATATCATGAAGAGTACTGAGGTATGAGAGAATTTGACTTGTGAAGAAGTCTTAAATTTTTACATGGAAACTTACTCTGAACTTAAAACAGATACTGGTTCCTGATGTGCAAGATTAGTATGCAGTCTGTGGTGAATTGCCTTACCTCCCTTTTTCCTTCACCCACAGAATATTTCTCCTCTTGTGAGCTTTGCCTACAAAGTTGGGTAATAACTAGAAATAACTAATGCACTTCTTTGTAGCTTTCCCATGTAGCCATCTCCTCTCGCTGTTCGGCATATTTGTCAGCATTTCCAAATTTAAACTGAGGGAGGGGCAGAAAATTTCTTTTTCGTAATCAAGAAATGCAAGAAGAATAATATAAAAATATTAACACTGAAATTAATAGGTAATGTGATATAATGTCCTTTTCTGGACATTTCATTGCCTTTACAGTAATGATTTCATTTAATGTTCTAAAACTACAGGGATATAATAGTGCATGGATAATCTGTCCCTACTTACAGACATGAAAGACTTGTATGCATACGTACGCACAAGTGAAAGCTTCCCCTCTCTTCATCTTTCCAGCAGGTACAAACCATTGATAATCTTCGATTCTGGCAGAAACTGGGGGAGTAGGCGGGCATCTCTTAGGAAAGGCCTAGAGCTGCTTGCCCAAGGCTTTGATAAATCTGGTCCTCATGACTCTAAGTCCTGTACCTTAGCTGCCTTCTCCCAGCAAATGATACAAATTGTAATTCTTTGGCATGAAATAAGAAAGACTAATGGCTTTGAAGGTTTTATTACTTTGTTTTTCAGTCCTTGCTCTTAGTACACTGTTTGCTAATGCTTTTCCCTCGAAAAGAAAAGAATGTTGAGCTCGTTTCCATCTACCTCCCTTATCTGCATGTGCACGTATGTCCCCGTGGCACCCTGTAGGTCTGGCTGGAAGAGAGTGTCTTCGCTAGCAGGTTATCATGATGTGCTCACCACCAAAAAGGTTTCTGTACTGGATTGGACAGCAGCTTCATAAGATTTCTGCTCTCCCTCTTCCCACCCTCTCCCAGTTCCAAATAAAGAACTTCAGAGGGCAAACGTGCCGCTGCTGGTAGACATGTAGCTACTGTTGTATTATGGGGTTTTGGTTTGGTTTTTTGCCAGCTACTTGACATTGTTTTACAGCTGGACTGTGCAGCTATTTCCAAAAGGCTCAGCTAATTCTGTTGTCCTTTTTTATCAAGGAAATTCTTGAGAAACCACAATAAAGCAGCTGTAACCCTGGCGATGCTTACAACTGTGGCCAAAAATAGAAATCAGTGCTTCATGCATTTTCTTAATGAGGGTATAGGGCTTTTTTTTCAGTGTGGTCCTTGACACCTAGCCAAGTTAGGGCTTGGCTCTAAATGTTTTGTGCAAGCTTTATAAATAGCCCTGGATAGATGGGGCATTTCTTTTCCCAGTGGCGTGCGCCCTCTCAGGGCTGGCCCTTCCTGGAGCTGCTCGAGGGCAGCTGTGCTCTCAGGGCCTGATGGAGTATCTGCAATGAGCCTTTTAGGCCACAGTTGCCAAATACTTTGCAGGAGGTGCCTATCACCTTGGATCCCTGTTGGCTTGGAGGAGGAGGCTCAGCATCTTGTAGAATTAGGTCCGTAAGCTTTTGTTATTAATAACTGCCTTCATGGACATTTTGCTTACAGACAGGATTTATTTGGCTTTTGACTATCAGTGAAAGTGTCCCTATAACTGGATTTTTATACTCTCTCTGTACAAGTAGAAAATCATGGTTTGTTTGCCAACCCAAATAAGAATTTACAAATGTGGAGGTTTTTTTCTGTGTCACATAACATGGCTAGTAACTGGGTATGAAACAGTTCAGTGCTGGGAATTTGTGAAGTCCCCACAGGCAGGAGAGAGAGAGAGATGAGGAAAGATGAATTAAAACTTTGGAAAAGTTCAGTCAACAAAATAAGAAGTGCAGACATACTGATTTATAAAGAGACTATAACTTTTAAACATGTACTTTCAATCTGAAGGACTGCAGTAGGGATTTAAAATATGACTATTTAATTTTTTAAAATTACATAAATTAAGTGAACAGCCCATTAATGGGATGCCATCAGGATCACATGGCCAATTCAGTTCAAGTTATATTATCTTGCTGGCCAGATTTGAATAAGAATTAAGAAATTACTATTCAAAGTAGTATGGGACATTGATCCTCATTCACAATGAAATTCGTCACCATAACTACCTGGAATTCCACTGCTTTCACAGAGGTATTCCACTGAATCTTCTTTATGGAGCAGCTAGAAGGGAATTGTATTAGTCGGCGGAAAAAAGGTGCTAATTAGTTGTTCGGCCTACACGTTAAATAAGTCTTGTCTTGCGGAGAGTTCGCGGATAAGTAGCAAGACATGTCTAATGAATGGTAACCCGGATCCAACAGACGTGAGCTTCTTCCAGTTGGTCCCTTGCTTCACTAAAGGTTCAGTTCAGGGGCTGTTTATCTGTCCCAGAGAGAGGACCTTGCCTCTTACTCAGCAACGGGTACTTCATATTTGAACTTGGCAAATCGAAGCCTGTGGTTGGGGTTAACCAAGTTGAGTGACGTCCTCTGAGGATAAATTGTTCGCAGTGCAATATCTCTGTTTAACTGAGTAACCAAAATTCATCATTGTATACAGCTACTTCGTTACTTTTCTTAATTTTGGAACCCCATTTGAAAATATCAACTTAGTTCTACTTAGTTCAGTGCTACGCTATGTTGAGAATATGTAAAGCATAAAACAAAAAGCTGCTACAAATAGTCAAGCAACTCGTGTTACAGTTTAAAGAAACAAAGTCAGCATTATTAATCTTAACTACGTTTGGTTTACTTTATAAATATTAATTTTGCCAACTAACAGCTTTTTTTGTGACTTCACTGCGGTGCATTTCAAGTCTAATTTCTGTGATAATTAAAATGTGAATATCAGAATCTAATTCTGCTTTTGCACCATTTTTTTTGTGCTCCAGTTTAACTCCATTGACTTGTTGCTAATTTACACTGGCATAAATGCAAGACTACTGGGCTCAGCAGTTCAGCATGTTAAGATCAAAACCTTTAAAACCTTTTACTGACAGAGAACACTTGAAATTGCAGATGCTGAGTATTTGCATTGTTAATCATTTACAAAATGTGATAGTTATATATAAACACTAAAAGATAAGCTATACATCCACACATCAACTGAAATTAGCATTCTGGAGTTTGCAATCCACAGAAAGAATGGCAATAGATGGTCATGAATATTTGTGTTGCTCACTGTTACCTGACGATTCATAGTCTGGTTTCTGCATCTGATGCAGCACAGATGCATTCCCTTGAAATGACTTAAAGTCTTTTCTGCACCTGGGTGCCCCTAAGGTCACAAATTACTATCATAGGCTTTTTTCCCCTCATTTTGCTTATAATAAGTAGCTATAGTAAGAGTGTGGTAACAGAGTTTCAATAATCCATTTTAAATAATTACAAACAAAACATGAAAAGTGTGTCATGAAATTAAGCAATCTGCCACTCACTGATGGTTATGTACTTCGTAGATAGAAATAAAATCACACTCTTTTCTGGTTTTTAACACTGTAGCATTCTTGCATATCTCTTCACTTGGCAGCATCTTACCACCAACATAATGGGAAAGAGACTTCCCATAGGTTTTATAGCTATGACTGAAAGCA
>JAWMRA010000113.1:20146130-20240909 GCA_035584735.1 Pseudotriccus pelzelni
CAGAAGAGTCTAAAGCCTAGACTAGGCCAGTAAGATTTGCATCCACATTTGCAATCCCAAATGGAACAGAGTGTCTTAGAGGAGCACCTGATGAGGGTCTGAATTTGACCAAAATTCTAAACCTTTTGGTGTACCTCATATAGTGAAATTGGTCTTGAATAATATTTCTTGAAACACAATATTTAACTTCATGTTAGAAGATTACTTGGTACCAGTTTCTGGTTTTGAGATTTAAATTCCAAGTCAGCAGCAGCAGTCAGCAGTAGATGAGGATGCCAGTGGGGCTGTGCCCTGCTTTCTTCAGATGATAATGAGAGAGCAAATTTATACACTGAAAATTCACAGTTTCCTGGTGTGGCAGAAACCACAGCCAAAGACTTAAAAAACAAACGTATATTGCTCATCTCTCTTGTAATCAATTGTAATTAAGCTGTAAATATGAGCCTGAATTTTACTTAATGAGTGCCTGCAGTACAGCAAATGCCCAAGTCTCATGCTGGCCATACACTAGTGTTTGTGTATGACTTATGTGATGGAATGCTGAAAACCAGAACAAAATTATCAGGAAAGAAGCAAATCGAGGAGGATGATGTGAGATCCAACTATGAACAAAAGATACAAATATTTATTTGTGTGATAGTAAATTTTAACTGAAAGAACTTAAATGTCTGTTGAGCTGGTCATCTTACAGCAGCCTGAGTTAGTTAGTTTGGTTCTTGTTTTGGTTTGGTTTTAATTTTTTTTAAGGATGTAGAAGTGTTGTTGTATGCAGTGTGGTAGTAACTAGAGGCTTCTGTCCGTTTATTCTAAGCAAAAAGCAGATATGTATCAAAATGACAGTTTCTACCAAATAGTGACTTAGCCAAGACTTATGTTTAAGAGGCGGTTTTCTGAAATTCCTAGTGTGCTGCTCTGTTGTTTCTTCTTTAAAGATTTCAGTTTTCATGCTCTGGACCTGTCTGCAGAATTTTGCTCATTTGGCCAAAGAAGAAAAACCCTTCAGTGTGTTTTGTTAGTTGCTAATGGCAATTAACCAACAAAATTTGGAATAGGTTTGTTGCAGGGTCAGTAACATTTGTTTTACTTTAAAAATAAACCCATCTAAAACTAATGTAGTAAAAAAGCCCAACAAAACAGAAATCAAAAAAAAAGGGACAAATTACTTCAGGCAGGTGTGTGTAAAGGGATTATATGAACTAGTTGTTTAGAAGCTGGCCGGCAAACCTTCTACCTATGTGTCAGGCCATTTTTAATGGTTTTCTCCTTACTTGCCTCTCATTTTAATTTTGCCTGTCTAAGGGAAATGAGCACCAGGATGGAAAACTTGCATAGTTCCCCAATTCACAAGTCTTCTATTGCTCCTGGATCAAGGGAATATTTGGCCTCAAAATTAATTAATAAGCAAGTTGTGTTGGTTTGGTTTTTTTTTTTTAATTCTTTGGAAAATATACATGCACGCTTTTGTGTGGAAGACTCATGTTCATAGAATGGCCATTTGATCACAAAACCTGTGATCAAGTGCTTTCCTTTGAAAAATGTATTGTAAGTGACGCCTTTTTTTAATTTACTGCCAACCTATGTTGGATCACATAGTTCTGGAGAAAAAAAATGTACTTTAATTGCAGTTTTGCTTGGCATTTGAATCTCTTCTGTTTTGACTTTCAGTCTGAGGCAGTCCTTAGGCATGTGCTTAAGCTGAGCTTGGGTCAGGTGGGTGCACAAGGCTGTACTCATCTTCAGTGCTACTCAGCGCAAGCTGAATGAAGTGTTGCTTAAATTCATAGTACTTTCTTGCAATGGTGTTAGCTGGGAGGGAAGCTGAGCCATGGAGCCCCCATCCCAGCCTACATTCCATTTTCAACGGGAGTTGAAGATGATTTGCAGCTGGGACCTGTTTTGTTGCCCAGTAAAGCCGATGGCAGGGCTCACTGCTGGTGGGAATGTCATTGCAGGGGGAAGGAAGGACCTTCAGTGAAAGAGAGATGGTGCCTTTCCTCCGCTGGGGCCGCATTAATGCAGCACCGTGGCAGCAGCTGTCCTTTTTAAACAGCTTTATTTATTTTTTTTTTTCCTCCTATAGAGTAAGCTGACCAGATTTGCAGTTTATAAAACTGGGACAGCCTAGCAGGGGACAGGGTTGTCCATGCACCATCTTCAGGGGATAATAATATCTGTCAGAGAATGACTGCGATGATAATTGCAGAGAAAGGTGAATTGTCGTGTTGATGTGCCCACGCAGTAAACCGTTCCCTTAAAGAGAGAAAGATGGGGAAGGCTCCCGAACTGGGTGCTGGCTTGTGTTAGAGCTGAAGCAAAGCCCTTGCCGAATGGGTGAACTCTGGACAACGTGCTCCTGTAAACTCTTCACCTCGGTATTGTTTAGAGAGAAGAAGGGCTGCAAGAATTGGTTTAAATAAATAAACAGAGCTCACAAGGATCCTTTCAAGCTCTGGGTTTGCAGCTAGAAGTAAAATATTGTGAATAACAAAAAGAAATTGCTCTCCTGCGAGCAGTGTTTTCCTTCTTGCGCTGTGGATCTCTCTTTGTACCAGGCACCCAAGTGCGACTCCCCCAGTTTCTTCATTTCTTCTGTCTCTGCTGCTCCCATGGAGCCAGGGTTAGTTGATGCTGGGGGCATGCCCCAAGGGCTGCCTGTTGTATCTGGCTCTTCCTGAGGGAGTGGATTAGCAGGGTGCAGCGAGGGAAGCCAAAGCTGTGGTACTGTGTGTGTGTTTGAAGGTTTGTTAACGTAGCTGTTGGATGAGCAGCGACTGCTGTACAAAGCCTTCTGCTGGTTTGTACCCTCACCATGAGTTTTCAGAGAGAAAGTTTCTTTTCCCCTGTATATTTTTTAACTGATGTATAGGAAAAGAAAAAAAAAAAACCACAGTTTGAAACAATCTTTGTTCCTTCAGTTCTGTGGAGGCCTTGGGGGCAAAGAAGAGCAAATAGCCCTGAGCCTGCCCAGCGTATTTGAATACCAGCCGTGTTTAGAAACCTGCTGGTGGTTCAACAAAGCACTGTTTACTTGTTGCTTACAGGACAGCTGATGTTCTGTTCTGCTACCTGGTTTGCAGTGTTCCCAGGGGCATTAAAAGTAAGAATTGCAAACTTGTGCATATAGAAAGGAGGATTGGATTGCCTGGGGAAGATTATAATAGCATGACTGTCACTGTTTTTCACTTTTCCTTGGTCTTCAGAACTGTAGATTAAGTCTTGCTTCCTTTCTCCTGCAAAAGTGGTATACACATGTGTGCCTGCATGCATACATACGTGTGTACCTACTTCTCTGACAGCCACCCAGACTTAAATACTAAGCTTTCGAAGTGCTTTCCAGTCTCTGAATTGAAGCAGAGATACTCAGTAATATGCTTCTGTTTGGTCACTGTTGCTGAATGCCGCCACATATCCCTGGTGCTGCTACAAACCAAGCCATTTGGATTTTTCCATCACAATTAATGTTTTAAATAGTCAATAAAGATAAATCTCAGCTGTGATGTAGCTTGGTAAATGTCACTAGGAGCTAGATGACTTAATCAGGATGTTTTAAACAAACCTTTGAAAGAAAGTGGGAAAGGCACAAGAAATTAGAGAGGCAGGAATGTGTTTTTCTTTTAATACAGTGATAGGACCAAATTTAAATGAGGAAAAACTGGGACTGTGAGTCATGTTTTACAGAAGACAGTGAACTGATAAAAGCAGGAGGAAGATTGTATTTGTTAAAAGCCTCTGGTATCTTGAAACTGATATACATCATTCCATTTCTCAGCTTTCACTCCTGTCTAAACAATTTAAAGACAAAAACTAGACCATCTATTTTGTGTATACATGCAGTTATCTATTTACCCATACACATCAGAGTGTGAACATCTATATATGAGCATGTACCCCATAGGTCTGCTTTTAGAAGTCTTCTCAGTAATTTTCTTTCCTCAATTCTCGGATTTCAGTGTTTTACCCCCTACTTCAAAAAAACCAAGAGATTAAGCAGGACCCATTATTTTGACATCAAATGCAAGCCCTAACCCGTTGCTAGGATACAGGATGTGGCACTATAATATTGCTGTGGTGTAAGGTTATATTGTCTTAAACATGGGGAGCAGGCCATATTATAAATCTAAGTAAGTTGATAGAAGAGATAACGATTGCTGCTCTTACACTGTAATTAAAAGGAAGGGAATGTGTATAAAACAATTTGGTCATATACTCTGCTTTTATTTGGACAGTAAATGAAGCACTATCAATAAGCAATTTCATTACAGTCAGTATGGGGTTTGTCTACTTTCATTTTCCATCTGCATTAATTTAGAATAACTCCATGGGTTTATTATTGATTGACACCAGTTTAAGCAGAGCTAAAATTTGGCTTTGATGTCAGACCTGTTAATTTTCTCTATTTTTCTTTTGTGAACTAGTTAATGGAAACTTGCCTTCTGATTTCAGCAGTATTAATTCAGGGTTACTTTCTTACACTTTCTATAGGACTCAAATAAGCAGCAAACTTGTTATGTTGTGGAGCAAAAAAAGTTTTTGTTGTAGACTTGAGGGAGTTGTGTAATTGTCTCATGTCACATCTAAATTGGCTCAGATGCAGTGTCTGAGACAAATCTTTTTTGTATAGTACCATATACACAAGAAGTGGATGTTTTTACTACTTTTAATTTGTTTTGTCTTTTCTGCAGGGGAAAAAAAATCCCAAACACACAAACACACAAAATCCACCCTCTAACAGGTTTCTTTATTTTTTGTCGCTTTTAAATTCAAGTGAGTTGTGTTTAGGATTGGTAGTGGTTTATATGCAGCCCCTGCATGCAATTGCCACTTGTAAAGCAGCTGACTCATGCGGAGTGAAAGCCTGCACTCTGCTGTAGAGCTGAAGTCTGTCACTGAGGAAAAAAGAAAGACCTCTGACTACACAGGCAGGGGTAGATGCAGGTGGAATGTGAACGTAGCCACCTCCTGGACAGGTTGTCCACTAAACACAGCGTGCCAGATCAGCCCAGCAGCCTTCTCCCCTATGAAAATAAGTGATTTTCATAGACGAGGATGCTGCCAATGACTCGTTGCTTTCTCTCCACTGGAGACAGATCAGAGGCTGCTCCATGGGTCTTATCAAGGTGCTAAAGGACCTTTCAATGTATTACTTAGTGCAAGGGTGTTTGTCCTTATCACAAGTGCCAGTGTGAAGGGACATCCCAGCTGGCACCTCAGAAAAGTAGCCTAAGTTGGAGATGGATGAATAGTAAATATGTCTTTGGGGGCCAAAATAATATATGTTTGGATGGAGCATAATCAAACAAGCCATTGTGGGCCAAACTGGTGCTATAAAAGCGGTTAGTGCCTTCACAGAGTTAACGTGAGCTTTCCCGTTGGGGGAGTGGGTGCAGTGAGTGAACCTGCTGAAGGTTGTACTGGAGCAGATTGGAGTGCTGGAGCTGGTGAGGCTGTGCTGAGAAGACCACCAGTCAGACCAGAGGGCAGCACTACCTTAAAGCAGCAGAGTTGCTTCCAGCAGGTTTCTCTGTCCATGCTCCTGCAGCCATTGAGATGCATCCAATTTGGGAAGCACCACCGATGTTAACAGGCAAGGATCACGCCCTCCATGTTCACCTAGTCCAACCCATTTGTCAGTGACTAAGATGCTATTTCATATCCAGTGAATATTTAACCCATTAACTGATAGAGAGAGGATCAGCAATTATTTTAGGGTCATTTTAGTTGAACAATTAAATACTTCGATACCTATTTAATCACATCTATGCAAATAGCAAGTTGATTCTTGTGAAATTTCTTTTAAGATGTTAGTTTTGTCTTCCCTGTTTTGTGCATAAAGATATGTAGGTTCAACACCTTGGCCAACAGACACCTGAAAAATCAGATTTCTGTGTCAGGGATCTCCTAGTTTTCTGTTTTCAGAATGCTGATTTTAGAAGTGCAACTATGAACCTGATCAAAATTAAGTTGGATGTGCAATAATAGAAGTAGAAAACAGTCCACATATTTTGGCTAAAAAGCCTTCTTCAAGGTCGAAAAGAGAACCAGTAGCAGAGCCAGGAATAGAACCGTTATCTCCCAGGCCTTTTTCTTTTGCTTCTGTCCCAAAAGACACTATGCAAGGTACAATATCCATTTGACAAATTGCACAGTTATGTGATGAATTGCATTTTTAATGCACATTTTATGGCCTCTTTTGGCCACTTCCTACTAATCCATCTTTCCTGGGGTACGTTCTTAACACTCCACAGCTCTCAGTGGCTATTAAACAACAACACAAAAATGTTCTTTTCTCCCAGATGTAGAATTTACCACAACTTCTTTGGTCTGAAGTAGAGGCCTGGAAATATTCTGACCTGCTCAGGTGACAGGTTTAAGGCCTGATGCCTTTAGCCTAAGGGAATAGGAAGTAAGTTGTGTATGGTAAAAAGGACATGGGAATTTCCTAGTGTCTTATTAAAAATATAAATTCCTTCTACTCCTGCATGTTTATAAGCTCTTTTATTTATACATAGTTCTGTGGTTTGGTACTAAATATAATTTGGACTTTTTTCATAAGACTCGTATCCTTCAGCTAAAGCTTTGCCTCTCATTACTTGTGTCAAATCTGTAGCAATCAGCAAGTTACCAATTACTTCTTAACTTCATGTTTATAACATGCACACACTGACCTACCAGGAACATGAATATTTCAGAATATAAAGTGGTTATTTGCTGTGATTCTAACTTCTAGATTTTCTTGCAGTAAATATGTACGTACTGTGGTGTGGGATAAAGTGACTGGACTGGGGCTCGAGTTGCTGGGACGTGCATAGACTTAGGCTAAGGCTGTGCTTCCGATCAGGACAGCTGGGTGAATGAAAACCAAGCAGGACTTCTGGGTGTCCTTGAAGTTCACAAGTAAGATCCTGTGTAAGGACGCATCTTAAGTAATGCTTCAGTTTTATGTTGGGCTGAAGAGTTGCCAGAGTTTCTGAGGCATGTTCATGGTGACAGTTGGATTTTTGGGGCTGTATTTCCGTTACTAGCACTAATACCTCATGGTCTTATAAACTTCTCTTAACATTTCTGCCACCTAGTTTGTATAATTTGAAACAGATATAAACCCACGTAGTTCTCAAAGATCTTGTGAGAATTAATGAATACAGAAGTGCCTTGAAACTCTTGGTCAAAAGTCATTTTCAGAGGTACAAAGTAGTATAGTTGTTCATATCTATGATATTGTGTCTTTATATAAATGCATTTGGTTCCAAAATACAGTTAATTTTAAAAATGGTAATGTGTATATATATTCCAGGTGCAAATCTGAAAATATTTGTCAAACTGGTTCTTAAGCTCTACAACAGAGGGCACAGCTTTAATAGAAGTTACCCTTATTCTAAATTAACATTGTGAATGTACTTAAGTTTCAGCAAACCTGGTGATCCCTTTTGCTCTCCACCCTTCTCCCTAGAAAAACTGGGAGAAATAAACTTGTTACCACATTAGCTTTATTCCTCCTGCCTTTGGCATTTTATATTGTGTTTCAGAAAACATGAACCATGAAAAACAATCATGTTTATTTTTAAATATGAAACTGTGTGGACAATATTATTGTTGTATACCCTGAAATGTGTCCAGAATTCAAATCTGGAGGCAATAGACATTTGAGAGTGAAATTGGCCAGAGACAGTTAATAAATTCTAAGCAGAGATGCATAAATCAGCAAGAGTATTTTTCAAACTTTTTTTTTTTCCAAAGGGTGGGCATGGGGGAGGGAAAAGTCTTTGGAGAATTGTTTTCTATCAGTTCAGAAAATAGAGAAAAGAATTCAGCAATACCCAGTGCTGGTTAGCAGATTGTCATTTTTGGGTTTGATGTTCCTGGGTTTAATTGTCTTTCATGTGAACAATGGCAGGAGCTCTCTAGTGTGCCATGCGAGCATGATAAAAGGGGGCCGTTCTTGCATAGCAATGCCTTTTTTTTATTATTAGCGTAAAAAATTAGCAAGCTGGAAGTCGTTAGAAGGAGTTCCATTGGCATTAATTGTAATGCAGCCTGAATTTGTTTGCAGACCAGTGCGGCAGGACAATAGCAGCAGGGAAAAAAAGCAGTATTAATAGCCTTTTACTTATTGTATCATTTTAGTGAGCCTTAATAAGGTGTCTGCTGTCAACTGGAATTTATTAAAATAAAAAAAAAAAGACATGGTAATTGATGTATTGCAGTAAGTATGGATGAGGGCTCAACTTGATTAATGTATGAGTTGGCTTTTTAAGGCATTTTAAAAAGGCTTCTTAACTGGGTCTTAAGAGACTGGCACAAGCCCACTGTAAACTACCTCATTGCAGTTGGAAAACAGCCTGACAGCTGCTGATGTCTCCTGTGGCTTTGCTTTTTTTTTCTGATCAGAGAAAACTGAAGTAATATAGTCCTCGTCAATAATTGCAGTGCTTAAAAATCTTATAAAGGGATTTCTATTCTTCCCTCCGGAGATAACTTTTCAAAGGTTAAATTAGTTTTACTTGTGTGTGCTTCAAATATCTCGGCTCCCAATAAGGATCAAGTTTTGTTTTAAATAAACTGCTAGTTTGTGTGTTGCATTGGATTAGCACCTTGCTGAATACCTTCTCTTTCAGCCTGAGATGGACACTACAAAGCAGTTGGTTTAAGTCCAGCTGGAGTCCCCCAAAAACCTTCAAGATATCGACCTGCTTGGCTAGTTTAGTTCAGAGATGGGCCCTGTCTTTTTTTGTTCTTTGTGATGAGCACCTGAATTTAACAGCTTTGCTGTGCCATCTTACTGTTCAACATAACTTAAGGAAGTGGTGGGAAAAATTGTGTAGAGGTGAATGGGAATTAGGGACCCAGATATCTTTTTTACTTCAGTGTGCGCCTGATTTCAAGAGAGTCTCAGCCTAAAACATTCTGTCTGTATAGACGGTTCTCACACTGCCAGAATGCCAAAGGAATGTGGTAACAGGAAGACCCTAACATATGAGAAGGCTGTTTTATGTAGTTTATGGAGAAACAGTTTTGTAGCAGTATGGCCAGTAAAACAGTAGTATTTTTGTAATTACGTGTCAATTTTTGTTTTTACCTACCTGTTTCGTCCTAGGTCAAAAAACCAAGTATTTGACACACTGTATGGAGCAATCACTTGAGCTTACCTTGTCTTGCAGTTGTATTTACCGAGTAGTCTGTGGGCACACAGACAAATGGCTTGTGAAGAACAAAGGGAGGTATCACCTATAGAAATTGCTCAGTTAGTTTGAATAAATATACTCCATGTTATCTTTTGTGGTCACCATGAGCCTAAGGTATAGGGTGCAGTGACGGTTCAGATTTGTCTCCTAGGAAAACAGACCTTCTACTGGCTAGCCGAATCAAGGTTCTTCCTCTTTCCATAGCATTGTCTCCATAAGTGCTGCAAATGTCATCCAAGTAGATATCAAAGTCAAAGGGAGAGAAACAGGCTTTTAATTTGTTACAGTACCGTGTTGTCCTTCCTGATAGTCCTGGGCCTTTCCCAGAGGAAGTGCTCATGCTTCATTAAGGATGTAAGCTTTATTAGTATAGACGTCATCAGGTTCAAGTGTTAGGAGAAGTCGCTGCTTGTTAACAAAGGCCATGGCCTTGGATAATGCAACTGTTCTTCTTACTGAAGGCTGTAAGTCAGTGTAGGTGATACTGTTCTCCTTGTATATTCTTTTTTTTATCATCCTGATCCTGCTTGGAGATCTTGTGTGATGCAGTTCTCCCTCTCTAAAAGCTAAAAAGGAGAGCTTGAATTGCTGTTTTCAGTAAATTCCTTTTGCTTTGTATTCAGTCACTTACCAGAGAAAAAGCCCAGCTGAAGTTATTTCATAAATCTGTGTGTAACTTATAGTCAATCCACAGCTTGCTATATACAAATAATATTTCCCTTCAAGATTTCTTCTTCAGGTTTCAAATACAAGAAGTGCAGCAGCACAGTGTATGCACTTGTGAAATTTTTTTTTCCTTTCCTTTTCTGGCAGGATTGCTATTAAATAAAATTGTTGTTTATGAGTTTCAGTTTCTTTTTACATTAGAAGTGTGAACTTTAACTTCTTTTTATGCAGGCTTCTTTCTGCATGAGAGATGCAACTGGTGGGGTTGTATTTCTAGTAACTTTCTTTTCTTGTCACCTTTATTTTATCCAACAACACTTCCTTCTCCAGTAACTATTAGATAAAACCTTTCTTTCTCCTGTTCTCTGCCAGCAGCTGAGAGGAAACTTGAATGAATTGATAATGGTACAGCATTGCATTAATTGAGGCTCCTTCTTCTTCAGTGCATTGGCCACTCAGACTTTCCAGTTTCAAGCAACACTCCAGTAGCTCTGATATGCCATTAAGGATAGTATTTAAATATAGATGCCTTAGATACTTCCTCTTCTACTTACACCACCATGGCAGATACTGCAGTGATCCAACATACCTCTGTGATTTGTGGACAAAAACCAACCCATGCTGTCCCAATGATTTCTTCATTTAGGCTAACTCACAGTTTACGTAATAATTTACTCCAAGGTTTGCATCACCTCAAGTAATTTTCCCCTCATTCCCTTCTCACCTTCGTTTTTAGGCATGAATTTTCTGAAATCTGTTTCTGAATATACCCAAAGGTTGCAAGCACTTGAAAGCTAAGTGTGGATTCTGATCAAAATTTTACAAATGGTTTCCATTTTATTAAGGAGTCAGAGTGAAGACCATTAATAAAATGGAAACTCTGCAGCTTAATCTAACCTTGATATATTTCCAGCGTAATGCATCTGCTTATAGCCCTGTCACCGCTGGATCTGTGCACCGAGAGCATTGTTGAATACATTTTCATACCTTTGCATTTTTCCCCCCCCATCCCAAGGTAGACCAATTCTCTGCTGTTCCAGGGATCTTTCTTTCCCTGACTCTGGCTAGGATTAGAAGAGCTGTGCCAGCCTTTATTTGATACCCTCGTTGCTACTTAATGTACAGTGTGTTTAGTGGAAGAGGACTGATGCAGAAGGGACACTGAACTTGCAGCAGATTTTGGAGGTGAGTAAGACTGGGTGCCACATAGCTTAATTACCTGCACGAAAAGCTGCTCTGTTGAGCAACTCCATAGTGCGGTTGTATCCAAATAATAAGCAGTGCAGAAATCTGCAGGCCTGACTCATAAGATTTCATTTCACAGAATTCAAGTTGCCCACTACATTTGCCTCTGCTGGAACTTCTGCTTTACTGCAAAGTTTATGTGGATCCTTGTGTGCACCAGTGGCTTTTCTTCCTCCCATCCCAAAAAATTCAGTTTCCCCGGTTGATGTGCAGAAGTGACCTCAACTTTTAGGTTGCACATTGGCTGCAAATCTGAATGAATGGATTTATCACTGAGTTGTGGATGATCCCTGAGTGGTAACTACTACACAACTACAAAATATTATTAATTAATGTAATTATTTAACAGTTGGGATTAGAAAGTGAAATCAAGGGTATTACAGGGCAAGTGTTTCTGCAGGCATTCAAAACATGTTTCACCCAACTCTTACTGAGACTGAACCTGACCTTAGCAAATGGATTTAGTAATTGGCTTTGTAACATGGATCAAACGTTTGGGGGTGATGGCAAATTGCTTGCACTTCCAATTTTTGAGGTGCGTGATTGCAAAAGCCCAGTTTCTTCTTTTGCTCAGGTACCACTACAAAGCCTGGCACAAAGTCCTTTCGGTGGCATCAGAGAAGGTCTCATCTCTCACGGCATCAGAGCGCAAATCTCAGATTCCCTCTTCTGAAAGTGGCCTCTAGTTATTACAGGAGTAAAAATACAGACGATCTCTGCCAGACATGCAGGGAGACTAGGTGTCTGTGCTGACACATCAATACAAAGAACTGTTATCAGAGGAAAATTTCTCCTTCTAAACCTGGGCTTAAACTAATATGAACAGACATATAAAGGCCCCAGTGGGTGACCTTTGTTCACATGAGAATATGTCTGCTCAGGGATTTCTTAGTTCATGTTAATTGATTGCCTGATGGGATTGATTAACTAATTGATTTACTGTGGTTTGTGATTTAATACAAAGATTGGCCTAAGGTAAGCTTCAAAAGTTTTTGATGTGGAAAAGAAATTTGGAAAAATCTGGCACTGGCAATGATAAATGTTTTTGAATGGAACTCCCGTGTCTTATGTCAGATGAATCCTATTGCTGAGGGTGTTAATACTTGGCATGAGTAACTCTCTATAGTCTGGGTTAGAGCAAAACAAGCAGAGGACAGGAGTGAGTTTACAGCATCTTTGTTAACCTGTATTTATTGCTTATACACCTGCTTCAAGTGCATGTTAATGCTGGTGTGTGAGGTATCCATCTTCCCTCTTATCCTGACAGGGTGTCTGTTTAAAATCATTGTCCCTTCCCCTCTTTCTTCAGGAGTGGGCTCCTAATCATTATTCTTCGTGTGCTTCTCCCCCCCTTCCACACTGCATAGATACTCACAGTTCTTGCCATGAAGGTGCAGAGAAAGACATGAAAACCTTCTCAGGACAGCAGTGTTTCAGCAGAGAGTAGCCCTGATGCCGTGGCTCACGTGTGTCCCTGCCTCCTGGCAAAAAATGCCATTTAGTGTGAGACACCAGAACCAAAATTCAGATCTGTATGACAATTTCAAAAGCACAGTCCAAGCGCCTGGTGGATGCAGTTGAAATGGCTTTCCTCTTGCTTATATAAACTAGTTTCAAAGAAATTGTGTTGTAGACCTACTGTGAGGGCGCAGTAGGCTTTCTGTTCACTCTCTGGGTATTTCTTGGTACTTCGGAGACTCAGGAAAAAAAAAAATATACATTTCCTATTAATCTGTTTTGAAAATAGTCTTCCCATATCAAAGCATGTTTAAAAAGCAGATTGCATTTGATAGCAGTAACTAAAATGCAGTAAGAAGCAGCCTTTTGATCTGTTGCAAATAAACTCTTCTGCAGATAAATGTGTTACAAGTGTATTTTTGTTCATTTGCTATCAAATTTAATAACAACCAGTGGAATTGAGTTCAACCAAATGGTTTCATATCAGACTTTGAATACATACTTTTAAATATTAAAAGATAATGATTTGTATGGCATTGTTATATAATGCATTTCTTGTCTTCTCCTGTGTGCATGTGACGAATTCCAGTCGATAAGCCCAGGACTCTGGAGTCAGTTGTCTGGCTAGTTATTAAGATTAAGATAAGTGCTGAGAAGGGAAAGATACAGCACATTGTACTGCCCTGCTGGGACGGGGCCACCTCGGATTCCAAGTGTAAACAACGCATTAATTCTCCCTGGCTTATTTCAAACCGGAGGTGTACACTGTAAATATTTGGGAAATATGATGGAAAGAGTGTGGAAAGTCTTTTTTATTTTTTTATCCATTAAATGTTATTACTAAAAAGTGAACCTTGCCTCCCCCTTGGGTACCAAGTCATTATGCATCTGTAAAAGTCCAAGACTAATTTCTGTTAATTACTTATGAAAAGTAACGTTTTTCTCCTTACCCAAGCCATAAAAAAGCAGACAGACATTTGGACGGCGTTATCACCAGTCGCTTCATGCTGAATGTGCCACAATAACAACATAATTAATGCTCACACAGCAAAGTTCGGTTAGGATTTGGGGAGGAAAAGGGGGGCAATAGGACTAGAAGGCCTGAACAGCAGAATACTGAAGGTAACGTAAAGTTTCCTTATGACTTCAGTAAACTTTGAATTGGGTCCAAAATGAATGTTAGTGAGGTCAGTGCTTTATGAGCATGTGGGAACTCATTGCTGGTGTCTCTGTTGTGGAACCTTAAGGGCATCACGCTGCCTTTGCCAGAGGGGGAGAGGGACAACGTTTTCTGTTATTCCAAAATATTAATGAGATACTGAAAATAAGACAAATTTCCTGAAGTTCAGTTGTTCATTCTCACTGACTTAAACATGAGTTTTGCTACAAATCGTGGTCAATGCCTTCAAGGCAGCAAAGTTTATCTTGTCTATAGGATCACTAGAGGAGTGATAGAAAGCAGTAATTTAGGAAGTGCGTTGAAGCTGTGTGCAGTGTAATGTAGACCACTGGGTAGCAATTAATTTTTGTTAATGAATTTAAAACTAGATGTATGGAAATGGTTACATGAAATGTATATGCTGCTAAACAGCTAACTAGTCCTTGGGGTCTGCGTTGTCATTATCTGTATGTAAATCATTTCAGCGAGCATAATCTAATGAGCCAAAAACTGCACTGAAACTTTAATTGAGATTTGCAAGACACTTTTAAAAAAACCTTATGCCCTGCTTCATTGTGTAGTCCTTTCAACGAAACTGTGTCTGTCTTCTGATTAATCACATCTTAGGTGAGGACAGTTTGTAGGTTTTATTGTGTTTCCAAAGTCTTATTCTAAACTGTAGGAATATCCTGCATTAGTGGACATACGAAATGAAGGGGCATTCGAAACTATTCAAGAGAAACAAGGAGCACAGCTGAAAGATCCCCAGTGACCCCTCCTAAATTTTATGTTTCTTATGTGGTGGGAAATAAATAATGAAATAAAATAGTTAACTGTAAGAGGCTATCTGACAAAACCATGCAAACCACTTTTTCCTGAGCGTCAGAAAGTTCTATTACTGAATTAGAAGCTGTCTCTTTCCTTCATATGCATGTTAAATCATTGTGCTTCCTTAGCTCCCCTAAGGTATACGCTACGATTTCCTCTTAACCAGCAATGAAGATAAATAGCTCTTCTATCTTTGCTGTTTACAGTTATCTTAAGCAAAACCAAAAATTAAAGCAGAATCGCTACAGCATCACAGTTTCTTATGGAATCCTGAATATAGGGAAAAAGTTGGAATAGCTCAGAAAGGATATACAATATATGAAATTTAAAATATGCATGTGCATATACTTGCATGTATATTTACAATGAATCACCAATAGACCTCCAAAAAGGAGTAATTAAAACAATATCTAATCTTGATGTGCTGTAACCAGATAAATTAAATGTACAGAGTGGACGGGAATATTTGGAATAGCATGCTCTGTTTGTCACCTCTTTTTTTCACAGTGTGGGTATTATATCATGGTTGTGTACATTCCAGTTAGCTGCAAGTGAGAAATCACTGCCGAGGTCGCTGAAATGTCAGTGCCACATACGCTGAGGACAAAAATGGATGGAATTCCCTGTTATAACTGTAATTATCAAACCTCATATGATCCAAGAGGAAAATGTGTGTGTCCCATATGCTTTGTACTGCGGTCTAACAGAGACACTGCCTGGCTGAAAAGCCATACAGGCAGACCTATGTCATAACCTATTTCAGATTTTAGAACACTGAGTAAGTTTAGTCTCTGGCACACACGAATGGCTTTATGCTGTATATTCACTGAATGCTCTTGAAACCAGCTACGTGTTTTTAAGCACTTTAGCTGAACCCTGTATGGTCTGAAATACCCAGGTAGTTAGCATTCCTGCCAGTTTAGTATGATGGAGACCTTTACTTGAACTGACCTTAGAAGGAATAGAAGCCTAATTGAGGCAGCCCTAGTTCTAGCTCTCTGGAGGTGTAAAACTGCAAATGGTATCTGGTGCATGCATAAAAAGGTTTACATAGTGGAAGAGGGATATGGGAAGGAAAAGGAAGAATTTTGTTCCTCCGTCTTTCAGCAGCTTATTCCCCTTTCCCTCTGAAGCTTCAAGAAAAAAAATAAAAAATCCCATCCTAATGTCATCGCATGGTAAAATAATAAGCAAAAAAAAAAAAAGAATTTAAAAAAAAAGAAAGTGCACCCAAACAATCAAGAAGGTAAAATTAGGACAGTACTTGGGTGCCTCAGGGCTGTAATTAAAGCTATCCAGACAAAAAGAGATATTCTGCTTCAAATTTATGTTCTGAGAAGAAAAAAACCAAACAGCTGAAAGTGAAACACAGCAAAAGAAATCCGTAATTCCAATGTATTCAACTTGCCCATCAGAAGAAATGGCATTAATTCAGGTACCCAATTACTGTAATGTGGTTCAGAGCACCTCAATAGGTGTTTCAATCTCAAGCCAGGACTAACATTTGTAATCCTTTAAATGCACTTAAGAAATTGATGTTACAGCCCCACAATCTGTTAGGGGCCTTGCTTCCTGGCTGATTGCAAAGTATCCCACCATTAATTGGATCATCAGAATGTGATCCGCGTTCTGGTCCCCGGATTATGTAAGACTGACTTTGCTCTGACGCGCTGAACCAGAGGCTTCTTTTGCTGGATATTTTGACCCTTAATGTAGATAAGTGGTATTTTTCATCAATCTTAGCTTGCATTAAAAAAGGGAAATGTCAGTTCAATGTGGCGCGTTTAACTTAATTCAACGTCTTTTAATTTAATACCTTGGAAAAGTTAGTCTGTCTCCGACCTGCCGGATACTTCTGCTGATGGAATGGTTTGCGGACCAGGGCTGGAGGCACGTCGTTCCTGCTCCATAACATGATCAGGTCTCAAAAGTCTCTTCATGCTTCATCCCTGTATGAAAGGGAAAAGTGGAAAAAAACCCAAGCAGCAACCTGTCCGTGTTTGCTGTATTGGTAATAAGTTTTCTCAGCTCCTTTGGACCGTTCCCTAGTGACTGCTCTACATGCCTGAGGGAAAAGAGACAAAAAAATTAATTCAGTGTTTATTACCTTGTTTTCTTCTTGGACTTCAGGTTTCTTGGGGTTTTTTTGTTGTTTTGGGGGTTTTTTGTTTGGTTTTTTGGGTTTTTTTTGTTTTTTAAGTGTGTGTGTGTGAATTGGAGTGCTTTGATTAATTGGTTCAATATTCTTAACATGTTTTGTTCCTGCAATAACAGCTGTTCTGGAAATACGCTACATAGACTAGACTCCAAATCCTGTTGAAAATAGGTGAGATTTTTTGACAGAAGGAGATTTTATCTCAAAAAAAAATTAGTAGAATAGGAACGGGACATGTCGTAACACCTTTTTTTCTCCTTCTCTTTTTTTCCTTGTACTGCATCATAAAAGCCCTCCTAGTTCTTCTTTTCCCAGTATTGAGTGTGTTTGTCCCAGTGGTACAGACAGAAGTTCAAAGGCGACTGCAAGGTTACTCTTTTTTTTCTAGTGAAAATAATAAGCTTCTAAGTTTTCTGAGCATTGCAATTGGCAACAGATTCGAGTCTTACCATGGCTTTAGGAAAACCAGTACAGAGTATGGTGTGTCTTGGCCTCATATTTTTTAGGAGTGAAGATGTTGAGGTGTAGAGGATAACATTAGGTATCATGACCAAGGCTTGATATTTCTCCTGTAACTGATGCTTAATAATTTTGGGTATGACAATGACTTCAATAAAATTAGTACCCACTACCTACATTTATTTATATATTACATGTATATATATATGTGTGTGTGTTAAAAACCATTGGAAGAATCTGAGATTTTTGGTGTTTCAGAGAAAGAGCAACTCCTTTCACCTGTGTCATACAGAGGCAGAAGCTTATGGAAATCACTTGCAGCTGAGGCTGGCTGACTTAGGTCTCCTTTCGTTTGTTTTCTGTCAAGATCTCAGTTTCATTTGTCCAGCTCTCCCCTCTCCCTTTTTTTTGCAAGTCATTAAAAAAAAGTGCCGTAATGTGGGCATATAATGCTGAGGCACAGCAATGGTGAGTTGGATTTCATGTTTCACTGTCATCTGTGGAGACTTTTTTTTTTTGAGAGGTCTTCAAAACTTTACAGGTTGAGGGGGAAAAAAACCTGTTTAAGACAACACCTTTTTTTCTTGAGAGAAGTGTTCGATCCCAAGGAGAATCAGATGGAAGAGGGTGGTTCTTTTATTCTCTCATTGTCTTGCTGGCCAGGACTAATTCAAAGTCTGCCGTTTAGGGGAAAAAATGTGAAAACTTTGAGGCAAGCATATTAAAACTAACATGAGGTTTAGGACAGTCTTGTCAGACATTTCATTCATATGTTTTTTGCAGTCGCTTATGATGAAGTTTTCTTAGCATGTCAGAGAACATAGCTCCATAGCTCTCCTTGTTTCAGTCCAAACTAATTAGGTTTTGTAGATGAGCAGATTACCTCGATTAGCCTTCTCGCTGGATTCAGAGACGATAAGCACATATGCATAAAAAGGCTTTTGGTGAGAGATGTTTTTGTGATCTTGAACACAGATAGGAAGAGAACCAGTCTGGTGTTTGGGGTGAACTGATGTGAACAATTAATTGTGCACTGAGCAGCAGGAGGCAGGTTCTGGTGTTGGGTTGGGGAGTTTGGGTCCATGTGAGGTTGCTGTTACTTATACCAGGTATGTGTCTCATACATAAGTGCCTGACCTTGCTTTTTTTTTGTCTCTCCTTTTTTTCTTTCTCCTTTATTCCTGATATGAATTGAATAGGCAGGTAGATACATACAGTTCTGGTCAGCCTTACTGGCGCTAGAGGTGATATGGTGCTACACTAGGACAGGATAACCTTTAGGTTTAGGCTCCTGGCTGGAGCACAAGAAACATGTGTGCTCCCAGCAGCTCTGTGGCTGGCCTCTTCAAATTGCAGTTTGTATTGGTCATGGTGGTCTTCTCTCACTGCACTTGTACAGCTCTGGTGCAGGAGGATTTCACCTGGAACAGCAGATATCACTGAAATGTAAAGAAGAGCCCTGGATAGAAATTCCTATAAGCAGGTGACCAGCTTTCAAAAATATAGTACATATTTCACGTTACAGTATTTGAATCTCTATGTTCTTCTTGAAACTGCCCCTGTGGATGAAGAATGTGAGTTCCTCCTGTAACATTACATACTTTGCTACGCTAGCATGCAAAGTGAAGTCCAAAGATGAATACTTATTTATATATTATACATGAGGGCATTACACCTGCCTCAGCTTAAATATTTTAACGAGCAGTGTTGAAGGAAGCTCGTTTGGCCATGTTCAGTCCTGGTATAAACAGAATCACCTTTCCTGAAGTGAGTGAAGCTGTTTCTACTTCTGCCAGACCTAAGTTTAGATTGGAGACTTCCAGTCTCACAACTCTGCTTGTTCAACACTGATACAAAGCTCTTTTATGAAAAGAGAAATATAAAGCAATATAGGCAAGTCTATAATTACTTTGGCCACAGAACAAACATATTGTTTCTTCCTGCTTGGAAGGGCCTAACCTTCTCTAGGGAGAGTAGGAATCTGTGATACCTCCGGTATTGATAGCATTCCTACAGCAACTGCTTTTTCCAGGAAGCTTTGTACTAGCATAAAATGCTTCTGAGTTATTCCATTGTATGGAGGGGAAAAGAAACCTTCTGTAGCTTGTGGCGATGCCTTCCTGAGCAATTGATTTTAAACACAGAGAGTGTATCTCAGGGTGTTTTGCTGTATGGAGTTGCATTGGAAGTGCGTCACTTCCAATCTGTTTAATTGGAGTCTTGGGTGACACTTCTCTACTGCCTTATCCCCAGATAGAAAGATGATATACGTTTTAGCTTTAAGTACACTACAAGGTTGGAAAGTAAAGTTCAGTTTGCTGTGAAGCAGATATATTGGCTTCCCATGCTTTGAAGACAAATGGAGGCTCATCCATCGCTGCTATACCAGTATGTTGGTGCTGTTTCAGGCTGCTTTGGGTTAGGATTTCAGTTTGCCCTTCCTTCCTAATGGGGTCCCTTGATGGAGAATGCCATCCAAGTGCAGGATGGATGAGATACCCTGAGGACCTGTATCGGGCTTGCCTTTTAAGCAGTTCCTCGCTGAACTGTGAACTGGACTTTTCTTGGAGTGCTGTGTAAGGATATGAATTCAACTTTCAGACAAAAAGAAGGGAACAAACACTGCATACAGCAGCGTACGTCAGCCTGAAAGCACATGGCATTTGGTGGCAGTATTCATATGCATCTAAAATTATTTTCTTGTAGTGTCTTCAGTATTTCCCAGGGGCTCCTTTCTTTGTTCCAGCTCCCTGTGGAAGAGGCTGAGAAAAATGGCTGGCACGCTCGCTTCGGCCACTGTCAGCGCCAGGCTTGCAGCAGAATTAATTCTGTCCTCTCTAATGACCGTCAGTTACCTCACTGCCAGGGAAGGGGCCCCCTCCGTCTGCAGGATCATAGCAACTACCTTTGGTTACGCAGGACAACATGCTGCGAAGGCTCAAGTGTTTCTGCTTGCCTGTGTGGCTGAGAGACATGGGCCTCTCTGCTGGGTGACGCTTACCTGTCCCAGAGCGGGCTGCGTATCCACAGCTGGCACGTCCAATGCTTAGCACGTTACTGGTTTTGTTTTTTTGATTTGAAAACTAAGTGGTGTGTTTCCTTCACATTCTGGGGGAAAAGTTTAAAAGAAAGTGGGCAGGATGGAACAAACCCACATGCTGTATCCATTGTGATCATGTCCTCACCTGGAGTTCTAGGTTCCCTGGGAATATTTGTTTGCAAGACCAGGCGGGTATCTATAAATACTGAATGTTTTTTGCATTGGAATGCATGCTTTTCTGGGGTTGGGCTCCTGTCTGAGTTTATGAGTCCACCTTTCACACAGGTCCGACTGCACGAATGCAAATATTTTTCAAGGCAATGTTGCTTAATTTCAGCAAATTCAGACCATCATACACAGTTGTGCAAAACAAATGCCCTGTTTCTATTTCCCAGGCTTGCACTCGCTATGAACTTTACCTGTGCATTTAGTGGGATGCTGTTGCTAAAAGTATAGGGCGAAAGTGTCCTATAAGGGAGCACTAATGAGCAAATTTTGGTATGTTGTGAGTGATAGCTCGCATGTACTAGAGTACGAAGCTGAGCAAGTGCCTTTTAAATGGTTGGTTTTGGTTTTAGTGTTGAGCCCAGCTGTTCCTTGAAACACTCTTTACAGTACAGTAATTTAGAGTGTAATGATCTCGTATAAGGCAGATGTGAATTACAGGTGAACTCCTTCTGAATGATGGCAAGGGTGTGAGCACTCTCCCTGCCCTTGTCTTCCCCCTCCCAGTCTCTCATTCTTCTAGGCCTTTTTTCCCCTCCCACTGCTTTTTTTGCAGCGCAGGTAGGCACGTTCCAGTATGAGTCTGATAAGCCTCCTATGTACTGGTTAATCTGGTTCCCATGTTTGATTTTAATGTCTTTTTTCACCTTGCTTACCCTAAGAAACCCATACTGCCTCAAGTAGCTCTGAATGTCCCAATAAGTGTGTGTCATAGAGTGAGAAGCAAAAGAGAGAAGATGTCTTCATCCAAGATTTGGAAGTGGTAGGAAATGACCTCTTACCCTTCTCTTGCTTTTTAGATCTTTAAGCCCTAAGCCACCCTAAATCTACTGTCCCTATAAAAAGCTGCATTTTAAAAGGCTTTAGGAGGCTTGCTGACCTTGCAACCTACTTTGTAAGGAGTCTGCACCCACAGCTATTAAACAAAATTAATTTCAGCACTTTTAAATTGTTAATCTTGCAAAAGACAACTTGCTTGCTCTCCAGTGATCCCACAGGTCATCGTTCTGTGAGCTGCAAGCCATCACCAGGGTTCATGGCTCTCAACATCATGAGAATGCTTGTGGTCTCACAAATGCCTTGCAAAATTAATTCCTCTGCCCTCCACATTTTCCCCCCAGCAGCTCTTTGAGATCTGGGCTCTTTTTGAGCTCGTTGTGTGTAGCAGCTATTCACTAGTAGCCACGCCACGGATTATTCTTATTTTAAGGCTATTCTATCCTAAATCAGTTGCTTCTCAACTCATGGGAATGAACTTGGGGTAGCAAGACATGAATTCAGGTAGGAAATGACAGTTTTGTCTTCAGAGTGTTAGGGATTGTGTTGTCTTTAAGTTATGTTTCTCTATACCCACGGGGCTGATGTTTTACTAGGTATTAATTTATGTTGAATCTTCTTAAGTGTATTTTTTTTCTGCCTGGCCATGAAACTCAGAAACGTTGCTTTTTCTCTTCCAGGTAGCTATACATATGAATGCACTGGGAGTGGGGGAGAAAGTGCATGCTGTATCTGGTATTATCATGCTTGGTTGTCCCTGCTCCTTCCACCTCTTTTGTCTCTGCCACTCAAGCCAATTTCAGCCATCCGCCGACTCTCATTTGGGATAATAGCCTCTCTTTTTACTGTTGTCTTGTCATGTTTGATTCGGCAGCACAAGGGTTTTAAATTAGCCAAAACGTTTGCATGCTGGGCTTACTCCGCTGCCACTACCAGTTGTAGAGCCACTAAACCACTTGATGCTGAAATTGATGATTGCTCGGAAGGAATAAGAAATTGTTGGTGGCTACCGGGAAGATTCATTCACGCCGAGCCCCTTTTAAGAAACCTAGGGGGGAGGGAGAGAGATTTCCTTCAGTTTCCTGCTGCCTGGCTGGTGGTTGCATTGTGCTTGTGCCAGGTTCCTGCTGAGTGATTACAGCCTTGCTAGGCTGCGTAGTTCCTGTGATTTCAACATAAAAACAGAAGAAGAAAAATATAGAGGGAAAGGAAGGGAGGGGGGGGGATAAAGCTCCAAAAACTTGCAGTTCAATTCGGTAAGGTAGAATTGTGATGTTTTAACTCACTGCCTGCCTTTTAGTTGTTGTTATCTAATTTATCCCCCCTGGTTAAAAGTTTACTTGTTAGAAGTTTTACCCAGTAGAAGAGTCTCTGTATTGGCCTGCCTGAGCTGCTGATACTAAACCACAGCTGGGCTGTAAGCAGTTTTTAATATTTTCCGGATTAAAGGAGATCCATCATCAATGGGATCAGAGATCACCGAGAAACTATACAAAACTTCTAATAACACCCCCAGGTCCCCCCACAACTGCCTTTTACTTGTCTGTAGTAGTGTTTAAAGACATGGAGGGCCAGAATTTATAAGGGAAAAGAGGATGACAGCACTTGAGAAGCTGTACATAGAGAAAATAAATGTAGGAATAAATGTGAATGATCAGGGTTGTACCATGGATATAATTAATTTCAGAACTACATATAATCATGTATGCAAAGTGAGAGAAGCATCTTTTATTTCTGAGTGGATTTCATTTTGAAGAGGGAGTATTTTGTCATTTTAGTTTAATTTTCATATTCTACCACTAACTCCTGGTGATCATAGATAGTCAGATGGTCAGAAGGGTCAGTAAGAGACGTGTGGACAATGGTTCAGGGTTTCCAAGTCCTAAGACAAACACAATCTAGCAGAAAATAGTAGTGATTATGATTTTAAAACAAAACAAACAACCAAGCCTTCTGTTAGCCATATATGCAAGTTTCCAGGCAGTTAAAAACGTGGCTTCATATATATAATTCATTATACAGTGTCACAAATAAGACCCTAAATACACACGTGAGAATACGATTGCATAGCATCCAAGCCAAGAAAGATGCTCTCACTGGATCTAATATTGCTAACATTGTTGTTACTAATATCCTAACCCTCTTTTTTCTGATTACTAAGCCACATGTTCTCTTGCAAAATATGACCCTTTTCTGCCAAAAGGAAGAAAAAAAATCTTGTAAATTTGAGGGTGTTGGCATCTAACTTTTTTCCTCTCATGTGTAATAAATCGTGAAAAAATTACGTGAATTACTCAAGCTCTAAAAATACAAATCTAACTAAGAGGCCGAATCTCTGGGGCCCAGCAGTGGCGTGCTGTTGTGCAAGCCCAGCTCTAAGGGCTTCTGTCCATGCCAATTAGCAGCAGATTGGAAAGCCAGGCGACCACGATGGGTTTAGTCCTGTTATCTAACTGCTGCACTGTTCAGAATTGCTGATTTCCCTGCAAAATCATGACAGATGTATTACAGGAAAATATATTGGTCGAGTAGCTAGTGAGAGAGTTAATGCAAGGGATAATAAGTAGCTAAGGCTGAATCCTCCAGCAGACTTTGATGTGGTTTGATAATATATGGGATAGGTCAATCTGCCCTATTAGCAAATGTAGCTGGTTTATGCTCTACATACAAACTAGAGATTTGATAAAGGACTAAATTAGTTTTCACAAGGTATTAGATGTTAGATACTTAATGGGATCATCATGCTTTTGCTACACTTGGTTAAGATGTGTTCTGTAACAGAAGCATGCGGCAGCATGACATTTCACCGAGAGGAAGCATGTCTTGTGACTGAATCACGAGTCTGGGAATTATAACGTCCAGGCATCGCTTGGCTTCTGAATTAGTCTGTCTTACTTGCAGAGAAGTTTCTCTTTTCATATCTGCAGAATGGGACTGTGTCCTTCCACTTCTTCTTTGCCTCCTTGTGAAGCTTAAGCCACCGGTGCTTTTTTTATCCTTGGGTGCCAGTGATCATAAGTCTGTGAAGCTTCAGTTGTACGAGACTAATACTGTCCCACTCAGTAGGTGCTGGGACGGTCCCTAGACTTGACTTCAGAGATTTTACAGGTTCACGCAAATCTGGGTAAGAAACTGTAATAGGTTGTGAAAGGAGGAGCTCAGGGTTTTGATGTAGTGCTCCACAGCTGCACTCTGCATCTCCTCTGTGCCAATAGTTAACAAGTAATCTAATATGTGAACTAAAACCAATAGTTTAGTGAAGTCAGTAATGTTTGTGTAGTCAAAAATCCACTGGCAAGATGCGTCATGTGAGCACAATATCCTTGCCTTTACATACTTGTCCCTGTTCTACCAGTGGGTGAAAAAGGCAACCTTCCTGAGGCTACATGGCAAGTCAGTCTGAAACAGGTCCTTGGTTTGAGCACTCCCTTTATCTGAGCTGGTGTTTGGTTCACTGAAGTAGGCTGTTGCTTTGGTTACTTGGTAACACTTTTTTAAGCTTTCTTCCTTCACTATCAAAGAAAGAACTGTAAAATTACCTCTTTCCTTTTTTTCTTTTTTTTTTTTGTTTTATTTTATTTTGTTGAGTTTTTTTGTTTGGGGTTTTTTTTTTTTTTTAGCACTGTGATTTTTGTCTTGTTAAATAAAAGTCTAAAACTACTGACGGTAGCGTATGCCCAAAACTACCTTCAGAAAACTATGCATTAAAACTCATTAAGTGTTTTATATTTCTCACACGGATCTAATTTTTTGCTGATGTTGTTTTCCCCTGTGTTTACAGATACTGTTCTTAAATACATTTGAAATGCATCATTTAACTTTTTCTAACATCTCACTACATATGCAAATAACCAGTTTTGAATAACCACTGCCAGGCTTTACACTTTTAGCACTAGGGGAGACATTCCTGCCTTTTTGTGAAATGCAGCAGGAGTGTCATATATAAAATGATCCTGTTTGAAAGGATAGAAGCTGTATCCCAATATAGATCACAGTGGAAAATGACTCAAAATTACATGACATCTTCTCCCCCATTTACCTTCTCCCCCCCCCCCCCCCATCTTTCTCAGCCTCTTTCCCAGTTGGGCTGTGGTAAGGAACACATTGTATATTGTGACAGTTTACTGTTACTCTAATCCCTTTGCATCTTTCATTAGCGTGTTATTTATAGGATTGCAAAAGGGCATTGGTACCACTCAGCCTCTGAGGTGGTACTGCTGGTGTCCCAAGGGCTGAGTTGAATTTAAAAGGGGCTGAGTTGCACCCTGGCATTGGTAGCAAGCTTGCCTAGCTCCAGCAGAAGCTTGTGCCGCACTTTGGGCAATAATCCCATGGTTTAAAACCTGCTGAGGCCAGCGTGGACTTTAGATGCTTGTATAAACAAGAGGGCTTTGCCTCGTAACTCCTGCTAAGCCTGCACCTGATGAGCTGCTCGGAGCTGGAGGACTGTGTTTTCCCTAATAAATTCCTTTTTTTGAACCCACTTGTTAGTCAAGCGTTGTGCACACTAACTACAGCGAGGGCCCTGGGCATAAATTACTCTCGCGTGGCACTGTCTCCGAGCAGCCCCCCAGTTATGGATTACTTTGTTCTCGACTTGACAGGAACATAATTAGAACTGTTGATGAAATCTACCAAATTGTTCCTCCGTGGCCTCAATGGTCAGGAAATTTGGCTGAGTCGTATTTGTCACCGACGTAAAGGCTCTAAACACTTCATATTAACTATGTTATTAATGTGCCCTCTAATCTGTCCGTGAATTGGTAACACTTGGAGGGAGCTTGTGCTCTAATAGCACCTTGTGATGAATTCATTGTAATGCTGTTCAAAAGTTTCTGGAGGGTGGGAGGAAAAAAAGAAACCTTAATAAAAAGTGAACGTATCTAGGTAGTTTCTTTTTTCTGTATGTGCATTTTTATTTTTTGCCGTTTTGTTTTGTTTAATTGGAGATTCATTTAGGCTTTACATTGACAGACCGTTTTCTGTTCTATAGGATTTGCTGACATTTGGGCTGTTTCATTGCCAGAGGAGGCTTTGTGTGTCCCAAAGGAAGTGAGTGATCTGGCCATAACAAATCCTGCCAAAATATTTTAACACCGTTACGATTTTCTAATGCAATGCGTAGTGAATGTGACTAGAAAAGGATGGTGAGTCCATGAAGGGGGTTCGCTCCCTCTCCTCTGCGATTTGTCTGGTGAAATGAGCACACAGGAGCTGCTGGGGGGGGGAGGGAGGGTTGGAGACCACAGCCAGCAGTGGGGGGGTTGTTTGCCTCCTGAAGTGTATCGCTTCAGACACAGCAATGGCTCATGCTTAATCTTTAAACCAACCTTTTAAATTTTGGTCCTGCTCTTGAACTTTCCTAGAGTCCAGGGTGATCAGAGACAGCGTTTTAGTAATGTTTAAACTTAAAATGCATTTTGGCTGCTGTAAATGTTCAGTAAGTTTAAAAAAAGGAAATGTGTTAGACACTTATGTATGAGAGAGAGATTAGTGTCTGAAGGTCCTAGAAGTTGACAAGCTGCTGTCTTGGGTAAAACAAACTTTTACCTTCAAAACAACGGGTTATCTCATACTTCTGTATAGTTTTGAAGAACACTAAGGTGACTCTTAACTGTATAAGCGACTATGCTTAAAGTGCTAGAACACAAAAATAAGAGTTCTTACATGTAGCGTTCAGGGGATGAAGACAATTCAGACAACCTAATGATTAGCTCAGAGCTGAAAGTATAGGAAAACAAAGATTTAGATCCCTGAGCTACTCTCTAAAGCAGCATTAACTGATAGTTTTTAGCACCTTGGTGATTTGCTTCTATTAAATTTATCACCGTCCACTCCCCTCCCTTCCCCTCCCCCTGACCCCCCCCAAAACCTAACCCAAATGTAAGTAAAGTTAGTATTGTTTAAACATTTTTAAACCTAAACCAACTGTTCGAATTGCACTGACTGCAGAATATTGGACATCATCTTATACCCAACATAAACATCATGTTGGATTACTCTGGCAATTGGCTTCTGTACCAGGGTAAACTCATGTTTCTTTGGTCATTTTACATACTTAAGAATAAATAAAGTAGCTGGACATGCATACCAGCAAGTTTTGCTGAAGATAGGAAAGCTAATGAGAAATAGAAAAGTTGAGTGTGACGACAGCTTTGGAAGTTGCTCCTCTTGAGCAGATCCTTCCACTTCTACTGAACAGCCCCAGGTTTCTGACTGGGTTGAGCTATCTGCCCCTGACCTGTGTTTTCAGGAGCTCAGATGGACCTAATAAAGTCAGGCCTCTTACTGTTGATGGTGTTTCCCACTTGGATGTTTCTTCTGTTTGTTTGAATACTGAACAGAACTGCAAATCCTCAAACTCATCTCCTAAGCTCTTGTACAGGTTTTGCTGGGCTCACACAAACTGCCTCTTCCCTGTGGTCACTCTATATGTTATTTCCCAGATCTCAGGGGCAATGATGCTGTCGCCAGCAGGAGGGAAGTGTTAGCCTGTGAGTTAGGACTTACTTTGAGACCTCAGTTTATGAGCTTAATATTCGTAAATGAAATGGGAATCTAACTGCACTTTTCTCATGCAAATCTATTTCTAGTAATGAGCAATTTAAGGTGGTTTTTTTAAAAATATGTAGTTGCCATCTCTGGAAATCAGGATCAGAATTCAGGATGCTCAAATTAGGTGTTAGTGCATACAGATATTCTGTTGATGAATCTATTCTTAGAAAGAAGTAGACCAGTATTTTCCCTGGATCTGTTTCTTTTCACTGCTTTTTGTCTCTTTTTTTCTCTCAGTTCATCTTGTCTAAGTATATTCTTCTATTCTTTAATTCCACCTCACCCTTTAATTCATTTCTACCAAAGCCTTGGGCTCTTGAAGGGCTTTCTAAATTATTAGATCTTGTTACTTATTTGCAGTGTGTTCAAAACTGAATTAGATTTTCCTTTTGTCATAGTTTTGTTTCATCACTGTTCTAAAACGGGACGTTTGAGGGGGGGGGCATTCTTCCCCAAAAGCATTCTTTATGCTGTCCTGGCTGTACTTCATCTGGTTTTCTAATATGCATTCGCTACTATAAATTTTTCTATAAATGAATGAGTATTGTATTATCCTTGAATGTTATCAATTTTCTGGGTTTTGGGTTGGTTTTGGTTTTTTTTTTTTTAGTTTATAGTGGAAATGTCGTGATACGCATCCTGTACATACAAATCTAATTTGTCATTCAGTAGACCAAAATGCATGGAGCAGAGCTTATTCTTGATTTCTCTTGTTGTTTGGGAGTTGTAAGTAAAAGTACTACTGTAGAAACCAAGGCACTTACTCAAGGGAGGAGGTGAGGAATGGGAATTTTAATATCAGAACTGGGTCCTGGAATATTAATTTGGTAAAACTGTATGTTCTCACAGTGTCAGCTGTGGAGAGCATATGCCAGGAGGTGCTCATGTTTTAAATCAGGTTGTATAGTTAATCATTCTAAGAAATAGACTTATCACTTCATAAACTCTAGGAAAGACTGTTTTCTTTTCCAAACATTTAAATTACTGAACCGTTTTATACATTAAAACCCAATTATATCTTACACGATATTTCAAAGAGTTTTCAAACCTGTTTCTTTCAGGAATTGCGCGTAGTCTGAGGCTTTTGCACTCAGTAGTTCGTATTTTAAACCATATCAGTTGTGGGTGTTTTTTCCTACCAAAGTAGGGTTTCAAGAGTGTCCATTACCAGACTAATGAGTAAAAATCCCATTCAGCAAGTACCACCATTAGAATATGCTTCATGTCCCCTAAAACTAGCAAACTGAAATCCCAGTGGGGCCAGTGAGCTCCAGAATATAGCTTAAAATATTTTGTTTCTTTTCTGTAAGATGGTAATGACCAGGTTAAAGTAGAGGTTTATTCTGTCTGTTTTCGGCCACGTTACGCAGAGTGTGTGCAAAACGCATTCAGAGAGAAATAAAAATCAAAGTGTATTGCAGAATTTTAGGGAATGAGATGCACCTGCTACTGAATAGAAAAACTTTATTAAAACACCACCTTCTGGCTTCTTCTGGCCAACTTAGGACGTGAGCTAGACATCGGTTTCAAAAAAAAAATACTGTCCGAAACTCCAGAATATCCATCTTGCTCATTGGCGTGCTGATTTATCAGCAGAAAAGTGTTTGCGAATGAAATCGCACTAATTTGGTCAGGAAATGACCAATGTGGTTGTGTATAAAACAGTAGCCAGGGAGTCTGTTATAAATGTGAAGACATAAAAGAGGCACATAACACTAGTGCCACGATGAGACTACTTACCAAAGGCACCCTTTTCCTGTCTGTAGCAAGTTATTCCCACAGCTGTTGGGAATTAATAGGACGGTGTTTGGTAAATGTTATATTTCCACATGAAGGCTTAGCTACCATGGATATCAAGGAAAACGAGGTTTGTAAAATGGAAAAATTCTACTTTAAAGGCCAAATAAGAGAGAGAAAAAGGCTTCAAAATCAGAAGCTGCTTTATAAATATATGGACCAAGGATCCCCATACAGGGAGAAACAAAGCTGTTTGCTCTTACAAAAAGAAATAGAAGGGAATAGGTGGTTTCTCAGCCACTGACACCACTAACTCTGTATCGTGCAGTAAAGCTGAAGCTGAGATGAGGCCTGGTGCTTCTGTTCGTGAAGAGAATGTATGAATGAAAGGTCACAAAGACATTAGAATTTACTAAGTAAAGTCATACTTGTCAATGGCTTCTCTTGCTATATATTTGAAGTTCAAGTGATTGTTTGCTTTAGTTAAGTGCTCTGAAGTGCTTTTAAAACTGTTGGTCCATTTATATAAACAAATTGAGAAAGTCACTGATAGTCTTCCCAGTCAGAGTGTATTACTCAATATTTGGATATCCTTCCTTGAGTCCAAAAACGATTTGCAGTAAAAACTTCTAATACACATGAGTCTTTGTTAATGGACTATTGTATTATATTATATTATCACAGACATTGCCAGAAATGCAGTTTCTCAGTTGCACACAACCATGAGGAAATAGAGGGGAGTCAAGTAGCTCAGCAACTTATTTATCCAGAACTTAAGTGTGACTTGAGAGGAATAGTAAGCTGGAGGCCTGACTTCCTTTTAGAACATTAACAGTAGAAAATTAATGCTTACATCTCTCCCACAGTTGTTTTTTCCTCCTGCTCCTCTTTGCTAACTCAGGAATCTCTTTTAGTGCTCAGAGTCAGGCAACCAAATTTAAACACGATCTCAAAACGTGGGAGAATCTTGTTTGCACACATGTGACCACTTGCAGACAGAAAGGAAACTACCAGCACTAAGTGTTAGTGAAGCTGAAGACTGGGATGGTATTTACATGCTTCCCCACAGTGTTCCCTGCCAGTCAGTATTGTAGTGCTTCCTTACTAGTTGTTCTTGTGGTAACAGCTGTACCATCACAACATTGCTCTTCTGGAGTGATGGCCTTTAACATAACAATACCACTGTGATACTTGACAGCTTAAGGATGTGGTAAAGTTGTATGTTGAAAGTTAACCTTTTTCATATGGCTAAAGAAATAAGCATTATTTGGTGGGATTGCTGGACACACCTTATCCAGTAAGGTCAGGGCAGTTATCTAGAGAAGAAAAAGTAAGCTGAATGCCATCAGCAAGTACCCCTCAAAATGCACTTAGTTTGAGCAATAGGGATATGGCTGAGTGCTGTCTTAAAACTAAAACAGCATCTTTCATTAGGAAAAAAAAAAAAGGCCGTTTGTCCTAATAATTTTAATCTGCATATGCTGTCCTTTTACCTACCTTTTGTACTCTCTGTAAGATTCAGGAGGTGTTATAAGCAGGTGAATTGAGAGCTGTTGCTAATTTAAACTGCATTTAATAAAACACAAGTTTGAGATATCTTACAAATCAGTGAATGTGGCGTAGTTTGAAGATTGCTTTTGTCAAGTTTGATTAGCTCAAAGAGAAACCTTTTCTAAATATTGGTTGAGAGATTAATCAGGCAATGTAAGACCTTGAATTATTCCTCATCACAGGAAAACAACATAATGTATTATCAGGAAAATGTAATTTTTGAGGATTTAAAATTTGTGTTTTAAAGATTGAACCCAAGGCAAAACTTTCAGGCTGTTTTTTTTTAAACTGACTTGTCATTTTTCCATAATATACTTCACTTTCTACAGTGTATTCCCATATTACAAGCTGATAGTACCAACATCATTACAATGAGGAATGTTCTCATTATGGACTCCATTCTCAATTAATTATAAGTTTGTCATGTTTTAATGAGTAGGATTAAACTTTCCTGTTCCAAATATATGTCTTACGTTGCTTGCTTAGAAGCTTTCTAAAGAATGTGGTTGAACCACTTCTCTGAATCTGTACAGGGAAACAAAGTATTCTTTGTGCACGTTAAAAAGTATTTACCATATTTACAAACACTTGTAGAAAAGATTTAATAGCTCTCCGCTTTGGAACAAAGTATGGAATTTGGGCAAAAGCTTTGCTGCTCTTTTCTAGCCTTCACTGTCACAAACAGTTGTTGTCTTTACTAAAATAAAAACTCATGTAGATATGTGTTATGTCCTGTAAAATAAAGGATAGCAAGAGGACGAGTAGCACTAATGTATTTCAGGCATACCCTGGTATTCACTGGGTGCTCTTCAATAAATGCCTGCTTTCTTCTGTAGCCTTTTTCTTTTTGCTCTGCCACAAAAAAGGGATGATACTTCGTACTTTTACTTAATTGCCCTGTCTTTTAAAATCGTGGTACATTTGCATCAAAGCCGCTGCCACCTGTGCCTTTCAGATTCGGTCCAGTGCAGCTCTGCAGGGTGTCTATCAGGCTTTCTCTCCAAAGTTCAGTGTGCATTAATAGACCCTGTTCATTCATCGTATTCTCTAGCAGAAGTTTTGTGTTCATTTGTCTTCTATTTCCTTGTACAACTTCACACTTTTCTTGCTAGTACAGATCAAATTCTTTTTGTGAATACTTTTGCTTATGTGGCTGAAAAACATACATACAGGATGAATGTATTCTGGCCCTGCTCTTGGGGGACTGTTCCTGCTGATTTCAGTATGCTTAGGGTTTTTTCTCCCCCGAGTCTATCAGTAATAATTAGATGCCTGTAAGCAATAAGTACCAGTAAGTGTGGACTTTGTGTCAAGAGATGGTGTCATAGTATGGGCACGTAAGCATGTTCCTTAGCAAAAGGAAAATTTTTCATTATGTTTTGTGTTGCTTGTTTAGCCTGTGTTGAATTTAAAAAGTAACCTTGCAATTTGAATAGCAATGTCAGCTGATATCACAGTCTGGCTAATAACACATGAGCGTGATTTCAGGGGGGTTGGATCAGCATGTCCCTCACCAGGTAGGAACCCAAAGTCCTGGTAAACGCTCGGCAGCAATCTACACCCTGGGCCATTTCTCATGAGACCTGATACTACAAATAGCATGTAGCTACATTTGGGTATTCAGGTTTCGACAGGATGTGGCTGCTCTTTCTCACTTACCAGATGGCTTTTCATGTACCATCACCTGTCCTAGTGCTCCTTCGCCTCACTAACAGAGTTGTGACAAGAACTGTCGTCATGGCTGTGAAAGCTGCTTTCTGCATGCGGCCATCGTAATTATCACATGTAGGCACCTTTATTTAGCAAGTCCATACATACATTACTGGTGCAAATGTCTTAGGTTTGGGTTCATTAGTTTTATATCTTCATTTTATATGATTTCTAAAATGAGTTCGTGGTGTTGATATTTTGCAGGCTAATCAGAGAGTTAAACCTGTGTAAAACCTGCTTGATCTAAGGATCAGGCTTTGTGTGTCTGTACATGATAGGGTATGAATTTCTTTATGCCCTTGTGTGGAGGAACGTCTATAGCTCAGTTGTGCCTTTGCACTACTTAAAAGTAATTTGGTAATCTCAAGCATGGCAGTGGAAGTTTTATATATACCTCCCTGTCACCCATCCTCAAGCACATTTTCTATATGTATCATCATTATCATCAGCATCTGTCTTTTGAGTGATGATTTACATGTCTCTAGGTCTCTGTCCCTTTGTAAAATACTAGATCTAAAATTACATTCCAGAGAGAAAGGCAAGATCTTAAAGAATTAATACTGATTTCAAAATTTTATTGCCAGTAACTACATACGAGTTTGCTTTAAATTAACCGGTAATTACTTAGAACGAAGTAGGAAAGAGTTAAAAAAAATTAAACAAAAAAATCCCTTTCCCAGGCAACTGGACCCCTTCCTTTCAACACAGCTGTTGCAGGAGGTTTCAATGGTATGAATAAATGTATTTCTTTTAACACTTTTGTTGTTTAAAATGCTATTGTTTCATCCAAGGTGTGAGGAGATGTGCTAACCTTGTCAATGTGGGTGCAGTAGAGCAGAAATGATAACTGTATATACTTTTTTTTTTTTACAAAAATACAGTGTGTGTGTGTGTGTGTGTGTGAAAGAGAGAGAGACAACTTATTTAAATCCTGAATACAGTCAGACCTCATATGCATTGTTAAAAAAAAGCCCTAAAGAATTGCATATGGATTAGGGGGATGAATATTCTATTATTTCAGTCTGTTCTGCTGATCTTCTTATTGTGACTTTGCGCTTCAGAAATCTGCCAGGAATTTGGCTTTGCTGTACTAGACAGTAATTTTAAATGTGTATCAAGCACTTGATAGTGTATGATTTGCGTGCTGTTGCATTCCCATTCCCTAAATTTTCCACCAATTTATTACTTTTTTCATACTGTTTTAATATTTCAGGATGATGAATATATACAGCATCATTAAAAGTAAATAAAAAATGCATGAAATTAAAAAATGGAATATTAGATGTTTCTTTGCTGTAATCCCTAGGTCCAATAGGAATGAAATGTCTCTGTTCTGTCAAGTAATCCCTAAACATGATTAGGGACCTTGTAGTTTCCACATAGCCCACATAATATTTGTATCATATAAGCCTATTTATGTAAGGTTTGAGTAAAAGTTGTTATTAGAAGACCTATAAACCTATTTTACAATTCAAAAAGATATGCTTGCCTCTTAATCTCTCTACTTTTATTATTTTGCTGGGGCTGGCAATACGTCCTTAATTCATATTTCAGAATTCTGTTACATCTTTTGGGTACTTATATCGTGCATTAATGATCCCAATGAAATGTATTTTTAAGACAGAGGGCTGAGTTCAACAGTTCATCTACTTGTGCAGCTTCTCCTTAAATCCGCATTGGAAGGGATGTGCACCTCTTTCTAGGTCTCTCGTTCGACATCCGGGTTTAATCTGACCTGGGGGTCAGGAGATGGTAGAGATTGTTTTTCTCATTTTGGGGAGGGGGAGATGGAGAGAGAGGGAAGGGATTAATATTTTTCTATTTAAATCATGTGATGACATATTTTCAGTGATGGAGGTGCTTCTGGCAGCACCACAGAAAGTTTTAGAAATCAGCTTTTGGTTGGATCAGCCAATTGCAGAGTTTTAGGGAGAAATAGCCAGAAAGAAGGAAAATGGGCAAAAAGCCTTGAATGACAAAACAATAAGAGAGGAGAGACAATGGCCATTTGCAGATGTTTCTTGTGACACAGTTGTGTTGCAGATATGACAACCCAGCACTTCCCTGTTCCCTGCCTCAGCTTCTTGCCTGGGCAGCAGAGGTGTTCATAGTCCCATCTTGTGTGTTGTTAGGCTGAATTCATTAATGTTCAGAGATATTCTAGTTCTATGGTAACACAAGGAAGATCAATAAATAAATAAGAACAGTAACTTGTATACTTCTATGATTTGAGTAGGCTTTCACTAAGAAAATATTTTCAAATGATAGCAGGGGTCAGCTGTGGCAATTCTGTATTTCCCATAAGGAAATTTGAGATTATATTAACCTTGGGCTATCTACTCAAAAAAGCCCTGTGGAAATACACCTGTGTTTCTTTCCACAGTGCACTGAAATTTACTTTTATTTCATTTTCAGCAGTTACGGTGGCATTTGAGCAATAGCTCTATTCTTGTATTTATGAACTGAGAGAAGCAAAACTGCTCACTGCTGAGCCCAGGGATCCTGTTCCAGGAAAACTGAGATCAATAACTGTTATCAAGTCTTCATTTATAGGGAGTGTTAAATGACCACAAAGTCCTGATGTTCATCAATTAATAGGTTATGCTTAAAACCATGCTGCCTTCTCCCACCACCCTAGACTACCATAGTCAGAAATTTTGATATTTGATATGATTTTAAACAGTCACTTTCGGGTATTAAACTTTTTTTTTAGCTGGAGAGACTGTATTACAGTGATGTCAATAAGTTAGAGGTAAGCAGTGTTTTCCTTTGCCAACCTTCTCCTTCCTGCTAGCAATAGAAGGTAGGAATGAGATGATAATACCTGAGGCTTGTTTTGTCATCCAGAGCAGAGATTTACAATGATTATTGCAGTTACTTTTGCTTTTTGCTAATCCGCAAAAAGGGAAGTGCACGCCCCAACCAGAGCAGAACAGCCCCTGAAAACAGAGAATAAAAGCCTCACACGCAGATGTGTTTTCAGATGCCTTTATTCCCTCAGTTTAAGTGGAAAAGAGGGATTTGGGAAACAGAGAGCTTAATTTAGCAAAATAATATTATGCTTTCGATTCTTAAAATGAATGAATTATTTGGATACTTAGCAGTATAATGTCTTTGAATAATGGAGGTTCTTAAGTCAGAAAAAACTATATTGTCAGTGTGCTGTGTTTTCCTCTTATGATGTTTTTACCAATTTGGCATTTATGGGAAGCAGTATGATTGTTGCAAAGTTTCCAAATCGCTTTTTATACAAATCCGCAGAAATTAAATCTCCTCCTTGTTATGAAAATGAAGTGACGTCTTGAGACACCGGTATATTAATGCAGAACTGCGGAGACAATAAGCCAAGTTCTGCTTGCAGTTATTGTATGTCCACTTCTATATGGCTTCAAGAAGCTGTATTAGGTAGAGGCTATTGCAAGGTATTGTAAATAAGCATATGCTTAACACTGCACGTGAGCAGTAGCAGAGATGTCTCATAGGACCTCTTGTGCTTAAAGCTGAGCCCACGCTGCACGACATCTGTGGTTAGCCTGTGACAGGGAGTAGTGTGGGGTACAGGAGTAATGGCAAGTTATGGTGTAGGCCACAGGACCGTTTTGGGAGCCAGTGTGCTATATGATGCAGTGCAAACTGGGCCAGTCACAGAGGGCTTCGGTAAAAGGTCTCTTGGCATTATTCTGGTGTCTGTTCAGAACAGCTTCAGGAAAAGCTACGTTTAGTCTGAGAGGTGAAAAAGTGCAGTGGTATTGATTACACTGTGAGCAGAAAACAAACAAAAAAGACATTAAATAGAAACGTTTTGAATAGCAGTCATGCTGAACTCTGACCGAAGGCACAAGGTGAGAACGGTGCCTGGCTGGTGAGCGTTTTGCCGTGTCCTCCTCAAAACCCTGCTTGGCCACAGCTGCCAACAGAGGTGGTGTCACCAGCATTGACTGGGGGATCAACATAAGCATGTCTGAGAACTTTTGCTTTGTTAGTAAGAGGCAGTGTAACATCCCAGTCCCTTCCCCCATCCCCCTGGACCACATGGCTGAAGACGTGTGGGAAGACAACACATAAAATGGGTTGGAAGAGAGACCAGTTCATGAGCAGTCCAGGTGATTTGCATCGGTTTCAGGAGAGCCACTGTTTAATGGCCTGCAGTGCAGAATTATTTTAACTCAGAACCATAATGGGTCTTCATAGCTGAATTTAAACTACATAGAAGTGCTATATGTGATGCATTTAAATTCACTGACAGAATTAAGGCGGGACTGAGGCAACTGCGTGATTGATTTTTACAAATACAAATGAATCTAATAGATGGAGGAATGCAAGATGGATCAAATTTTAAGACCTGGGAGCTAATTTACCTACATCAGATATTTAATGGGATGCTTAATTTGATTGCTTCGCTAAAAGCTACTCACAGTAGTAAAGCCACTGACTAAATGTCTGCATAATCAAGGCATCTGCATGCATCTACATCTTGATTCCTATGTACAAATAACCAGCAATTAATGCTGCAGATTGACTGCAGGGAACAGTTTAAGGTTCAAAATCAAACCTCTAGAGTTTTCAGGGTCTTTTAGCATTATTTCACTATGTTTTTTAGAAGTGAGTATAGACCAACTTATGCAAGTCTATGTAAACAGAAGTTTTTCAACTCATGTTGCAGAAAGTTTTTCATGGTTGTAGCTAGAAGCCATCTCTCTTCAGCAAGGTTAGATGCTTTTAATTGTGAGAGTTAGGCTCTAAATATGAAAACCAATGCATTAGCCTAATGTATTGGCTGTGTAGGCTGGGTGTCCCGTTAGATGGGTTTATTAAAAAAAAAAATCAGGGAAGATATTTGAATAGAGGGATGACAGCCCTTGTATATAGTTTGTAGCAATCACAAGGCACTATATACTTTCTTCTTGTTTGGGATTTAACACATTTTGAAGTAGAAAGTCAGCAGTCAAGTCACTATTGGCACCCTTTTCCTTTTTTTTTTTTTTTAATCTGTCTCATTGTAATGTGTATGAAGTATGTTAGGATATCAGTTTAAGAGTCTTGAAAATACTGATACTTCCTCATTATTTTTACTGAGTATTTCTATAGTAGTGAATTATCAATTACATTAAGTCTTTTTATTTCCCGTGGCACAGCTACAACAACTGAAATTAAGGGTGTTACGCTCGCATTCCCTTGCACCACTCATTCTACTATGGGCAAACTTTGTCTGTTTTCTCACAGTAACCTTTACAATGCAACCGATAAACATTATTTCTGTTTTAATGACTCCCAAATAATGTCATATTTAAATGAAATGCAGTTTGCCTCAGCAGGGTTCTTTGAATTTATGAGCATTTTTGTCCCATATCCTACAATAATGTGACAAATATTTGCATTTTTACTGTTTTCTTGAATACTTTTAAACACACATTTTTAGGAGACTTCAGATTGCTTTTGAACGTATTTGAATGCATTTTTAGCTATCACCAGGCTTAAAATAGGAACCCTTTTTTCAGCTTATCTTTATTAAACACCTGTAAAAATCAGTGGTATTTCTTTTTTCTTGTAAAGCTTTCTTCCTTTAACAAATGCCAGAAATGCTGCACAGTTTGTTCTAGTATGGGCTCCTTTTCTTGGTGGTAATGGGCAAAAAATGGTCTGGTAATGTCTGTGCCATACACACAGGCATTTAACCTACCTGAATATCATAAATCGAAACTTAAAATCATAATGAAAAGCATCTGATCTTTAACTGTAATCAATTAATATTAGAAATTTTAGGCAATTTTTAGAAAATACTAGCCAGAATAAAGTCTTAGCAATTGTTCATTCTGTACAAATGGTCATGACTACAATAAACCTCAGATCTGAGGAGTAGGTGACCAAGCATGACAGTGGCCAATTGTTTGTATTTTCTTACTGAATATTCACTTTCCTTTTTTTTAAAACCACAGTATTTTAAACCACAGGTGGGGGGAGGGATTTTTATAGTGTTTGGAGGGTGTGTGCTGTTTGGGGCTTTCTCAGATAGGTTCTTACTTTAGAAGAAATTGTATTATTCAGCACCTTTATATAACCTAAAGCGGGACTAGCAGCTTAATCTTGCGGTTCTAGGAGGCAGACTTTCACAGAGTTCTTCGTGTCTGGATTAAGTTTTCTGGTTTTGTATGTTTTTTCTAAAGAATGAAGATCGGCTGGTCATTTTTAAGGCAATGTTTTATGTGTTGACTCAAATAAAAAAAAAAATCACATCAATTCATATACCTCTATACAATCATACTAAGACCTCTCTGACATTCACAGAAGTCAGCCGGAAGGTTTCTTTATGTTGTCATGCTGCAAAAATAACTTCTGTATATGCTTTTGTAGTCAAAACCCCCAACCAAATACCCCATATAGAATTTTGCAAGTGAAACAAAATCATTTAAAATAAGATTGCTGTTACTCACCTGTCTGTATTTGATCACTGTGCTAGAGGTTGGTTAAAATGAGTCTTCCTTAATGGACTAATGAGGGAAGGTAGGAGTCAAAAGAAGAAAAAGATGACAAAAGTAAATGTGCTTGTAAATAAAGAAATGACGTGTTTGCTTTTGTGGCCTTTGATCAAGCCCAAGAGTTTACTTTCAAAGGACATTGCAGGATGCTTGGGAAAGGAACAGCCACCCAGTGTAATTGGAAAGGGGGAAGGTCTGCAGCACAGCGGCGGCTGCTGCTCCTGCCTCTCTGATAAGATTGTAAGAGTTGCCAATATCAGTATTCAGCCTTGTAGCGTGTCAGGGCGCTTTCATGTGAACTGAAGTGAACTGTCTGTACGCGCTCCCTCCCGCTCTCCTTCCCAGTGCTCGTCGCCGCATTGAAGTCAGGGGAGAGGAAAAAAAGATTTGAGGATTGCCCAATTTGTTCTGACATAAAGAGATGTTTAGCTCTGTGAAAGGTGGTGGAAGCAGAGTGCCTGACTGACATTTCAACAGGCTGTCTGCTGGGATTGCTCACTTCATGTCCCTTCATATTCCTGCTGTGTCCTGCGCGAGTGCTCTTGTCTAATCTTCACAGCGAGAGTACCAAAAGTCCCCTGGGCTTCGGTGCTCAATACCCTGTTAGATGGGGCGTACGATGCCATAGCTCTTTCTTTTATACTCTCTTTTGCTCTTACGATTCAGGCTTGTTTCAAGTCCAATTGTTTTATTTTATTTTTTTTAAGGGATTTATTTCAATAACAGGGTATATCTCCTAGTCACCCTGCTCTTCTCTTGGCAATGCTAGATTTTGGTGATATCAGGTAAAAACACACAGAGAGGAAGAAAATGAAAGATCTCAGTAAGTCAAAGCTTTAAGCATCATTCTGTGGTTTTGTTTTTAAACGAAGATACATTGACCTGCTTTGGCTGGTTTAGAAAATAGACAAGAGAAAATACTCATTGAACAACCAATGAGAGGTATAACACATTCATCATAAGGCTAAGACAGTGCCTGATCAGGAATGCTGAACTCCATAGCAGGGGCTGCAGGGAAGTTTAGTTGTTGAGGGTCTGTGTTCTTTTACAATTCCAAACATGTTGTCATGCATTCTGGCATGCCACATCCTGTTAGATCACATCAGGTCAGCCCATGATGCCAAGTAACACTAAGAACATGAATTAATGAGAGCTAATGCTCACCTCTTATTGCAGGAGCATTATCAAGTATCTTGTTAGCCGCAGTTCCTATCTGGAGTCAATCCTTCTAAAGCAGAGAAGATATTACAGATATATGTATTATGTTTTGAACAGATAGATATGTTATTTTTCATTAGCCTTCTCAAAGTACATTGATTAATGGATGTGGTTTAATCCTTGCTAAGCCATTAAAATTATTTATCTACTGTGCCCATGGTCTTCCTTTACATCTTTTTAAAGGCACTTCTTTTCCTCAAGTGTGTTATTGGTGGTGACAGAAAGCAGAATGGAAACATACTCTTTGCTTCCTGCAGATCTGGGCTCCCCATACTGCTATCCCAGAAACATTGCACAGATTCCGTAACATATGGTTGCCACTGCTCAAATTTCCCCGCACTTTCAAGTTTTGTTAAACATCTCTTAATCTTCATCTCATCCTGAGGTGCAGTCATGTGTCTGACCAGGTGAAAGATTTCTAATGCAAACTCCTGTTCTCAGACGTACTTTTCAAACTCGTGTACTTAAAGCTGCACCCTCCTCCCTCCTACAATGCAGGGACAGCTACATAAAACCACTGACTGTGAGTAGCTGTGTGGTTTCCTTCAGCTAATGGGGTATCTACGCTAAGAATCAGCAACGACTTTTTTCCTGCAATAGGTAGACTATTAGTTAAAGTTAAATTTTCATAATTTCTGTAGCATCTACAGCACAAAAGAGCTGAACTTATATTGGTACACTGTCACAATTAAAGGATGTTGTACAGATGCTGTAGAAGTCTTGCCAGGATCCTGGCTATTCAGAAGACAAAATTCTAGTTCTAAGAAATTAAAATAACCAGGGAATTAGCTTTTTGCTGTATGATGCGAGATGACATCAGAAGGTTTTAAAAAGGGGTTTGATGAATCTCGGACACTCAAGAAAAGACTCACAGGTACATAAGGATCAGATCTCTTTACCTGTTATCCAGCATGACTAGTAAGTGGGCCCATGCTGTAGCAGATATAATTGATGCCTGGATCATATTTATGTAAGAGCTGCTGTCATGCTTCATTCCCATTTCAGTGTGTCTGTCTTCATTTTGCCCATGAGTTGGAGTCAGCACAAGCAATCATTAGCATCCCTTAAAATACATACAAAGGAATCACGATATCTGCATTTTCACTGGGAGAGTGTTACGGGTGTGCTCTGGCACATACAGCCTGATTCTGTCAGCCACCAAGATGATAGCCGGTCTAAGTACTGTGCAAATTCATGGGAGAAAGGACTTATTTGGAGGAGATCCAGGCAGGTGGAAGGGGTATCTCAGCATGGGGCACTTAGAGAAGAGGATACCAAGGACATAGTGCCAGTTGTGCCCATCTCAGTTGCTCAGGTGTCCCGAAATCCTGTAGATATTTTAGTAGGAAGAAGCGCATTGGCTAAATGTCTCCATACCTCAGGCTGTGGTCCAACAGTTTGTGATATAGGTCTAATTTAAACATGTGAACAATTAAAGAGATGTTCAGGGGCAAGTCGCATGTAGTACTATGCACGTTTACTGGTTTACTGTACTGAATCCTAAGCAAAAGCTGTTTGCTCCCCAGGAAGCCAGTGCGGGTGAGATGTTCAGAGGTACAGACAGGCAAACGTGTGCTGGGGTGTGTGCCTACAGGCTTGCTTTCCTCCTGTTTGCTGGTGTGTGCGCACATATTATTATGTAATAGTTCATCTGTATCGTTACTTTGTTTTACGGAACTCGTGCTTTTCTGCACAAGCACAGGAGTAAAGCCTGTGCTGTTGACTGAGGTTGATTGTTTCCAAACAGCTGATTACAGAACTTACCATCAATTTAACAGAAGTTGCGTTTATTTAAAAATTGACTTAAAAGACAGTAAATGACTTGATGACTCATTAAATCAATTTAAAAATTGACTTAAAGTGCAGTAAGTGACTCATTATAGAAAGACACCCAGTAGAAAGAAGAAAAAAAAGAAACCTGGCAGGAAGTTGTAGCTTAGTATCCTGATTTATTTTTGTTCAGAATAAAATGGTCTAACTGCCAAAAGCGGATGCAAGGACATCTACCTGAGTGTTACAAAATACTCAGGTAGTAAAAGCACCACTATTAAGCAAGGGGCCAAGTGTCACTGAAATATTTCCCTGATTTTTATATCCACAAATGAAGTTTGCAATAATGTTTTGGCTGGGAGATGTTTGGTTGCATACCCATATACTATTAATTCACTGATATTGAGTAACTGTTCTATATGTCCCTAGATTTGTTGAACATAATGTCTATATGTTAAACAGTTTTCTATGGTATTTAAAAATTGACATTTCAAAGAGTGTAATAGCATAATGAAATGTAAACTGAAAACAGGAATGAGTTAATTAGACTAATGATCCCTTGACTCCTTTATTAGCCAGCTCTTTAGAAATTGGGATTAGCTTTGTTTTCTCTGCTGAATAAAGACAGGAAGGATGATGTTGATTCTAGTAAATGACAGCACCAGAAGAAATGAGTGTTTTCCTGTTCGTTATAAGTTTCATAATTTAAGATAAAAATTTAGCCTTTCTGCACACATACATTATTTCATTACACTTTGAGTTTAGCTTGGACTGAAAGGGAGAAATCAGGAAAATAGTTTAGGAATGCCTACTGATTTCATATCATGATTTTAGAGATGATCCACTCTAGGTGATTTCTGGACTTGAAACTTTACGATTCTTTGTGCAAACCTGGAATAGACTGGGTTTGAATTTAATCCAAGTCCTCAGAAAAGGCAAGCTTGACAACTTTTTGATCTAGGTTTTGAACACTTAATTTCTTGTCTCTAAAACAGAATCATTTGCACATCTCTTTTGCTTTTAAGGGCTATCAAGAAGCACAAGAATTATCTCTGTAGTGGTTCAAACCAAGCAGGCACAGAGAAACAAAATGGTTTTTACAACAAATAGGAGTAAGTCAGCATCTGTTAGCAAAATAACATCATTAAAACTTCCAGTGATTCCAGACCTTGCTCTCGGGAGTTGCTCAGGCCAAGCAAAACCTTAGACAAAATGCCGAATTATAGGCAGGAAAAAGAAAACCAGAATTTAAATTGATAGGAATTAACCATGATTCACTAAGCTAATTTCTGCCCTCTGTTTCCCTTGTTTGGTGGTGCGTGGAGTAGCACTGGGATGAGGGAGGGCAGGGTGGGAGCAGCTGACAGTCAGCTTTTAAGTTTGGATTCTTCCTGAAGGATCTTTATCCTGCGAAGTAATGAGCTTCTCAGCTTCCCCTGAAACGTATAGGTATAGAGGGCACCCAGCACTGTGCAGGATCACATCTTTAATGAACACAAAATTTGTCACGCAAATGAGGCAACATAGAGGAGGTGGCAGCAGCTGAGTTATGAAGCTTTTTACTTACAAGCAGGGTGCGTTTGCTACCCTGCACGCCCTCGTTAAGCGTTCTGTGAGCACCGCACTGAAGCAGAAGTAATAACGCCACTGTTTGTAGTTTCGGGGTTTTTCGCCTTTCTGGAGGGCTGCTCTGAAGAGGTGTGGTGGAGCAGCTTGGGGGTTGGTAGGACAGCAGCCGGCATACTTTGGGCTGTCACTGACGCTCGCCTCCTTTCTGGGAAGGAGCGTCTGGAACCCATCGCACGCCTGTGAGTTGTCTCGTAGGTGCTGCTCGGTGGCTCTTCGGTATGAGCGTCACGTGGCGCGCAACTTTGGTGTGTCGTGGGCAGAGGGTGCAGCCCGCGCGTCGCGCGCCGAGGAGCCGAGTGTTGCCCGTAGGCCGTGGCTGTGCCTGACCTTGCGGCTCAGTATTAATCTGAAGTAGCGGAATTAAAATTTTCCATTCTTTTGCATTGTCATGCCTCACATTGATAAGCACAAAGAAATGTAAATAAAAAAGACCTATTTCACAACCCTAGCTACAACCTTTTTGTTTTATGACAAAAGACAGTTAATTAGCATACTAGCAGTAAGCAGCCTTCCCAAACTCGTGCTAATTATGTATTCTGTTGACCGTGACTCTAGTCATAAGGTAATTGGCTTGCAGCAACATGACATTTCAAATCATCTCTTGAAATTACATCAAAAAGCCAGCCTGTTTTGTTTTGATAGGGGAACAATCAATTTGATAAGTGGTAACACAGCTCATTGTTTCACATTAATTAGACTAATTGCAGCATGTTAGCCTCTGAAATAGACAGAACTTGGAGAAGACAAAGGCTGTGGCCTTTAGCATGCAGTGCATGTGGTGGTTCCACTTGCTTGCACATACTGTAGGCAGAAAACAGAGCTGTTAGGATTCAGCCTTGCGGGAGACTGGGTGTTAACAGTGGTTTGATGTGTTATGCTTAATCCACTGGCTTTCAATTATAAGATCTAGGTTCAAAAAATCCCAGAGAGAGGAAGGGGGGAACTAAAAAAAAAAAAAAGCAGCCATTTTAATATTAACAATGCAAAAGTTTTTGGTGATCTTTGGGTTTGTGTGTCCTGAAAGATAAAGCAGAGATCTGGCCGCAGCATCTCTTAGATGTTGTGGCACTGAGGGACATGGCTTAGTGGTGGACTTGGCAGTGTTGAGTTTATGGTTGAACTAAATCTTAGAGATCTTGTCCAACCTAAATGATGCTATGATTGTATGTTTATGGACTATAAAGTCTTTCTTTGAGAAGGCTTCACTTTCACTCTTACTTTTCCTGCCCATTCCCACTAATGTTTATTTCTTTGTATACATTGGTTGGGCTATTTTTATTTGCACTTTTATGTTCACTTAAGAATAATGTATGAAAAAAGAAAAAGAAGTAATGCTTAGTGGAAGGATTACTGAAAACAGATAGTAGAGATACATAACCCACCCACGCATTTCTAATTTAGAGCATCTTTGCCTGCTGTTGAGATTACCAGTTGTACTTAGCTCTGTGATGATTTTTATGATCAAGCTATGTCATCTGTAGATTGACATGACCAAATGAATTTCGCTTGTGACTAACTGAAATGTAAACCAAAGTTTTAAGAGATGAAACGTTTAAGGGGTTATCTCAGTCCACAGGCTAGGCTAACATCATTGCTGTTCACAGCTTGGTACAGTGGTTCTTTCACGTCAAACCCAACATCAGGCCACTGGATATGTGACAGTGTGTTTGATGACCAGTATACCGCTAATATGTTTCATAAATAGGATCATAGTTAGCAACTTTTCAAAGACTGAAAAGCATCAGAGGTTGGATTCCCAAACTGTGTGAATGTTGAGAAATCATATGCCTGAGACCAACTCTGCCTTCTCTTCTACAGCTCTGTAGTCCACCTGAGTTCAAACTGAAGGACCATCAGAGCATTTTGGCTCTTTTGACCACCTCCATTCAACAAAATCTTTTGTCACTTAAAAAAAATAAAATGTGTATTTTTAAAAAACCCAACCAATCAAGCGAAAGAGACAAAGAGACATTGGAAGGCAATTCTTAATAATAACGGCATTGTTTACATGAAAGCCATAATTTCTCAGTTGCTCTCCATGGAAAAAGAGGTATTTCTTTTGAAGTGAGGCAAGGAGATTTAGGTAAGTCTGGGTACAGATTTCATTTACACATTTTTGTTTCTGTTAACACCCCCACACCCCCCACCAACCGGTCACTGACTGGTTAGACAGTAAAACCTTTGGGGCAGAGATTTTGATAAACTCAGTGTAGTCTGTGTTTGAAGAAGTGTAATTTCATTTAAATCAAAGACTTTATTCTAACAGCTTAACATTCTATTTGCTCATGGAAGCTATATTTTTATTAGTTTTGCTTATGCTTTATGTTGGCCCCATGTCAAATGGTAATAAACTCTGTTTTAGATCCAGCTACCAGTGACTTCATACTAGTGATTTATTTCTATCATTTACCGGCAAGAATACATTTTTTAAAATGTATTCTAAGCAATTCATTCCTCTCCACATCCTCTCTTCTGTGTCTCCCTTTACTTTCCTCCTCCTTCAACATTTAAATCACCTTTCATTGAGCTTAAAATTATGCCCGGATTAGCAACGTAACTACCCTAATGTGCCGCTCTTACTAAAAAGTCCTGGGCTTGTACAGGAGGTGAATTGGAAAGAAGCAGAAGATTGGAGCCTTTTAGCATTCAGCTTAAGTGCTGGTTCCACTTGCCTGAGCACAAGCTGGAAACGGCACTGTTAGGATGCAAGCCTGCACCCTCGCTGTCACTGCTGGTCCTTCTGTAGTCAGGTTCCTGCTTGGAGCAGAGCAAATCTTTGCTCAGTTAAGCGAGCGTCAGTCACTGGCAAGCTTGGCTGCCAGCCCAGGTTTGTTAGACTTTTCCGTGCTACACCTGAATGAGATATTGAGAAGACATGGCTACCTAAACAGAGTTTAGAAGCGCTACTTATGTGTATATTTATATATATATATAAATAATTAAATTGTCAAGGGAATAACAGAATAATTTTGAGAATATAACTTCCAGTGATCGCTTGGGAGGCTTGCAAGAAGGAACCTGTGCTACCTGCTCAGTGACACATCCTGTGTGATCTTGTTTAAATACCTTTCTCTGTTTTCTTGAAATCCAAGACTAGAAGGTAATGCTGACTTCTAAGTGAGGAACAGGGGCACAGGCAAAACATGGCTTAGTAAGCTGAAGTACACTGATACCATCCCGCAAGGTGCTGAGCTCATTCAAAGGTGCTAAATTACTGTTTTCTGCTTACATCAATAGTGGGCACTCAGCTACTTGTAGGATTGTGCTTTTAAATTGCTTGGTTATTATCCAGTCAAACAAAATCGACAGGACCATCTTCAAGTGGAAAAGGAACAGTGAGAAATAAAGCTGCAAAGTTTTGAGTTGCAGGAAGACACTGGCAGTGGGTATTCTGTACAGCAAGTAGAGGAAAATCAGGGACAGGGTAAAAAGAGATAAAATAGGAATAGTTTTTAAATAGGAATTGCTGGCAGAGCTATTAATCACACAAGTCTTTGAGCTGTAAGGTTTGCATGAGTGGAGCTAATACGAAAGCAGAGAGATACTTTGCTGATATCCTGAAATATACTATTAAAAGCAACAAGGAAAATTAAAGGGAGATAATGTCTGAACAGATTAATGACATGTAATAATAATTAAAAAAACACCCAAATCTACAGACAAACCCCAAATCTCTTCAAATATCTGAATCCCCATGTGTGACTGTTGTTTTGTATGGGACAGCCTTGTATTAATCAATTTTGCAAGTTGCTAGTCTTGTCATACAGCCTCAGCTGTGAGCTTTGACTCTGATCTCATTTACACTGGTCAAATAAATCAAACTTTCTGCTGTTTCTCTGGCTGTACACTGCAACTGTGACCAGAACGTGGACTCTGCTAGAGTCTGTGTGGGTTTTAGCAGGAAATTTCAGAGTGTTTCTGAAGCAGGTTAGAAAAGGAAGAGAAAAAACATTTTTCATTGCTGTCTGAGGTAGGCCACCATCTGCTCTTTGCAGACTGCCAAACTAGATGGTGACTTGATGCAGGTAAAGTTTTTTTTGTCTGAAGAGAGGAGTCAGGAGTCTGCAAATATAAGACTGACACTTCAGACGTAACTTGTATTATCATATTTCTGTCAAAATCTGCATCATCATCTTTTAAACAATGGCATCATTGCAGTCGATTCAGGGGAAGCTGGACACAGGTTGAGGACTTTGCGCAGGGGATTAATTTTTTCCCTACATGGGATCATTTTTTTTAAAGTCCTTTTCTTGTATTTCTATGACCTTCCACTCGTAATGTGCAATCGTAGCTGTTTAATGAAAGAAAACAAACTTAAATTCTTCACTGATCTGGACTTGTGAAACAAGCAGGGTTTTCAGTGAAGCTTTCATAAGCTATAAATCAGTGTAAAATTTAGCTCATATTGCATTCTCATTGGAAATGGGTTATATGATAATTTATGTTGAGCTGATCATAACTAAGCACCTCATAGTAGTGTCCTTCAAAAAATTTTAATCAAGATTGTCTTTCTCTCTCCACCTTTCTTGGTGTAATTTCAAGAGGTTTATTTGCATGTCAATCCGCACGTGTCACTAAAGTTATTCTACTGAAGCAAGCACAACATCCCGGCTGTGTACGTGTCCTACAGCAGCATAACATCAGGTGACTCTTTGTATTTATTTTTGATTTGTGCCAGTGGAAGATTCAGGCCCTTAATTCTCTTAAGCCCTGAAAACAGGGGTATTTCCAAGTGCCTGTCAGGTCTGGTTTCCAAGCCTTTTTGTGCTTTGCAGTGACTGTGCAATGAACAGTGTAGGGGAAGAGAAACTGTGGATCACACAAAACTCACTGAGACGGTCCAACCTTTTATTTTAAAATAGGTGTCGAAAGGTGTTTCTCAGTATGTTTAACATTTACTTTTAGATGCCTATTTTCTCCTGAGGTTTTTCCCATTTGTTGTATGGTGAACAACAAAGGGATTCCAGAGAGGTGTCTTGGGCAGCAAATACCTGGAGAGTCCTCTGCAGGGCCAAATTGCCAAAACCTCTGTACGTCCAGGACCATCTTATTTTACAGTGCTTAATGCAATCTCTAATATGGTGGGGTTGTACAGTGAGGGAAGAGTTGCTCCATAATTGGTGATAATTAACAGTTTCCCACCTAAGTATGTATAATTGAAACAAACAGGGTGGGGAGAGGTATGCTGGTAAGAGTGGGTGTGTTGATTTCTCATGTGGGGTTCTTTCTTTTTCATAATTAAAGCCTTATGGTATAAAGTTACACATGGGTGGACTCCTGGTAGAATTCTAGAAAGGATAAACAACTTTAAAACCGATTTTGAATGAATATTGAATACAAAGATTATGAGCTACGACCAGAGAAGTTTGACTTCAGAAGCCCAGCAGAGCAGATTTTCAGTTAGACTAAAGCTTTAAGCTCACTACGTGTCAAGTTTGACAGCCAAGGTCTAAGTAGTTTTCATGCTGTGGTGAAGCTTTGGATTTTGAAGGTAGGAGATTCGAGATTTGTTGAGGAGTGACTGGAGGAATAGGAAAACCAAGGTACAGAAAACATACTTGGACAACAGTAGCTGTAGCCTGTAGTAGCTGTAGAAGGTGAAGTGAGCTGGGGAAAGCTGGGACAGCTGATGTGGGAGATGGTGAGGACAGAGATGTTGGTTCTTGGGCAGATGCTTTGTAATTTGCTCTGTATGAAAATGGCAGGAGATGCTTACTGTATTTGTCCCTAGTTCTTACTAAATCAGTAGTCACTACCAGGCTTCCAATTTGTAAGTCTCATAAAATTAATGGAGATATTGCCACAAACCACTCTCCTTTCTCCCACCCTTTGCTGCATAATGCCTTTTAGTGGGTTTCTTTTTTCCTTTTTTTTTTCATTTTTTCTCCCTGTCAGTAAACATTAAAAGTTCAGGCTGAGGTATTTCCAAATTATCTTTTCCTCCCCACCAGTTGTTTCTGGCTATATTCCAAAGAGGGAGAGAAGATGACAGGTTTTCATTGGTCACTTAATTGTGTATGTCCATTGGTTTTTATGACTTTCAAATTTATATTTTTGTGTGCTTAGGGGCTTTGTGACAAGGTGCTAATGGGTTCCTGGCTGGGCAAGCACCTGTGTCAAAAAGTGTTTCATTGTGTCCCTTACTTTTCCACCTCTGACTGCTTTTATTAGCTTGCATATATACCTTTATTGCAACCCCAATGTACTTTTGTTTGGGGTTTTTTCGTGTGTGTGTGTATGTATAATCTGCGTGTATAAAGGAAACAATTAGTCCTATGTGGAAAAGAAGTCATTAACACAGAGAGACAATAGGAGTTTCTAATGAGAGCTTCACTTTTACATGTGTCTGAGTGACAAGAAAGCTAGGAGGTACAGAAACAACTTGGACCACTGACTTGTCTGGGGATTTTCATTGTATGATCTGAGAAGTTCTGCAAGGTGGGCTGTGGGTAGCTGGTAGATATCATGCTGCTGAAATATCTCATTTCCAACTGTTAGGCTGCAGGAAACGGTAGATAACAGTACCCTACATGCTTTCCTAATAAAGTGCTTCCACATGAGTGCTTGCTGTAGCTGCTCCAGCCTAATGATTGTGAAAGCGAAGAGAAATGGAGTCCGTGGCTTTAAAGAAGCAAAGCACCCACAAGGTGATCTCTGTATTAGACTGTAATCTGTTAGGAAGAAGACCTTAAGTCCCCTCAGGATATTGTGTCTAAACCTGCGTTCTAGTGGCAGTAATGCAACTTCTGCCTCTGAAAAGAAGATAAAGTCTAGGGCATGGTTTGCTTATTTTGCTGATATTTCCTCTAATACGAGTTAAATATTAATGACCTGATACATTTTGGGATATAAGATTGGTTTTCCATCTTATGTCTATGCAGTAATTTAGCATTTTATTCCAGTCCAAATGTGGAAAAAATTTGTTGCAGAATTTGGCCATTTTAGCACTACAAAGTAAAATCAGTCCATGGCTATTACAGCGTATGCTGGCCCTCGTTCTAAGGAGCTGTCATCAGCTCTCTTAATGGAAAATTATTAGCCTTTTTTATGCTCCCTAGTTTGCTCTTGCACATTGTTTTGCACTTTGCACTTCTCCAAAGGTAAAGATCTAATTGATCAGCTTCTAGGTGGGAGGAAAAAAATAAGGTATAGCAGGTTTGGGGTTCCCTGAAAATAGAAGTAGAATAGACTTAGAAATATGTTTAGTCAAGAGACCTTCTGCACAGAACAAAGACCTTAACTTCCAAATCTATAGGACAATACATGAACAATAAACGGTCTCTTGAGACCCATAGTGTGTATCCTGGCATAGGTCTTACAAATGGTTTTTTGTATATCATGGCCAAGAAGAGAGGAACAGGATATATAAATGAGATTTTTATGACCCAAATGTGCATATGAAATGTAGGACAGACAGGATTCAAAGTCAGTTCCCTATTGTGGAACTTGCCTTTAACACAGGACTTGCTCCAAAGACAAAAGACTATATCGTGCTACCAAAAAATGATTATGTCTAACCCTCTACAAATTTAAATATATCTGTTATTTTCCACTCCCTTTCTAGGCAGATTGGCAGAAACTATACTGAATGTGTTTATCCTTTCCAGCTGATAGACATCCTTCATGATTTTGTTTTAACTGATCTATGAACACCTTTCCTAAAAGGAAAATGTCCAGTAAAAAACAAATGTGTCCGATTACTGCTGATCTGGTGATGATGTATGGAAGTTTTGTTTTCTCTGTACAAGGAAGGAGAGAGATGATTTTTCTTGAAACTTTCTGTCTCTGTGGTTTTTTGCAAACGTTACTTTATTGGTGTTTAATCTTATAATTCAGCAGTGTGTTTAAAATTTGTCCCCTTAGAAGCCTTCCATCTACCCCTGGCTAATAACAATGACAGTGCATTGGGAGCTCATTTAACACGTGGGCTGGACTGCAAGCTGTGCCCTGTTCCTTTTGCGGGGAAAGCAGCTGCCAAGAAACCTTTTGGGACTCTTTGGGCTGACTTCTCCTCCATCCCAGCACTGCTGCACTTTGCAGCAACTTCAGAGCTACATTTGCAGATGGATATTTGTACATGATACCCACAAACGCAACAAATTACAGAAAAAAGATTTGGTTTGGTGGTCTCTGTGCAAACCCCCGCACAGTGCTCAGGAAGCAAGACAGCAGTTCTAAGTCAGATGGATATTTGGGGGCTTGAAGCTTGCACCTTGAGTCCTTGTAATCCGTTGTCCCCACAACCAAATTCACCTTCCAGATATGCTGCGGTGAGAATTTAAGTAATTCAATGTCATTAATTAAGTTATTCCAGAATTACTCCAGTGTAGCTGTGAACAAAATTAAGCCTCTGGTCTGTTCTGGGAAATTAGACAGATATGTTTTTTTTCTAAGTGGTTTCTAATACATTTCATTAGGAAATTATTTGATGAATGTCATCTAGGCATTGGGGATTGGTATAGTGTCTGGGGTTTGAACACTGACAATTTGTAGCTGGCCAAAAAGAATGAAAGGCTAATTTCTGCACAGAACACTTCAATATTTTTAATCTTTTTTTTTATTCCCCACAAGCACTGAATGCTTTGAAGGTGTCACAAATATGTGGAATAGGAGATTCATTCCTTAGGACCTCAGAGTGCTCCAACTTACATTCCTAAATCAGCTTGCCTATGTTTAAACTTAGTCATCTCATGGTATTAGTTTGTATCTGTGTCAGTTGTTGTGATTTTCACCAGTAAACAGCCTGCCAGCAGGCAGAGATTCAATTATACTTTCCTTAAATTGCCTTTAAAAAAAAACAAACAAACCCAAAACCCAAAACCTGCTGTTCTGCCATGACTTCAGAGTTTCTAAGGTACCAGAAAAACTTTATGCTAAGGCTGATGCAACATTCTTGGCCAAAGAACAACTTATCTGAGTTCGCTGGAAACCTGAAGGGAGGTGAATCTACCAAGGTCAGTGGCACAATTACATAATTTTTGCCTCGTGAATAAACAGATGTTCTATTTCATGAGTATTCACACCTACGGTATTGGACGTTAGGTGAAGTCTCCCAGCCTGCTGATGCATCTAAAATGGGTTTGTTCCTGCCGAAAACATGGAAAACTTTTGAATTCCGTTGGATGCTGACATAAATGCTGAATATATATCACTGTTATTGATTTTCAATCCTCACGTTGGGAATAGAGGAGTAGATCTGGCCCTTGAATAAAACTGCAGGCTTTTTCGGTTTTGTTTTGGTTTGGGGTTTTTTAGGTTTTGTTGGTGGAGGTGGTTGGTTGGTTTTTATTTTTAAATATTAGTAGGGTAGTTTGGATTTTTGCAAACACAAGTGAAATTTGACCCAGTGAATCTCTGTTGATTCCTCAAACTAGCACTTTAATAAAGGGTTTAATTATTAAAATTACCTGCCATATACAGGAAAAAACCAGCTAGTCAACCAAGAAGTGGTCCTTGAATTGTGCTTTGGGCCATTTTTTCACGTACGATTATTGTATATTAACTTCTTTTTATTACATCAAATTGATGTGTCAGATTTTTCTGGTTTCTCCAGTTATTCTACATCGCTCTGATGATACAGAGAAAAACCCTATACCTGTTTTGGCTGGTTATGTGTCTGTGTATGTTTCTCCTACACTGTCAGAAAATGTTGAGCTATAGAAGTGTACCTGTAACTTTGGCATAATGAATTCTTACCGCTTTGAACACAGAAACTCTCTCCTTGTCTTGGCTATTTCTCTTTTAACTCCCCTCTTCTGCCTTTCTGTTCTCAGGTCTGGACTAATTTCTTTTTTCTTACCTGTGCATCAGATAAATAGCTCTTCCCCCTTCATAAGTACCTACCTGATATTAAGGGTGTCAGTAATTACCTGCCAGAGAAATGGGAAGAGGGGTGGATGACGATCAGGGTAGGCAAGAAAGTTTGAAAGAGCACATCTGTCAGTTTGTCTGTCCAGACTCTTGTCTTCTAGTTTAAACTGTACTGGCTGCAGTGTTGATCATAACTTGTTGGCAGCACGAAGCGTCATTTCAGCTGCGCACAGAAATGCACCTGCTTGGCCTCTTTGGCCGCTGCCTTCCAATGACAGGGACAGAATAGCAGTAAGAGAATAACAAGAGATAAATAAGTGGAGGGTTCTTTGCCATGTATGAATTTTTTTTTTCTTTTTTTATTTCTTTCTCTCAAGATGCCAGTGTTAGCCTGACAGTGGTCAAAGAGAAATGTCAAAAAAAGGAAATGGAAAAGCTGAGAGTATTTATTGTGCTGGTATGTCAATCTCTTATACGCCCTGTGTAAAGCCGAGAGAGTTGGAGCCTATTAACTGAAGTCTTTAAATTTTATTAATAAATGTCAGTATAATCCAGCAGATAGAGCCTAACCACACCTGTGTGAATATCTTCAGCTGTGTTTATTCCACTTCTTACAAGAAAAAAAACACCCTTTGCATTTTTATGGAAGCACTTTGTCTTACTCTGAGCCTTTAGTCTCCAGTCTCTGCAGTTTTATCTATAATTACCAATAGCACCCAGACAGTTGTGTGCGAGACCTTCTACTTAATGTTCACAGTGAGATTCACCGAGCAAAGTGGACACACTATGGTTAATAAAAAGGTTTTCTTAAAGCTTAATGAGGCTCAACAACAAATACAGATTGGAGAATCACCTTTTTCTTTGCCCTCCTTTGAAGTAGTAGGAAAAGCAAAAAGGTGGTTTGTCCCACTAGAACCTTGTTAGAAGTATGTCAGGGAGCTGCAGAAGGAAAAGTAAGTGAGAAGAAAAATATTAATTTGTGATATTCTAGATTCCTTGATGCAAGGATTATTATAATTCTAGATATGTGTAATGGTTGAGTCCCAGTGAGGTCCCTTTGCTTTTACGAAGGGACTGCTGGAGAGACAGGCAGATTATAGGTGTGTGAATGGGACCCTAGAGTCGCTCACTTGTAAAATCAAGAACAAAGAGGAAAAATCCTCGTATTCACCTTCTGTTCTGACCCACTTACTGTGTTGTTGCGAACAGATAGAGTGAAATAACTCTGAATGTGGTGTTTAAACCAATTTTACTAAGGAGAAACGAGCCCAACTTAAAGCTAGCCATAGCTAAGTGAATTATTTCTTTTTTTGACTATGACAGTTATCTTGAAATAGCTCTTTGATGAAATCCTCTCCTCTTTCAAGTCCTTGGAAAAACTCCTACGATGAGATTCATTTCATCTAACTTTAGACATCTCTAGTGTAAACTTCTGTATCCGAGCTCCACATCCTCAACTCTCTTTATAGCTGGTGGGAAGAAACGGGGCCTTCTAGGGTACAATTCATCTTCTTTGTTTCAGATAGCTTCTTTAGAAGAGAGAAATTCAACCTGCCTCTCTCTGTCAGCTTTAAAGAGGTAGTAGATGAGCAACTTCGGTGGCATCACACTCATCTAGTTAGAGGAAACCCACCGCTTGTGACTTAAGAATTGAATGCCCACATTTTTCACTTGCGAAGACATAACTGTCTATATGTGGGAAATGCTGAAGTTCTTTCATATTGTCAGTACGTTTTGACTATGGTCTCAGCTTTCTTCACACCTCCACCTGTAATCTCAGTGTTCTGTTGTGTGAAAACGAGGTGAACTGTAGAAAATCTGCTGGAGTTATGTACAGGTTAAGTTTACTCTCAAAGGTACTGCTCCTCTGTACCTACAGCGTCTTCATTCTTTTTCCTAAAACCACAGGTAAATGCTGTGAATCAGGTAACTCACTCATTCACATCAAAACATTCTAGGAAATCTTTAAGAATCTGTTCAGAGGAGTGCCATAAGAAAATAAGTTAGTTTGATCTTGGAAAAACAGCCTTTCCAAAATGATCTTAAGATAGCGATGAACCTAAGGAGAAATAGGCACAGACCATAATGCAAAATGGAAGATTTAGATAATCATGTGCAATTGATACATGGAGATCAAGGGTAACACTGAAAGCATACAAAGCAGCAGTCAGTATGACGCAACTCTTCTGCTGAGCTTAATCACAGTGTTTTGTCAAACAGATTTGATCACTTAAAGGTGGGAAATTGCAGTTTGATTTTTTTGGGGTTTTTTTAAGTGAATAAAAGAGATACTGGGATAATACTGAAGGTACTGTTTAGGCGCTTTCACTTTGTGTTGTGATTAGTCCTTTTCTAGGATATCCTCCTTTACAAAGGCTGTGCAGGGATAGAATAAAATCAAGGTAAAAATCTCCTGTGATTTAAAATCGACTGATACATTGTGACTTGCCATTACATATGGTGAAGGGGTTGGTGACATGATTTCTCAATTCACTGGACTTTCTCCACTGGGGAGTGGGTATGTTTTAGAGCCCACTGTTTCCTTGCAGCCCTTGCTAGGCAGGTGCCTGTGCAGAAGCTGATGTTGGCGTCTCTGGCACGGTGGCCTCCTGGGCACTGAAGAGCTGATTAGTCCTGAAAATTACTGCTTTGGACAATGGGTAATCTTGGTTTGGTGTACATAATTCAGCATAGTTCAACTGGTGGCAGTTCTTAGGTGATGACATTCGGGCCTGTGGTTTTTTGAGATAGTTTACTTTTCTGGACATTAAAAAGTGGAGATGGTGGACTTAAAGGAGCAGTTGTGTCTCAAGTGCATTCATAGAACCTTTCATGTCTGAAAGGATTTGATGTGTGGGTAGGAAAGAGGAAATCAGAGCCTTGAGAGAGCCTTAACAAGACTGGGACTGTAGGAAGAAGGCAGGAGGGAACTTAGCCTGGTAAATGATTAAGGAAGAAAGAGCATTTAAGTTGTCTATAACTCTGTGGAACCTCAGGGATGGAGGGTTGTTCTTTCCATTTATATATATATAAATCCAGAATAAAATAATTCCTGCTGTCTTCAGGTTATTCTGATGTGTGAGCTGAATTGATGATGTGGATGATGTTTTGTCCCCTGAAAGAGGAATATTTCAGATCAGACTTCATCTGCTTTTATAGTCACCCTTCACATTGTTTTGGTGGGATCCAAAAGAAACTTCACAAAATCTTCCATTTAATAGTGGGACAATAACTTGTCTCTTCGCAAAAGGAGAGTCTTCCATATAGAGGAGAAAAAACCACACCACCACTATCCTCCCCTCCCCCGCAAAAAAAAACCCAACAAGTGACAAACAAACCAAAAAAAGGTTCATGTGTTCCGTGTATTTGTAAAGGAGTAAAATAATATACTAGCCTTTTTTTTTTTTAACTTTGCATAATTAATTACCATTTGGGGCTACTTGGTTGTAAAATTTTTCAGCTGTGTTAAAAGTTAAAATTGTGCTTATCTATTCTATATGAAGTACTAGGATTTTCTGAAGATGAATTGTGTTACAGCAGTTGAAGATACTATGTTATCAGTACCCTGTGTGATACAATTGTGTCCCTTCAGTTCTATCGGTCTTCCTCTTTCTTTGTCCCATTTTTTTCTCCTGGTAAAAATGTCAGCTTCTGGTTTTGCTTCAGTGACGTTACTGGGTAATTTATTTCCAGTAATTAACACCTATATACACCTGATCTAAAGGCAAGTGAAGATGAGGGAATGTTTTCCCTTCAGATCAGCAGATTTCAGATATGACCCTCAACAGATGATTATCAAGTGCTGAAATTCACCTCTGAATAAAAGGGGTTGTGTGTGTGTATGTCTGTATGTAGAAATGCTTTCTTTAGCCTAAGGGATAGCAGAAAGTGAGATGAAAACGAAATTTTTGCAGAACAGAGATTTCATTTTAAGTAAGTATTTTTCCCCTTTATTCTTCTCCTCTCTGTTTGAAAAAAATGTTAAACACATTGAGTCAGGGAGACATTCTGTGCTGCATTAGAATAGCCATCAACGTCAGTCGAGACCATTTGGATCATGTCACTTGTCCTAAAGTGTGTGGCTGTTTTTAAAGAAAGAACATGTCATGTTTTGTACAGGGATCTTTAATGCATGAAACTTGTTTGAAGCAATAATAAATCAAGTCCTTGCTGCTAAAACCAGTGTCTGATTTTTCCCTCGTGACAATCTCTATCCTTCCGTGTCTAAAAACTGAGACAATAGAAAGAACAATTCTGCAACCACAAGTATTTCTAATAATTATGATCACAACTGACTAAATACATAAATCTAGCAAAATAAGAAACTGAGATATAATTGTCCTATGCATTTGCCACAATGTTTAATAATGTATTCTTTCTCTACAACCATCGTTATAGGAGGTTGCAAGCTGTGTAGAGATATTTTCATTATTCATGCTCTATTGAGTAGGCAGTTCTGCAGACATTTTTCTCACCTCTCCTAAAAAAGTGGAATAATTAAGAGCAAGTAGAGTGTTTGAGATGTATTTGCCTATCATTTTCCAGTCTTTTACGCAAGTATTAGTTCTATTAGATTCAAACCAGTTACCGGTGGTGTAAAGAAAAATCAGGCTTTTGAATTTTTTTCTCTTTATTAATTACTTCTTTTGACTGTGCATAGCCATAACTAATACAAGTGAAGGAGTTGTAAATGCAAATCCATTTAAATTAATCTGGAGTAGTTAAGAATTGCAGGCTATTTTAGCAGCATGACTTAGTTTCAAAAACCCTGTGAGAAGATGACAGAAATCTTAGTCCTGGCAAATGTTATTACTGCCTACAATGAATAGTGGTGTAATCATAATTACAAATGGGTGATGCTGAGATCCCCACTTGGGCTTCAACTGGTGTTGACGTTTGAACAGATGAAGGTCTGATTCTTTGTAATCTTGTAAAATGACTTGCTCTTTCCTCCGCTACAGATTCACTAGCTTTAGATTTGGGCAATGAATTATGAGTATGAAAATGTCTGTTTTTTCCGTTTATGTATAGACAACAAAATCCCCAAAACTCAAAGCAAACTGATGAGGAGTGGAAGCACTAAGGGCTGCAGCCCCTGCACTGTAATAGGAGTGGGCTGTGCCAGAATCAGAGCCTGGCCAGGCTCCCCTCAAACGGGGTGATCTGTACTGGGGTGCTCAGGCAGCACCATGTCAGTGCTCACTCACTCCTCCACTGAGAATACCAACAAAGATACCAAGCAGTGCCAGGTAAAATTATGTTTGCTTTTTAAATATCTGTGGACTCAAGTCCACTAGGGACTGCAGAGAGACCAAAAGTGCATTTTGTATAGCCTAGGAGTTGAACAGGAGGTTATAATGACTTTGAGTTACATCAAGAAAAAGCTTGACTTCAGGCTGTGACCTTGAGCTCAAAAACATTAACCCATTATCAGGACCCTGAACCACAATGTCCCTGAACCACGATGACCCTGACCCTTTGTATGGTTTTGAGGGGTTCTGCTTGTGTAGATTGGTTTATTTATTTTTTTAATCTGGTGCAACATAGTAGAGGTAACCATCAGTTTGTTATAAAACCAAGTGCTCTGTTGACCTTTCTCCTTCCAGTCCAAGTGCAGTAGAAAACTGAGGCAGCGATCGCTTGTTTGTTGTTCCACTCACTGGGCTGCTCGAGAACTTCCAGTGTCCAACAGCTCAGCTCTCAGGAGCAGACTTGAGCATGGAGGCACAGCATGCGAAGTGTTGTGATTTGTTGCCATGATGACAGTGTCAACTTAACTACAGCTGACAAACAGTTTTTAAATAGAACATTTCAATTCATTATAGTATTCTCCATCTGTTTTTTTTCACTGTCCGCGTACATGCAAAACATCTGAGAAATGCTACCACAATGGTTTAGTTTACTTATCTAGCCACTAACATTAATTAGTTGTTGAGAGTGGTAGTTTAGGGAGCAAGTAAAATGATGGAATTCTCCCCTCAGTAAAGGAAACTATTTTATTTATTCAACAAAAGATGCCCAGTAGACCTGTTTCCACATTTAGAGAGCGATTTTCCAATTGATTTTTTGAGAATAGGTTCTGTATTGTTGGGGATTTTTTATTACTTTGTTACCTCTCGTTTTTTCCACGTTTTGCTTCCTTCCCAAAAGCATCTGCCACTGCTATTTCCAGTGTGGAACTGGTAACACAAGGCGAACATCATTTTGTAATTAAATCAGGCTGCTGGGGTCAAATTTAGAGAGTTTTATTCATGGCTTTGCCACTGGCCCACTCTGTGACCTTGAGCAAGTTGCACATTGCTGTATCTCAGTTTACCTGTAGGTAAACTAATATTGACTTCCCTTAAGGGGATATCATGAGGCTTAATTAAGCATCTGCGAAGATCTGTGAGATGGAGGACTGAAAACTGCCATAGACGTACAAATGACGATGATGATGATTTGTGCCCAATTGCACCCCTTCCCACAGACCCACCACCATAGCTGCTGTGCAGATTAGTTGTCAGGTGAACTATGAATCCATCAATTCATCCATCATTCTCCCCATTGTAGATTGAGCCCAGCTGGCTAGCTTTGCTTATTAGTAGCTTTTAATAAATCAAATCATATTTGCCTTTTTAATTGTATCTTAAAGGGTAGCATGGCTCTTTGCTTTTAAATTAAAAGTGGGATGACAACATAGACATTAGAAGCTGTGCTGTCACTGCTCTCATACACTGCTGCTCTCAAACCGTTGACATAAAACTGGGTTAAAAATATGTGCTGAAGGAATCTCATAAATTCTGGCAGAGGACTTCCTCTGGATGCTGAATGCTTTTTTTGCTCAGCTTGTGCATCCTTGTTTGTAAACCCTCTCAGAGCACTGTCCCAGTAACCACATTTTAAAAATTATAATCTAGTCATCCACAGGAATCCAGGATGAAAGGAGTTGAGGGTTGCTGTTTGTTGACAGAAACAGCCATGTCCATATTGGGACAGGGAAAAAAGGGCCTAAATGATGTAAAATAAGATTCATGAATTATTCAAGATACATTTTATTGTGATTTTTATTTTTAAATTACACTGGCCAAAAAGGCAGTGGGAATAACAAACTGACATGTTTTATTTTTAATCTAGGGCCAAAACTGTATCTTACAAATCCCATTAAAATGGGGTATATCCACTAAAATATTGATAACATAATTTCCTTTAAATTTGGTTCTCAGTCATATGAAATCAAAGGGCCTCTTTGGGTACTCTTAAAGGAATCCTTGAAATCAGTGGAAGTAGCCCAGCTGCCTAGTTTGGCCCATTACTAATTTATAGTAGATTGAGCAATATTTCCTTTATTAACATAACCTGGAAGCCAAGTCATAAAGGAATTACTAGCCAAGTATAGAAAAGGGTGAGGGTTAAAATCAGCAGGAGTTTCCTATTGATTTTCAGTAAGCTTTTGCCCACTGTCTTATTGTATTTTAGATCATCAGCCTTAGAGTTTTGTGGAGTTTACCTTTCCACCCTGTGCAAAATTTGATTCAAGGGTGCATAGTAGATAAAAACAAAAAGGGGTCGTTGGCCTCTTTAGGTATCCAGAGAAGCTTCACTCTCTAACTTGGCTGTTTCTAGAGGAATTGCGTAATAATGATAACTCATTCAAATGGCAAGCAGGAAAATCAACACAGCGTGTGCAGTCAATAATTTCTAACTTCTGAGAGGAGATCAAAGAGGAAGGCAGCAGGGAGGAGGAGTAGCCTTATGTAAGTGTAAAGGAAAAGCTCTCAGTAACTAAGATAGCACTATGAGGAGATAACAGAATTCAAAAAGATTTATTAAAACAGCAAACAAAGTCGTTAACTGGAGAATTCAACTACTGGAACATAAACTGAGCACATTAAATGGAGCAGTAAGCTGAAGCAATATATTTTTGGACATGTTGGTCCTGTATTTGACCTGAAGGCCCCCTTTCACACCGTAAAAGTGTGTGAAAAGCACAGACAGGTTTGAAAACTTTGCCACCATACTATAGTGATAGGAGAAATATACAAGGAAGCTGGGCTTCCCAGCAGAGCATGGCACAGAGCCCTGTCATCCTCAGGGTCGGGACAGAATGCTGCAAGGAAAAAAACCTAAGGACAGGCAGGGGTCCTCACTGTTTGCTGCCAGGCATGTGTCCTGCTGAATGTTGCGGAGGAAGGGCAATATATCAATCAGTATTAGAGCCCCCACTCTTCTTGTGGTGGTGTGCATGGCTGAGCAATGCAGGTTTTTATTTTAGAAGTAGTAGGGGCTAGTCTGTTTCTCACCTAGGTATTTAAAGAAGGAAAGGTACAGCCGCAAAGTAAAAAAGGATGTTGCAAACAAGAATAGCATGTCATGCAACATAGTGACATCTGCAGAACATACAGCCACATTCAGTGTCTTTGAAATAGGCCAGGACTGGGTTCGAGAACTTGTCAGAAGGGTTAAAGAAACTGGAAACCTGAATTTCAGTGAGAAATTGTCCCCAGGAGTTTCAGATGAGTAACAGGCTGGATTTGCAGAGGAGACAGTGGTCTGGCTGCAGACACTTGGTAAGGAGCGGGTGAGGCAGAGCACTGAAGGCCTTTTGAGCTAATGATGTACACAAGCACAGGAAAGCACAAGTGCAGTTACAGCAAGGATCCCGCAGTCAAAGAATTTAGGAAGAATTTATTTACAGTGGAATAAACAACAAAGGTCAGAAATCAAAGCAAGAGAATAATATAAGGAAAATATTTTTGTCTGTATATTAATGTTGTTCTTATAGTTCCCCCCCAAAGATTAATCCACCATAAAAATATATAAATATATATAAATAGTGTGTTGAGAGATGTGTTGTTTTTCTATCATCAGCCTGTAAATTGGAGGGGAGTATTTTGTGTTGAAGTAGCTCGTCTTTTCCACTTACAGAAAATTTTCCTCCTGCTCCCTCCCTGACCTCTTTCTTTTATTATTTATTTTTTTCTAAACTAAAGCAGTTGTCTGAAGTGAATTCACTCCAGGATCCCACAGTTGGATAAAAAGAACAAAATACAGAAAGATAAGTTCTTAAAATCACTCTGGGCTTTCTTTAATGGTAATCATTAGCCCTGTTCTGAACTCTATTGACAAAATGCTGGAGTAGTCTTGAAAGTCGAGCAAGTGCTCTTTTAAAGGAAGAACTGGTTAATTAGAAGATCTAATGCAAGTGACCTAATTCTGCAGCTCAGTGCTAACTTTTCTAGCACACCATAACATAAAGATTCGAAATGATACGTATTGATTAATTTCAGTCAACAAGTTGAAATCTTGATTGGAAAGTTAATTTCTCCATATCTATTTAAAATCATCATCTTTCCAGACCGCTACCTTATATTTTTTTTGCCTGCAATTTGATAACCAGCGTGGAGCTCACATACTCATATGTACAGGGAGGCACAGACATACAGAGAAGATACTTAATGGCCAAAGAATGGGGAACCGTGCATTTACTTGTAAGTGGCAGAGCTCTGCGTTACTAAGTCATCTGCTAGCAAATACAAATGTTCTTGTTTAAAAAAAAATAAATAGAAATTTATGTTTAATCACACAGCTATTGTTGGGGATTGAAAGTTATCGCTAAGGGTATGTGAATGTTTTCACTATAAATCAGAGCATGAAAAATGTCACTGTATTTTGGGATCCAAGTATACCTCTTTTTAAAGGCAACACTGTTTTCTGTCCTCTCCCCTCAGCTTTAAGTAGCAAAGGTGCATAAAATATTTTTTTCTGGCTGCAGATGAATATTTTAAGCATAACTCTAGAGGATAGTATAAATTATTCCTCACTAGGCTTAGTAAGATTAATGGGTAATCTACCAGCATTGTTCTGGTTTCCTTTTTCTGTAGATGAGATGTTGGTAAATTGTGATTCCTTACAACCTCTCGCTGTAGTATCTCACCTGAATTTCAGGAACAGTTGCAACTCTTTGTGTTTATAAATACATGCTGCAAAGGAGAATCTTTACGTCCAACTTTAGACATTCAGTTAGGGTGTGTGAATAGCCTTCTGGAGAACCTTTCCTCCATCCACTGCTGTGTTTGGATGTCTGGCTCCTGTCTGTAGGGGCTCTGAAACACACCTAACCTAGACATCTACGATATTGGGTCCAGAGGGCTTTCCTGTCCATAACATTCTGTAGACAGTGGAGTGCATACATGCTCCTCTCTGGTGCCTGGGGAATTTGTGCCCTTAACTTAATTTGATTTCCTGAAAGAGACTTTTGAGGCACTAGGTCAAAGCAACTTGCTAGTCTCTTGTGATAATTAAGAATAAAAATGTTGGGGTCTTTTAATGAGAAATAGTGACTGAGTAATGCAGTGAAACTGACCATCCTAAGAAACTATTCTTTTTTTCTACCTTTTTTTTTTTTTTTTTTTTTTAGAGTCTTTGATGCTGTTAAAGTAATTGGGCCTGTTTCAAAAAGGTAATTTTGGGGAATCATATATATACCAGAGAAGAATTAGCTGAGAAAAGAAGCATTGAAAAAACCTCCTCAAAATAAATGGCAATAATTGTTTGATACAGGTTTTTAGTCATAAGGAATTACAGTTACAGGAATACAATGTAACTAATATTCAGTATTGCTATTTTACTACTACTTTGTAAGTCAGACATAAATATAACATAGTCTGAGTCTTGTCTGTGGCATACACTGATGGTGTGATTTGGGTTAAAGTCATCCTATATACTTGATCCCTGGACTGCTAGCTGTAGTTTGTTCTAGTTCTGTAACATCTCATTTTGGAGACTAGCTTTTTGATTGGAACTGGAATAAGCAGGGGAATGGTGCACTGGTTTGTGTTGAGAGATGGGACCAAACATATACATGGGTGTTCCTTCATTGGGAGAGATTCAGACTACTTTTATTTTTAAGAATTTCAGCATATTGAATTATAATAAAGGAATTTAGCTAAAAATTCAGTATGCGGATTTCAATAGAGTGTAGTCTCTTGCACAAGATAGCAACATTTGCCTCTAATCAGTTTTAATTCAGCTCCATTTTGTAGTAACTGAGTATGTATTCCAGCTGATGGATGCTTAGGTGGATACTTACATGAAGGGTTCAGTTCTATACAGATGATTCTTTCCTATGTAATAAATTTTGGCCCCCCCAGTTGGTAGTTTCACAAGAGAAACTGGCATGAGCGCTCTTGTACCTTCTCACCTTTGTAAGGCTTTATTTTTAGGCAAGAGTTAAGTCATGTTGGTAACTGAAGGAAGCCGTTGCGTGTCTATTGTTTTGGTCTTTTAGCTGTAAGGATGAGCCCTGGGAAAATTGCAGATGTAAAATTATTTAGTCAAATCTAGATCAGAGACTGTAGGAAACTTTTAAAGGACTTAATGCGTAGTGGTACGTGAAATTAATTGAAGATGAATGCAAAGTAATAACAACTGGGATGGAAAAACTTCACTACTTGTCTGCCTAAAAATTTTACTATTTGTCTAACTGTACTATATAATAACTGTATCAACTCAGGAAACCCAGCCATTAATACCGGTGGTTACTTGAAAACATCTGCTCACTGCACAGCTTCAGTCAAAAGACAGGTACGTGAGGAAAGAATAAAGAATAATATGGAAAATATAGTAATGCCATTATGTAAATGGTGCTGGTTCATCAGGTGGGTGACACCATCTCACATAGGGTATTACAGATTTACCAGGAGCTCAGAGTGAGGCAAGAAGAATGATCAGGTGCATGGGAAACTCTCATATGAGGAGAGATTGAAAAGACTGGGATTGCTGCCTTTGAGAGGAGATGAATAAAAAAAGAACATGATAAGACTCTAAAATTCATTATTTTGCATAGAGAAAGCAGTTTAGGAAGAGCTTTTCTCTCTCATGATACAAGAACAAGGGAACATTATAGAAAGATGGCTGATAAATAATAATTTTTCACCTGATGTGCAATTAGGTAATGGACTTCTTTGCTCTGTGAAGTTGCTAAGGGATTTAATGTGTTTTAGAAGAAGGTCTGGCGATTTATATGAATGAGAATATTCTGTGTTGTTATGATCTATTAAAAAAAGACTACTAAAAGAGATCTGAAATTATATGCTTTAAGTTTGCACTTTAATTGCTAGGAGACATTGCAAGGACGCTTTCTTGGGGGATGGGTATCCCAGATCTGCCTAGTCCAGGGGTTTCTTTTACATTTTCCGCTGATGCATCAGGTTCTGCTTCTAGTTCTAGATGAAACTAGATTTGAGCCCATGTGGCAGTTTCTGTGTTCCTGGTTGTTTCATTGTCAGGCTATTTCACTGTCAGGTTGTTGGTGCCAGCTCAAATTTACAGTCATATTACGTTGTGCAAGCTACTTGTGGCATGAACTGTCCTTTTGTTTGGAACTTCTTCAGCATTTACAAGACAGTGGGTCATGGTCTATGAGCACGGTTATAGGCACAGTGGCAATACAAACAACAAATAGGTAATTGTCCATGTGAACATTTAGAAAACATCCTCCAACTACAGAAATAAATTACTACTGGTAGTAGCAGTTATGCATCATGTATGGAATTGTTCATTATTGCAATTGTCATGCTTTCTTCTCTATGCAGGAAAGAGCTTATGGCAGCAAAGAAGATAATAGTGAGGGAAACATTTCCCCTTGAAAACCAGTGTCCAAGTCCACCTTGAGGTCCTCGCTAAAATGATGTTTGTTACTTTCACCTAATCCCAAACTGACAGAACTTCATATTGTGAAAGGGCCACAAAACCTGCTTTACAATCTCAGCATTTGAATTAGTAAAGGAAAATGAAGTACCTTTGTCCTTCACAGGGCTGTATGCTCCCCATGATACACGTGTAGCAGTTAACTGTACTACTACAGCGTGCCCTAGAGAGAATATAGTCTAGTGCAGTAGTTGTCCATTCACCATTCTTCAAGTGATTGCTCAATTATTGAAAAGCAGCCCGTAGACTATATGCATGCACACACAACTCTATGCACTTATAAGTTTGTGTGTATATACCCACGTGTATATGTACCTTAATATATATATTCTGTACATACTCATCTTAAAACTTTTCAAATGATATGACCGCCTCCTGCTGTTGAAAATTCTTCTAGGGAATTTGGTGCACCACTGTGTGGTCCCAAAATAAAGCTCTGAAAATCTTGGCAATCCTATGAGGTTGATAAAGTTCACTGTTGCTTAAATTAGATCAGTGTAATTCACTGCGTCTGTAGCGGAAATTAAATTTGTGCTTAAAACTAAAGAGCAAGCTAGCCAGATTCAGGAGCATATTCGGGATGCAAAATACATTAGGCCTATCACAAGTTGGTTGTTGCTTTCAGTGTCTTAAACTCCTTAGATGAAAGTACTCTCTGATACATGAAGTTACTTGTGGTATTATACATACCACTTGATATCAGAACTCCTTCTATTTTTATTATTTTATTTTTATTCTTAGCTCTCAACTCTTCCAAGAAAAAAGGAGGAGAAAAACTGGGGAACATTTATTCAGTCTATTCAATCCTTATGGCAGACTAATGAGATACTAACCATCAAGCTGCCTCCTTTGTGCAGATAGTTATCTGCATTGACAAGCAAGTTTGCTGCACTGCTTTGGTTCTTATGAGTATACAAGAGAGAATCAAATGGGGTTGCTAACACAGCCTGTAAGAAGCCATCAGACTTTCCATCTATCTGACATAAACCTGTGTTTTTGTTGTTTTCTGCAAACAGTGTATGAGATTTCTGCTGCTTTCTGAAATGGATCTGCAACAGGGCCAAAGGATTAATTTTTTCCCCTCCTTTGAAAATGGCTATGTGGAGCTTTCCATAGATATTTCGCGTGGAAGACCAGCTGTGATTTGTGATCAGATGCCATTATTAAAAATATAAAAACATTATGGGTTCTAACCAGGGGAAGATTTTTTTTGTTACGGTGCTACTTCCTCGTGGATTGCTCTAGGAAGTTGGAGATGAAACTACTGTATGCAGACAAATCCATATTGTTGCTGTCTGCGTGCTTGCTGTGAAACTGCTCTACAGCTATACAGTTTGAAAGCAGAATCTCATGAAAGTAAAATCAGCATAAAAGTCAGGTTTAGACTTCTATATTCATATTTATGAATTTGAAAAACCTCCACCATGATCTTATCTGGAGCTGTGGTAGCAGTTGACAACAAATGTGCCCTTGAGAAAACTGTGCACAGTAATGCAATGGAATTGTGGATATTCCTTCCTAGTACTACTTGCTTGCATTGATGTTGTTATTAATAACAACAGTGATAATTATTTTTAGAAGCCTAGGTGCCACACGAGGTTTCTGTTGGTCTGCAACTATTGCTCAGACAACTGGCTTTGAGTTTGTAATAACTACTGTGTGATGGGTTTACCTTTGTACTCTGTTAACAATGTGGGGTGATTTTGTTCTCCCAGACTGTTGGGCTTATGGACTGCTGAAAATTCAAGGTAATTAAATTTGTTCTTCTTAAGTATTCAGTTTATGGCACAACTGCTGTACAAGCCACATTAGTTTGTATTCATTTCTCAAGCACAGAGTCCCCAGTCTCCCACATTAGGTTTTTCTATAGAATCATGACCATTCCAAGTAAAATTCAGTCTTTTTTAGTAAATTGCATGTCAAATTTCCTCTTTTCCCTTTTCATTATTGAGATAAAAAAATTCTGGTTTTCTGTTGCTCCTAATACTCTATTCAGTCTTTTGAAGTGGTCAGGTAGGGATGCCTTGGATCATACTGTGGTGTTTGGCAAAATCAGGGAAAATAAGTTTTTTTTTTCTTTTCTCAGCAGTCTGTACTGTTACGTGAAAAATGTCTTAATATAAAACTTGACACAGGAGGCTAACTGAGGACTAATGGGCTGAACATGCCACAGAGAAGATGCTCCCTAGCAAGTGTAAATATAGCAATATAAAAATAAGAAAAGATGATAAATCTCATCCTGGTTCAACCTATATATGTAAAATTTTAATACCATTTAAAAGGCACAGCATTGTGGTTTATTGGGTGAATTCTTCAGTCTTTGGACAGAAACCCATAAAATTCAGGGCCTGAAGACTGGACAGTGTAAAACATGCCAAGACTAAGGAGTATTGAGGGTATTATAGTGACAAGGTAGCATTCAGGAAGGGGGAACATTTCTTGTAATACTTATAATAGTATTTCTTATAGTAATAATTGCTACTTCTAGTGAAGAGATTATAAAACCTTCTTTCCTATGGGAATTTCATTCATTGAAGGTGTTCAACTGATTAAGTAAACTGCCCAGAGTGCCAATTAAAAGGGTAGACTTAATTTTTCCATATTTACAGTACTCAGAAATCAAAGCCAGCCTGATCTGTGTGGCAACCCCTGTTACACAGTCCAAGCATCTACGTTGTTTAAAGGGCTTGTGTCTTACTGTTTAAATAGCCTTCTGATAAGTAAAAATATAATAGTGTTGGTGATTGCCTTCAGATTTGCCTATCAGGATGGCCTTTTAGGCTGTTGTCCTGAGTGTTTCTTTTTGCCTTGTACCTACATTATTAATGAACAAAGCACACAAGTCTTTGAACTTCCAACCAGCACAAATTTCTGTGTATTCGTAAGTGTGGGATCACATGTTCATGTCTCTGTGTGGCATTTTGATTTGGGGTTGTGTTTCTTTTTAAATGGAAGGGGTTGCTGAACAGAGTATTTGGTCCGGGGGTTCTAAATTAGACTTCTGCAATTCAGATTTAATTAAAATTATTGGTCAGGCAGAGAGAAAGTCATAAAAGTAGAGGGAGAAAAGAACAGAGCAATGAAAAGAGCAAAGTAGGGGGAATTAATATGTGGGCAAGATAATAAAAGTAACTAAGATGAGGAAGAACAAGAACTGGGAAAAAGAATGACAGAAACTGGGAGGTGATTATTTGCAGAGATTATTTTACTTGCAGAGTTACTAATCCCAGTGCTCTGAGTCATTACTTATTTGGCACCATAGTTACATTTTTGGTGAGAAGGAGAAGCATGGCGTAAGTTTTCCAGGATGGATGCAAGGATTTGTTTTGTTATTCAAATACAAATAAATCTGAAGCTTACGGTGATCAAGCAACATTTTATGTTACCTCTGCTGGGACTTGTCCTTTGGTTCTTTTTTGTAGTTCCCACCTAACAAGGGCTTCACGGATCTCTTTGCATTGCTCAGAGGGGACTAACGGCATCACCCTGCTCTTGCCTACTCAAGTTTTGCTCCCAGCTTCAGCAGCAGGTCTGCTGCCCTCCTATTATACCTGCTGGGGAAGATGAATCAGGGGCTGCAGTGGGAAAGACAGTTGACAGGTGTGTGGGGTTAGTCTGTATGACAGCATTTGACATATCAAAAAGAAAAGAACAGGCCTTCTTTCAGATCAGACTCTAAATCAACTTTGGGAGTAGGTCTGCAAGATCTGCAGGGAAGTGATGGTCAAGTTTACTCTTGCCAGAATATATTTCATCTGACCTGCACTGGCCCTTGAAAGTAGAAAGTCCGCACTTGATAATTATGGCTTTATTTTCATTGACTCAATAATTGAGCTCTAAAACTGTGTGTTCTTGACTATAGAGTAGAAAATATGGACTTAATACATTGGGCACTTCAAACAGTGACCTATTTTTTTTTTTAAATCTGTAAAGTATGGGGCACACCTGTATCATGGTAAGCATAAAGTACCGCTACAACAGTACTCACTCCACTTGTCTTGTTTGCTTATAGGACTATATAGGACAGGCACCACAACATATTTCTGTGAGGATATGCTTTGTAATGTTACATGACTCGTATAATCAGACAATATTGAACATTATGGAGTATTTAGTATTTGTGTTTGAACTGCTATAGACCTGAATATTTCTGATGCTCAGAAATAAATTTAATGAAGAGAAGAAAAAAAATATTGGGATAAGTGTTGCTGGCTGGTACTGAGAATAAATAAAAGTACAAACAATCCTTTATCTGTTTCATATAAACCAAAGATATTCTATCAGCCACTTAGTTATGAACCTCTTTGATAAAAGTACTTTTTCTTAAAGGATCAATTAATTGTCCAGTAAAATATATTAGAGATTAGTTTTTGTAACTCTGCAGAGTTGCATGCCCAAAATTTTAGTGCAGAGAGCTGTTAGCAGTTATTTATATTTCTTAGCAGTGGTTTAACAATTGATCTTCAGAAGAATTTTCCTTGGGAATCAAGATTATTTTTGAACACATGAGGGGATGACAACATTTCTCCTCTCTGAAAAAAGATGTGTAGTAAATACATAAAGATACCACTTCTGCCTCACACTGGAGAGCTTCCTGCAGGGGTGACAGGCTGGAAACATGGCAATTAATTTTTCTCCAAAAAAGGAGGCTTTGGAATTGATTGGCTTGCATGTGATGTTGCTCTTCCTTCCCCCCGCACACCTTTTTTTTTTCTCTTTTTTTTTTTTTTTTCCTTTCTTTTCTTTCCCCCTCTTTTCCCCCCCAACACGAGATGATTCTGTAGGATAATGAGCCTGGCCAGTTTGGGATCTGAACACAATCTCACTCGCTCTCATGTTGTTTGGCACTTGAACAGGAGTGACAGGCTTTGGTTCCTTTATCAAATAACTCAGTGTATCTATTTTTGTAAGCCGTGTCATTGGCTGAAAAATGCAGGTCCCTCTACAATTATGGGGCATGACCGGGAGCAACAGAGGCAGCCGGGCTTCTCTTGGACTCCTACCAGTTAATTGAAATTCTACTCTAGCCAGTTGAGATGGGAAGTGATATGAAGATGTGGAAAAACCTGAGTTGAATTGATTTTCCCTCTCTCTTTTTTTCCCCCCTTTTTTTTTTTTTTTTTTTTTTTGTTTAAGGAGAAAAGAAAAAGACAATTATTTGTGTTTGTTAAGGGAGTTTAATGCAAGTCCTGAGGAATATAACACGAAAGAGTGAGGGCTTGCATGTATTCCTGGTTTTGGTTTCTTTTGTATTTTCTAAATGAAGAGAGAGAGAAAAAAATTGCATACTTTCACCATGTTGACAAGCATCTGTAGCTCAGCATGCTAGATAAAACCAGGGAAGATATATATAAAACTATATAAGTACTAGTATTGTGGCATTGTAGAAAATGTTTTTGGTATACCTGCCCACCAGTGTTTGCCTGGCACGGCTTTTGCTTGCCCCTGATAACTCTCAAAGAGGTAAGCATTAATCCTGCTCGACTTTAGTTCTTTCTTGGTGAACAAATGCTCAGGATTCTTTAGCTGTTGAGGTTTTTGTTCTTGGGGCCTAGAGCACGATACATTGGTAACAGTAAGGCCAGAAATTTGCTTCAGACTTGCCTTAAGCAGCAAAACTTTTTTTCCGTTGCCCCCACTGTGGGAGAACTTGCTGTCAGAGATATGTGCCCTCTTACTCAGACCCACTCATTTGCTCAAAAGACACTTTTTACTTCTGACTTTGCAAGAGCACGCATATGCATTTGTTTCAAATTCGACGCTAGACTTGAGCAGATTTAAAAGAATGAGAAGAGAGTTAAAATCTGTTGTATACAAGTGCGTTATAGATATTACCTCTATATTTTCACAAATATCTACGTAAACATCCTGTAGTTTTCCAAAATATCCAAGCTGCCAAAATATACTCATCCTTGTTTACCAGGTAATGGTGTGGTAGCACTGGAAAGCATATGGGATAGACCTGTTCTTGTTTTTCTCATGGAGGAATATGACATGAGACATTTGGCAGAAGCTATGTGAAGTTTTCTTCAGCACTAGGATTGGCTATTGGTGTCTTTTTTGTTGTTGGTTTCTATTGGCTGCTGCTGCTATAAATTTGATCCCATGAAGTCATGGCAACCTTTGCTTCTACAAACATTAATGAAAGTTTAAAGTGATTAATACCCCTTTGACTTGAGCCTTTGTATAAAAATCCTCAATTGTTATAAACACGTGTGCCATTATAGGCTTAATCCAGAATGAATGATTTTCCAGCACAATTAGGTAAATCTCCAAGTTATCAGTTCACCTGACTGATTAAGCTCATTGAAATACCCTCGTGCACTTACTTGGAAATAGTTTGACTTTGCTAATATTGAAAAATAAGCATGAAATGGTATAAGCAATAAATAAATATGCCTTAGGCTTTGGCCACAATTTAAGGAGGAAAAATCTTTGGGAAAAGGCTGGAAGCATGATATTAACTGGGTTTGGTTTGATATTTGGACAAAGAAATCACTGCTCCGAGCTGAGCAGAGAGATAAGCGCCTTGACTTGCAATAGATTAAGAGCCCTGCATTGGTTAGAACAAACCATGTTTGAGACTCTCCCCAAGTGCCGCCACGTTTAGATTTAAGATTAACTGCAGCAGAATGGTGGAGCGGCTGTTTGTTTTATGAAACAATCACTAATGACATTAAACAGACGGTGCCCCTTCCAACACGATTGTTCATTTGCGATAAACTGAGAGAAGCCCACAAGAGATTGGAAAAGAAAACTCATAAGTGCTTCATTTTCAGGCTCTTACAATGTCCTATTGGAGGTGACAATTAGTGAAAGAGAAGAAGAATCTAGCTCCTAATGCATTTAGAGATTTTCTTCATTTTTTTTTGGAGGGGAGGGGATTGACAATGACGATACAAAGAATTTGTAAATATTAGCTTTGCTCTATCTTTATACCAAGGAACTGCATGGTAATAATATAATGACAAGTTTTTCTATGCGGATTTTTTTCTAATTCTCTCCCTCCCCTTGCCTCTGTCTGTGTGAAGCCCGCACTAGGCATTAACAGTACTAAAAAGAGCGTTATCTATTAGTTCAATTAGACATCAGACATTTACTTTCCAATGTATTTGAAGACTGATTTGATTTGGGTCCAATCATTTAAAAAATAAGAGAGCAGAGCTGTGTACAGAGCTGTGTACAGATATCTGTAGCTCTGAAGTCTTAATTGCAAATTCAGATAAGGATTAGAAGGGGCTGTATCTCTGTAGACCAAAGGTATTTGCTAATACCTGAGATATAAAAGTGGTAAAATTCAATATTTACTAATTTAGGATTTCCACTTCGGATTTTGATTAAGCTTTTTGGTTGAAAACTGCACGTTATTAAGCCATGATGAGGAGAAAAGCAACTCTTTCATAAGCTTCTCTTTAACACTTTATTTCAAATAATTTATTTTGGACATTCTAATGCTTCAGCAGTACTTCATTTAGAGAAAAAAAAATGCAACAAAACAAACAAAAACATTGTCCAAGGCCTGTTATAGCATTAAGCTTTTGTTTTGTACACAAAGAAATATATTAATAAAAAGTGGTTTTAAGTGCTTATTACTGAGATGGTTTGTTTTGAAACACAGGCTTTTTCACAGCAGTTTTTACACTTCATTGTGTACTATGAACGACACACTAAGTAGAGGTTGTCAGGTTTCCATCTGAAGTAGACTACTGCTGGGGAATGGAGCCATTTATGATGCCACTCAAGCAGGACTAATCTAGAGTAGATCTCTTATAAATAACCAGCCAACAAAAATACCAAATCATTCTCCGTTTCTGATTGAAGCAGGCAGAATTGCTGTTTTAAAGAGCAGGAGATGCTCCTTATGAAGACATGCTGCAAGAACTAGTGAATCACCTGAATATAGTTGCCCATCAAACCTCAGCCTTCTGGAGGAATCAAGGCATCAGTTTCACATAGACTAGATTTTTGAGAGTAATGCTTTGTTCTTCAGGCTATCATTTGATAGACAGGTGCTCTGTGGTTTTGTTTTTGTGTTATCGACTCTGGCTGTTGTGAATCTGCTGTTGTGAATCTACTGTTGTAAAACTTCACACTGTATGTTCTAACTTGCTGAAAGTGGTCTCCCCACATGGTGTAAATGCTGATTTATGAACCCTGCCTTCTCCAGCCAGGGTTCCTGAGATCACATCCTCCTAGCAAAGGATGTCTTTTGTGCATTCAGATGTGTTATGGCAACATGGTGCTCAGTCTTCCAGGCCTTATTTACATGACTAGTCCCTCTTATGAATAATTGAACTTCTGTATATTGCTTATGGAAGGGAAAAAAGACAAACCACTTCAAAGTCATGTCCTACCATTAGGAAATAGGTTCCTGTTTAAAAGGAAGAATATTCACAATTTTTGGAGGCTGAAGCAATTTTCTGTGTTTATGCTTAGGCATCAGGAGTACATAATTAGTTTTAAAATAATACTTCTGCATTATTGACATGAAGGACTGGGAAGATAAGTAGAATACTTTTGGCTCCAGGGATTAACACAGCTGATTAACTTGCCTCTTGGTTTGAGAACTACCTACTGCTTTAGGGATTCACAAAATGTGGAAGGCACTTACTGATTCAGTGCTGTCAATCTCCCTGGTACAGAGTGTAGGCAGCACTGACGCTGGTGTCATCTTTGTCATGCCAACATCTATACTCTTTGCTCCTTCTTTGCTCTTTCAGAGGAAAAACCTTTGCTGAGAATTAATCTCAGGATGAATAACCATGCCTTATACTGTAAGGAGTAAGAGAGGTTTCAATGTTCACGTGGTTTTAAGGCTGAAGAAGTTTTGTTGAGTTTATGTCTGTTTCCATCATCTTGGATTTAGTTTTTTTTCAAACCGCCAGTTGACTCTGAACATAGTCCCTTTTATTAAAGACTCAGGACAGAGATCAAATAATTAGTTACAGAAAAACTGGAAGATGAATTGAAGAAAATAAAAGAAATGGCTTCTATAGTATTTTCTGCAATAACACTTAGTAGTTATATCTTTGTTCTGGCTGTACTAAGTTGAATATCTGAATTTGTTCCACAAAGGTGATCTAAAAATTCTTAAAAATCATTATGTGGGTGAGATAGATATATCTATAGATATGTATGTATATATATGCATTCTAGGACTTTGGATGTTGTCTGGAGCATCTAAGCAGTTGTGCGTAACTGTAGTTTAGGTATTTCCTAAAGCATTTCTAATCCATGTTAGTGAGTGTTCCTGGCTGGTCAATAATAAAAGGAAAATAATAAAACTGACCTTGCTGGAATCATTGTTTAATAAAGGTATTTCCGTATTTCATCGGTCTCTAGATAAGTTTTGTGCTGGTATAAGACCATTCAATTGAAGCAGATCATTGCGGGTCCAAATTTGGTGATGTAACTAGTAATAAAATTTGGCCCAGTGTAATTGTAAATATCCATCAGATACAAACTCTGGACTAGGAACCAGTAAATTCTCATACCTGCATTGGTGTATACAAATGGTTGTCTAATGTGCAGAATGACAGGAAAATAATGTTGATACTGTTAATGAGAAGATAGGTGGGACAATCAGTATTTTGAAATGGTGGACAAGACCTTGGGGAAAATGTAGGGGTGGAGTCAAGTAGCAGAGGCAAGTCATACCCTGTGTCCTTCAAAATATTTGGAATCTACAGTATTAGGTATTTAGCAGTTTTGTGATACACTTACCTTTTAAGAATACTTATGACTTAGGGGAAAGAAGAATGCTAAAGCCAGCATAGTTTCTGACCTAGGTAAGGGCTTTGAGCAATGACTGCAAGACAGCCAAGTGTGACATTCAGGGTGTAGCAGGGATAGCTGAGCTGCTGAAGGATAGGCAAGGAAAATAGAAAGATGAACGATAGAAACTCGAATCTTTATGCGATTTTTTTTTTTTTGGTCTGAGTTTAACGTTTGCATAGAACTTCTCTGATAAAATGGCAATGAGTTGATCAAAATGGTTCCTTAAAGTAGAGCCCATCAACGATTCCTATCTTTATCCAATTTTCAAACATTTCTTCTTTTTCAGGTGCTCTACATATGTATTATCTGTCTCTGTATTTGAATGCCTGTTGGCCTACTGCAGTTTTCTTGTATAAAAAATGTCTTAAGGTCCATGGCTCTGCCCACTGTTTTTCACAGGTTTAGCATAGGAATAACCAACAATTTATCTGTCTCCTTTGCCAGAATGCACACTCTTTTGCGTTGGGCAGCATCACGGATACTGTTTGCGTCTGGCTGTTACTTCTCTCTCAACAGAGTCGGTAATATACAGTTAAGTGTCATCAGTATGATAGCACTCAATATAATATGCTGAATTGGACAGTTTGCAATGTCTCTTATGACTGCTTGAAATAAATGGAGAAATATGCAAAGGCCAGTCTCTTCAATGGCACCAAAAATAAAGACACAAAAGGCAGAATGCTGGCGTTAAGGTCATATTTAAAAAGAAAAACAAACAAACCAAATGACACAACCCCTTTGAAGTTAGGGAATAATCTTTTGACGTCAGAAAACTCCAATGAGAGTTGCATGAATAGTGTGTAGGATTTTGACCTTTACAGTACAGTCAAATAAAGAACATCTAGTACTTGCATTTACTATTCATATCTATGGCCAAAAAGTATTTAAATGTTCCAGATTGGAAGGTGGCAACTCATTATATTTCAGGCTGACTTGGGACAGAAATTTTAGTTATTTTCCCTAATTGGGTATATCTTGGCTCTATGGTGAAAGTAACTTGAGTCCAGCCTTCAGATTTAAGCCTACCTATTAACATGGCCTTAAAGCTGTATCATTTGACTTGGACAAGATGATAATATCTTAAGATCTGCTAGTGTTTGATAGCTTTGAAAAGCTGATGTATTGCTTCTAAAATTGAGGAGCCAGAAATTAAGCCATGTAATTCATGAAGACTTTGCTGTCTGAAGTGTGTACAGGGACATATATTTCATGTTTCATTAAAGATGTGTGCTGATGTTACTGCATCAGAATATTAGCATTTCTTATGTTTCTCCAGACAACAGGTATTGTGTACTAATCACAGCATATTTACCAATTTTTCACAATGTTAGCAACAATCTCTTGGTTGGTGTTTGGTATTTAAGTTTCTCTTGCCAAAGTTTCAGTCTCCAAGGCTGAGAAATAAATCTGTTTCTTTGAGTAACAGTAGGAGAGACTATAAGTATTTCAAAAAGGTAGATCGGGTTCAGTTACTAGTATTTCTAACCAAGTTTTTATCTTCTTAAGATTTATTCTGGGAAAAAGGCTGAATTGGTTTCTAAATGGGTGCTTATAGAGAAAAGGCAGTTTAAGATGAAGAACCATTCTAAAATACTTGCTCTGTGTCTGTCTTATATTGAAAATATAAGATGCAGCTGCATCTTTTCAGAGCTAAAATACTGCTTAAAATACCTCAGTGTGCTGTAAGATTCCCTGATAAGCCCTTCTAACTTTGAGCATTCAGGTGGTGCCCCAGGATCTCTCAGTTAGTGATGACTGCAGCCAATATTTCTACATTAGCTTGATGGGAACACAGGTAACATACTCTAAGCATCCTTCAGCTTCTGCATTTATCAGTGGAATTGCTTTACCTTGAACTACTGTACACAGCTATAGGTAAACAGAGAAGAATGTGGTGAGAAAGTACACAGAAGAAGGATTTAGATGAGGAAAAGTTGCATCTGCTTTGTTCAATGAACAAAAGAAAATAACACTTTGAAAGGCTGCAAGTATTAGCGTGTTATTATCACATCGTACTTTCTGCAGGCAAAAAAAAAAGAAAAAAAAAGGAAGTTTAAAGGACAAAAAGAACTTTTCTGAGAGAGAGAAATCCTCTCTCTGCTATCTACGTATTTAGCATAGATGATGTGGTTTGTGTGCTACAAGTACCAGTGCTATTTTGTCTGTCTGGCGCGTGATGCGTTTGCCAGATTAGAAGCATTAGTGCCCTCTATTGTTCATCAGAGAACTGCAAATATTTCTACAGATTATGTTCCTTATTATCATTCTTCGTATCAAACAGATTTTAACAAAACCCATGCACGATATAAAAGCATATTTCTGTAAGCTAAACTGCTTCATCAAGAAAAGTGCATTTTTTTTTCACTGTATCAACATTCTGGTACAACTTTTTCCGCTTTATGAAATGCAATAAAATAAATTATAACCCTCACTTGGGCAAAATGTGTTGAAATACCTATAAAAATAGATATTCTTTTTGCTCACATATTTGCTGACAAGTTCACTTCTTTCTGTGTGTATTTTTCTAGTAGCAAAGATCTTTTTAATCAAATGATTCTTGAGTGTCTGAAAGGAAAGTGTTTTGAAAGAAATATTGCCTCTTTTTTTTCCCCCTCAAATTCATATTTTATTTCAAGAAATTGTATTTTTATTGTCTTTATAGGCTAGAAATACAAGAGAGTGCAACTTTTCATAAGAACAATAGAAAAATAACATGGCCAAGCTGTGGTGGTTTGTTTTTTTTTTTTACTACTTTAAAGTGAACTGCAAGAATGACAACTTCATTCAAGCAGATCATTTGGAATTACATTAAACAGCTGCTATTAAACAGCTGACAACAAAGGAGACCATTTTGATCTCGACAGCAGAGAGATTCGAGCAGCATGCTCCCTCAGTGATGTTATGAAGAACACATTGTGCTCTTGTATACCAACACGCAGTGTACTCCCCACTGTGCTTGTTGCCAAACACCGTTTTTTCAAATCACTTTGTATTCAGTCAGGGATCCGGGAAGTCCAAATCCAGCCAGACAAATGCAGAACAGCTTAGTTGAAGCAGCTTTAACAGGTGCCATCAGCACAGACTTGTCGAACCAGAGAGACAACGCAAACAGCTATGGAGTGGTGGTCAACAGGGTGTGGATTTGCCCCATTGCACATGATGATACGGGGGTACTAAATAGCTTTGTTGCCACGGAGGCTGTTTTATGGCACTTGGGTAAAGGGGAGGGAAAGTGACAAGGAAAATCTGTGGTCACTCCTTACAGACGGAGCCTGCTAGACTTTTGTGCTCACATTAATTTGTTCTTCTCAGTCGTGCCAGACGCCGAGTGGACCAGAATAAAATGAGCATACCTGTAAAGGGATAAATGGAATGAACACAGGATTGATTTAAGAGGGTGCTTCCTGTGCTTGAGATAGTTAACTGAAGGATGAGGAATAAAATAAGAGTAGAGATAATTGGATGGGTTCTTGTCTTATGCCGTCCTTGTCTTTCAGGGGTACGAGAGGCATCCCTTCATTTTATCACTGTAATCTGCTGTTGCTCGTAATGTGCCACATGTGTTACCCACTAAGTTGTGTTACCCATTCCCAGTGTGTAGCTGTCCTGCACTTTTTCTGCCTTTTCAGCCATAACCTTGACCCACTCCATGCTGTTGACCTTCTTCTGTAGGTGTGGATTTTTTTTCAGGTGGTATAACAGTGATAGCCAATAGATTATAATACTTAATTGTATATTCTGCTCTTTTCTTTAAGTAAGGACTTTGAGTAGTGATCTCTGAATAACATGAAGGGACTCAGTTGATCAGAGGACTAGAATATATTTCATTGCCTTCTAGCAAAAAAGGGAAATTCCAGTAAACTACTTGGTAAATGTTCAGATTTGAATTTCAAATTGAAACATAATATTTACAGTGCTGAAGAAATACAAAAATTTACTCCCCTGAAAAATTTTGCAAGGCATTAAACTAAATTTTTATGTTAGGCCCTTAGTTTTAGTTTTATATCTGTATTTACATCAATAGTCCTTCTCACTTTCACAGAAATCATGTGAAAGAAGATGTGGAAAGTTGTCAGATGGGGCTCTGCCAGTCACAGAATGATTTTGCAGGCTTGTTTTGAAGAATAGTATTGGTAAGGACAGAAATTATAAGCTATGCATTAAATGATTCTTAGCTGGCCCAGAATCTGGAGGCTTTGTTTTCCTGTAAGAAAAACTCTACCTTTATTACTGTTGTCTCACTAATGATGGGTAAAAAAAGGAGTGTGGCCTGGACAGAAGTGTTTAGAAATGAATGATTTTAAGGGGTGTCTGTCCTCTCTCCTTTGTCACAGAAGATAAAACATAGCAAATTGTGTTCATGTTGGGTGTGTGCACTTCCACTGTAGAAGGGATTTGTCAAGTTTGAGTTTAAAATCACTGTAGTGATTATGAAGCTTGACTGTATATCATGAGTAAAAAAATCCTCACATGGAAACTTCTGTTATTTGCTTTATGCAAAATAATCCAAGCTACATCATATATGATTTACCTCAATTATCAGTTCTTCCCTTTGTTTCATCATATGTCTAACCTGCATTTGTCTGGCCTGAAGAACTGTCTGGCCTGAAGACCTTTGTCATACATGTAATTCATGAATTCTCACCAAGTCAGCTCTCTCTTTGCTAAACTAGATTCTTATGGTAGTGAAGTTATTCCTAGTACTCTGCTGTTTATGATGAAGTGACATTTCATTGTACTTGAAATGACAGAATAAAAAGTATTTTCAAAGTAATAAACAAAACACACCCCTAAACCCCCTCAAATTCTATATCTCAGATTCTGAAGCGATCACTGAAATTGGACATGGACATTTAATGCTGCAGTTTCTTTTAAATGCTTGTGTTGTGTTGAAGTATTGTACATATGGGGAAGTTTCTCTCAGGTGCAACAAATAATTAAACCAGTTTTCCAGGTTGGGAATGTGGCTTGCTGCTCATCATGTGTTTGTGGAATTGAGTGTTGTCCTTAAAAACAGTGGTTTCTGGCTTGTAGAGGGCACACAATTCTCTTGGGCTCAGCCTCCTGGGGGAGGATGTGCCTCCTGCCTGCTCAAGACAGCAAAGGAGAGGGGTGGAGTTTAGCTCTTGGTCTTTACAGAAAACCAGCTAGATATTTCTGATTTAGTTTTGACTTCTTTCCTGTGGAGTCCAAGATGTCTCTTTTTCTGAGCTGGATTACATTACACAAGTCTGCTTTGATGTGAAAAGAAAGCACTTACTGAAGTCAAGCATTAGGCATTCACATTCACAGAGGTCTGTGTGCATGTTATGTCCAGCATCATGCAATGTCTTGTACACTTATTTTTAGCCAGTAAGGAAATACACTATAGAGATGACATAAAAACTCTGGTAATAAGCAAATAAAAAGAAAAATAATCTAAAAGAGATCAGGCTAGAAAAATCTAACTTTAAGGCATCCTTATTTCTTTATATGCTCTTGTATTGGCTGTAAGTAATTTGTCTTTAACTGATACATATTCTTCACAACATTTAGCCCAGTGTTAAGGAGCTGACACTCAATGGCAAAGCACAAGAAGGCTAAAATGGCAATATCATGAATAGTGAACTCTCTCTTGGTTTCCTTGACACCTGCATAGTGTGTACTGCCAACTATGATAAATGGAGCAGAAATATAGACACTTACTAAAAAGATGGAGCAGAAGTTAAAGGCTGGAGAGAGAGACATAGAAAGATGTATGCTTGATCTCACTTGGAAAGAGAAACAAATGGGTAGGGGAGCAACTGAAGTTGAATGACATCTTGAAGACAGGAAAGGACTGAGGCTGAAGTGGCAGGAGGCCAGCAAGAAGAGCAGATGGGAGGTGGGACAAGTTTATTACCAAAGAGGCCATTGGATAGTAACAGTGCACATACTGCTAGAGAAACAGATGAGGTGAGCTGATCATTTTTCTGAATTCTGTCTGAACATGTCTCCTATTCGGATTCCTCATTTCTTGAACTTGATATACTTTTTGGGAAACTTCCCTGGCAGATGGAAGAAAACTGTGCCATGTGATGCTCAGAAAAGCGATCATCAGAAAGGCAGCAGAGCTGGATGGGGGAGTTCAGCTGTGTTCCAGAATATTTTTGTAAATGGGAAATATTGCGTTTGTAATTCTAAACTGTTGCCCCTGGAAGAGCAAAGTAATGTTAGAGAAGCGTATTTTGATAAAGCTGAATTGGCCAGAACAGTTCTTCCCTTACTGTAGGAACTGGACAAAATATACCATGTTGTTTGGTTTGATAGTGGCCACTATTGTCTTACAAATCCTGTGTAAGTTGACAGATGAGCGAGTCTCACCTGATGCTGGGAAAAAAACCAACAAACCAGCTGACCTTGTAAATGCCCCAAAGAGCAGAAGAAATGATGTTTTGCCTGCAGGGCTCATTAATTAGCTGAATTTCTCATCTAATCCTTCTGGGTCAGCTGTGTTGCTTAGTCTACTCCAGAAGGGACAGGCTTGTAGAAACCATCATGACAGGTATCTTCAAGATGCAGTACACAGGCATAAACTAAGCATGCATTCAGCAAGGTGTATTCTGCAACTTCTGTCCTTGCATGTTAATGAGGGGGTAGAGGGGGGTTATTTTCATTTGGATAGTTACAGTAAGCCTTTTAGATGATCTGATTTGAGATTAGAACAAGCCTTGGACCAATCTGTGGAAAAATGTTTTCCTTGGTTTCTTTTCTTCTTAACTATTCAGCTACCGCATCTCTCTTCCATCTGTACTAATTGTTGTTTTCATAAATCAACAGAAACAAGTAGTTCCAACAGTGTAGTAGTATGTGATACCTCATATCTCTAATACTACAGTCTAGAAAAATGTTTTAAAATATTGGCATGTTAGTAGCAGTTATTTAATTTTGTTTTATGTTTTATTTTTATCATAGCAAGTTTAAGGACTAAATTTTGCTCTGCACTGCACCATATGCACACACCCTATATGAAATTTGCTCATACATACACCTGCACAGTTGAAGGTAAAAGTGATCTGTCACCTTGACACCATTTGAGGGATCTGCAATGCTTTAGGAGGTGTGATACCAAGGCAATGCTAGTTTCATATCTTCTTGGCAATAAAGCCATTCTAAGTGCTAAAGATAATAAAAGTTGGCTGTTCTCTTACTAGCACGTGAAGAGGCAGAATGTCCTCCAGCCCCTTGCTCCAACTCATGCAAAGGCAACAATGATAGAAACTTTTGACGTATCAGTATTAGTAAAATTTAAAAACAGTGCACCGCAATGGGTTTCCTGTGAACCCAAGTAATTGCTCTGCATTCCTCACTGTCTCTGTGCTTACCTGTCTTGTTTTTTGGCAATAATAATATCATTTTATGTTAATGTGATGATACTCGTGCCTGTAAATCTTCAAAACTGTGTGAGAAAAAGATAGAGAATCAACCACCTCTGGGGAGAAATTCAGCATTTGTTCAACAGCAAAGAATAACCTTACCTGGAAGTTCAGGACAATTAAAGTGTAAGCTAGCAATTTAAAATTCGGTATGCTACGGAAAAGGTATATCGTGCTTTAGGATATACTAACTGGGACAAAAAGATGGACACTGTCCCACCTCCCTCTCCATTTTTGGTACCCCAGATTACTTCTCTGTATACAAATAAACATGTGGATAACCCCCTCCACAACAAAGTTTCTCATACTCTAGATTGAGTTCTTGGGCCTATTTTGTTACCCCGAGCATTTAAGAGCAAGGGAGAGGGCCAAGAAGACACATACAGTATGTATATCTATCTATCTATCTATCTATCTATGTATCTATCTATCTATCTATCTATGTATCTATCTATCTATCTATCTATCTTTTTCACTGAAAGCCAGACTAGAGCCAAAGTATCTACAGAACTGTGTCACTGTAATTTTTTTCCTTGCTGTTTAAAGCCCTAGCCTGTATTATAGCTGGCTTAAGTCCTGTCATAACAAAAGTTGGATCTGGAGGTTTCAGCTTGTGCAGGCTTTTTGGTGTAATTTCTAACTTTTAAATGAGACGATATTAATTTTGAAGGAATTAGCTGGAAACTTCTTCATAGTGCAGTGAAATGATATGAGTTAGGCAGCCTAGCTGCTAAAGGTTTTCTAATGAAAACTAGGGTGATATGAAATTTCCCCGATAAAAGGATCTATAGATTTCATCTGCTGTATTAAATACCAGCCTAAAAGGGACAGCGGGAGTCACTAGATATTATCTACTTTTACATTCCAGGGACACTCCTCTACGATCCAAACAAAGCCTGAAAATCTGGAGGGTTGGGACTATTTTCTTCCTCAAGGCTGGCAAGCTCCTTAAAAGTCTCGATCGCTTATTCTTGTATTTTATTGTTATTCTCTTAACCGGCTCCTTTTCGGATGCCATGCGAGGGTGTCAGGCTGTGGCTTGGCCAGGTGTTTGTGTGACCGCCATCCCCCCAGGGCTGGGGGCGGGGAGGGGGGGGACGACACCGGGAGGTGTTGAGTGCTGAATGTTAAGCTCGTTCCTTTGTATGGCTTAGAAATCTCTGTTGTCCGGAATTGTACAGATAAGGCAGACCCATTTGCTTCATTGTCAGGCAATGTAGCTGAATAGAAATGCAAATGTGACATAAGGGGACTGCGCTGGGGAGGCGTTTGCTGTTACCTCCTATAACAGTGCTCCTGGCTGTTGGAAAATTCCTGCAGAATCCAAAGGGGGGGTGTGTGTGTGTTATTTTTTATTTTTAAATATTTTTTAATAATTAGCTACAGGTTCTAGGGAAGATTCTCCTAAAGAAAATGTCTCTGTCTTGCAGAAGCTTTTATTTTTATGCAGTGGAACGGCTCGGTTTTAACTCCCTTATCAAGAGCTGCATGCACTGCCCAGACTAAATTGGGAGCATCTCCACACTGTTTGACAAATAGATTTTTTGTAAACTGATTTAGCCTTTTCATTGTTTGCATTTCATTATATAGCAGACTTCATGTCACAAAATCGGTATTCATTCAAAATAGAGAATTTAGAGATAGGACTGTAGCCAGATAAAAAAATATTGCACAGCTCAGGTCTATTAACCATAGAATAATAGCAAGTCAGTGATCCAAGGGGTAGTTCTTCTGCAGGGAAGGGCTAACATAACTGAGGTCAGGAGTCAGACCTCAGGACTTCAAATGTGGCTGTCACCAGATTTACAAGTAAATCTGCTGGGAAAACAGGGAAAATGAAGGGACCTTGCAGGATAAGGAGAAAGGCAGCCCAGCTCTTTCATCTTAAATCTCAGGCTTCTCAGTGGATGAAGAATAAAAGTCTGATTTGCTAAAGTGCTTCACTTTATTCAAAAACTCCGAGTTGCATCTTCCAAAGCATGAGTCAAGGATCTAACTCAATCAGGTTTAGAGAATTTATTTAGAAAAATAACATTTAGAGAGAGCTGATTCTTGTTTTTCTGCCAAATTCATTATCGAATAAAATACTGTTAGCATTCTGAAAATACGTGTACCAAATGCAAACAGTGCTAAAGAATACAGATACAGCCTTTAATAAAGCTGGAGAAGTTTATGTTAATGCCTTGGGAGCAGATCATCTGAAGTTGGGGTAAACGGGTCAGTAGGAAGACTGAGTTGCAACTTTTCCTTTTGATATTTTATTTCTAAAAGTCTTTCCAATTTTTTAAAGCCTATTGTTTCTTTGACAATAACAGAGAAATTCTTATCTCTCTTTTAACAGTCACATTGTAATGGCTGCATGCAGAAATTGCTTTAGATTTTCTTATTATAACAGCTCCCTGGCATCATCCTCATGCTTATAAACTTCAGCTGCTTTGGACGTAGTCCTGGATGGGTTCAAGGCAGGTAACGGCAAGGGTGTTCCCTCGGAAATCAGTATTTCATTGGGTGGTATTGTTTGAACTCACACTCAGATAAGTTGTAACCATATTCTGGGTTACCTGGTCAGTAAACATACTGTATCATGGTGCTAGTATTAGGTCTATTTCCTAGATGCACAAAAATGGATGTGCTTTCAGGAGTTAGGTAACCAGCAATCTGTTATACAATGTTAAAGCATTGTAGGTAATGAGGAATCTGTTCTGCAATGCTTAAGTATTGCAGGGGTGTGCTACTCAAGTTAACATGCATTTGTTTGAGAAAGGAGTGTAAAATCTGGCTCTTAGCTGAGTGTGACATGTAACACACTGTAACTGGGTGGGCTTTCAAAGCAGCTCACCTGGAAGCTCTGTAAGCAGAGAATGGGGACTTTGGATGGACAAAATTAATAAGGCGGCTTCGAACTAGAATGAAATAGAGAGACGTCCACTTCTGTATACATGTGTTGGTTCAGCTTACTTTTTTGCTACTTATTTTTCGTGAGTAAAGATATGAAGATAATCAAGAGCCCATAATATACAATTTATGTGTGGTTTGTGGAGGTACAACTGCATGCACACAGACACACGGAGAGACACATATACATCTACAGTAATTGAACCAAATTGTTTGTGATACAAGTGTCAAAAGTGCAGCAAGTCTAAAGGCTGTACTTTCTGGATCAATTCACACCTTGAGTGAGTGCTTTAGCAGGGAAATATTGACCAGATCTGCTTAAAAGTCATACTGATATTTTTTTGCTTTATTCAGCATACTTGAATCAAATAATTATACTTCTCACTTTTCCTTTTTTATCTGTGAAAGGCAGACATTTATACTGTAGACAAGTTAAGCTCAGTTTCTAGAAATGTAACACCTGAAATGGAGGCAGAGCTGGTGGGAGGAAAAAAAACCCATCTAATATGAATGCTTAGATTTGCGTGTTTCTTAAAAAAAGAAATTAAAATATAAATTCAAATTTGCAAGTAAATGAATTAGGCTGAAAGGGTGTGTGCGTAATGTTTACACCTTAGCCATTATACATGGAGCTAAATCTATTGATTTGAGATAGAATAATTGAATAGGGCTAACTGTCTGGTCAATAGGAGTGAAGCTGCTACAGGACAGAAACACAGTTGATAATAGAAGGCTTCAGCTGCAGAAGGATGTAATTAGGATTTTATGCTGTCATTTGATCATACTTACTAATACAGCCAGAAAAAATGTTTTAATTGTAATAATGTAACACACAGACATTTTTGTTAATATGTCATTCTTATGTATTGTATTAACGATGTCAATTTGACTCTATTAAATGTTAAGAGTACAAGTGTACTAGAGATAGCAGGATTGTTGCACTTGCGTTGCTGCGTACTGATGTATCCTTGATGGGTATTCTAAACCTTCTACCCACCACTAAGGGGAAATGAATACAGCAGTGAACAGCATCTCAGTGCACCCTGATACCTTCTGTAAAGGCTTCCTTTAGGACATCAGGTCCTTGACTTTCTGGGGGACGGAGCAGAAAGACCTGGGAACAGGGCAATTTGTGGTGAGCTCCACTTTTCTTTTGGACTGCTGGAGCCATACAGTTACCATTAGGGAGCTGTATGTCCATGAAAACCTTTAAGTCTCTTCATATTAATGGTTGGGGGAAAAGTGCTAGAGGTTCTTAATGTCTGCCTGTGCACACAAGTGTGTGCCCAAGAAATCATTTGACCTGGAGTCTAATTATGCCTGTAAACAAACTTTGCACTACTAAGGGCTCAGTCAGTCAGCTGATACAGGTATTTAAAAGAAGGCATGTATACAGACAGAAAAATTAGAAATCTGTTACTACAGGAATAGATTTCAGTGGCCTTCATGGAAGTCTTTACCTGTTTTAGATCGGCATGTCTAGAAATGAGTTAAGGGTAGCTGATAGCTTTTGGTGAGGAAGGATTTGTTTACTCCTGAGCATTTGAACTCAGCCTTTGTTACTGGTTTCTTCCCGCTGTTTCAGAGCAGTATATTTCCCGTGGTGAAAGCTCTGATTCACCAGCACAGTCAGGTTATCCTGAGCTGAGGATGTTTTTTCACCAGTCTCATTTTTCTCCAGTATTAATTCTGTGCCAAATTCTTGCTTCCTAGGTCAGTGAAATGTTAGAAGATAGAGGATCTCACCTTGATCTTGGAGAGAACAGTTATATACTTCTTTATTATACTGAATTCTTCCCTAATAGTTATGGATGACAGGACACCCATGTAGAAAGTCCCTTTTCTGGTTTTCAGTACTTAAAATAGATGCTTTTCTGATGTTGGTATTTATTGTAGCTAAACTGTGGGTGTTGAATTTAGTGTCCCTTGCACCTTTAAAAAGTGTAACCCCTTTAATCTGTTGTTTTAAAAAACATGTATTAGATGTTAGACAACATAAAGACAGCATGTAGAGATAGCCCTGATGTAAGTGATGGTTCCGGTCATCTAGTGTATGGATAAAAGATTTCCAAGGCTATGTTACCTGGTAGTTCAACATGATCTGGCTGTTTGTTAATCAGAGAACATGAGAAGAACAAAGGAGTGAGAACAAAAATGTTGGAAAAAGTATTGTATAGCTAGATGTACAGGGGGACAAGTAACACGGGGCTAGGATTGGATAAAGCAGAGTCATGGAAACAATGAGCCGTAAGAGGGCAAAATTTGTTTCACTTTGTTTCATGTGACTTGAGTTTGTTGGTAAAGGCGATAACATTTTGTATTCAGGCAGAGAGCATGTTCTGTAAATCTCTTCAGTTACCCGTTCCCTGGGTGTCGCAATAGATTAAGTCGCTGTGTGATGATATGACACCGCCATCACTCGTCTTCCTGGGATATTGCTGGAGGCAACAACAAACCTGTGTCTTTGGCACATGTGAAGGAATTTAGTGCTTGAGGGGTTAAATTACACAGGCTCCCCTGTGGATCAGCTTATGCTTGGACAGTAATAATAGCAATAACATTAATAATAAAAATGCCAGAGTGAAGGGAGTGGAGGGGGAGCGGGGAGGGGGGGAAGGAAGAAGAGTGATGGAAGATGGGCTGGGGTGATCGGGGCTGGGGGGAAGGCAGGCTGGAGAATGCCTTGTTTTCTACAGCAGGTGTACCAGCTCCACGTCAGATGTCGTAGGAGCCTCTGCGACATGGACATGCACAAATAGACGTTACAAAAGCTTTGAGTGGTTGGTGGCTCTGTGCGTGTCTGCGCTCTCGCTTCAAGCCATGATATCCTAGGGCAGTGTAACAAGCAATTCATGTCAGCTCACAGTAAAGATTATTGGTGTTTTCACTGGGGAAATATTTACGCTCCTTCTTCTTCTTCTTCTATTTTTAGAACTTTGAGCTTGCAGTCAGGTAGAAGGGCTGGTTGGGGGAGTGGGAAGAGACCCATTGAGGGACACATCTCATCCCTCAATTAGATGGAGCTAAACCCATAATCTTGCTTAGGAATAGCTGCTGATGCTAAGTTTTCTTCTTTCCCTTCGGTTTAGTAGGATATTACATTTCACTGCAATATTGGTGATAGAATGGTATGTCAACTAGAATGTTTTGGTTCTTACAGAAGGCATAAACGCATTTTAAGGAAGGTATTTTTTTAAGGCAGGTATTTTTACATGGGTAAGGCCTCCAAAAAAAACCCAAAAGACCCAAGAGGTAATATAAGTGCAGAATAAAGTGAACTTTGGGGTTTTCTTTTGGGTAGAAAAACCATCACAGTTAGGGACAGCAATTTATCACATTGCTGAAAAAAAACCAAACAAAAAAAGAAATCTGAATTTGTTCTCTTTCAGATTTGTTGTTTATCATAATAATCCTTCTAGTGAAAAGGGCTAATTTACTCTTTCTATAGGAATATTTTAAGTGTGATTATCATAATATCACAGCTGCTGAAAAGGTCTAAAATAGGACATTGACCTTGAACGTGTTCCCGCGTTTAGTATGTGGTGCTTAACATTCAAGAAACAATATAACTGCAACTCATTTATTAATGTATAATCTCAAAATGTTAACTCTTGTTCTGTAAATACATGCCACAAGGATTGTAGAAAGCTTGCAGTATCCCATGAAGTACATGTGGTATTTTATCAGTGTAAATATGTATAAGATTTTCAAGATTTCTGCTGGGAATACTCCATAACTAAAGTAAGTTTTCCCTTTGGTACTGCACTAGTTTATGATTTAATTTTTACTGACATTCCACCAGTCATATTATTAGCTTCACAAAATGAAAGTGAAATAATCCTGTATTAATTAAACAGAGCAACTGAATTCCCTCAGTCATCTTATCCTTGGCTGTCTGAGACAGTAATGCACTTCAGTTTCTCTAAAGAAACTTCCACTAAAAAAAGAGCTTGGCGTAATAGTGAGATATCCGTATTGAAGTATGTGCCTGAATTATCTTTAGGGAAGAGACCTTTTTTGGTGGGTGAGAGGCAGTGTGCGTGTGGCTCCCTTTTTCTGTGGTTTTTTTTCTCATTCTTTTTGTCAGAGGCTTTGGAAAAGGTGTTTCGTCAAGAGAATAATATTCATTTATAGCAATGTGAACAGTTTCTATTCTGTACCAGTGAAGGCAGTCTTCTAAATACCCATACCCGTGCCCTTGAAAATAAAACAAGGAGAAAATATGGAGTATTTGTTTGAGACCAGATAAATTGAATGTAGTTCAGTAACATGGTAAGGCAATTGCTGTTATTTCACAGAGACATTTTTTTGTATGCTGGAACTGAGTGTAGCAGCAAAAGCTAAAAGCCTTGTTCTGTGTATTTGTAAACACGCTGTGGATAAGTTCAAAGGAGCATTCAGAGATTGTGTTGTGTGAGCTTTTTTCCCTAGGATCAAAACAGGGAGTAATTAATGCTAAATACAGCAGATGGCTTTAAAGTAATAACTTGGTACAGTTTGTCCAACTGTGTACAAATAGGTGAGCAACATCTAGAACTTTAGAAGTGTTCATTTTTTTAACTCATTAGCAGTATATCCAGGGGTGCACCAAGTGCCTTCCAGTGAGAAGTACAAAAGACGAGTAGACAGTGACAATATTGTTCTAATGTTAATCTCACTGTATCACAGAGTGAGATCACATCTAAGTTATGTTTCTTTAATTGGTGATTGTGAATAAAGAGAAAAATCACATATTTGATGACACTTAGGTATTTATTTCACACTCTTAACAATAAGGTATTTTCCAGCTGGACTTTGAATAAGGTTCCATGGTGTATTGCAAATTTCTGTCTAAAGTTAACAGTATACTTTTTCCCAAATCAATTCTCAGCAGCTAACACACTTTCATAATCTTGCTCTTTTCCTGATAGCTGGAGCTTGTTGCTCCTTTCGGTAAATACACATTTGACACAATGCACTGTGCAGCTTCTGTGAAGTGCCACTGAACCTTACTTCTTCAGTTGCCTTGAGGTAGTTGTGCTTTAAGAATCTGGCTGCTCAGATGCCTTGAAATGTCTATAGTATTTAAATGTGAAGAAGCTTAAAGATGTACTGTTTGGCACACATGAAAAATTACATGCACAGAGAGACATGCAAATGTAGGTGCTGCTCAGTAATGCCCCTTGACTGGTACAGGCACTCCTGACGATTTTTTCCTTCCCCTCTCTGATTCCATTACCACTGTTTTGTATAGACTCCTTGTGGTAAGATTTTGCACTGTACAGTTTGATAAGTTAGTGCGGATGTGTGTTTGCATGCATGTTCTTATTCTGTATGCCCTGATAAAATTCAGTAAACAGTAAGCTTGAGCTTCCCCCCCCCCCATTGTACTATTTTTATTTCTTTCTACAGGACAGCTTGAGAAAATGAAGGTACACTTAGCCCCAGTTTACTTGCTGCTGTAATCTCTTTACCTTTTTTTCTTTTCCCCTTCCCCAAACTGATCGGTAACTGTGAAACCCAAGTTCAAGAATGTAGCTGGCATTCCAGGCTCCAGTCTGGTGGAGGTGACACTTTCAGTCCCCGGGGGAAAAAGCCAACTGCTTTGTTTATCAACATGCAAAGTACAGCACAGTATTTCTGGTTCTCCAAGAAGCAGCACTGGCAGGGAAGAAAGCTGCTTGCTTGGATGAAAGATGGTTGATACAAAAGTAGTGATGGCTCACAGGGGGAGAGGAAAAACGTATTATTTGGGGTTGTAATGGAGGGGGGGGGATGACAAGCTAACAAGGTAGTGGAAGCCATGTGAACATGAAAAGGAGGGCTTAGAGGAAGACAGATCAGGACACAAGGAGAGACCATCATGTTTCAGCACCTGAATATAAAATCTTAGGAGATAATGAATGAAAGCAGAAACGAAGCTAACCTGTCCTTTGGTAAGTTTCAAAATGGATTAGCTGTCATATTTTAAGGAGGGTGTATTCCAGGGAACTTAATACACATGCAAAGAACTGAAAGCATTTTGGAATAAAAAAAAATTGAAAAAGAGCCATTTTGGGTATAAATCTATAAACAGACACTCGGAGAGATACTCATTACAAACAATATATTTGCATTTTCATGTTTTGCTCATGTGTCAGTTTCTAGGACCTGTATTTTGAGTTCATATAATCACACAGATAACTGTACATAAATACATCATATTCAAGTTCTGATTTGATCCCAAAATCTATGTTTATCAAATTGTTACTTAAAGAAGATATTCTAATACAGTACTGTGCATTAGTACGTCTCATTTTAAAATTTATTAAAAATTTTTTTTCTTTATCCCTGATGTTTCTACAGAGTACTTAAATTTTACTCTACATTTCAGAGCTTTTTAATCCAGTGCTCACAAGCAAATCTACATCTTGATTACAGAGTTCATATTTAACAATATAGACAGCATAATGCTACTGGTAATTAAGCTTTTACTACCTGCTTTTATACAGTAGTCTGAGCTGTAGTTTTGCTGTGGTGGTTCCGATTCCTAAACTTAAATGTATTTGTACCGCATTTGTAGGAAGGAGGCCCAGTCTTCACATAAGGTTAAATACATAACACTGGAATCTCTCTGTAATCTACCGTAAACATACACAAACATGTCTACTGAACCTATATATTTTGGAATTTGGTTCTGTTGCTGTATTTACTTGGTAAAATGCTGTGAAACAGATCTGGAGAGGGCATTTGTGTTTCCATTTGTGAATGGTATTACTGTATTTCGAGGGTGTGCACTGATTTGTTTTGATCTAAAAGACTGCCATTTGCATCATGTTAGGGCTCCAGTCACAAAAGATTTTGTAGCAGTTGAGCTGCATTCTAAGAAATTATTGTCTTTCCAGTGTAGTTTTTTTCTGGCCAGAAAAAGCCTCCGTCTGCTTTGGCTGGTAGGGGCAGAAACACTTTGAACCTGGAAAATAAGTATGGTGTCTTAGTTGTAATTTTAAGTAAAGGTAGTAGCTTTTGAGAGAAAAAATGCATTCCTAATTCATTACTGATTCTTTCAACACGGAGTTATGTGAGTAAGTTTCAGTGCAAACAGTGTCTCGAAATTTGAGTGTGGTCATTGTGTTGGAACAAGTTTAATCAGGGACCTTTCATGTGACAGAGAAGAACAACTCTGAGCTGGCTCTAAGCGGTGGTTTGCTGGAATCGGGCTTGGTGATGTTTATGCAGGCATGCCTGCAGGGCTGTGTGTTTAATGCCTTTTCAGTTCAGCAAAACTTGCTTTATAAAAAAACTAACCCCCAAACACTGTAGAGGTCTAGGCACCCTCCCGGATTTACTAATGCAGAGCTACGGCAGTGCAGCCCTTATCTCATTAAAATGAGGCAGGCTGAGTTAGTCCACTCTAATCCCTGCACACTAACAGAGGAAATTGATCAGTTCTGGAGCTTTTATTTCTCTTTCTTATATCTAAATACACACATCTAAACATCCAGATATTCGCACAGGGTGTATATATAATATACATATATATATACATTTGTTACGATGCAGCTATCATCTGTATAGGAATACACATAGCTGTATTCGCTCCCAGTTTCACCCATGATGTTAAGGAATGGATTTGAGTGCTGTTTTGTTAGGAATTTCTTTTCTTTCTTTTTTTTTTTTTTTTGTACTAAGAAGAAAAGGAGGCTTTATATTTTTATATAGTTAATTATATATTTATATAATTATATAGTTTTTATGTTTTTATATATCATATCATATATACATAATCAAATTCCAGCCCGCACCCCCCCTCCCCTGACCCCCAAAAGCAACTCGCACGACAATGAAAAGTTGAGTTACCCGGAGGCTTCGGCAGGCTGCGCTTGGCGTTATTATTATTTGTTTTTCCCCGGCGCCGAGAGGAGTTCCAAAGGTTAGGGAAGCGGCGGTCAGGAGAGCGCGCCGGGAGCCGAGCCCGGCTGCCGCCACTGCGAAGCGCCGCGACCGCCGGCGGCGGCGGCGGCGCAAACTTCAATCCTCTACCTTTGCGCGCAGTCCTTAACCGGGAGCCTGCCAAGGTACCTGCCGAAGTTGGGGCCGGGCGGGAAGGCGAGGAGGGAGGGAGAGAGGGAGGGAGCGCGGGCGGGCAGCCCCCGGCGGCCCGTCCGGCGGCTCGGGCACGTCCGCAGGCTGTGCCCCGCCGGCCGCCGCCGCCTCAGGCCGCTCCCCCCACCCTTTCCCGTCCCCACCCTCTACCTGCCGCGCGGGCCGCGCGCCGGGCCGCCCCGGCGCCCCTGGCGCCTGATTGGCCGCCGCCCCACCAATCGGCCGTCCCCCCGGGCCGGGGGGGATGCATATGTACAGCCCTGCTGCATATTCATGAGCGCCGAGCGGGGCTTTAAGTCCTTGATTAGGCGC
>JAWMRA010000113.1:20241347-20319873 GCA_035584735.1 Pseudotriccus pelzelni
GTCTGACAGGTGCGCGGCTCCCCGGGCAGCGCCGGAGGAGCGGCGGGCGGGAGGGAGCCCGCGCCGCGCCGGGGCCGCGCTCGGCCGGCTGCGGTCGGCGCGGTGTGACCGCCCTGCCGGGGAGCGCCGCTCCGGACCGGCGGCCTCGGCGGCCGTGGGGGGGGGGGGCGGCGTGTGGCACTTGGCGGGGGTCCGCGCCGCACGGCGCGTCCCTCCGCTCCTGCTTCTCCCTACGAACACTTTTTAAGGAGCCACAGTTCTTGGCTGGCACTTCTTAGGTACCTGGCGGAGTGACTCCGGCGGAAAGCGCGGCGCCCCAAACAGAACCGGGGCTGAGGAGCGACTCCTCAACTTGCTTTGAGCTTCGCAGCCGGGATTAAATATTAGTGTATCACGGGAGCTGTCACCGGTTCATTTTTCTTTATGTCGAGCCAGTTACGTAGCTGTGTCCCGGTGTTACGCCGAGAGGGACGGTAGCGCCGCGGAGAAGCCCCGGCTGGCCGCCAGCATCGCCCCGGACGCAGCGGCGGAGAGGCTGCTCGGGAGGTGACAGTGTACTATAGGTAGATGCCCACTAGCTGTCCTTACTGCCTGCACAGTGCAGGGCTGTCGGTAATTAAGCCAGGCATGAAAAGTGAATCGCGGTGATCGCACGTTAGTGAAATAATACGGGAAGTAGCAAACAGCCTGGCTCGCAGGAGTACAGTTTGGGAAGGAGACGCAGGGAAAACCGTAATTTTCCGGGGTAAATAAAAGAAAATAAACAGAGGAGGGTGCCCTTTAAGACATGGTTTATAGATCAGTGGACTGTGCATAGTGTAAGATAGCTTCATAAATTCAAGAATGCAGTTGCTAAAGCTTTTACCAACAATGACACGTTTTTCATAAAATTTATAAAGAGACGGTAAATTGGGTGTTAGGTTGGGCTTTTTTTGGTTTGTGGTTTTTTTTTTTTTTGTGGATGCTTTGTCCCCCCCAGCCCCCCCAAAGGAGCTTTCTTGAATTTACCTTCTTACAGCTAATTTGAATGATTAGTTTAGATAAGCCTCTTAGAGTAGATGCATTTAAATGAAATCGGGGCACATGTCTTTTTGGCTCTGGTGCAAGATTTGAACTAATTTTTTTCTTCCTCTTTGGCTCAATTAAAAGTCATCCTAAAACACTCCCAATATATGCTGCGAGTGCAAGGCTTGAGGCATGTGGGATTGAATGGACATAGAAAAAGAACTAACATTAGGAAACATATCTATCTCAATTAATAAATCCCAGAGTTTTACACATTAATAATATCCATAGTAATTGTGATTTGACTGTATATTGTAATATGCATATGCACATGTGAGCATAAGGACATACAAAATAGGTATTGTGGTTTTTGCAGTTCTTGTGTTATGGGTAAGGGTAGAGAGGATTCAAGCTAAAAATTGTCCGAACATTTTGAGAGTGCAGAGACATCTGTCTGACCATCAGTAGGTATGCTTTGATTTTAAGGCAGAGCATGTTAAAGAATGCAATAACTTAAAGCCAGCTGCAGTCGTGAATTTTTGCTCTTTCAGCAATAACAATAGCACTAATAATTACTAATAGTTAATGAGCTAACAGATGCAATAAATATATCTGCTCATTTTGACATATGTGTCAGTTTAATAATTTTAAATGAATCAGTGCGTTCATAACAGGAAATCTCTCTCAACCTCTGATTAAAATGTAACGTTGACTAAAGGATTATAGAGCGGACTTAATTTTACTGACTGTTTTAACAGTTGTCACAGCTGTTGGAAGAAGGAAAGGCAATTGAAACGCTCCAAAAAAGGGAGTGGGGGGGAGAACGGGAGTAGTTTAGAAAATTTAAACATGGTCTCTGAATGCCAGACATAAAAAATTGAGCAGATTTGTAACTCCAGAAAGCTGCTGTGCACTATGTACGTTTGCCTTTTGTGGCTCACTGTGTTTCATTCGTTTGAACACTTAGCAGTTTCCCTACTTTCTCCATTTAAAAATGTGCAACAGCGTTTAAATGTGGAACAAATTCAGCTGTTCATGTGCATAGAGTTTCGTCTTAGAATGCAACCGATAGAATACACAGCTGACAAGAAATAAAGGTTGCGTAGAATGGCTGTAACATTTAAAAAGTGGACATAGTGAATGCCTCAGTGCAGTGATGGATGGTGTACGTATTTATGTTTTTCTAACCGTTCTTATGTTGTGATATGGGAAGGATGTGTGGAGTTACCCTGCGAGTCTGTCTGGGTTATGTTTGTGTACGGATGAATAGAAGTGTGTGTAGATTCACATGCGTGTACGTTTGTGTGTGTGCAGGGTGATTATATGCTAAACTTAAAAGAGTTTGTGTCAGTTTCACACTTTAAAATATTTTGGCATAGCGTCTAATTGTTAAGGAATTTTTTAGAAGTGTCTTTCATTTGTAAAGGGAGGAAAGGGGTGGACTGAAGAACGCTTCTCTTTGTGAAGTGGGAAGCAGATGCGATTCCGCTCCACGGTTTCTCCAAGCTTTGAAGTTCTTTAACCTCATGCATTTGTCTTATTAGATAGATATTTACAGTTGTTACTAAGAAATAATGCCCAAGTTAATATTCCAGTTATAAGCTCTAGGCCTCTGTACATGTACCCGGTATGTAAGGTGGCACACGGCTCTGGATGGTGCAGCCAGCCCCCAAGCATGCGTGAGCATCCAGACCCTGCCTGGGCTCGCCCAGGGAGACCCCTTGGGCAGCAGGCAGGCCCTGGTCCCTTCTTCCTTCCCCGTTTCCGGTTGTAGGGCTTTGCTCTTTTAGTTCTGATAGACTGCTGGCAAGTTTTTAAATCCTGCAGAAAGTATAAAGGGTTTGTGCTGAAATGCCCGTCTGGCAGCTTTTCTTTTACTGGGGCTTGCCCCTCTTTTAGTGATGGGTGCTCATTTTAATGTGTTTATGGTTGTGCTCTTTTATTTACTGAGCCTGGTGCGTTTCAGCGGTAATTAACCCGTGTTATTAGCAAAGCCCTTGTGGATATCCGTTAATTCTCTGGAATGGCTGATCATTTTTTCCGTACTTTTCCCCCCGTTTTTTCCTAAGGCACACTGTCCGTTTTCTAATAGTTCTTAAGCTTTAACATTTCCAACAAATTTTTTTTTAGACTGAGGCAGGTAGAAGGGCATCATCCCCATAGTTCCATAATAAAGAATAACTGTTGTCTTAACAAACTGTATTCAGAGATGCTAATGGGAAGCAAAACAACTGGCAGAATCTGTAGGGAACAATTTATTTAATTATTATTTTTCAAAACACATGCTTAGTGATAAGAAAAGAGATAAGAATGTCCTTAGTTGTTTTTCTGTGTGTGTGTCTGTATGTGTGTTTAGCTGCATTAGCTGTTGTGAATATTTTGAAGTTCATATTTTAATCAGATTTCAACTTAGTTAATAGCACTTTGGGCATTTAAAAAATATTGAGCCAGCAGAAAAATACTTGTGCTTGCACTGCTGAGAAAAGATAAGGGCCACCTCATTAGCCAACCCTACTTTTGCAATTAATTTCAAATACATGGTGCTATTCATCAAATAGAGAAGGTAACTTGTCTATGATAATATTTAACGATACTTGAAGCCTACTTTGCTTAGAGTAGCTAAAAAGTGTATGTCTATTTTTACAGATATGTCAGTCCAAATGTTATGCTGCTATTTCTGTATGTTACAGAGCAAAGTTAAGATAGAAAAATTATGGTATAAAAATATAAATTATTCATGAATAAGTGACGTGATTATTCATTTTACAGAATAGTTTTTAAAGGACTGACCCTTGACCTACAGGGAGGTTGCTTGCACCTCTGTGAAAGTGTAAGTAGGAATGAAAAAAATGCTTATTTGAACCTTTCAAGGAAGTGTACCACACAGTTATTTTTTTTTGCTTAGAATAAGTGAAAAGCATAGGATAAGTAGGAAAAACAACATGGAAGGAATTCTTGCTCCCATTGAAGCCCAGAGTAGCCTCTGTCTATAAGAGAAGCTTTGCTATGAATTCTTTTTCACAGCAAATTCATGGAGGGAAGAAACAATAAAATGTTGATCCGTTACAAGTGCATGTGAGCCTCATGCTACCGAGCTCTCTAGAGGAAATCTGTGATTATGCCGGGCCAGTTTGTTCAGTTTTTATCTCTTTTACATCCGCTGGCCTTGTATTAAATTGTCATTGTCCTAAAGCACATGAGAGAGAAATGAATTGCATTTCTCGACATGCACTGACAGTGAAATATTTAGCCTCTCTGTCTCCAATCATACTTATATGTATGTTTGATAGTGCAGGGATGACACCAACAGTCGCTGCAGCTTGACAGTCGACTTATTACATGTTCTTTTACATTTTGTGTATCGTCTTTTAGGCTTGAGTTAGGCAGTCATACGTGCGTAGTTATATCTGTAGCAGCACATATGTATGTGGTTTAATGTATTTGCATTTTATGTGAAATCCTCTGTCTGTGCACAGCAAGTTTAGTGTTCAAATACGTTTATATCTGTGCCTGTGTGTGTGTTACAGGTATGTAGTGTGTTCCTTATGCAGTTTGGGCAATGTATGTCTATTGTTGTGTGTACGCACACAGGCATGTATACAGTAAGTATATATGCACAGCTATAGAACTTCCCACTATGCAGTTGCTTGTCAAAATCCAGCTGCTTTTATGTGTTTTTATGTGGTTTTTTTTTTTTCATCCATGAGAAGAGAACTGGCCAGCAATGTAAGGTGCTTGCACCTGATTTTGTACCAGATTCTCCATGTAATCTATCAGTTTTTGTATTATACCCACAGTTTTGCTTTTAAAAGATGCTCTATTTTTAATAAGATTTTCCCATTCTAAGTAAATGAAAATAATAATATTTATTCATACTCCTGTAAGTTTTGGCTCTCAAATGAAAAACTGTTTTTCCAGCTACGTGTTCTTGGTTGTATTTACAGCTAAAGAATATAATTATTTTAGGTGGGGGAGACTCCTACATATGTTTGTTAATATACATCATGATGTCCTCAGGCAAAAATATAAAATACACATTCAGTGATCCTTAGTCCTCTCCAAAAGTCCTATAGTTGTGAGGATTTTGGTATTTTGATTTGTTATGGTTTGCTTGTCGAGAAGTAAAAATACTGTGAAACGTTAAAGAAAAATATGAAAGTGTGTTGTATACTGCTATTTTAGATAGTATTCCTTAATTATGTTTTAAATGACTTGTTGTTACCTTTTTAGTAGCACTTTGGAGTGTAACTTCTTTAGAATTGTAGATCGCTGCCTTTTGACATATATGTCTTCTGAAACAATTTATGTATTTGCTATGTTACAGAAACTCTAAATGTCTTGGGTTTGTTGACATAACGCTTGTAATGTTTTTTCAGCTAATTCTTATTTCCTTTAAACAAAGAGGGGCTTTTCTCTTTGCTATTCCTTAGTATATAGCAGGTTTGCATTAAAGGGAATCTTGTCTAATTTCCAATTATTTTCCTATTTTAAGTACTGCACCTTTTTAATCAGAGTATCATTTCCCATTTTTTTAAAAATTGAAATAAAATTAATTTTTTCACTTTGGCTTCCTATACTTGCTGGGAGAAACATCTGTTAACAATAATGAAAGTTAGAGCAATACAGGTACTTTCACGCAGTGTAAGATAAGGATATGCTGTTTTTCTTTACCGCTGAATGTCTGAATTTTACTGTGGGTCACCGTTCTGAATTGGTATGAAATCTTGATGAAATTTTCGCATTTAGATCAAAATAATTTATGAGGCAAAACAAAACAAAAAATTCTTACTTTCTGTGACACTAACACAGAACCCTAAATGTGAAACTGGAGAAGGATCTTCATGTACTGTGGTAAGTTAGTGTATCAGGGTGTATGAAATAGAAGTTCCTTGTTCTCGGTCTGATCAAGCCATTTATAGTACCCTTAAACAGAATTGTGCACATTTATTTGTATGATAACCTGCTGAAATATAATTAGCTACTCATGTGCATGGGAGAGTAGTCCAAATATATTGTTTTATCATACATCGAAAATTATATTCCTTTCCCTGAGTAAAACTCTTTGCAGCTTTGAGCTGCTGTCTTTATGTGGGAGGGCGTAAGATTCTCTTAAAGAGTTTTGTTCTGAAACCAAACTTTAAGATAAAGTGATTTGTGTTATTTTTAGGTTATTACTCTGTAGCTTAGCGTAGATGTCTCTTACTCTTCTGTGTCTTATCATGTTGCTGCAAGTGGAAAAAAACCCCTGCACATCTCCTTTTCATCATTTTGATTGGAACTACATACCATATGTAATGTGTTTTGGCAGCACTTACCTAGCCAAAGAAAACAAATTAATATTAGCCATGCTGAGGAGTGTCAGAAGTATCACAGATGTGTCGATTTAGCTTTGCTCCATCACACACTCTTTCCTTAAACAACTGGTCAAGCTGTCGCAAAATGTAGTGTTGGCTACAGTGAGATTGTAATAGGTGTGATCAGAGATTGATGGCTTTGGCAAGTTAGAATGAGATGATGATGTGGAGTTGCTCTTTCTTGTTTTGAATGTCCTCAGAAATAAAACCCCAAACAAACAAAAAAAAGGAAATAAAAATTTTAAAAAAGTAAAAATAATTAAAAAATTATAAGCCAGTTGTGTGTGTGCGCTCCCCCCTCCAAGCTAGCTAGACATGAAACAATTAAAATTCCTGTAGATGTAGAGATGAAGAAGTCATATCTAAAATGTAGTGCTAGCTTGTTCCTAAGCGTTTCCAAAATTCCTTCTCTTAAGGTGTCAGGATGGGTGGGGAGGAGGTGACTTGCTTTATTGAGACCATTCTTATACGTGTTATTGCTGGTCTCTCCCCTTATTTCTGGGTTTGTTTTTAGAGCTGTTTTTGAAAGACACAGTTTCTTCAATCTCACACATGAATATTTTTAAAGAAATACAAGATATGAAAATCCAGTAAAAACAATACTTAAGAAAATGGTGAAATCATAGTCCTTTATGTACTCTTAGAACTCCGCTACTGACAGTTTGTATAATTCCCTGTATATTGGAAATGTAACAAAAGATCAAGCAATTTTCTGTGTATTCTTTATTTACTTTTAATTTTTTTTTTCTGCCATCAAATTGGCTGCAGGATTTCATCCTGTCTTTGTGGAGGATTAATGCCACTGTCCTTTTTTGTTTAAGTTGATATTTTATTGCTTAGGGGGACCGTAATATACTCAATTGGCAAGTGTTAATGTTAAAATAGTTTTCAGAGGAATTAATTTCAGAAAGTCTAGGAGATTTCTTCTGCACAATTATTTTTCACTTTTTAAGGGAAAAAAAAAAAAGCATCTAGTTAAGAAAAAAAAGGCCAAAACTCATGTGCCGTCTAAAACAGATTCAGAGCGTGTTTCCAAAAGCAAGTGCATAAGAACTGATAGTAAAATTATCTCTGGAGAATGGTAAAATTCTTACAGCAAGAAGTGGATCCCCTCCCCTCCCCCCCACTGTGGTAGTTTAATGCTCCGTGAATGCGAGATTTCCTTTACTGAATTATATGCACTTTTCCATCAGTGAAAGAATTCCCTGGCAGTGTTCTTACAGCGGCCATTAACATGGTGGGACAGACGAGATGTTTTGAAGTGGCATGAAAAGCCATGTCTTCAACCAACTGTTCCCCTGAGCGTTAAAAGGGGTGAGAATCGGACTCCCAGTAGCTGAGTAACATCCAGGGGCACCCCCTTGCTCTTCTCCCAGGAACTGCTTGGGCCCAGTTGGTGCTGGGTGATATTTACAGAGCGGAGCAGCCACTGTCAGTGAGATTCGTATGAATGACACCTGTCCCATCAGTCACCAGGCCGTGGTGTCACAGATGGAGAAACAACAATTGGCTGCATTACCCGGCGCTGCACACTTGGCTTGATTTGGCTCATTGTTCTACAAATCTAGAGGATGGCTGGTTCTGTGCCGGGAGCCCAGGCAGAAGCGCAGGATGGGCTCAGGTGGTGGCACGTGCCTGCCCTTTGCTGCTCCATCAGAAGTACTCAGGGATAGGCTGTCAGTGGGAGGGGGTGGTGGGAAGGAGCTTCCACTCAGGGGCTGGAGCTTCAGCTTCTAAGGAAGGCAGTAATTAATCAAAGAGCTGAAACTCAGGATTTCTCCCGGCGTTCCAGAACTCTTCATTTAGCTAGCTGGAAGTGCCCAGTGCACGGCCAGGTTAATGTTTAACTCTTCCAATGCTATCCTCATCCTGAGAATATACTGTCATCCTGAGAAGAATGAAGGGAGGTGCCGTGCCTATTTCCTATGGCTTGGCAGTAAGCAAAATCTTCAGAGCCAAGGCCCTTCTGAAGTAGTTGATCTTGTATAATTCCTCAGTAGTTAGCACAGAAAATTTTGTATCTGAGACACTGAATGAAAAGGAGAGTTACTGAGAGGCTTGTTTGGGGGAGAATGTGGGGGTTTTTTTGTTTCTTTTAGTGCCAGACAAAGGTTGGATCATGAAAATCCATCTTGTTATGGACAAGAACAGTAATGCATTTAAATGCTTTCAGACACTGTAACCATTTTCCTTCCTTTCTTTCACTTTCTCACCCCTTGCAAATCTGAGACAGTTCCTAGAAGACAGGAGAATAAAATAAACAAAAAAATGATTTTTCTACTCTTAAGGCCTGTGTCAGGTCTGGTTTGAATGCATTTGAATCCTACTGCTTCCATGCTCTTTTTCAAGTAGCACCAGATAAATGCCTATGAAATACTGAGATGAAAGTGATCATTCTTACTTCACAAAATGTTTCTCTTTTTTTTCCCCCCCTCTCCTCACTGTGTTGCTTTTGTGTTGCTTGCTGTGGAGTGACTGTATTTTTGTTCTAACCTAGTTCGCTGCTGCTGTTTTGGTTCCAACTAATGTCAAGCAGAAAACCTGTAACATGCCAGAAACAGGCTACAGTGCGTAGAAGACACAGCTTATGTTTGATTGTGTGTAAATACAGTTAGTTAGTTGGGTTTATCTGATAGCCTGGCAGAAAGAGAGAGGAGCAGTACAAACTGTTTTCAGTAACTGTGCTGTTCATACACCTGATAAGATTGAGAGTGCTTTCGAACTACTGATATGCTTTGAATAAGAAAAGAATAATCACATCCATTGGCACTGGCTTATCAGGAATGAAGTAAAATGCCAGCACTTTTACATTAGCAAAAGTAAATGTTTTAGACACTTTGGGCCATTTTTCCATTTAAATTAAATAGCAGGGTGCTTTTGAGTGTGCTGTAATGAATGGAAGGATTTATTACCTTGACAAAATTACAGGTGAATGTGTTTAGAGAGGAGTCCTCAGCAACAATAACAGCTCTTTTGATAAGTGGCTACAGCTATTCGTGCTTTTGGTAGAGATTCAGTAATTCTATCCTTTCTTTCTCTATGAAGTGCAGTGGCTACCTTACAATGTGCAGTTTTTCATAGTGTAACATCCTTGTGCATTTTGTAATATACTGGCAACACGTTTGATATTCGGCATGTAACACGGCTGTTCATAAAATAATGCTTGATCATTTACCAGTGTGTCCTCTACCTTCAGTCCCTGTGTATTTTCATGTTCGAAAAAGAGTGTATCTCGGTCTTTGCTGGGAAGGGAAGGTATGATTCACCATTAACTTACCCCAGCAGGCATGAAACATGCTCAGATGCACTATTATCTTCTCAAAGTTTACTGATTTTTAGTTTTGTACCTTTTCAGAATTTATTTCTAGGTTCTTTCACATGCTTACAATTAATTTCGGAATATTCAAATTTGATGACTGATAGTGCAAGAACATATTTGATTGATTTTTGGATTATTATTGATTACTGTCAATGAGATCACTGTGACACTCTGAAATCAATGATATGTGATTAAACCAAGGCACCGCTGTTCTATACATTAGGTAGCAGTCGGGAGTTTAGGAACTAAATGTTCACAAGCTATAAATGGAGAAAATGTTTAGATTTAAATAACCCTTTGTTTGGCATTTATTCACCGAAATGTGTTTCTTGGGAAAGTTAGTTTTCCAAAGTGCAGGCTTTCAGTAAAAGAAAGGTCATTGATTTAAAGTTTATTAAATTTTAGCTAAAAACAACAGGCTCCATTTGGGTGTAAAATAATTTAAGTACTTACTGCAGGCAACCTTCATGCTTTAGAGCTGTTGCTCAAAGGTTTTATTTCTTCTATGAAGATGTCAACTGTAAATATAAAAATGCATCACTGAAAATGTAATGGTTTAAAGATTCTAACTGAAATAAAAATTCCTGCCTGGGGAAAGCACTATAATCAAAATAAAGTGGTCTTAACTTTTTTTTTCCTGTGGAGGCCGCACTTGAAAAGAGTGCTTCAAGGCAGCAGGTAGCAAGGTTGGTAGGGAATGCCAATTTTTATTTATTTATTTATCTACTCTCCCCCACAGATGATGATAGTCAAGCTTTGGAATCAGCAATACACTTCAGCCACTAATATGAGGCAATATGTAAGCTGCTGCCGCTTCTGAAATGCAGTATCCTGGCACTTAAGTCAACTTTAGAATCTGGCAAAAACCCACTTGGCAATATTAAAATCTAGCTTCTGAAGCACTTTTATTTCTGAAAGCTTTTTATGTCTTTTTATATCTTTTTAGCATATATTAAATTTCTTAGGAGCAGTGGCCAGGATGTACACTTGATGGATGACTAGGGTGGGGATTCTCCCCCTCTTCCCCCCACCCCCTTTTTTTTTCTCCTCCCCTCTAATTTTAAAAAGAGATGTGATACTTGCGCATTAGGTAATGCTGGAACACGAATACTGCAGATGCAGCTGTTTGACAAAATTAATGTGGGGGGGTTGTACCATTGTTAGGTAAGTTAGCAGAGATTTTCCAAGATAAGAAGGACAGCCTGCTGCCAAGCTCTTGCATCTGTCTTAAGAAATCTTTTACTTCCACTGGCAGTGGACTGATTCAAAACTAAATGGAAAGAATGCCATTCATTTCAGCAGGTTTTGGATCAGTCTCTTTAATTGATTTAAAAAAAAAAATGAATGATTTGGTAGTATTTTAAAATAAATCAATGAAGAAATGGAGCCTGTGTCCAAGGACTCACTGCCAGGATGTGACATTTGCACCAGTGTAGAGTTGCCTAAGGGAGTGTGACCAGGAAATAGTAAGATTACCCCATAATATTTTCTCTGTGAGCTTAAAAGCAGTGTTGGCGTTATGCCCATATCTTCAGCCTTGTGTTGCCTAAAGAGGAGGTAGAAATTCTTCAGATGAAGATGGCAAGACAAAGTGAGACTGACCCCTTTTTTTCTTCGTTTTACATATGAATTGCAAGAAAGGTTGAAATGCTGAATTTAGGTAAACACTGATTGATCTTGGTTTGTTCCTGGTGAAGAATTTTGGATGTAAAGCTGTAACATGGAATAGATATGTCTGCTTGATGCATATTACCTTCCTACATATATGCACAAACGCCTTGGTGTTCCTATGCAGAATTCAGAAGTCACAAAGGATGGTCGTTCAGCGTGTCTTTGCCTATGAGATGCAAAATAAATTTTAATAGATGGAGAATTGCCTTGACTGGCCTCCAACCAACATTTTATTTATGAAAGGTTCATAGCCTGTTTAAGAGATAAAGGAACTTGGCTCTTGGACAGAAAGCATTTTTCTCTTTGTAGAAAGAAATAGGTCAAGATGGCATAACAGGATAAAGGAGACGGAGTTCACTCTCCTAATATTCTGATGCTAGGTTATGTTTATTCTGGTCATTTAAAGAGTACCTTAAAGTAGATGTGAAAGTACTATGTCCTGCCCTCCATTTTAGAGACTTTTCTGGTGCAAACTTTGTTGTAGATAACAGTGCCTACATCTGAGTCTCTGAGTCAGTAAACTTGCATGTGATTTCTGTCCCTGATCTCAATGCAGATTTTGCATCAATGTTTTCGCCAAACAAAAGGTTTCTATTTTCACTGGATTTCCTTTCCTTGAGTCTCTTATTCTCCCTGGTTGTGAGCACTACGTAATTTCAGACCTATTTCTTTCATCTACATTTTTGTCTCTGATAAAGTATACAATCTTCTGTACAAATGAAGCCATAGGTGTGTTTTACTGCTGGGATCAATGGAAGGAAGATCTGACTTAATGGCCTTCTTTTTTTTTTTTTTTTTAATGCTTAAGTTTGTAGAATAGTGCTGTGATTAAAAAACAAAAGCTAATTTCTACAACAGTAGGCTTTTGAATTTCAGGTGAAAATATGCTGAAGGAAGTTTTTTTTAAAATCAGCAAAAGCATGTTTCTCTAAGTGTTCACAACAGGATGCACTATCAAAATTCGGTACTTTTGTTAGAGCAAAGCCTATTATTTTATTAGGCACAAAGGAAAAGGTGAGTTGCACAGCATATATTTATCAAGGTTGTGTCTGTGATATTTGTCTCTAATATTTGCTATCTGGAGAAGAACTAGAAAAGCTAAGCATGAGGACTAAATATAAGCATATGCACTTAAAACCCAATTTAAAATTTTTAATTGTCGGGAGTAGCAGAGTAAGGAAAATGAAGTAGGAATGTCAGGTCTTCCCTTATACAGTTTTTGTGCAGCAGTTGGGGTTTTGTTTCCACTTTAGTGATTAGTTTTTTGTTGGAGCTGGTGAGGATTGTCCCGGAGCAGCACAAACCACAACCCATCAGCAGGCTGCTAGTCAGCAGCAGGTGTGAACAACATAAAACAGGATTAACGCTGAAACAGAGTGTGCACTAAAAACAGAACCCCTGCCTTGGTTTTACAAGGGCAGTAAGATAGAAGCACTCTTGTCATGTTTACTAAACAGTGTTTAGTGGACTATGTAAATGGCTCTGCTCAGCTGCAAAGAAACAAGTGCAAGAATTACTGCATATTCGAGATTTTTAAAAGACACTTTTTCCTCTTTTAAGAGTGCTGAGTACTCTAATGTTAAATCAAAGGCAGAGAGGCAAATGTCAAGGTGTTCAAAGTTAGTGCTTCAAAACTGAAGCAGAGGGAAGGGAAGGTGGAATGTCAGCATTCGGCGGTATTAACTTTTTTGGTCATTGACACAGAGGAGGTAGATTTTATTGTCTTTTTGAAATTACACCTTTACAATTTAGGGTTTAATGTCTGCTTATTTCTTCTGTACACATTTTCTTTAAAAAGGCAACTTTTCCATTCTTTTGTGTTTGGGAGCTTTTAAAATGGAGTATTTATTACGTCCATTACATTCAACATCAAAATCTGCCTTCATTTATGCTCTGTATTAAAAGTAAGGGGATACATTTGCACTGAAAGCAGAATTTACTTGTTGTTATATATCAGCATTGTTTATAAGCTATTTGCATTTCCCTGCTTCTGTTGGTATATTACATGACGAGAGAAATTTTCATATGTTAGGTAAAGATGTATTTAAGGTCAGAGAATTTTTTTATAAATACTGTGTGTAATTCTACTAACATGTGAGTTGGTTTTGTTGCTCCCCCCTTTTTTATTTCTCTTTTCTCTTTTCCGTTATTCCTGGACTTTGAAAAGAGGTTAGTATCCATCAGGCTGCATTTACACTATACATACAGTTTGATTTAAAAAAGAAACACAACAAAACAAAAGAAAAGCAAGGGGGGAAAAGGCAAACAAAAAACCCTCAGCAAAAAACCCTCAAACAGTATTAAAAAAACAAACACCCAGTTCCAAATCCCTCCACAACCAAAACACCAGCCCATGAAAAACACAACTCATTTCTCCTGGAGTGGTTGTCATTTTTGGAAGTTCTACAACCTCAGCCTGTAGGAAAAATCATTACATCTGTTTGCAGAACTCTTATGAAAAATTTGATTCTTTTGAAAATCAACTTCACGCTATTTAGTTTAGTCCAGTTTTGGTATAATGAAGTTTTTTTAATCATTCAGTCTCCTCTCATAAGCCTAACTGCTTGCAAGTTACCAGGTTATAGATAATGTTTTTACCCATGCTTTTTTTTTTTTTTTTTTTTTGTCTTCTGAAATGCCATTATGAACAACAGCTGCTTCTGAAGAGTCCAAACTGTGTCTTCACGGACACCTCTGCAACTCAACTCCTTTTGCTGTGAGAATATCCCTGTACACATCTTTAGAGAGGTACAGGTCTGATTTTTGAGGGGCTACCTCGGGCAGCATACAATGAGAGCTTTGTTTACATATGTTGTGCACAAGGCAATGGCAAGTGTTACCCAAGCAGGAAGATTACATTCAAAGCTTAAATTTGAAGTTAAAGAGAATTGATTAGGTTTGCTTGAGAGCAAAAAGTAGTCAAGAATAAGTATGTTTTCTAAAATACCTGGAATACTCACATTACTTTATTAATCAGTGGATTTAAATACATTAGAAGCAATTGGTTTAATACCTAAACTGTGAAAATATGCCCAGACCAGAAAGAACATGGTCTTGTGACCTTGCGAATATAATTATTTCATTCTTTCTTACTCTGTGTTTCCCTCAACATACAGTTAAGTACACAGTTTCAGTGCTAAGAATATATTGGTAGTTTCAACAGTGAATTTTGCTGATGAAAACAGAAGGCAATTAATTTTTCAGTGTATTAACTTTTTATCAGTGGTGAGACAAGCTTACCAATTTAATATACTTTTTGAATCCAAGTTTGGTTCTGTGATTGCTGCTCCAATAATCTGCATGTTCCTGTTGTGACAACCTGGCAATGGCTGAGAGGTTTATTTTTAAAGAGGGTGTTCCTGCATGTTCAGAGTTCTGTTCATCTATTGTTGTTGAGAAAACAGCTTATATCATCATAGTGAAATCATGACTTCTGTGATAATGTTTATAAAGTGCACTGCTTTTACTGTCTCTCTGTGATGTTGTAAACTGGTTACTATAATGTGAAATGCTTTCTTGTAGCTGGTAGTGCGTAGTTCACCATTTCTCTTGCATAGTTTTGTCCGTTTGCATGCATGATCTCTGTATCCTTTGACCTCTTTTTTTTTTTTTTCCTCTTCTCTCTCTCTTTTTTTTTTTTCCTGCTTCCTTTTCTGAGAGGTAGTAATATAAAACCTTAAAGTTCAGGATTTTCAGTTAGGACATGTAAGCATACAGAAGTTGTGCTGCTTATCCAAAGTTTATCCTAAGTGCTTAACCTCTTTGGCCTCAGAATCAGTCTGGGCATCCCATGAAAGCAGTCTGTCCCTTGAGGTTTTCTGTAATTCCTGGCTCCTGCCAGCTCAGGAATAAACAAGAATAGACTTTTTGATAATGCTGCTATGTCTTCTCCCTGGGCCAGATGAAACTAGATGCTGTATTATTATGTTTATTATTATTTGAGTCCCTAATGAGTGTATTTAAATCTCTGAAGAGATAAGTTCCTGTTTGTTTCACGCTTTAGTTGCCAGTTTGGACCAGTTCTTGTTTACCCATGCAGGTTTATTTACAGTTTCTCTTACTAGTTATACCAGTATGCTCAGGGGGAGCAGAATATTACACAGGACATGTCTTGACTCAGACTTTTTCTTTTGCCTTCAACGTCGTGTAATTGCTTATTCTACTTTAAAAAAAACCCCAAACCCAAAAAGATATTTTGACTCAGTAGTTGAGTGTAATTGCCAATCAATTCCATATAATGTACCCTGTTATTACTTAGTATTTATACTATGGTCCTATGGAGGCCCCTGTTATGCTACTGCCTTTGGTATACAGTGTGTAAATACATAGGTAGCTCTTGTTCAAGGGCTTTGCTGACTGCAGATAAAAGCAATTCATGAAAGCTGCTTTTTTAATATGGCAGGTACAGTTATGCTCCGTATGTGTGCCTATATAGTTGCATAAAACTTGTATGTGTGATTTTGTATTTTTAATTTCAAGTACTGCAAGGAAGGCTAACAAGGAAGTGTGGGTTGTTTTATTGCCGATCAACAGAAATCTATCTGGTGTTTGATGGCCAGGTGGGTGGTTTCACCTGTGTCAGCTCAGAGAAGGTGCAGTTAATGAGAAAGAGGCAGAGGGAAAAGATCTGTGAAAGGGAAACAGACCAGGGAGCAACACAGGCTGCTGTCGCTGACATAGCTCAAGGGGTGTGGTTTTGATTTTGAAACAGTGATTTCACTTAATACTCTGAATCAGTGGCCTGCTGACTTGAACAAGAAAATGAAGTTAATTACTTCTGCTTATTTGGACAGCAATACATTTTGTATAAAAAGGGCAACTTCTGTGATACAATGATACTGATGCCCCTCAAACTCTGCCAGATGTGCCATCAGATTTCTTTTTTTTTTCCTCTTTCATGTATTCTTGTACAAAGCATGTATTATAATTTCTTTTTTTTTTTTCCTTACTGTCATCTTCAGTGTGTTTTGCCCAGTGTTCCAGAGAGGAAAACATGATACTAAATTGTTCATTTTTGCGGTCAAAGACAGACTTGCTGCCTCACCTTTTGTTTTCATTTTTCACAGTAGTATCAAATATTTTGTAATAAACTTACTAGTTCTACGTATCTCTTGGGATGGGAAGCAGAAGAAATTCAGTCAAGAAACATACTAACACAGATGGAAACTGAAGCATTTCACTGTATGTAATGAATATTATACTAGCTGTGAAGACTTCATCTAAAAACTGTGACTTCTGTACCAGAAGATACATAGATTTATATACCAAAAAATTAAAACAGTTACCTATGAAAACATAGAGATATTTGGAAATTAAAGATGAATCCAAATTTTTGTGAAGTCATGAGTTTAAGATCTTGATAAGGTTTCAGGTATGTTTTGTTTTATGCACGGCACTCAGGAGGCTTGCTGGAGAATAGAGATGGACTTTTCTCCTTTAAGGGAAGTGAGAAGGGAAATGCTTCTTACACACTCTTAAGTAGATTGCATTTCGGTTTAAAAAGCAAATAAGCATCTGGTCATTTATTTAACTAGTTCACATAGTATTGTATGTAAAGGGTTTTTTCCCTTCTGCGTGCTGCTTTCTGCTACACTGATGATAATGTACCTGGAAGGAAAAGGCAGTCCAAGCTGAGGCAGCCAGCGTCAGACAGGGCGGTCTGCCATCTGTCCCACCTGCTGCATTCATGTGTCCATCTGGTTACTGCAATAGCTCATTGCGGGCTTCAACAGAAGAACACCGAGGCTGAAAAGAAGGCAGTGTGAATTATTTAGGTAGCTAGTGTAAATAAAGAGAGGGGGAGAGGAGCAAAGGAGGGGAGTTGTGAGAGGGAGAAAGCACTCTGTTACTCCTAGATGCTCTGGAATGTGTTAATGCATGAGAGCATTTGATTTGCATATAGATTTAGATGTATAGATCATTGTGAAGATTACAAGCCAATGAGTTTTATCTAGATTTAGATAGCTCTCAGCCTGGTTTGCACATAAAATATAGCCAGTTTCAGGAGGAGAATCTTTGGGGACTTTAAACCTAAGTGAAACTGATGAAATGTAATGCTTTTAGGTATTAATTTAGCAGAAATAAAATATTTCCTTTAAGGGCTTTCTGTGCCCTTTGTTAACCACGAATTTATAACTGCTTTGCATAGTCAGTGCTTTATACACACTGTGGTTTTGATTTGGTTATAGTTACATTTGTAGTCATCTGTACTTTATTCTAAGAGGAAAAGCAGTCGACAAGTGCTTTTCCTTTTCCTTATTCTCTCATGTTTATCAAGTGAAGATTAAATCCAGTCATCAAATAATTTTCCAGCTGTCAGTGTATATATATTGTTACACAGACAAATATATATGCTTTTCTGCTGCATAAATGTACATAGAACACTTAAATATTTTTAGATATTTTTAATGGGGATGAGGAAACAATTTCATAGTTGCAGTGGCCTTAAAAAATAAACAGATTTAATTTCAAATTGCTTGCTTGAATTTCAAAATGACCACCAGAAGGTTTAGACTATGGTGGATTATTTATTGCTAAAATTGAATTATTGTTAGAAAAGGAAAGCCATTAGTGCTAGATTTGAGCATAAAAATTCATTTGCATCATTCTATTCTAGGCATTTTAATAAAAGTGGTGCCGTGTCAGATTTAATGTTTAAAACCTCAGTCCAGTGCTGTGTTAAAAAAAAAAAAAGATTGGCTTCATACTTGGGTATGTTTCCTGATGTCAGATTCTTCTTCCTTTTGAATTTTAAATGTCAGACTTTCCTGGGCCAAAGAACAAAACCAGGATCATCTTAAGAGGAATCCTTGAAATTGTGGGAGGGTTTTGTGCCATTGTTTTGCTTGGGTTTAGATCTGCAGAAGAAAGGGACACAGCATCTTGAAATCCTAGCAGCCTGGCTACTTCTCTAAGATTTGCATGAAATTCAGCTGCAGCCTTCAAAGGGATTTGAGTGGATTGGATTCTTTAAGGTTAGTCCATGTCAAACCTATTAAGTTCAATTCACATGCAAAACCCTTTTTACGTTTTTTTTTTAAGCCAATAAGGCTCTAACTACTATTAAGGCACATCGTGTACTTGCAGTAGAACGTACATGGTAATGGATCACCCTACTGGCACGTGTAACTAACGAATAATCCACTTTGTCATCTTTCAAATTAAAAGATTCTGTGTCGTGTATCTTTCTCAGATTGAAGTTTTGTTTGCAAAAGTTGAGATCCTGGAGACTAAGTATTTGAGGCAGCCTGAATATCCATCTTACATCTAAAATGTGTGATCTCCCCATTAAATGAAGATTAATTTAGCCTTTGAGAGTCACTTAAACTCCATGATTCTTAACTTTCCAGGTCTGTGAGTTCTCATTCTTCCCGTAGAGTGACTCCTCTGTTAAATAATTTTGGGAGTACAGTATATGTACTATGGTGAATGAGGAAACAATTGCAGGGGGGGAAAAATGATAGAAATACTTTATGGCATATAAAAGGATTAGCAGCTACTTCAGAACTGCAAGGACATGACTTTCAAAGGAACACTTAAATTTTAAATTTAAAAGCCAATTGAAGGAATTCTGTGCATTTAGGCCAAAGCATCTAAATGCCTCGTCCACCAGCAGGCTGTGAAAGGACTGCCAAATGAACACACGTTACCTCAATTAGATATTTTCCAAATAAATGGATGCTAGGAGGAATTTTGGTTAAATAAGAACCACCCAATGCTCTCAAAAGTTGCTTCTCATGCATCTCTCATGAAGCTTTCTGCCCTATATGAGGTCTGTAAGATTTGCCCTTCATTTTGTGAACGGCTCTGTGTTATTAGTGCTTTGGTTTGAACAATGGCATAAGTTTTTCTAAGATGCTGGCTGGGTCCTGTAACCAGGTGAACTGAATCTTGAAAACAACTGTGTCTTTACTGCATGGAATCAAATTAATTTACATCCACAATGCCTGCACTGCCACCGGGGTTGTCAGTTATCTGGCAGGATGCTGAATTCAAAAGTTCTGCCCTGATATCACTGAAACTCACTGATTTTCGCTCAGGTTTTAAAGATGAGGGGAAAGTGGTATCTTCTCCCTGTACTTTTCCTAGTTGCAGTTTGAACTTTACATTTCATGCTCAAGGAAAGCTCTGCTATGTTTAGATCAAAAGTGGTTGATTTGTGTGTACTGGTTGAGAACAGGGTATCTTCTGTTGATTTAAGGTTCCAGATGCTCCAAGTCTTTTAAAAATATACTTTTATGAAACAAGTGGAAATGAGCATTTTTTCCTTGTCCATATTTCAAGGAAAGAAGCAAGTATCCCTTGACACATATTTTGTGTTTAGAATGCCCTTTTTTCTTAGCAAAAAGTGAAAAGCTGGTCCTTAAATGAAACAGTAGTTTTTGGGACTAAATCCTTCAAATCTTGCATGTCCAAGTCACTTGATATAGGTAGTAAATTTCCTGAATAAGTACTTGGAGGAAGGGGTTATAAAGGATAATAAACCCTATCCAGTTGGCCAGGTTCACTTGCATCTTGTACAACAAATATTTAGGTTTTTTCTAATGTAGAAAAGGATAAAATTAAGAAGTACTATCATTAATTCATTAATTGTCCTGTGTTTGGCTTTTTTTTCCTTGTGTTTTAAATTTTCATCCGTTTAAAGAACTGAAGTTGCTCTGACCTGTGGTCAGAATCAGAATTCTTTCTTGTGTTCCATGACCTCAGAGAATAATTTTTAGAAAAAGTACCTAAACCAGGAATGTTTTTGTGTGTCAAATCATAATTTTTCATCTAAACCTTTTTGTGGACAGCACATAAGCCATTCAGAGTTGTACAGAGCTTGCAGCTTTAAATATGGATGCCTTGTAGTATTAATATGCCTATTTACAGCATTATTAATTATATGGCCTAAGCAGCATTTATATTCACATTTGATAGTGTTCCATAAAGCCTGTTGTTTTCCTCCTTGCACTTAGTGAGTCATGTTGTTCTAAACATTTTCCATGTGTTAGTATTTGAGGAGGTAAATGTGTGAATTCTCTTTTCCTTGGTACCCAGAACTTTGTTGCTGAAAAGATAATGAACATCTCATTGAAGAGTCTAGTCATATTACATATCTGTGTTGCCTGTTGGGGTGGCCCTTTTGGCAAAAGGGTGATTTGCTATTGTAGTTCAGAATGGTAGAATAAATACAAACCCCCTTATATTGATACTACTAACTCCAGGTTAAAAATAGCAAATCTGGCTAAATTTTTTTGGCTTTAACAACTTCAGGTTCTAATAGTGTAAACAGAAATAGTCCTTCTTGTTCTTGTTTATACTTATTGTTGGACGTCCGTGAATGAAAGTAGAATGGGGAGAGCAGGGCAGAGGCAGAAAGGTTAAATGGCAGAGAAGCTGAATTGCTTCAGTGACAGATTCTCTCCAGAAAGGCTTTGAATTGTTTTAAGGATTAGTTTGGCAAAACTGCTGTTGAATGCACTTCACTGTTGTGCATATATTGCATCGCTAATGTTGCCAGTCACTTATTTTTCATAATAACAAAATTTAATTTCCAAAATGAGAGTAGAGAACACTGGGGACATTTTAAAAAAGAAACAAGTTAAAAGAACCCCTAAGTTTCATCAGCTGCAAAACTGGTTGGAGTTTCTAGGTGTGTTATTTTATTGTGAGATTGTTAAAACATTAGAGCAGATTATTAAAACAATATATATTTTACTCTTATGATAACAGTAACACCAGAGAAATAGTTGCAGAAATAGTCATCACTGATCTAAGGGAAAACGTAGTTCCTCAGTTAAAGCCCAACTACTAAATGAATCTGTTTGTTCCCAATGGAGATCTGTCATTGATGCAATGTAGTTCTTACATTAGGAATCTTGCATCCTATCAGCCAGTCTTAAACATGTTGTTTCGGAAAAGCCTCACCATATGAGCTGGGAGTCCAGGAGGCTGTGTGCTCAGTCCCTCCTCAGAAAAAACGTGCTCAATCTGTTTCAGACGAGTTCCCCGAAAGATGGGTTAAATCAACTGATTGAGCTGATTTTCTCTCTTGAGGTGATATTTTATTTATATGATAAAATGCTTGGAAAGTGATTAATTTGTCAGGGGAACATCTTGTTACTGTAAATTTGCCGAATGTGTAATAAAATTGCCATAACACAGATGGGAAAATGAAGATCTTTTAAACTGAAATAACTGAGCAGTCTGCCTACATTTTCAGCACTTAAAATTAACTTAGTTAAATTTCTTTGTCGTTTTTACCCTGGAAGAATGCAGGCTGGGGAAGATTTGTGGCAGATGTGTGGCGTGTGTTTGTATGTGTGGTGGGTGGAGGGGACAGGAACAGACCCTGTAGTTTTTCTTCTGCATCAGAAGGATCTGATAGATTTATTAAATTTCTGCCAGGGTTCCTCGATTGAGTAAATTTTTAAAAATTAAAATATACAGATCGGATACTCCTTCCTAGTAGCAAAGAATTTAAGAATAGGGGACCTTTGTGGGCACGAACCTCAAGTCAGTAAGATGTACATGAAATAGTGCTTTTGTGCCGCTTTCTGTAGGATTGCTTTTGAATGAGAGCTGAATAGTGTAATACACTTCTTAAGTCTTTTTATAGCAGTCTCATACTGTACAGAATATAATGTAGATTATCTAGGGGTATACTTGAAAAGTCAAAGGAAAGGATGCCTTCCCTGTGCCTCTGTTGCAGTGTGTAACAAGTGAAAATAGCATTAGTAAAGGAACAGTGCCTTTTATTCATACCTTTTACTACTGCCTGTCCATCTGTCCACTGGAATGAGCCACTTATCATGCTCCTGTGTTTTTCCCTTTCAACTTAAAGAATTATGAAAGGAAAATTCAATTTTTCGTTTCCTTTTATGACAGGTAGGCTGGAGACTGTGGTCATTTGGATTAAAAACATATCCATCACCACAAGCTGACAGGTTATTATTATGTCTTCTTTGAATATATGAATTTTACCCCTATGTGTTGGAAGTCTAAGAATGGGAACTTTTTATATAAATAATTATCCTGGTAGTGATGTACTGCATACTGTTGCCATATTTTTTCACTTTTACAGCATTCTTGGCCTTATCACCCATAACATAAATCTCGGCCTCTCATATTTAATACAACCTGTAGGATAACCATGCCTGTATAATGTACAGCACAGCCAATCCCACATCATCATTTGGCTATCATTATTTGTTGTCCTATGACAGATGTTTCAGTTGATGTCCCTTTTTGGATTTTACAGAATGATGCAGCCATCCAGGGGTAGATGAGATTGGCCTCTTTTAGGTGTTCACGCTGATCTCCACAAGCACCCTCAGTTTATTAAGCTTCCAACTATAGGCAGTTAAAGTCTTGAGTATATTGGTGTTATCTTAGTTGCTCATAATTTATTTTTCAGAACACCTGGCTATTCATTCTATGAAGCAATAGTAATATAAAGATTTACTGTCAGGCCCTCAGTTGTGTTAAGAACCAAGGAAGAAGTGGAGCAGATTTGGTATATGTTCTAGGCAGATGCTTAGTGAAATGATTTTTATTCCAGACCTCAGTCCCATTACAATAAAAAAAAAAGTGAATCCCAGTCTGGGAAAGTTATCATTTAATGCCTTTCTATTAACTGATCAGAGCTGATTCTCAATTTGATGAGCATCCTGAGCTTTTGCTAAAACTAGTGCGGCACAAAACTTCTCAGGATCAGATGCACATGTTAGAGTTTATTGGTGGGATGACATGCTCCCTTCAGACCAGTCAATGCTCACCCAGTCAACTTAATAGTCAACTTAAGCAGAACTTTTAGCTCTGAAAGAAATAGTTGACCCAGAAGTAATACTGATGAAATAACTGAAGCAAATCTATCATTAAAATACAGCTGAAATTTGCAGTGTGCAATATGGAGTAATTAATGCTGATCTCTTCATATAAAGCTTTTCTTGGACAAGCCTCTCAGTGATGTTTTCCAGAAGAGATGGCCACAGGTGAAGCATGTAATGATTGCAGCATATGGATAGAATCACTTCATAATTGCAAGTAGGAACATCCTTGTTCTAAATGTTATAATTGGGCAGGTACCTATTTTTTATTTTAGTCAATTTTTCTGGAATATGCTGAATTTCCTTCTTTTTCACCCCATTACTCCCACCAAAATAGAAGGCAAAAGATAAGTGAGAAGAAACAACATCAGGACTTTGTGAGAAGCTTATCCTGCAAACTTGCTTGAGTCATACAAAGATTTTAAAAGTGAAAGCCATTGCTTCCTGACCTTTGCTGCTGATATCCAGAGGCAAATCTCTGACATGTAAACCCAGTGGCATAAATAGGTTTGAATTACATACAGTAATATGTGAAGAACAAGGAACTGTGAAAAGCCAAGGGTTTATTTATTTGTTTGTAAAAATCTGTAATCACACATGAAAATCCAAGATAGACTAGAAAATACTTCAGCTGCATAGGTTTTGCTTCTATAAATTTTCTGATTTATCTCAATATGTGATGAATTCAGTTGTCAGTACTGTGTCCAAGTAACATACGAAACTTTTTTGTTTTGCCTATTTTTTATTTCCAGTGCTTCCAGAAGCAAAATAGATAAACAAAGAATAGAATTCAATGAAAGAGGGTTGGTTTTTTTTCTTCTTACAGTTTTCATTTACAATTGTTACAGGTATTCATTCATAGTGTAGAAATAGAAGTGTGCATTAACAGACAGGGCTCATATCACTCAAATGGTTTAGTTCAAATAAATAAATAGACTGCTGTGCTCTCTGAGTCCTTGAATGTCAGTGTGGTTTTCTTTGGGTGCAGCAGGTTATGGTAATCCATTTGCATCTTGTGTATCAAGAGTATCAGGACCTTAGACCCTCTGAAATCACAGGCTGGGTTAGGGAATAACACCATTAGCTAGTATAAATTTGCAGAGCTTCGGAGTTGCTGGGTCTATTCCCCCTTACCCAAGGTTTTGACCCACAATGAATGGCAGATGTGCTGTATTTGGAACAAATTTGATTTTGATTTTCTAGCTATGATTCCCATTAAAATAACAAACCTGACACCGTTCATAAAATTACCCAGACAATTTAAGCAATTTGAGAATCAAGCAGTGATACTGGAGGAGGAGGCTTCTTCAGAATTCATGTTTATCTTTAGAACTGACATCTCCATTCATGGCTGTATCTTAGCAGTTAAAAATTTGTTTATGGAAGGAATAATTGAATTTTTTTATGCATTACTATTTCATATAATGAAAACTAGCACTCCTTTTTGTATTTTGTAGGATACTACTGTTCTATCAAAGTATTTATTTTCCTAGTATTGTCTGCCTCTTTCATTTCAAATCCTTCAAAAAAAAAACCCCAAACATAAAACCTTGGGCTATTCACACTACACATTGCTCACACATTACCCTGTGTGCTGCCTAACGCTGTTCTTGCCATAGGCTTTATATTTAGGAAGGCTACACAAAGAAATTTGGATTATTTAACAGAAAAATAAACATTTTAATTTAGGAGTAAGAAAAAATTTAATTTAGTCTTAAAATAAGTTTACCATTCAGAAAAAAACCCTATGTTTCAAAACAACTGAAGTTCCATTCTTGAAGTTCAAGGCAAGTTTTCTTCTCAGAAATAAATACTAAAACTGTCAAGGCATGTTTTGATCAAAGCCATGGAAAGCAAACAAACAGGCAAAATATACTGGATTGGAATTCCCCAGGACCACCAGGTTCCTGAGGTTCCATGCCATGTTGTTGTGCTGCTGAGCAGTGTTAGACAACTCTTCACCTTTCTCTGTCTTGCTTTGTGCATCTCTAAGACTGAGATAGAGGTACTCCCTGGGAGTGTGTTAAAATTGATAAGTTAAAGATGAACATTATTAGTAATGAGGAGCATCATATTAAGTAGTAATATTTGTCGAGGTCCTTTTTTTCTTTTATATGTTGATTTCAAGGGAAGCTGGTCAGAGAGCTCTGCGTGGGAACCGGGAGGAAAGCTGAGTCACCCCTAGACCGAGTCGATGAGGGACTGCCTGTCTGAGAATGCTTAGCCGTGGAAAGGCCTGGTCCTGTACTTTGTTTTCAAGTCTCACAGAAGTGATTGGGATTTTTATCATCATAACACAGCTAAAACTCAGACCGTGGCACTCCAGAGACTGTTTAAAACCACTTTCAATTTTTGTCCCTACCTTTTCGGTTTCCTTTTTTAGATATTTGCATCTCATGATTTGAAAGGCATATTCTCTCCCTTATAGAATCTTATATCTCACTCCTTCTAGTTTCCTTAGCAAAAATACAGTTTCAAGCTTTCAATATGAGACCGTGACAAAGTGATTTTATAGCCAATACTGAAAGTGACTAAACTTGACAACAATTGTATTTTATGACAACCTCTGCTTTCAAGTCCACAGCCTACTTTCCTGTAATCAGCTGTGAGATTTTTTTTCCTTTTTTTTTTTCTCTCCCCTTTCCCCTGATGACTTTTTTCAAATGTGAGCAGTTCTATATCTCTGCACTGACTGAAAACAAATCCTTTTACCAGGAGTGCATTTTAATGGGCAGCATGCTTCACTTAAGTCACCAGAACCTAAACAGCATAATATTCAATTTTTTACCAACCCAGAACCAAAGCTTCTCCTTGAGAGAGATGTTCATAAGAGTAGTGGAAGAATTAGTATTACAGAACTAAACCAGATTAGGAGGGAATGTGAATTAGATTTGGTAACAGATGGTGCCGTGGAAATTAAAGGTGCTTTGCGAATGGAAGCGACAGCAGCTTGCCTCTTTTCCTCTCCTGTCTCTCTCTTTCATGCGCTTGATAGACGGGTATAAATCACAACAATCCCGTCTTGACAGCCAATTTCGAGAATTTGATCTGGTTAAAGACATGGCTTTCCTGCTCCACTCACTGAAACTGGCTGCTATTTTATTTTTATACAGCACCTTGTCATATTTAGGAAAGTGGAATCACCTGCCTCCCTTTAATGAAATTTTCTTTAATTACAGTTTTAGCTCTTTAGTGTTAATTACTTTTCCATTCAGCCTGATTTCTCAGGCTGTCTCATAGGGATGTATTTCTCTCCCCCACCCCACCTCCCTGCACTATTCACGCATATGCTTTCATTTTTCTAAAGATGCTTTTCGTTGTTGGAAGTTGTTGTCAGATCCATTATAATTAGATCCTAATTATCAAAATCATCATTATTGTGTAGGAAGAGGAAGCATTGTAAACAGCTGTTAAAGTTATAGGTTCTTGTTTGACAGAGGAGAAACCTTTCAGGATATACAGGAATAATAAACAAGCAAACAAAAAGCTCTACTGAAAACTCTGGGAAACATATAAAGATCTGGAGAGCAAACCCCCTCCTTGGAAGGAAAATCCACCCGGGGTATCTCTTCATACCTATTTGTTAGAGTCTAATCCTGTATTTTTTAGGAAAAGATCAGAATAAAATTATCCTATTTCAGTTTGGTTATGTAAATGTTCATCTTTTCTCCTCTCATTGAGGTTTCCTGATATAAAAATCACTTTTCTGATGTGTGTCAGGATTGACTTATAGTTGCCTTAATACAATTACTTTTTGTGGTTAGGGCAGCAAATGTAAGTGAAGAGACTGCTGTGATGTATGGAGGTGTGGAGATGCTTCTGCCCTACACATGCACTAAAAGTCCTCAGAGTGAAAGAGAACAATAATGGACTGTACCTAAAAAAAACCCAACAAAAAACCCCAACCCTCTAGAAGTAAGAGAAGATCCTTAGAGCTGGCAACTAACAGTTGGTAGAAATAAAGCTTCCTACTGGCAGTCAAATCAAATGTAGTAACAACTCAACGACTCCCTGCTGCTTGCTGACAGCATGGTGTAACACACTGGGACAAACATCCACTTAAACACTGATTGCAGGAAAACGTCATTTTCCAACTTACCAAGTAGCTTCTTGGTCGTGTGTGTGTGTTTGCGTGCGCACGCATGGATGTGCAGGGGGGATTTAAAACTGGTGGCGTGGGTCTGGGAGGATGGACAGGACACACTGGAAGCCAGCTGAGTGAGGGGGTGGGAGAAGGATCACTTGCTTTATAAGTTTTAGTCCTGAGTCTTTTAAGACGCTCACCCTCTGATACTATTTCTGGTGTGTTCTCTCTAATCGCTTCTCCAATTTAACAGAGCTTGGCGTGCAAATTATAATTCTTCTGTTATAAATCTGCAGAAAATCAGTGAGGGAGCTGGGTGGGGAGACAGGTACCCGGTGTGAACACACCTACACTCTGCCTTTCAGCCATGGAAGGAAGTTGCTGCCAAAACTTATGAAAAATATGGTGATGCAAACTTTGACTCTCTCTTGAAACTGAAAGCATTTTTTTGTGTTCTTTTTTCCTTTTGGAAAGTGATGAATGACAGCTATGTCTCTCTGATCTGTAGTACTGGCTTTCTGACTGGTGCAAGTAACTGCTTTTGATGCAGTAATCATTTCAAAATAATCCCTCTTTAGAAAGCCTGTTATGTTCTTGAATGAATCTTTACTTATTTTTGTAGTTTTTTATTTTTCTCCCTTGAGGTAGCTGAACGTAGCATTTCATTTTCTTTTGCTATTTCAGCTGATTTCCCTTAATAAAAAGAATCCTCACAATTAATAGATGACTCCTTCACACTTTACTATGCCCTCTGGGGCCTAGAGACATCAGGTGGACTCCACCTGATACCGCCGGAATATAACCACAAGTAGAATAATATTCCATAACAGAAAAATAGCACCTTAACCAGAGTTTTTGCTGTCTTAAAACATGTGACACTGATTGCTACTCTGTAGCTTGAAGTAGAGGAATAAAATCTTACTCTTCCTGTTCAGTATACTGATTTACATATGATGAGGTTTGGCCATCATTCTAGTAGCCTTTTAATTGAAACTGTTTGGGCATGGGAAGTCCCTTGGTGTGAGTTGGTCCAGGTCTCAGCTCTTCTCTTTCTTCAGAGCTGGCTTTTTTCAAGGATGTTACGTACTGTAGCAACAAAAAATATATAACATTAGGCTAGAAGTCAGTAAATGAGAGAATGTAAGTCAAATGATATTATTGTAGCTTCAAACAAATAGCCATGTATTAAGTGTGTATAAAGGTTAGAGGCAAAGGAGAAAAAAAGAAACATAAAAATAAAGTAGGTGTATTAAGTATTTCATGAGGTTTAAGTTGTGTCAGGACCATAATGTATACACAAAATACAAAATCATACATTTCTTCAATATAAAACTTTCAGGCATTCCAGAATGATTTCGATTCTACGTGCCATCTACTTTTTGTGTTGCTTTCTCTTTAGTATGTGCCTTTTTTTACATTTTTAAATGTAATTGAAAACTAAATCATCAGACCATACTGAAAAGGTGTCTTTTCCTACTTGAAATACATGAATTCCGTACAAGTAGGCAAATCTTTTCTGCCGGAGATGTTCTGTGGTGATGGTCTGCCCAGTAGTAGTGCATAACAGCTAATAGGGTATTTTTTGCATAAAACACATGCAAAGATGAAGGTCAGGTTTGCACTTTTTATATCTGCTTTTATTTTTCGCCTTTTAGTTGGAATTTTATTTGGTTTTGTCAGTGTGTTGCAGTAACATGTATTGGGCACATTGGAAACCTGTGTCACTGAGGGCTGGCACCTTTTCAGATGTCCGGTGTTTTGGCTCAAAAGTGCAAGGTCTTTGAGTATTCTTCCTCGTTTACTTTTTGTTCCCAAAAGAGTACCTGATGTAAAGAGTAATATTTTTTCAGTTTAAAAATATCTAAATTCTGTTGTCTGTAAGTGCTTCAGCTTTTAAATTCAGAAGAGTAATGTTATAGTCTGTCAAACCATAGAATCTGTATGCTGCAGAGCCTGTGCATGTCTGAGGATACATTTAATTAAACCAGCATTAGTGCATCTATACAGACTTATTAAAACACTTAGTTTGTCTCAATAATATTGATTAAATAGCAGTAGTTTGTTTAATCTAAGTGTATTTTTGCTATTTACTACATTACTTCCAAGTAATCAGGGTAATAGTCATCATCAGTGAAATATCACGTTAGTTATGAAGTAATGCCATAAGAATTGATTTAGACTTGGCAGGAAAGGAAGGCTTTCTGTCATATAGTGCCAAAGCCCGATTTGGATTATTAGAATGAGAGTTTTAAGCATAATTTCTGTTCGTATAAACAGGGTGTGCTTTATAGGCTTATAGGTTATTCCATACTCTGAGTATCCATTATATCAAGGAACACCTCAGACAGTTAATTATGCAAAACATCATGTAAGTAATTACACAGTATTATTATGCATTTAACAGTTTTATTGATTTGCCAGTTGCTCACTTACAGTATTTAGAGCTATAAACAAGAGATGCTCACCCTCAGTTGAAATAGGTCCAAGGAAATGAGCTAAAGATAAATGACAGCAGTATGCATTGTTGCATCAGATGTAATCCTTAAACGTAGATGCTGTCAACAGTGAGAATTTGCAACACATTGGGGTATCTGAGGATCATTTCCTTCTTGTTAACAAAGTTTATCAACCAGGAAGCACAGGGAATCAACCTGGAATAGAAAGTGGAGCAATACTGAATATTTATTTATGGTGGGGAGGAGGTTAAAATAACTCCCACTGGTTTTTTAGGGTCTGTAGTAATTTCAAGTCAGCCACTTGAGTATTTTGATTTTTTAAAAGCAGCATAAAAAACAAAGTGCCCTTTCAGATGAGGTGCATATGTGAAGGGCCTGAGATAATGGCTTGTTTGGCTTTTGTTTTGTTAACCTAAAAATGACCACACTAGTTTTCTAGTGTCTTGTGTGTAAGAAGTGCTTTAGCAGAGCTTGGTAGATTGCATGTCGGGCAGTAATAACTGTTTGAGAAGCTGGATCCTCCATCAGCAGTCATCAGCTAAGTCAGGCCACTGCTGGTAACAACGTGATGACTTCAAGCATTGCTTCTTCTATTCCGGCTGTTAGTGACAGCTGCTCTGGAAGAAAGCATTGGCTTGCTTTGCTTTCCCTTACTAAGGTGAAGTGGTGAAGGTTTCAAGAAAGCATAAAAGAAAGAAGAAAAGCAGTGAAATGTTCAACATTTCTTAAAAGAACCCAACAGCAGCAACAAAAAACCCACCCCACCACAGCTGTTCTATTTTGCATAGGGTACTCTTTACTATGTGGTTGTACATGTGTGTTTATTAACAAAGACGTCATGTCTAATAACAGTTTTGTTTGTGCGTGCATGGGACAAGATTAGCAATACTTTACAATTAATGATCTCATCCACCACGTTAACCAAGCAGGCCTTACGATATTTCATATTAAAAGAAGAAATCCTTTCTTTTCCTTCCTCCAACTAAGCCAGTGCACCTTAATGCAATGATGATATGTTAGACCCAGCAGTTGTCAAAGCATCGTATTACTGTGATGCCATAATGACACCCTGTCTCTGTAAAGTAGTCATGTTTTCTCAAATCACACGTTGCACCGTTGATTTTTGACATGACACTTCATTCAGTCACTTTCCTTTTCTTCGGTGTCTCCATTCTCTGACAATAGCAGCTGGTGCCCATTTTCCTACTAAGTGATTCACATTTTGCCACTTTACTAGAGTGCAATTAGCTGAAGCAGAAAAAAATGCTCAATGTAAAGCAGCTCGGCTGAAATTGTTACTCAGCTCCTTAACAGGACCCGATGAATGTCTTGAGGTGTTGTCGTGGGTGTCGGTGCGAGAAGCAACATTTTCTTTTCTTTGCCTACAAACGTTTTTTTCCCCCTTTTACATTCAGAGAAGCTGAGCAGGTTCACTGGAACATGCTGCACTGTTTTTTGTCTACTGATTTTAGTACAGACCTGTGAAATGATACTGAAAGTAAGACAGTCTTTAAAAGGAAGTGTATTTATGGTCAAAGCGAGGATCTGGCTTCCATTCCCAACTCTGCTTCTGACACTTCCTGTGTCACTTAGACCAAGAAATTCTTTAATGTGTTGGCATTCATAGTTATGTATGAGGATAGTAAGACCTTTTTGGTTGACATCCTGGTGAGAGGAATCTATGGGAGGAAAATCCGATGGGTTGTACTGTTAGCATGAAAAGTACCTAGGTGTGCATAATAACACCTGCCTTGCTGATGCTCCCGCGTAGTAGCTGTCATTATAAATGTCAACTACTAACAATCTGTTCTGATATTTATGGAAATAGGGCAATTCTCTCTTCAAGAAAAGAAAAAACTTCGTGTGCAGGTAAAAGTGGACTTTTGTGTTGATCTGTAGTAAAGGTGCTCACTTTAATTATTGTGACTAGTCATTACTGATACCACCAGCACAGCTCTGAAGTAATGAATGATGCTTTAGGCAGAGTTTTTCCTGTTTGAAAAGGGAGCGTGAAATGTGTTCATGGATTATGAAGTATTGGCATGTTGTTTTGACCTCCTCTGGGTATTGGTAATAAGATGAGGGAAAAGTAACTTTGTGAACCAATTACACGTATGGATGGAATATAAAGAGTTCCCGGTGGCTTAAATGAGCTTTCCTTTTTTAAGGCTATATACTGTAATCAGATGCAGTTAATTTTTGCACTCCACTTGTATATTGATACTGATTTAGCCAGTGTCAGCACTGTCAATATCATTAGTAATGTGGCAGGTAGATGGAAATATGAATGTGATTGCATTAATAAATTCTTAATATATTCAGTCTTTCATAAGCACACAGCATTACAATTTATCCGCTATTGTTTAAGACTATTTTAAAGCGGGAGTTGCATATTGAAGTGCTCTGTCATTGTACCTTACTGCCAGCAGCAGTTCCTGGCTTCAGATCTTACTTAAATGAAGATGTTATGAAGTAAATTTAGTAGAGATGTTAAGATTTGTGCTATGTATTGCATATTACCCAAGGCTTGCAGCACCCTATGTATTTTCTCTTGTACATGGGCATGGAAATGCTTCTAGAACCGATGAGTTACTTTCCCTAATGTTACTGAAAGGAAAGTTTGTCTGAGATCACCCAGTTGTTAGAACTGGGACAGCCCACCACAAATGGCGCTGCCATCTATTTGGCTGAAAATCTAGTAAAGAAAAAAAAACAACCCCACCAAGGCTTTAAAATAAATACTGTACGTTTTTATATGACACATGTTATTTCTATTCATAAACCTTAACTAAATTTAGATTTTTATTAATCCAATGTGACCTAAAAATTTTGCATTAACAGCACAATGTGGAATTGGGCTTATTCTCTTTGAATGCAGATAAAGCCATCATCTTGAAAATAGCTCTTTCTGACAAAAAGGTGTTCTTTTGAAATAAAGTCTTATTCACTACGTTCCTCTTAGAGTTAATGTGAATTTTAGTGCCTCTAATTTTAGATTGAAGTGAGGTCTAGAATAAAACCCACTGGCTGACAATTGAATTTATAGATAGTTGTGAATATTTCAGGCTTGAATAATAGAGCTGTAGAATTTCAGACACAGAGAGGAAGAGAGAATTAAGCTCCAACTGTAGTTTTAGACTATAATGCAATGGTGTCTAGGAATTCTTCAGTCTAACGAGCTAAGTAGTAATTAGGAGGGAACTGAGGGAGGGATTTTACAGAGATCTAGCTTAGGCATTATTCCAAATGTTCAGCATGATAATTTGATGGTGGCCACACCTGCCATCCGTATTAGATGGCTCTTGAATTACTTTTGTTCAGTAACGAAGGAGTGAAAGCCGTAGGTGTCTGTTGCCCACCCACAGCCAGTACCCAGCCTTGTCTCTGTTTCACCTTCCAGGGATTGAGAAAGTTTTTGTTCTCCGAGTCAGGCGCTGTTGTTTTCACTTTTCCTTGGAATGGTTAATGTTTTAACTGCATTTGTGCTTTGCCAGCGTGCACCAAATCCAGTCTGTACTGTTAAAGCTGGAGCCAAAAGCAGCTCTGTCTTGGTTAGTACCAGAAACTGCTACTGGTGATCAGATTTTAATGCTTGGAGAACTGAGATTGTATTTTGGTTCTGACTGCTTGGGGTGGGAGATAGCCACTTTTGTACTGGCTAAAACAACATGCTTTTGACCAGCTAATTAATGGCAAGTGTGTTTTTCTGGAAGGGGGAGGGTGACATTCGAGCTCATTATTGCACAAATTAGATAAAAAAATCAGCAATGGGAGTCTTACACAAGAACATGCCAGTTATGACGGACTAGGGCAGTGATTCCTAGTGCTGTATTTTGAGACTTTTATGTGTAAAGCCTCAGCAAAAGGGAGGTGAAAAGAGAACCAAATACTTGTTTAGTCAATAAAAGCATCTTAGCATTAGTGCGTAGGGGGGAAAAAAAATTAGTTGGTAAAATGGGAAAGTTAATTGATAGTTTTAGTCATAGCTGTATAAAATTCAGTGTCAAAGAAAGAGGAGAGACAGAGAGACACCGTGTTTTAGTACCCTAATAACTCCTAACTCTAGTCTAAGATCGTAATGTATGTGAGAGCGGTCCAGTAATTATAAGGTAATAAGTGGAGTGGTGGTGTAAGTGCTCTAAATTAAAAGGAATTCGCAGAGCTGCTGTAAGTCAGTGCCGACCCGCTTTCTTTCAAACGTTGACTTGAGAAAAGTGCTTAGCCCAGAGTGCAAGTAGAAAGACAAGAGAGAGCTATCTATTAATTACAGCACTCATTAACAGTGACGGCTACAAGGCAGCAGATGCAGAAGAAAAGGCACACGCTACTGCAGGCTGGCAAGGGGATTTCCCCCCCTCCAGTTCTTGAGGAAAGGACAACACAAGCAGGTGGTCCAATGTAATAAGATATTTTCACGGCTTTAACCTTCCCATTTCCTTGGTTTATTTGCTGACACCAGATAGCTTGCTCCTTCCACCTCCCCAAATAAGCACTGATTTAAGTTTAGAGCTTGACATTTCTGTACATCAGTCTGGCTGTTTTCCAAATTCACACGTTGTTTGTTTTCAATAGAATTGTACAGTAAAAATTATAATTGAGAGGTCCTGACTAAGATCCATGGGCACTGATTTTAGAGTGAATCTTATCCTAAGCAGATATCTTTAAGGAAGGCTTTGATCTCAGTTACCCTCATTAGAAAGGAAGACAACTCTCTGGATTATATCTGTCTTCCATTGGTGAATTTGATTCCAGGTATTGAAGTAGAAATATATTTCAGTTTTTTTATTTTTAAACACAAAGAGGTGGAAAAGTGAAGACAAGATCTCAAAAATTAACTTAGAAAGTTAAAGTCAGTCAAATTGTCTGGACTCATATGTTTCCTTTGAAAACATGAATCCATAGATCCATGTGGGTGGCCTTATGGGATAATTGCTTTTTTGCAGTTAATGTTTCTAGAGAAATGCTCATAACTGTCATCTGTACTTTGGCAGCTTCTGAGAGTACTGCCAGGAAAATGCTGGATAGGCTATTTGCTACTGGGGTCTCATAATCACAGCTGTAGAAAATGGAGATAATATCTGATTCTGAGCTTTCTTCTTATTATTTTTGTCCTTTTTTCAACCTAACTTAAGATGTGTTTAAAAATAATAAAACACTTGGGGTTGGAAATAGACAAAGATTTCTCCCCATTTCCCCTGTAGAAAGCGTTTTGTTGGATCAGATGCTGTATGGTTTTATTTCAGATACTTAATTCTGAAAACGTGAGAACTCACCTTCTGAAAGACAAGACTTTTATGTAAAATTTCCTCTAAAATATTTTTTTAATCCAAAAATGGAACACGTAAAATGTCAGATCCTGTAGAGCTGCAGATATATGGGATAGTGGCATAGTTATTACTGGTTAGTCTGAGGATAATGGCTAGAAAGTAATTGCAGCCAGAGCTGATGAATCATTTCACTTAGATTTTGTGAAAATGGAGTCCAGCCTTAATTATTTGTTAGAGTTCCTCGTTGATGTGCTACTCTGTTACTAAATAGCTGTATCTATAATAAAGCAATATTAATAAAGGAAAAAGAAGATTGCAAGAGACTTGCTCTTCAATTCTGGTATCAGATCAATAGATGATGGATACGTGTTTTAGTCAAGTGCCTTGACAAATATTAATTATAGAGCAGAAAATCTATGTGATCGAACTTGGAAATATTTGTTTCTGATAATGATGGAATTTACTGAAAGAAAGTATAGATTGAAAAATGAAGACATTTAATAGCCAAGTCATCTTAATAGGATTTTTAAGATTTTTTTACTTGCTGGATGACAAGTTCAGAATTTAGCGTTGATGTGAAGTTGACATGTAGCCTAGAGGGCAGGTGGAAGGGACAACAGACGGATTTGGTCTCTTTAAAGTTTTTGTTTACTGCCTGTCTGGAGCTTTGACAAAGCTCTGTCATGCCCTTATGCTGATTACCTTCATGTAGAACAAGAAGTATTGACTAATGAATGAATGATGTGCAGTCCCTAACCCTTCCAGAGCAGCCTTAAAGAGCACTGTCTTTAATACACAGATTCTTCTTTCTCTCTCTCCCCGCTACAGGCTTCTCTGCAGAATGTCAAGCAAAGATCGACACATTGATTCTAGCTGTTCGTCGTACATCAAGACGGAACCGTCGAGCCCTGCCTCTCTGACGGACAGCATCAACCACCACAGCCCCGGTGGCTCCTCCGACGCCAGCGGGAGCTACAGTTCCACCATGAATGGACATCAGAACGGGCTGGACTCACCTCCCCTCTACCCTTCGGCCACGGGGCTTGGGGGCAACGGGCCGGTCAGGAAACGGTATGATGACTGCTCCAGTACCATCGCTGAAGATTCACAGACCAAGTGTGAATATATGCTGAACTCGATGCCCAAAAGACTGTGTTTGGTGTGTGGTGACATTGCATCAGGGTACCACTATGGAGTGGCTTCCTGCGAAGCCTGCAAGGCTTTCTTCAAGAGGACAATTCAAGGTTGGTTATTCTTTAAAATTTCTTTCTCTTGCTCAGAATGAAAAGCTACGGTCTCAGACTGAATCCTGTTAGGTCTTCAGACTGTACCTTCTCATTCTTCGTACTGTGTGGTCCTACAGATGTTGGTCACAAAAAAAGCCCCCTTGGCTTCTTTGGGAGTTTTGTCTGTCATGTTTCTTTTGATACTGAAAAATAGAAAATCACTGGAGCTATCCAGTGCGTGTTCAGATTTGCTTTTTGTATGAGTTTCTCAAGGATTCCCATAAATGATTGTTTTAAAGGAAGTGGAATGCTTGCTGAAGGTTGTTATGTTCGGCTCTTGAACACACCTTGTGGCACGTGGAGATCATGCTTGTGGTTTGCTCCTAGTTACACCACTACCATACTTAAATTGTTACGGAAATCCAGTTTATTTTTGCTAAAACACCAGTGCATTTTAAATTGATACAAATGCTTTGTGCATATCAGCGTATTAATAACTGGTCTTTCACCCACTATTTGCAGTGGCCTTGACCGGGTTTAACAAATAACTGTAAAATCACATTCTGCGGAGAGTAAGTTGGCAGCTTTTGGTCTCTGCTTGGTACTTTGTACTAATCTGCTCTTGATACCTGTTACAAATATGCCACATATTTTGGCATAAATTAGTATGAATGGGATAATTTGCATGACCGCTTCTACTAGCTTCAGAACCTATGGAGACAAAATAACCTTCTACTTTGATTTAGATATCATCCTTTCAAGTAAAATTGAAGGTGCTTTATTTAAAGAACATGAGGCCAAGCTTGGCCTGTACAGGAAAGTAGTGTCACATTAAATTAAATTCAGACTTCAGAGACTAAAATTAGGTTGCTAAGTCCAAATTTAAGCTCCTCAATAAAACCAGCTTGATTTTCATACATGTCAGGCACCTGGAATTCTCAGGAAAGACAGTGTGATCTGATGATATACATTTCATTTTAAAAACGAACATAAAGTGAGATTCAGATTATAATTTCACATAAACCAAAATTTGAAATATTTGGCCAAGATTTTTAAAATATAGTACTTCTATATTTAATGTAAAATTAATAAGGAAAAAAATGAATGTTATTTTAATTTATCCAGTGCTGAGGCAATGGACATCTTGTTCTTCTTTCATCCATTTTACTGGTGGAGGGATTTGGGCTCTCTATGAGCATGAAGTACCCATTTTATGACGGCCATATAACCTCTAAAAAGAAACATTAGACTTCAGTTGTTCTAATGGAGGTGAATGTTACACTGTTTGCAACCAGTAAACAAAGATACCTGTGAAGATTGATAGTGGTGGCCTGGGTTCAAATGTAAAATGAGCACACATGTAGAAACAGTATGCTCATTTCAAGTCTCTGTTTTGGAAAAAGTAAAAAAACCACAAAAAAAAAAAAAAGAAAAAAAAAGAAAAAAAAAAAAAAAAAACAAAAAAAAAAAAAAAAAGAAAAAAAAAAAAAAGAGGTGGGTGATTTCACTTGACCTTCAAGAACATTTTCGGAAAAGCCCAAAAAACCGTTTCCACTGAAGCAATTTGTATTTTGTGGTTGCTAAACTTCAAGCACCGATTTCAACCAGCAACTCCATTTTTATAAATGGTATTTAATTGCTCTGTAATCGCTGTCCTACAGGACCGAATTGATGCATGATTATTTTAGTCGTATTTTGAGTAGGGGAAAAAAATGCCACAGAAACATTAACTGATTGAAGTGTTGACTTCTGGCAGCAATAGGTAACCTGCAATTTTACACCACACCACAGAGAGCAAGTTTCTGGGCATGGAAGCACAAGACAGGGACGTCATTCTCCAGATTAGCAACCTGGACTTGGCCATGCAGCTCAAGTTAGAACTGGCAGCTGTGCAAAAAGTCTCAGTACGGTTAGAGCAGTAGCTGCATCAGCAGGTGACAGTGCTGTGAAGACAAAAAAAAATAATGCAGTAAGGCAAAACCAAGCATCGAATGGAAAAGGAGAATGAAGAAACTAAGAATAGGAAGTATGTTACCATCATAATGTCATGGCAGCATCTTCAGTAATGGTGGTGACTAGCCTGGCACAACTACTGACAATTTCCAAATACCATCCAAAATAATGGAAGCTACTTACTTTGGTGAATCAAACCATGAATTGTGGTAGGTGACAAAAAGTATATAAGAAAAAGGTTCTTCTTCATGTTTTAAATGGGCAAATTCTGCCCTTAGACTTGCTGAAGAGTAATTCCTCTGAGGTTTGTTTGCTCTAATTGATAAATTTAGTCTCAGTGTTCTGGAGGTCGTTCTTCCCTGTACCCCATTTCACTTCCTCATTCATATAGCTTTCTTTCTCTGCTTGTTTTTGATTGCTTCATAACTGCAAATAAGAAAACAGGAAAACAGAAAAAAACCCAAATACAAAATAGAAAACCAGACTGCCTGAAGAGTCAAATACTGTAGCTGCATATGTAAGGATAATATGTCTCGGCTCAAAGAATTGCTTACTTTAAATGCAAATAACTTAAATGTGATGGGTACTCAATTATAGATGCAGTGAAAAAGAATGTTTGATTTCCCCAACCTTGCTCGTTGATCAGTTTACTAAGTTAGCTCAGACTTATAGATCCTAAGTGCTGCTCCCGTTGACGTCACGGGCACATCTGCTCTGACTTCAGTGGGAGGAAGGCTGAGCTGATAAAATGAGATTGTGAAGCACATCTTGTGTTCATGTAAGGCCCGGTGTCCTTTCCACTGAGTCAATGGGAGTCTTTCCATTCTTTCCATTTCGAAGGAGTCTCTTGAAATATCATTAGGTGAAGGCCACAGGCAGCTGCTCAGGGAACCAGCACAGTCAGTGTCTGTACACCACCAGCATCTTACATGAGACAGAAGTGAACTGTATCACAGGATACCTGGTAGCCCCTACACAAGGCAAATATCACTCTAATGTAGAATATGCACGTGTTTGTAAGGGTAGTGGAGATTATCATTCCCTTTCAGATTCAGCAGTTTAATCTAAAAAAACATCCATTCCTGGATGATGATTTATCCTCTTCTTGGAATCCCTGCTAATTTTGTTAAAAGTTAAAAAATTAAATTAACCCTGTTCTGAATTAGGAGTGATTCTGTCTTTTTTGAATACAGATATTTTTAACATAGCACAAAAATACATTTGGGCTTATGGTAAAGAATGCATAATTATGATAAAAATCAATAATATTATAAAAAAAATAGAAACAAGAAACTGCCTGGCTAAAAAACTCCAAACCAAACAGAACAAAACTACCAAAAAAGAGCTCAATATATTAAATCAGTGTCTTCTTAGGTCACCGTAGAATACAGTGATGTTCTGCCCCATTTGTGACATGTAAAGGATGGGAGAACTGGATGTTCTCTCTGCTCAGCCTAATACTTACTGAGCTGCAGCTCTCAGTTTGCTTCTGGGATAATTTACATGGTGGCTGATTGCAAATGTCTCACAGAAATACACACACAGCCAAATCTCCCCAAAATTGGCTTAACATCAGGGATAGCAGAAAATAGCAACATCTAAAAATAGTTACAGGTCCATTGATTTTTAGGGTCTCTTCACAGTTTTTGCTGTGCACTGTATTATCTTGAAAACTCCAAGCTTTCATTAAAAGAAAGAGAGGAAAAAAAGAATTTTCAGTTGTCAGCTGGGTGCCAAGTCTTGTGTTCAGCACAGAGGTCTTGTACTTACTAGATATTTTGTAGTGAATATTTAGTGTAAATATATTTCTCATAATTTTTATTTGCTCAGTTATCATAAAGGCTAGTAAGTACACATTTTGCATTAATAATATGTAATTACTCAGTGCCTGTAACTTAAACATTTCAGCAAGTGGATTGAAATGGTATTCTTGCTTTCAATAGAAGGACGATAGGACTCACAGATTCAAAGACAGTTTATTATGCTGGTTTATTTTAGCATTTGTCTCTCTAAAATAATGACCTGCATCTGGAAAGCTTTCTTCCTCCCTCTTTCCAAATCATCAGGACTGTTGTCTTTGGACTCTTTAAACTAGCACGAAAAGACGGTATGTAAGGCCTACGTACTGATATGTTGCCTTCATAAGATTTGTCCCAAAAGTCTCATATTATTTCCTTGGATAGTGTTTGAATTTCCCTCACAAAACCTCAAATATTTTGCAATCAGTAGTCCACTAGTAGTTATTGGACTCTGTTCGGGGGTTTTTTTTCATATGTTTAGTTTTTAAGGCAAACTGTTGGATGAACAGTATTGAGGTAGCAATCTTATTTTTATACGCAGGATGAGTAAAACAATAGGTAGTAAGAAACCCTGCAATCGGATCTTCACTGTTTCATTTAAGAGCTTTGTCCCTGAGAGCTGCTGCCTGTCCATTCCTCCTAACACGAACAAGAAATATTCTATCCTTGAGATACCGTTGTCTTTTTGGTCGTTGCATGAAGCAGATCAAGTCTGCTGTCTCATTTTTTGCTGCTCAGCTAAGAGCTTCCAGCTCTGCAGTTCTGCAGTGATGTCACTGTTGCCTTCAAAGCCTGCCCAAACTGCTTTGTGCTTTGTTCACCTTTTTGGTTACTCAGACTTGTTTTTAATCCGTCTAGTGTTCAGGTCTTTCAAACCTCCTTAGTGTGTTGACCCATTACTGAGCCAATTTGATCTGTAAATGTACAAACACCTTTTTTTTTTTTTTTTTTTAAATCAGGAAGTTTTAATCAGGAAAGATAGAACCAGCTATGTACATTCAGATAAGGCAACATAAAGTTTGATTCGATGTTGCACGTGACCAAAGTAGCTTCCAAAGGGTATTTTGCATCTCTGAAAGCTGGTGTCTGTAATTCATTTTTGTTGAGGAAATGAAAGCAAATTAAGCAAGATTTTATGGCTTTTCAGCATCTTTGCTGATTATCGTTGTTTTATAGAAGGGTAGGGTGGAGACTTATATCTTGGTGCACTAGCCTGTGGACCTTGGCTCTGGTGTAAAGATGGCAGCCCTCCAGGGAACCTAACACTAAATGTCACCTGAATCCATCATTACCTGATTAAATCATTCACCTTCCTTATATAAGTGAGAGTCTGTGCATCAGCATTTCTTTCAAAGAATATTTTAAGCAAGCAGTGATAGATATCTTCCCTTTTTCCCTGATTTCTCTGTGCCCGTGGGCCAACCAAACTAGCAAGTGAGTATTTTTAATTCCTTCCAACACATCTTTTAATCATGTCATAAAGTCATTGCATAGCTACAGCAGCCAAACAAGATGAGACAATAAAATATAAACACGCTGAAATCTGAGAACTAGAGAGAAGTTTGAAGATTGTTCTGTCCTTTTTTACTGTCTGCTTTCCTTACAACCTTGAAAATTGTACAAAGCACTGAGATTTTCTGGGAATAAGAATAAGCATCCTGATTAGTGCATAGCTATTTTGAACCCGTCAGAAACATTGAGAAAGAGATGTAATTTACAAATAGTGCTGGTATTACAGTAGCATGTATCAATGCCATTATAATTAGGCATGGATCTCTATTTGTTATAAACATCTCTGAAAGCCTCCAGCCCATTTACAAAGCCCTGTCTAGTTTGAAACTAGAGACATGTGAAGTCTCATATAGCAAGTGATTTATTTTAATGTTTCTATAACTTTTTTAATGACCTTTTTTTACTGCTGTGAAAGTCATTTGGTTTACAGCTTTACAGATCGAGATGTTCTATGTGCTCATAAACAAACAATGACAATCTTCCATGCTGCCTTGGTAGAATTATCAAAATTGATCCAGATAAAATATCAGTAGGGGCCAAATGTATATGGTTCAGTCTTTCTGACTTGAACAGCTCTTCAGTGTCACCCAGGTGGCAGCGGATCAATTCCCTCTGTGTCTTTAAAGTGTTGATTCTCTCTTAAGGTGACCTAAACGCCTTTCGTTTCTGTTGAAGATAAAGAAGTTGACTCCAGTTGGAATCAAAGTTAGTGAGGCCCTTACAGGTTCACCATGCACTAATACCAGCCCCTTACTGAAAATTGTTGTGGTTTTTTTATGATGCTTGAAGCCGTTTACCTAAAGTTGGAGACTGATGCAAAAATGTCATGCAGTCAGACCAACCAACATCACCTTTACGTTTTTGCTTTAAATCACCATATTGCTTTCTCGGAATAAAATAAAATAAAATAAAAAAATTTTACAAGTTCTAAGTATATTGTAGTTCAGTAACACAGTATACTGATTTCTTCAAATCAACTCAACATAGTGATTTAATTTAAAATGTACTTTTAAGCTGGCTGTGTCCCTCTGTCAAATACCATATTGTGCTGTACTTATTTAAAAACTAGGTGCTCCTCCTAAGTTCCTTATTGTAACAGAAAAGGCAACATAAGCAACAGAGATTAAGCATAATCCTCCATACATGGTCCTGTCATCTTAAAAAATATTTACAAGAAAAGACATTTAGGAACCAAATTTTTAAATGTTCTGTATCTTTCCATATACAGTATTGTTTCTGAAGTCATCTGGGTGAAAAATTGTGAATACAGTCAACATTAGGCTTAATCATTTCCAGATGGCCTGTAGCAGAATTCATAGGTTTGTAATTCATAGGCCTATCAACAGTATCACTTGAATGGATCTGAGGATTTGTCAGCAAAAACTGGATTCAGTTAGGTTCAAATTCAGCCTCATTCCTGCCTGACCCCATTTCTGAAACCTTACTGATAAATGAGTATTTTTACATGTGACAGTATTTACTCATACTTAAATTCAGCTGAGTTCTGTTGGCAAAGTAGGGAGCAGAGTCTGGAATAACTGAAACTTCAACCTGAGAAAAAATACTTTTACTTTCCTCAGTTCAGCTTCACTAAGACCTATAAACATCAAATGGATTTTTAAGTCCATCTGGGACTTTTTCTCTGTCCTACTTTTCATAAGTTAGCTTGTTGCTCTGTATTTCCAAGAGCACCTACTTGACAGTTTCTCAGGAACTATTCTATTCTGTTCTGGGTGGATTATGTATCAAGGTGTGACCTAACAGACTATAATTCACTCTCTGTTCTGTTGTGTCTCTCTTTTTCTAAGCCTTCTCTTTTATTAAATCCCAGAAGACCCATGGCTATAATCCTGGCTAGTTTTCATTTTCAGAGTTTCCATGTGTACCAGCCCACAGACAAGCAGGTGCCTTCCTTTGGGTCTGCCACCCAGGAAAAGAGAGCTTGAAGGTGGTAGGTAAACCTCACTGCACAAGGGCTTAAATCCAGAGGTGCAGTAGTCTCTATGAAGAGTAATGAGAACACTTGTTTTTTAAATACAAGTTTTTGGAAAAAAGGTTTAAATTACAGGAGCTCAAAGAGAAAGTTTGGGAGGAAAATGGAGCATTATTAAATAGAAATAAAGAGACACTAAAATGAAGGTTCATGAGCTGATTATAGCATAACATTATTACACTGAAGGACTGTTGGTTGGTTTGGTTTTTGCCTTCTTTTTTTTTTCTTCTGAACCTACGTTGCCACATGGTAAAAGTTTCAGTTCTGATATTTTCAGTGTTCCTCCTGCTTTTTTAAGTTGGTCATGGCTACTCTTTCCAAACACATTTTCACCCTGTATCTCAGTCTTCCTCATATCTTCTCCTTGTCTGAAGATTGTCTGAACATATTCCAATAGCATTTAGCAATCCATTTATATATTTAGTATTACAATGTCAAATACTGCAGTATGAAAAGGGAAATAAAGTTTCTGCTAAGACTTGCTGTCTGCAGCTTTATTTGCCAGTGTTGCTGGAAGAGAGACCCCTGTTTCAGCCTGTCCCACTTCTAGAGCCACCTTCTCATTCTTGGTATCTATCAGGTTTTAAAGCTGTTGATGACAATAACTTAAGCCAAGGCATGAGGTCTGGTGCTTTTAGTGACTTCTTCTTTGTCACGGTTCTCTCTTTTCCTGTTACCTTTAGTGTCACTGTCAGTTCTGTGCAAGAAATGGCCAAAATGGTTTTGAGAATCTTGGCTAAGTCCAGGCAGTTGCCTGTCTTGTAAAGCCATCGAGTAAGGCCCTGTACCATTAAAACTGTACTGCACCTCCACATCTCATTCTGGTAACATCCAAACCTCATCTGTGAGGGAAAAAAAATGGTACCTTGGCCCACTTATCCCTGAGCTGTTTATAGAGATGTGACAGTCTGAAGTGTCTAAAACCAGAGAGCTGGGTATACAGCGTAAGTTTTAGCAGTTCATCTGCTCTCTCAGGATCAATTGGCATCACGTTTTTAGTGAGTCAGTTGCTCTTGATAGGCACAGCGTTAGAAGTATTTTCTCATCTTTTGGCTGAGATAATAAAATTTAATAAATGAGTAGAAAGGGGAACTGATTTTAAATAAACATTCCTCAGTACATGAGGAGAGAAAAGGGACTCAGGCTGGCATAAATCCCATTGTATTATTCTAGCACAGGGCAGTGTGTTTGGGGAGTGAAAATTTGACATATATTTTTATTTTCAAGCGTCATACTAATTTACATTACTCAGCCCTTTAACTGCCAAACTGTAAAAGTCCATTACGCTACTGAAAGGAATATAGAAATTATCCCCTGGCACTTCAGGCAGGAGTTTTACATATACACTGTTATTCTATCAGCCAGCTAGCTGCACGATTCTATTAAGGAGTAAGTGAGAAAATTATATTGCCAGCAAACTAATTGTACAAAAGAGTCTGAAATAAGTAATCAGAGCCCAGTTCTTTCTGAAAACCAGCCAGGAGATATTATAAATTGCTCAATCGTTCTTGTCAGCCCAGTTTAAAGACCCAGAGCTGCCATGTTGATTTTGTTCGCTGTATAACACAGCTACCTCTTCAGCTGTTGACAGGACTGGGCAAACCCATCTTATACTTTTTCTAGCTGCTTGGTTTCAGCCTCTAGCATCGTGAAGTAAGCAAGTAAATGGTAGAGTTTCCTTCTGGATATCATTATTGAAATAAAATGCAGATCTGAGCATCTTGGATGGATATAGTGTACCTATGAAATTCATGTATAGAAGTAAATAAGAAATTATGAGAGCTCTAATGACCTGAAATGTGCAGTAAATTCAGGTTTTTGCCAAAAATATATCCATTAATACTAAGAGTGGTAGGTAAAACACATTTTGAGTATGATATATATCTAGATACATATCCACTGCATTTATATGTGAAGTGGTGATGAAACGTTAGTTCCTTGGCCTCTTGCTGTGGTCTAGCCATATTCTAAGATGCTGAAACACTTTAGGGGAACAAGCTATGACCATTGGTAAGATGTGGATCTTTGCTGCCACTACTGTAACTCTACTGATGAGCTCATTGGAGAAATTCTTTGCAACATCTTCAAAGTTTATTTTCCAACAGCAAAAATGAAGATTGAACATCTGCTGTAAAATACAATTTCATTGAAGTAAAGCAGCCTAAATTGAAAGGAGATTCCCCCTCTAAGCTAAAGTACTGGAGTTTTAAGTAGCTAGAATAATAGCTCCTTTTAGCATTCTTTAGGTGGCAAGAATTTACAGAAAAAACATTGTGCATAATGTGCTGCGTGCTAGAATGTTGCACTGTTTCTGCAAATGTGAACTGTCAGGGTGTGGATTAGAAGTGTCTGCTTAAGGAAATGAACAATATTTTTCTCGTTCTGAATGCTGCTTTTTGATGTCAACATCTGTACCTTTGTGCCTTTAAACAAGGGCTCTGGCTACGGTGGGAGTGCTCCACCTGCTCTGGTACAGAGCTTTGGTGCTTGAAGTTCTGTGTTGTAATCTCGATCTTGCTTTTGATCAAGATCATTTCTGACCTTGTGCAAAGATGTCTTTGATCTTGTGCAAAGCATTTTTGATTCCCTGCTTCTTTTTTTTTTTTTTTTTTAAAGTAGAGATGGTAATACGTATATTACTGTAATATAATGAAGTTAATTAGATACAATTTGTGAAAGGTTTTGAAGGTCTTCCCATGTAGTGGTTGTGCCTTACTAAGAATACTTCACTGGAGTGAGAGGATAAAGTGAATGTTTTTTTAAGTTTGCCCGTACCACTGTTTTCTATGTATCTTTCCAAAAGTGTTATTTTCTAACTTTCCTAATGTGTAACAGAAAGAAGTTTCGCAGGAACTTCTAAGCTGAATTCCCTACCCACTGTATCCTTCAGTTTCTTAAATGCTTTCTTCATAGGAGCCAAGGAAGGGGAAGAGGACTAAACTGGTTTGAGCTTTGTCAGCAATATCTATTAGCATTCAGACATACCAAGATCTGTTTTACTCACCAACATTGCTAATCCATTCATGAAGCAATGTCCAGGAGGAAGAAAGCGTACAAAGGCCTGAAAAGGTTCTGCCAAGTACGCTGGCTGTGTTGGCAGAATACACATTGCACCATGCAGAACTTCTTTATCATAAATACTTAACCAATTTTCAATAGATGTAAGTGGTTTAAGCATTACTTCCTGTTGAATTAGCAGTTGCTGAGCATTTGAGTCTTTGTGCAATCCTGCAATCCACTAATGTGATATTTAATGAGAAGACATCAGTCTGGAGAAAGGTAGTCAATATAAATCAGTGTTTACAAAGTGTGATTAACTCTGAAATATTTCATCAATGCTGTGGTCCCAGGCAGACTCTATGCTAATTATTAGAACCTGCACATGTTTCAGGGGACTTTGATGGACCCTGAGTGCAGCAAACATGGAGCAGCAAAATTGCAATTATGCTCGGACTGTCTCTGATGACAATTTATGCATTTGGTGTGATGACCTCTTGCTTCCCAAGAGGGCAATAAACAGAATGCATTTTCATTAAGATACTAATGCACTTAATCACAGGGGGAAAGGGTTAGAAAATAAAGAAATACCTTTAAAGCAAGATGTGACAGCCTGATGGGGAAGATACTTTATTCAAAAGTCAGTTTCCTGGTGAAACTTCTGAGTGCTGTGAGGTCTGTCGTACTGAATGTAGTCATGGGCAATAGGATGCATGGCTGGGCAGATGAGTAACCTGCGCTAAGCTGTTTTATGAAAAGTACACTGGCACTAGGGTAAAAGAGAACAGATGTTCTCCCATTTGGACTTGTATACTCAAAGATGTGAGTTAAACAAATATAAAGAAAATTAGTCGTATTTATTTTACTCATTCATTTTCAGGCTTTAATTTTCTTATTTTTGAGGCAAAATAATATGTACTAAGCAGTAACCACAAGGGAAAAAAGAATGAAGAGACTGGTTTGCCCAGGAGGGCTCACATTTAAGGATCTAGCTTGTTTTAGGCCTTAAAGGAGAGTTGGGAGAGGGAGACACAAAGCCAAGCATCTCTTGCAGTTTTTGTTATTCTGACAGCTTGGCAAGAATGATCCTATTCCTGATGCTTCTCAGTACAAAAACTTGGTCTAAAGTATAGAGGGAAGGGGAGATGTCCTGGAGGAGAGATCTGACCTGGCAGCTGTAGAACGCACTAGATGTGGTGGTAGCAATGCTGGTGAGCCCTGCCTGATACACTGTGCCTGCTGTAGGGGAAGTAGAAGGGTGAAACCTGTTACAGTTGATTGTGCAGTAAAGCATGTCAGTCCTCTTTTTGTATTCTAAGCAAAGAAAGACTAATGACATTGGCAAAAAAAGGAAAATGAAGAGTGCTCAGACTAGGAGCTAAGCATGTGACTTGGTACGGAAAATAAATGGCAAAATTTCTTCCTTTTACCATCAGGAATAACCTGTGTGAAGCATTTTGCTAGGGACCATATATGGAGTCAGGCACAGACCCATATCAGTTGTGATTTTGTATGTATTTCTTTCATATACGTGTCTGGATTATTTAAAAAAAAAAATGGAAAAAACCTTATTTTTTAACTCAGCTGTTCCTTTTTACCTGCAAGGTGTTTCCTCTCTGAAGCACTGTTTACTCTTGATATCTTCCAAAATGAAACACAGCAGCAATTTTATGAGTGCTTAGTATGTCCCTTGTGCTGGTTAGTCAGTGGCTCTGAACTCTTCTTTTCCTGTGCTTTCTGCTGCAGGTAACATAGAATACAGCTGCCCAGCAACGAATGAATGTGAAATCACAAAGCGCAGACGCAAGTCCTGCCAAGCCTGCCGCTTCATGAAGTGTCTAAAAGTTGGCATGCTGAAAGAAGGTAAGACTGACCAACTCAATGTGTATCTCTCTGCAAACACATGCAACAACTGTAGGGCAGTCAGGAAAGAAGAGAGACTGGTGAGTGTTCTAATCAGTTGTTGAGAAGGCAATTTTCCTGTATACTTGCTCTTTTTGATAGTCTACTTCTATCGATTCATGCTTTATCCACATAAAGTTTATCACCTCCAGAGTATTTCTAATCTTGTGTAGTACAGCAAAATATACCTCAGCAGACAATCTTCTTCAATGGGTAACTAATAAAATAATCATCAGAATTCTCAAAGATTTTTTTCCTCCATTCCTTATCCACTGTAAGTCTGTCCCAGTTCTGGCAGAAAACCAAAACACACACTGTGCCTTCTTTTCCCTGTTTTTACTCAGTCTTCGTTATATCAGGACAAATGAAAAGCTTACTTCTCAATTAAACAAGTATAAATATTGAGTATGTGTGCTGAATTTACTGTAACTACACTGGAACAAATAATGGCATGCAGAAGAGGAGAATCCATCCCCCTTTCTCTTTTTCCTTAAAGCATGTGAGAACCCCTATCCCTCACTGTAAGTATAAGCTGAATGTTTTAATTCATCATTTACATTTTGGAGATATTGAATAACAGGTAAACATAAGAAAATGTTTTCAGGAAATGATGCTGTCTCACCTGGAACCTGATTCATGTGTGTTACGGAAAGAGGCAATTCCATAAATCTTAGTTGCCTGCTATGCACTTGTGTTGCTGTTAATGTATATGCAAAAATACATTTTTATGTGCATGTATTGAATATGGTGTTACTGTAGAAAGATGTGCTGTTACACCAAGAAAGATGTCATAGACTTCTGAACTAGATAAACATTTGAAATAAAAATCAATGTAATGTTCTCTAAATATTAATATCCAGTGGAGAGCACTTGGTGTTAAGCAACCACTTTAAAAATAGTTCTGTGCAATTTTGCTTCGTCAGTGCTTAAAAACTCAGCTTTAATAGCTGGCTGATTTTTGCAAATCATTTGATGGTAATTTAAAACAGGTTTTAAGTATACAGCTATCAGGGTAAAATCCAAGAACAACATAGACCAGTGGAGAGATGATGAGCAAATTAGGTCTATCACGCACCTACAGACATATTCTTATTGGATTATACCTACTAAGAATAAACCTTGTTCTGTGCAACTGCTTTGGCAGATGCTATGATCCTGTGAGCCAAATCCTGCTGTCCTTAGTCTTACTTGAGCAAAACTCCTGTCAGATTCAATGGAGATTTTGCCTCAGTAAGAACGGCAGGATTTGACCCTCTCTTCCAGTGGTGATAGGGGAGTTCTTACTTGCCAAAATCCTCATAAAACTGACCACTAGGAGCAATTACTTAAAAATGAAATTATGATGCTTAGATAAACTGTAGAAAGAAAGGAATGACTGGGTATGGCACCTTTCAAAAGGGACTGTACTTCTTAACGTCTTTTTTTAGTAAGTTAAGACCCCATATCACTAATAACCTAATATACAGATATATTGGGCAACTTGTTTGGAAGTGAAAACAGTGCTATCAAGAGTACATGCAGGTAAATTGATAGAGTCCTTTTCTTTTAAATTTTGGGGGCACCATTGCAAATCCATTAACATATATATTGAAAAGTCTAGGCTGTGTGCAGCTTCTGGGGCTGCATGAGGAAGTTAAGTGTCTCTTCTACAAATGAGTAATTATCTCAGTTACCAAAATTGTGCACACATTTACTGTGTTTCTGCATACAATTTTGTTAACTGAGATAATTTAATTAGACAATTCAGATGTGTGTTGTGAGCCAGATTTTTTTGTGTGAATGTTCTTTGTCCATGGATTCAAATTAATCCCACAAGTTTTCATAATCAGAATTTCATAAATTTTCTGCTATTAAAGTACATATCTTTTCCTGAATGTTCTACAATGACAAAATGACTAGTTGCTTTGAAAAGAAGGTTTCTTTGTTAGACTCACTCTTGGGCACATCTTAGTTCTTCCATTCATGTTATATGAGGTTTTCCTGTCAAAACCCAGTAAGATTTCTACTTATTTTTAATTACTGAACCTTTTAATTTAGGGGAGAGTTAACTTAGCTTTTCAGTTGTTGCTTCTGTACCACCTGATAGGACAACCTACAAGAAGCTATAAGAGCATTTTATTTTCTTTCCCCCTTTAGTGGCCACTTTTGCTTTTGAAACCATGCTGATTCACAGTACATTTGTAGGACTGTACTTATAACAAAGATTTTTTTTTTTTTTTTTTTTTCTTATTGGAGGGTCGTTTTGGAGACAGGGGTTGTTTTTACCTATGGGGAAGTCTGGGGATGGCTTTTTGGCTTTGACCACATCCTTTATGTACAGTATGAAGAAAGATGATATACTGGCTTCTTTCATATGTAAAGTGATACAAATTTATTGATTAGCATGGACTTAAAATAAGCTAAAATAATTCTTGTTGTATCTTAAATGTTTCTTTATGTACAGACAAGGATTTCAGTCCCATGCAGCATGTCAGAGATCATGCTGCAGTAAATCTATTCAAATGTAAACCTGTTCAATTCAATTACCAGTTTATAATAAAATTTGCTGCTGCAGCCTCCACGTTTGTCACAGCAGTCGCTACATGCTGATGGCACAGCATGCCTGGAAATTGACAGCCTAAATCTATTTACAAAAAAAATTTAGTTGCAGACCTGAAATAAAATCAAGTTTAAGCAGCTTTGAGAGGAGCATCACATTCCTTACAAGACCTGCACATCTGCCAGGGTGTATCTTCTCCAGAAATCTCACCCTGTTTGTGGGGAGTTTTCTTCTAGAAATTTTCCTTAACAAACATTTTTTAAGTGTAATTCGAAGTGAAACAATTATCACAGTTCTTTCCTTTACATTTTGAAGGACTTTATTACACTGTCATTTTATGAATTGTCATCTAATTTTCATTATAGAAATCATAGTGCCTAGAAAAAGACTCTGAGTTTCAGTTTGGCTTCTAGGGCAAGGTCCAAAACCCACTTATAGCAAATGAATAGGGTGGCATCCCTTATGACATCTGAATGTTAATCATTTATTGTGGCAAGATAATGGTGTTTTTATCCAGTGTTTCTGCAAGAGACATAGTGTTAGAATTTTGGGGCTGTATTTTGGTGTCAAATCCTGGGAGGGAATTGAATTTCTGGTCACATGTAATACAGGGTGGAGTGGGGATTTTCTGTACATATTTCTATACATAGGCCAGAGCCAGCAACACATAGATCAAGATTCTTAACAATTTATAAATCATGGACCAGAAGTCAGAGAAGGACTGGTAAAGTAATGCCATACTGGGCTGAGCCGGGGTGAGATTGAAGGTCCTGGCTCCTGTCTGCGTCTGCTGTTGACTATCATAAGTTAGTACAGCCCGATCCAGAGGAACATGTCCTTTTGGTTTAGCCCATGGACTGTTACTTGAAAACATATCTGGGTGTATGGATGTTAGTTTTGAGTATGTGTCGTACTTTATACTGAAGCATTCAGCAGATGCTGATTAGCTTTTGAACACATGACAGATATGAGGATGTCAAATTTTCATTTACTTTTCTAGGTAATGATTATTAGCAGCACAGCAGAATACATTTCACTCAAAGAAGAAATTTAACATTTTTCTATTTTTAATTTTGTGTGCCAGTATAATGAAAAATCAGATTTTTAAGTATCACAGTTGGTTCTCCTGAAGTACAGTTTCTTTGACTGAGCTTATGTTTTGGTGGATTTTCTCAGATTCATAAGAACTGATGAAACAACATTTAAATTCTTGTATAGTCCAGGGAGAAACTTTTAAAATGTATGCCTAGAGATTTCTTGGAATAATATTGCAATTGCTAAAAGGGTGCAGGGAGACACATACAAGAATTCGCCCTTTTTGAAAATGAACACTTTTAAGACATTTCCGTAGTTTTCAGTTCAGTTGATTTATATTCAGTATTTTAAGTTTGGCCTTTCAAACACTTTAGAAGCTGGTGATTAGTTTGCTTCAGGTGGTAGAATTAAATCTGTGTTCATGAGCAAGGCTGGGTGTTTCAGCTACTTCTCTTTTTATACAGCTAGTTGGATTGAGAAAAACAGGTTGATTCTTTTCCTTTCTAAGAGGGAAAATGGGATGTAAAACTGTTCAAGATGATATGGGAACTCATGAGTAGCTATCTGCCCTTTTACCTTTCTATTGCTAATTTATCTGGTTAAATTCTACTTTTAGTCTTCAACTGGTATATAAGCCTTTTAATACTATCTGTGGGGCTATTTACTATCATGTGTTTGTGGTAGAAGATATTATTCCAAGTTTATTGTATGACAGATCTTGCTCAGAAGAGCTGCCCATGTGAAATAATTCCAATGGAGTAATTATTCCAAAATAAAATTACTTTTTGTTTCAGACATAGCATTTATATAACTGTTTTTCAAGAGGTTATTCCATATGTTTCAGTTTTCTCCATAGAGGCAAAGCCATAGCCTCAGTTTTATCTGTTCCCGTAGTGTAGGAAGGCTAAAAATTGCAGTACAGAGGGAAACCTATTAAGTGGTGCTAACTCAACTTTTAGACCATCTGAAATATTGTATCCTGTTTGCAACGCTAGTTCGTACTTCTTACAGGACTGTTGACACCAAAACATCTCCCATATCTCTCATTTCTGATATCTGGATGTTTTCAGAACTTTTTACAGATTGTGTGCAGTGGCTGATCTGCATTGCTTGTTATTTCAGAAACGCTAGTTCATAAGTGGGTGATACATGGAAACAAATCTAAGTTAATATGCAAAGTATCCCATAATAAAATGGCAGAAAATTTGGGTTACTTTGTGTAAGTATGGTTGTATTTTTCTTATGAATGGATGGCCTTTTAAAATTATCATCAGTCACTTTGTACCCAGTTAGAGAAGGTAGAGTAACAGAATTTCAGCTTAATTAGTCCAGCAATTACAAATGAGAGGCCAGATCCTCACCAAGAATTAATGGAGGCTCTTGGAGCTTCTGTTCATTTGGCAGGTGTAGCAATCTATGCAGTGGGGCAATCAGCAATATACCTTTTTGTGTCTGTGAATCTTTACCATTGCTTATTTGTTAGCTCTAAGAATGAACAGAAACTCTCTGAGCTCGTTGTCTGGCAGTGCTGAGTTCAGTGTAACCCTTCCCATCACAGCAGTGCATTTAGCATGTTGTACTTGCACTTCTTGCTGAGTAGCCCTTAACGCTTCTCATTCATTGGTTTGCTTGTGTTTTGTTGTTTGTTGTTTTTTTTTTTCTAAAAAGCTTTTATACAGTCCCTCAAAGTGACCTCAGTATCCCTGGGTCAGTGCTAAGGCAATAGTTACAATTTGCCTTGTAAAGAAATTCTGTACTTTTAAGTTTTTCCTTCAGCAGTGAGCTGACTAAAAGCAATTATGGGTAGTTTTCAAAATGTTTGAATGTTTTAGATGGTCATGTAATGAACCAGAAGATTATCACACATTAGTTAAAACTTTTTCTTAACATGCTAAAATTGGGGTTCTCTAAAATATTTTTGCTTGCCTCTTAGAGAGATTTTGTAATTCAAATGTGAGAATACATTTTTAAAAAGAGGTGTGTGTATTTTAAAGCACAAATTACTGAGTTTATTATACAAAGATTACCGTATGAACATCTTTGGCTTGTGTTAAGCAGCAGATCGGATTAAATTATCATATTGATCCTTTCTGGTTTTGACAATCTATGAAAATGAATCCCATGCAGCAAGGAGAACAGGCAGCTTGAGTTTACTCTTACGTAAAGAGATGCGTGATATGAAGAGAAGCAGATTAATGGATTCTCTCTCAAAATAATAAATAAAACTAAACAATCTTCTTTATGACTAAAAATGTGTTATCACCTATGTTTTGAGGATAGTGAAAAAGCCTGCTTAATGGGATTCCTTCTAACAACATCTCTTTTGAAAAGACCTGTGTGTAAGACATTGCCAAGGTAAATTTCTCTCACAAGTCTAATACCATTACTCTGCCAAGAAGAAAGCAGAAATTATTGCGGAGGAAGTTTTAGTTTCTGCTGCCTTCAGAAATTAGAACAGAGGAAAGGAGAAAGCATTAATGGTATTCAAAGAAAATATTTCTGTACAGGATGACAGTTAATAGAGCGGCATTGACCTCAGTGATATTTCTTATGCTCTCTATTGTAATATTACACTTAAGGAGCTCCTCCATTAATGCAGGATATTAAACAAAGCTTCTGTATTGCAACATTAAGAGATAACACAGTGTGTCTTCTATTGAAGTCTCTTCCAAATATCAGCTCTCTTCTGTGTTTCAATGTGTTATGAGGGAGTTTGGTTTCTAGCGCTGATATTTTTTACAGGTGTTTCCTTTCTCTTCCCTTCTTCCCCCTTTCTTCCCCTCCTTCCCCTTTCACCTCATTCCCTCTTCATTTCTCCCTTTCCTTCTCGTTTATTTCCTCCTTCCCCCCTTTTCTTTCCCCCTTCCCCTTTGCACTCCCTGTCTTTCTTTCATTCAAGATGTGCTTGGTTCGACATACACTGGTATCTGGTAAATCTCCTTGGAAACAATAGAAGCTAATCTCTAAATGTTGTTGGTGTTCTTAAGTAGGCCTCCTTCCTCCTAACCAAAATGTGACCTGTTCACACGTTAGAACTGTCAGCCCAATTTGTCTGCCCTAAAACACAGCTCATGACTATCCACTCTCTGTAACTGGTGAGTAGGGACAAACTATTCAGCTGCAGGTTTGTGTTTATAGTGAGTTCAAGCAACTAGCATTTCTGTGCACCCACTAGAATAATACCCAGGAAAAAACCCAAATATTGGAGATGTGGATATTCTTTCAGAGTTCAGAAATCACATGAAAGCATCTACAGCTCAGACCAAGTGTTGGCCTTCTGAGAAGTTTTCATGGTGCTTGTGTAACAGTGTTGTGACACTGGTTTATGTTCTGTCTCTGAGTAATTTTGGGGAATAAAACAGAGAAGTCCCAGAAATTCACTGGACTTGGTCTTAAAACAAAATTTCTCTCTTTCTAGATGCTATTTTGTTTTACAGTTGTGCCTTTATACAAGTACTCCATCCACTTTCATAAAAGAGGATGTATGAAGTGAATGTAGAGAAAGCAGTATCATTTATATGTCTGAGTTTGAGAACTGTTTACATTTCTTGCCTTTACACAGATCTGTAAATGTGGAGTTTTTTATGTTAGCATTTGCAAATCTGAGGTCAAAGCTGTTTGATGGCTTACTTGTCTGCATCTTGAGTCTGCTCTCGCAGTCGTTGCTGGTCAGAATCCCAGTGACAGCACTTGTTTGCAGGGTCAGGCAAGAAGAGAATGCTTTGGCCTACAGTTACTTTGTATTTTAATTACTGAAAATATTCCGAAAGGTTTTGAATGGGATTCAATTTTACAGTATTTTTCTTAGTGCACATACCTTACCTATTACTTCCTCATAACTGGAAGGAGTAGGTTCTGCAGATTCATGAGTCTACTTAAATTGAAATACTATTAAAAATTAATCACTTTGTACTAATATTTTCTCATCATAATCTGAGGTGGATAACTGAACGTCCTCATTTGTCATATTTCTTCTTTTGATCCTAAAATAAGGGAGCAGTATTTTCCTAATTTTCTAGCAATTATTCAATTTTGTAAAAAAAATTATGTTCATTGGATTTAGCCTCATGAATATTTGCTTATGCCTTGAAAGTACAGTGACAGCAATATAAGTGATAGGGGTAGGTAGAGACAAGTCTGAAGGATGTAAGACTGCACCATACAGCACCTTTTCCCATGATCTCCCAGACAAATAGCTGCCTTTCATTCTTGGTCTCTACCCCCCCTAAACACATATATCAATGTGGCACTGCCATTTATCGCAGAGCACTTGAATGCTTATATGTGGGTCCTGCCCTATATTAAATAGGGGTCATTTTGTAAAGAGTATCGTTAATGTTATTTGTATTCTTCACTTTTCTCTGTTTCTGCTGTGCAGATGTCTGCACATCCCCTGCTTGAGTGGAAGTTGCACCTCAGGTAGAAGGTGCATTTAATGGTGATGCATATGCATCTCTCTCAAGTGCTATTCTGGAGCCAACTTTTCTGTATTTTACTTAGCCCTTGTTTGGGCAGCACTTGCATCTCCTCAGTAAGACTCTTGCTGTGTAAGGTCTTAGAAACAATAGGATATAAGGTAGGATTATTTGGGGTGAAGTGTTGAAATGATGCAGGTGCTGGTAACTAGAACCCACATGGCAGATGTACAGGCAGACTTCTGCTGCTTGGGATGGATTGGTACCAAAAAGCTTGGAGGCTGAAGAACTCTTTTGGCCCCTTCACTCAGTCAAAGCAATGACTGTGTTGAGAAGCGCTAAAATTTCCACCTGCAGTGGTTACCTCTGACCTCCTATAGTGCTATTCCTCAGATATTTCATACTTCTTAATCTCTTCTGTCCTACCAAAAAGAAAAAGTTAGAATCAACGTGGGGGTTGGGGCATCAGTGTAACTAAGCCACAGCTTTCTCTCTGACCAGTCATTGCCCTTTTACAAGCTGAGGTGATTTTGCCAGTGGTGAGCCTTTGTCAGTTTTACTCTCTGAATCACTATGTGAGGCTGGAATATTATTTCATTTGCATTTTCCAATGTGGCTTTTTTGTTTGAAAGTCAGCAGCCTGAAATCTGAAATAAATGTGATTCAACAATGCATTGTTCTTTTTTTCAGATTTTGACATGCTTACTAGCTATTCTGGTAATAGGTCTGATCTAACAAGCCTTTTTTTTTTTCTTTCTATTTTTTCTTTCTTTTTATTTTCTTCGGGTATTTATATGACAGAAAAGGGAAACTATGGTGGGAGTCTGTTGCACTCATAATAGTCATTTAATATAGTTATTAATCTTTATAAATGGAAAACATAGCTTTATTTTAAGCCTCAGTAGGCTTTTATTAGATTAATGATTCTGGAGAAAGTCAAACACAAGCTATGTTAAATATATTCACTTACTGAATAATATCAATATTTTCCTTTTGCTCTTTATTGTTCCAACAAAGTTAATGTGTTTTGCTATTTTTCTCAAGCATCTGTTTTAGGTCTCAGGATCATCAGGTGAAAGATCAGAAGTCAATTTGAGTCACAGTTTTAGTGTGAAATCTGTAATACGTGCTTGCATAGGGTCTTATTTCAGTCCGCATTAAAACGGTTGATTATTAAAATACTTAATTTGGAAAAATAAAATACATTCTAAAGGAAAGTCCACATTCTGTAATCAGCTTAACTCCAGTCTGTGTCCTTAGTTGTAGAATTGTTGGTGTACTGCAAATCTTTTGCAGCAAAACTGCTTGACTAACACGAGAACCGTAACTTGCTGCATGCTGAGCACATACAGACCATAGGAATCAACAAATAATACAAGACTTGTCTTTTGTCTCCTCTTTTCTCCATTTTCTAGTCAAGCAGTAGTCCATACAATGCTGTTCTTGTCATTTTTAGTCAGCAATATAAAAGTTGTTTCACCAGTGCCCTGTGTCTGTTTCTCATACTGCTTTTCAGTCCTGTGGGTGGCTGACTGAAGACGGGCCATGTCTTTTGTTCGGATCTGAATCAATCTACAGATCAGTCTGATATCATTTATTCATTGTAGAGCCACATGTTGCTTCTCATGACAGTCTGCAATATTGCATTTACAATGGTCTCCGGTGCTTGCTCTTCCTATGCTCTGTCTTATTTTCATATTTTTTGTAATTCAGTGAAAGCTTTAGAAACAGGCACCTTCGGTTTCATAGCGTGGCTAGTCTCAGGTTCAGTGGATAACACTTGGGAAGAGGAACTTATTTGTCTTAAGTCACCAGAACTGGTGCATTTCTGGATATAGTTTGTGGAATCAATTAAGGTACGATGACTTAAGAGATGGCATAAATACACTTTGGATCCAGATTGAGATTCATGATTATTGGAATGTTAGGAGAGGTCTTGCACTTAACTGATTTTCAGTTCATAGACCACTTGCTGATTTCCCTTTCAAACTTCTAATGAAAGCTCTTAAACTTCCAATTCCAAGATGGAATAGACTGCTAAATACTGAAGCAGAAAAATTGGTGTTCCCCTTTAAAAGTAGAAAGCTGTTTTAAAATACCAGTTTACATGTATTGCTCTTGTGAATTCTTGCTCAAAAATGTAATAGAAAAATTTCTGGTAAGTTATACCTCAGGTGAAGAACTGGCTTGAGAAGGAAGCTCTAAGAGTAATGGACTGATTATAAAGAGACTGAATAGGCTCCTCCTTTTCAACAGCCCTCAAGAGCATCACCCCAAAATACAATTCTCTGACTGTATTTCAGGCAAAATAGAAGTTGGGACACTGCTGTGTATGATGTGCACAGCCAGTCTTCGCTGATCTTTTTCTCTGATGGAGCATGCCACATGCCCCACTGCTTGATCTTGTGTGAGATGCAAAGGAACGCAGTAATCAGAGAACAAAGCCACAGAATAGCTAAGATAACATAAGATCCTTCTCTTTTCTCTTTTTATCTTCTCTCATTGTCATGATTTTCTATTCATTTTCCTCTGCCATACTGCAATTGTATCGGAAGAATGCTGATGAGAAAATAGTTACTGCAAGCACATGTCTTCCAGGCAGTCTTTTTCTGGCCAGGTGGGAGAGAGAATCATTAATTTCTTGAGGTTCTTGTTACCTGACTCACCGTTTCGTGAATCCTAGTCAGGCTGAATGACTGTATTTCCTTCTGGGCATGCTGATATTGCTGGAGATAACCATCCTGGCAAGATGCTTCAGCTCATCTCCAGTTAAAATACTTGTTATGGAAGTATTCTTAAACACAGCTGATTAATGAAGTTAGAAAAAACATTTTAATGCAGAGTGTGAAGGCTTGAAGCATTGGTGTTCCTCTCTGGGGAGGTGTGTGCAATCAGAAAGCATTCTGAATGCTAGCAATCCATCCCATTTTGTTTCCATTTGTTTTCTCTAATTTCCATCCTTTTTTAATGCTGGTTAGCTGAAATAAGTCCTCTTTCCCTTCTCTCTGCCATTCCCTCCCCCTTTATGGAATAGCCCATGACACGTGCCTGTAAAGTGGCTTCTTGGGAATTTGCAAGTCTTTGAATGTGTTATCTGATTAAAGGGATGTATGTGTCTTTAATTCTCGTCTGCAGTTTCACCTTTGACCCCATCTGTTAAAGTGGAGAGGAGTTGAGAGTCAGCAAAGTCCCAGATTCAACCCAGATAACCTGCACTGTGCACATTTGAATGCTTTAACTCTTTGGTTGCCCCTGAAAAATACATGGTTAATTGACAGGTTTTATTGGAAAATGTGGAGGGTCCAGTGTGAGACAGGTGAATTATTTGTTTTGTTGATATGCTTAAGGTAGGATAATGTAGTCCTGGCTTTACTTTTCCTATTAAAGAAGAAGTGAACATATAGTTGCATGGCACAAACAGGTATAATGTCTTGCTATGCGTGTAATTTTGGTTTTGGTTTGTTGTTTTTTTTTTTTCCAATGGACCAGTTTCTTGCTTATGGAACAGGAGTGAAAGTTCAAACCCCACTTCTATTGTACGTACTTCCTTTTGGAATAGGAAGCTGAATCACATGGTTGGAAATGATGTTGCAGTTTTGAATGGGATTTATAGATAGCCCTGACAGTAGAAATCTTTACGTTGAAAGATTGAAGTAGATGACACGTCATTTACATTTTTTTTTGCTAATATTGTGCTTTTTCTGCAGGACAGCATGATTATGGCATTTTCTGTGCTTTAGAGATACACAGCCTAAGTGATTAGAATATCTCAGTACATTTGGATCTGTGGGTGTTTTCGTCTTTCCTCCAGTCATTTTTTTCCCTAGCTTTCAACACTCTTAATAAATTGAAGGCTTTTTCAATACCCCAGATTTATCCCTGTTCTCTGAAAGCTAGAGCCAAATTCTTCCCCCACTTACATCTGTTCAACTCTGGTGGTTTCACTTATGCTATGTGGCTGTAACAATGCAGAATTTGTCCTAATCTGCCCTTTCTTTTTCAGTGGAGAATATGCACATGCAAAGTGTACATGAACACACGTGAACTGCAAATAGAAAAAACATATGTATTTTGTGTGTGTGTGTGTGTGTGTACAAATAGATAAATGGCACACAGATAGGTTCGATAGTATATCTACTGTACATAATATTGTAAATGGTATCTTGCTGTGCTGGAATCTAGGCAATATGAGTTCAGTACTAAAGTGTTCAAGTTGCACCTGAGCTGGCTGGAGCCTGCCAGCCTCTGCAAGCCCACTGAGAGCATCTGTCTCGCCACCACCTTGCTCACGCTGTGTCCTCTGCAGGCTCTCCGATTCTTCCGACTATGAGCATAAATCATCCACCTGTCAGGAGCTCTAGCTGCCTGGATTATGCAATGCCTGCCTTCATTTGGAGATGGTGTGAGCAGAAGATTGCGGCAAATGGTTTGCATTCATTTTAATGCTGTTCCCGCATCTCTTCTGCTTTAATGAGGGTTCAGGGTGGTGACGACTCCCTGAGACAATGAAAGTCCTGGAGACCCAAGCTTTCTTTGTACATTTGTATGGCCTAGTTTAGATTTTTTTTATTTGCTTTTTTTCTTCTGTCCCTTTCTTTCTTTCCCCACCCCCCAAAGAAATGAATGGCTTGAAAATTGAGGCAGAGAACTGGTACTGCACAAAGCCAGCTGTCCGTAGCTCTGCTTTTTGGCCTTGTGATACTTCCCTCCAGCTGAGCAATGAAGAATTTAAAAATCAGTCATGTTTAATGTTGATTGTCCATTTGTGCTGTCCAAAGCTGCATAATGCCTAGTTGCCTTCACTTAAATGTGTAAAAATCCTGCCTTTGTATTTTATTCAGTTACAGGTATATTGGATTACATGATCAAGTGTGGCATACCATGTTATATATTCAAAATCCAAGATACAGCTCCACTGTATTAAGGTCTACTCATACTAAAAAAAACAAACAAACAAACCAACCAACAGAAAAGCCCTGGCTTCCAGTAAAATTGTCTTATTTCAGCTTTTTAGACCTGAATTAATCCAATTCCACATTCACTCATAATTGTAATCATGAATTATGGGCAGAATAAATATAAATATTTGTTAATCTTTGTAAACAGAAAAAAACCAAGAAGGTTATGAGACAAAAGCAGAGAAAGTTCTTTCAAAGGCAGCTGTTGAGGGTGGTGAATAGGTGCAGATAAGTTGCACATTCACACCTGTAGTAATTGTGTCCATAACTTCAAACAAATCCCACCAGATTCTTGCAGGTACAGCCTTTAGACTGTAGCCTTACATGATTGTCAGCCTCATGTTCTTACTGGCCTGAAAAACACTAGGTGGTACTAACAGCAAAATGCTTAATTTTCTCACTCTTCAGTAGTTAGCAGGGGAAATCCATGTTCGGTATCCTAACATTACAGGTTCACTATTTTTCACAAATATTTGAGGAAACAAACTTGTTTAATAATTTTGAAACACATTCAGCTTGTGCAGCATCATTTTCCTGCAGAGAATGTGTGATGAGCTTGTCAACAATCTTTTCAGAGAGTATTTATTTTAAGTTTTAGAGAAGTCCTGTGATATAGGCAGTAAATATCCCCATTTTACAGCATTTCATCTACGACAGAACAAGTTGCTTAGTAAAAATCACATGTAGTGTTAGAGGCACAGCTAGAAGTGGAACTTGTGCTCTGAGGTTGATGTGTCTTTCAGCCTGGGACTTCAAAGTCCAGCTGTGTCCACCCCATTCTCACCCAGTGACTGAAAGAGAGAAAGGTTTATTGCTTGTTGGTTTGTGGTTTTACATTTCTCTTTTTAACAGTTCCCTTCACATGTGTACTCCTCAATCAGCTACTGATGAAAAGAATCGTAAAAGGTGAAGTCAAATTAAGGCCAGCTTTTGTCAACAGGGCAAATAAAGGACTCTATTTCAATGCACCTCTATATTTCCTGTTGATATTAATGCAAGATGCTTACACACATGCAGAGGAATTTTTGTTGCCAAAACAATTTAAATTTTTCTCTTGGTGAAAGTTTCCCCAGCTGACGACTTCCACTGGTGGCAGCTGAATGTGGAATAGGAAGTGTGTGGAATATACACTCTTGAATTGTAACAGTAGTTGAGAGCTCTGCCTGTGTCTACATTCTCCTCCCTTGATCTGAAAGCCAGAGAATTTCGTACAACCTGGTCATACTTAACTAGGACCACACAGAGCAAGGGAGATTTTTTAATAAGCTGTTTGGGAAAGAGTGAAGACCTTAACGAATGAAATGTGTAGACTTTGAGATCTTTACTGTGAGCCTCATTTGCTTCTGGTAGCAAGCTAACCTCCAGTGCCATTCCCTCCCCCCTCCAGCTTTAATTTGATGGAAGGCCAGCAGTACTGCAGTTTTATGCAAAGTCTCCAGTGAACTCAAAAAAGATTATTATTTCTCACTTTGTCTTTACAGATAACTTTAAAATTTTATGCGTCAGAACGCAGGATTATCTGAAGACACAAATGCAACACAACACTGACAAAATCAGTTGAAAAATCTCACTCTTTTAGCTATGAAGAAATTAGATTTATCATCAGAAAAACATTCTCTTTTCATTTTCTGAAAGGTGCTTTTTGACAGACCCTTTGCAGTGGACGTCATGCTCACAAAACATGCTGTCACAGGGCTATTTGAATATGGTGACAGGCTCATTATCATGTTGAAGACAACTGACAACACTGCAGACTAGAAATGGACAGGCTTGCCAATCAGCTGTTGAAAGGATTGCAGTTGAAATAGAGGTTTTTTTTGTTCTGAGAACAGTAGTACAAATTGACTACATTAATTCTTTTTATTATAGTTGCATACACTGTAGTTAAGGGTCCGTCACTGTTTCCATTATAAATCCCTGTTTTCAAGGGTTTATTAGTAGACCATAAAAAATGGTTCCTGTTGAAATTTTGCATTAAACATATATATTACCCCAACAGAATAAAATTTCTGTGGTAACTGTGTGGAGGAGGGAGGGCAGAGAGGAGGGATTGACTGACTTTTAGCTGAAAATTGCATAAAGCTGAATGCATTATTATTTTTATAGCACCTTAGATGTCCAAGAGTTTTATAGACAGGTTTGTGCCTCAGGAATTTACAATTTCAGGATGCAGTGCTGCCAACACTTATTATGGGATGGGATTTTCCTGGTAGTTTCATTGGAATTAGTAAAACACCAAACCTTATCTGCAGCAGTAGGTATTAGCAGATTCAGGCTGAGTAGTCAAACAAACTTGAAGAGATTTTTTTTGTCTTTTCTTGGACCTTAAAAATAGTGAGGTTGGGGTTTTTTTTGTTTTAATAATTACCTAGAATGTTAAATGATAATCTGAGAATCAGGAAATTTTGCATATATAACGATAATCCAATTTGAAATGATTCCACCAATATACTCAAGGTATGTGAAGTGAGGATATCGGTGGAATTTATCTGCTTTAATCCAAAGTGGCAGTCCTGGGATATCCTACTCACCATTTAACTGTGGTATTTCCTAGGTGCTGGAGTTCATACCGCTGTAGTTTCTATAGTGCGCTTAAAATTTCTGTAGCCATCTACAGTGGCATACACCTGTGCAAACACAGGAATGTCTGTGTTTTGACAGGTCTGAACAGCTTACTAGTTATCTTCTGTTTAACTCTGGAACCAGAGATGTTCCTCTGAGTCCCGTGAGAGCTTGATCTGGCAGGCACACCGTTCTCAGAGCACACCGTCACACCTCAACAGACTGATTTGAAACACGGCGTCCACAGTTGCTTCCTTCTGTAATGTACTGGTGATCCCACTGACATGCCTCAGCAACCTAAGGCATGCTGTCCAGGATGGGGAAAGGGAAAGATGATGTTTCTGCACCCAGGAAGATTCCTCTTTTTTTGTCCCCAGCTTTGCCATAACATTTAGAGTCATGTTTTCTAAGAGAGATATCCAGGTTTGCTGGAGAAAAGGCATAATGGCCTACCTTCCTACAGAAATAGGAATCTGAGGCCAAGAATATGGAATGGAGTAAGGCATTTCCAGGAAACCTGGAAGTATAGGTCTGAAAGTTAGTTGTAAATTGACTGTATAAACTAAAGGTGTCACCAATATGTGTATGTTGGCTCATTTACATTCTGCCCTGAGATGCCTAACTTGCCCCATGCTTCGTACAGGGAGCCTGGATCTCCATTCAGGTTCCAGCTCTGTTTGGTGGGTCAGGTGGAAGAAGCTGGTCACTGTGGTACATAGGAGGTGTATATCTTTTTGGTTAAGTATGAAGTGAGATATTGAAATAGAAAAAGACCACATGTAGACCCCTCAGTTATTAAATTCATTTGCCACACAGTATGAATCTTTAATACATTCACTAAATACTCTGTGTGAGGCTGATCCAGAAAGAAGACACAGTTTTGCTTAGTGTATTTTGCTGAAAGCTTACAAGGAAAAATAATTTTACTTTGTAGTTCCCTGGCTTCGAACATTTTCAGGCTTAATTGATGCTCATTTGATTACTTGATTTCAAAGCACAGTCAATTAGGTTAATGCATATCACTGTTCTCACAACTACGGTGATTGCAAAATTGTGAACGTAAAAATGGAAGTCACTTCTGAAAATTAAGTCTGCAGTCCCATTTGCAAAGTCAGAACTCTGACTCTCATGGGTTACAACAGTACAGAACAGAGGACTATATTGTCATATTGCCTGAGCTATTATAATATATCAGGTCAATTGTATGCATACTAAAAATCTTTGCAATATTTACTGCTTCTCTGTTGATGTCAGTCATCTGTTCCTAGGAGGGAACTTACTGAAGATCTATCAACTAATGCAGGATGTTGAACCTAAAAAGTAGTGTTTAGTGGCAAATTGTCAAGGAAGAATTTTGTCTTTCCATGAAATCATGGCTCCATTGAAGTTAGCAGCCAAGCTGCTGTTGATCTGGGGGCAGATGGGAATAAGTAATTCTAGTGGTTAAATTGGATGATTGGAATCAAGACCAATTTCCATTCCAGAACAAGTCACTTCTACTTAGTATGCCTCCAGCAAAAATATAATAGATACAATAATATGGAGCTATCTCACCTGCATGTTTTGAGGCTTATTGAATTAATATTTATGGAACACTTCAAGATTCTTTGATAGAAAGTGCTATATAGCTGCATACTATTACAATAAAGTCCTGAAAAGCAAATCAATCTGGAGTTAGTCTTATCTCATCCAGTTATAACTAACTACTGGAGCTGTCTATCATGATAGAGAGAGAAAAAAAAAAAGCTAGAAACGAACAATAAGTATTAACCCCCACACACACACAATTACTTGAAAAACTTTGGGCTTAATATTTCAGTTGACTTTTAGTTTTTGTTGTGATGAGCCCATTTTTAATACATTCCCCTCTAGATTCTTAGTTGAAACTAAGCATAACATAGGAACTTCTGTGTGGCTTAGGAGAGTAAATTCATATTTCCCTCTTATGCTGTTCATAAATTGTTTCACAGAACACCTGGTCTACTAGATACATACATAGCATTATCTTTGAATCATTGATTCCAATGATTCCATGTTTAAACAAATATTATTAATTCATTGATATGGGGTTTTTTGTTGGCTAAGTATTTTGTATTTGCTTTGGAAAAGAAAACAAGTATTCTTACCATTAAAAACTGCATTGATTTGAAGTGAGCTACTCGTAAGGATGGACTAATTACCTAAGTTTTCTTTTCATCAGTCAAACTCTCATTACCGTAAACACCCATCTGAAAAGTTAGCGAAAGTCCTGAACAGCAATCTTTAAAGAGAGTATTATAAACAACACAGCACTGAAAAAACCCCCACCCCAAATGTATGTGTACTGAAGAGATGGTTGAATAAAATTATTCGTATCATGCGAACAAAGCAGCTTATCAAGTGTGTAACTTCATTTTGCCTATCATCAAGTGAAGGAAGAAAACTCTGAAATCTAGGCTATGAAGCCTGGAGGATATTGGTGTTTTAGCAAAACAACGCAGGCATGGAATATTCTTTTTCCCCAGGACTGACCTAGTAAATTGTGCAAGCACCAGGAGAAATTTTGCCACCTGTCCCTTATAATCAAGGCTGGTCCCTTACTTAGTCTCATTTCAGTGATATAATTAAATGACACCATTTTCCCATTTATGTTTCATGAACACGCTGCCAGAATCCTATAGTCTTTTCCAGGTACCCAGGAATGTGACTTAATTTGTTTCATCTAAAGCCAAAAAAATAATCATTTGAACATGGTCCCTTGTCCTAATAGCTAACCCAGCATGGTGTATTAGAATACTATTGTTGCAGCATTCATTGCAAAAATCAATAATCCACTAGATGGAGCAGAATAGAAATGTAAAAACTGAGTTAAGTCGGATATTTTAAGAGACAGAATTAAGTATCAAAGGGGCAGAACTCGGTCAAAACAGCAGAAAAATGCAACAGTAGTATTTTTGCAGTGTGTAGTTCTAGCAAATCAGCCAGCTTTATGGTCATTCATGGATTAATGTTGCAATCCTCCTTTGAGGTTCTCTATTTTTCTCTAAGTGATAAAATGAGGATCAGTCTCTGCTCTAGAAAAGGTGATGATGAGAAAACGTTGGAGAACAAAGATCTACCTAGGAAAAAGAAATTTTTTTTCGTTTCCTAAATCAAAGATTATTTTTTTCATTGGAGAAAGAAGAATAAGACAATCAGAGAGAGTAATCATAAGATTAGGAGTCACGTAGATGGAAAAAAAAGAAAAGTAAGTTCATCATCATTGCCAAGTTCATGTCATTTGTTTTGAATCTCTTGAACCTTTAAAATAGCACTTGAAAGCCCATTATATATTGGAAAACAGCAAGATGAGCATTTCTAACTATGCTATCATTTCCATCCGCCTCCCTCCATGTGGTTATCAATATGAGTGTTGTTAGGAAAGACAAAAATGTACCTAGAATCATGGAAAATTCAGCATTGCATTCAGATAGTATTCTATAAAAATATGTAAAAAAAAGTCAGAGTTTTTCGTTTATGATTTGGTATTGGTGAATATTGTGAAATGTGGATAACAGTCCTTGGGTTTTTTTAAAGTTTCTGCAACATTCTGAAGTCATGGTCTGTAGACAGAATAAATTGCGAGTGTGAACATATCTTGGTACATTTTTTAGTTAGTGACTTTTTTTATTCCTCTCTATCCATCTATAGCAAAGTCAAATTGCAAACTTTACTGAAACCTTCAGGTTGCATGCTGAAAAGCAAAAGAGATGCAAAGTCTAGTTTTAGACTTCGATGTGCCTTTGTTTAGAAGAAAAAGGGAGAAATCAAGCGAAAAGAGGGATGAATCTAATTGATTGTCTTCTGAATAAACAAGTCTAAACCAATACTATATTGAAACTTGTGCACTATATGAAAAGTTCAAGCACTGCATGGGTATTTGCATATAATTAGGATTTTTTTTCAGGTGTTTAATCAGCTGAATCTCCCTTAAATTTTAAGCTGTTTGAAACTGGTTTTGCCAGCAGCAGACATCTATGTATAGTGGTTATTTTCCAGAAGTTGTTACTCATTATTTCCTGGATAAACTGAATTGTTATGAACATGTAGATATTGGGTGTGAAATCACAGCCTTTTTTTTATATAAATGATCCTTATATTAATACACCCTTCTGCAGGAACATGATGTTGATGACAATCATGTTAGCAAGTAGATTGAAGATGGCAGACCGGGCTCCAGCAGCACACTTAAGTCACAAATAAGATTCTACTGCAGGTGTACATTAGGCATGACTTAAAGCCTGCTCGTTCTGTTTTAGGCCTCCTGTGAAAAGGAGTGGCCATATGCTGATATGAAGTGGTTGTTTGATGGGAACACATATGGGAAAGATGCTTAGTGCTGAAGTTACATACCTTGCAAACAGAAGGAAAGTTATAGCCAGTGTTTCATGGAAACAGCTATCAAATTTGGCTTGCTGACATCTGTAAATGGGCTTCTTTGTTGTCTAAGCAAGGCTTTGAACCCAGATCTTCAGAGATGAAAGCCTCAGGCATTAACCATTGCAATATCTCACCCTCAGCTTTGTGTGTAATAAAATGCTTAGATAGATGCAGGTGAACTTTATTTGCTTAATATTGATTGTTGTGCCTTCTTTTAAAAAAGAATTGTAGGAATTTTGATAAAGGAATTTAAAAGTTGTCCATTCCCATAGTATCTTCTGAATATTTCTGTGTATCTGAATTATAATGGATAGGCTTCCAACAGAATATATGTGGAGATTATATTTTCTTTTTTAAATTTTTTTTTCTTCTGAATAGGAACTTGTAACAACTAAAAGCTTCCCGTTCTCATCTTTAGCTGACCCCCAGTGTTTTGGTGTATTATGGCAGTGTAGTCTGCAGTTTTTTCTTTCTCTAGAAAGGATACTTAAATCAAATTCTGATTTTGATGATGTAAAGTAGCCATTCTATGCTACTGCACAACATCGCTGTAATTTGTCTTGCTGGATTTCTCCCCGCGCTTACTGTTTTTTTTCCATATATGATTGATTTGTGAAATATCTTGAGATTTGCTGTTGCTACAAAAAGTAGCAGGTGTTAACGTTTATAATCATGCATGCACTTCGTGAAAATAAGTCCAAATTCCTTACATTATAAGATGTCTATTCTCTTTCCTCTTCTCCTTCTCCCTTTCCTCTTGCAACACAAGTATTAGTTTTGTCCATCAGCAGTGATTTCTTTATTTCTTCCAAGCGTTCACATACACATTTACTTCAAATCAATACAGTATGTATAGGATGAGTATCAGTTTTCTCTGAAATACCAGTTTTGGTCATAATGGCTGATAATAATCAATTTTTCTTAAAAGTGTAAAGCTGTTCTGCTTCAGTTGGTTTGAACCAATTCATCATCATGAGCCCATGGATTACAGTCCACAAAGGTCTTTGTGTAATACAGTCTTTAGTTAATGCTTCTCTCTTTCTTGTTCCCTATGTTGGCCAGACACCAAGAACCTTCTCAGGTCATGTTGGGACAGGATCTCCAAATGAGCCAGGAACTGTGAAGGAGAATTGTCCAAGTGCTTTAAAATAAAAAAAAAAGAAGTGTCATCTTGGTGCCACTGGTTGGCACACAGTGTAATCTATCTCTCTTCAACTACCATTTTCTCTTATTCTTCATTTTACAAGAATTAGTACATGAGCCTGAACCCTTTTCTTTAAAATATTCCTCCTTCCCTTCTCTCTTCTCCCAAGGGCATCTGTGTTAGGACACTGTTGTTCAAAAACTGTGAATGCCCATGGTCTGGTCTCATGTTACTGAAGTACAGAAGCTGTCCATGCTCAGCATGTCTGAGGCAGAGTAATTTCAATCTCAGTTTTATCCTTTCTCTGTCCGGCAGTTTTGATGCACACAGGGGTTTAAGGTCCACGAGTGGTTTTAGTGGGGACAGGATGAAGAAGATCGTTGGCTGTAACAAGCTTGGGCCGTAAGTGAAGCACCAGTTTTGTGAGTGTGGAAAGGTTGTAAAACCCTCTGAGCTCTCTTTTTCCTCTGTGTTGGGCGCAAGGAAAAGATTTTGTCTGTATTGAGGGAAGATTAGAGAAAGAGAGAGTTCTTTGTCTAAAGAACAAGAGGGCAATAACCAGTTAGTCACTTTTATGCTATTAGTGTGAAGTGTTTATTGCTGAACCGTGGTGTTTTACCCATTGTCTACCGTGCGATAAAGTAGGTTGCAGATGGCTTTGTCACACCCAGGCTTGGGAAAGGACAAATGAATCTCAGTGAAATTAATTTGTGTCTTCTCCTCAGTTTGCAGAACAAAGTTGCAAATTGAGTCATAACTGATGATGTAGGGCAGATTCAGCTCTTTGCAAGTGTACGTTTGCTAGAGGATGCCAAGGACAGCATGGAAGCTTAAGCACATAATTCTACACCAGGAGTAGTGGCAAAGTATTCACTGGAGTACAGAAAAGACTCAGTGTGGCATCCTTTGTTGACAAGTGCTCACAAAATAACTTTTGTTGAAGTTATCAAGATAGGAAGATGAAGGGGGCTCATTGGCCTTGCAGAGAGCATCGGGAATGAACAAAGCAGTGACAGCCAATTAAAAAAAAAAAAAAAAAAAAAGAAAAAGCCATGTGTTAAGCAATTTTGATTTATATGAGTACAGGCTGTGAACTTGTTTAGAATGTTTCCATGCAACTAATTAGAGAAATGTTTCCTGAACATTTTTGTTCAGTTCTCAGGAGAGGCCTATTTTTTTAAGGAGTTCAAAATTTTGTGAAAGTGCAGTTTTAACCAGTAGTTTAAAAATACCTATAAAACCGAAGGGGAACAATGTTAAAAAGAGGAAAATAAAGCACTTGAAAAGATGGTGAGACTGAATGTTCTGATGGGATTGTCCTAAGAAAATGGAAAATGCCTCATTTGGAAAAATGTTTTGTAAAACTATGCCATCATGTACTGAGTTCTGTAATACTGTTTTGTGGGTTTATTTGTGTGGTTGCATGTGTTTTATTAGCTTTGCAGTGCTTGAAAGTCCTGCTCAGGATTATCTTGTTAGAAGAGAGAAGTTAGTTTTAAATTGCAAAACTAATAGACCCCATTGAAGAAGTAAATCTTAAATAGCAGCCAACTTGCTTTCAAAGGGATAGTCTGTAGTAAAAGAGAAGTGTTCAAAAGAAGCATTTCCAGGTAAATATTTGTTTGCATATTACTGGTTATGTGCAAGTGGTGAAAGAGGAATTAAAAATCAAATATGTGTGGCAAATAAGCTACCCTGTGCAATATGGTTGAGGGTCCTGTGCTTAGAAGGCTCTTTTGCAGAAATAAGAAGTATGTCCAAAGTTGTTAAACTTTTTGTAAGCATGAGTACTTCACCTGTTCTATTGTGCATGTGTACTGATAAAGAAAACCCTGAGGCTTGTTTTAACTGGTGTTTAATTTCAATCTCACATTAAATTCAAACTCAGTTTACTATACTACACGTTATATAATGGGCTAAATAGAAAGAGAATAGTACTAGGTAATCTTTTTTTAGAATTATTGTTCTAATACCCTGACTTGTCCATCAAATGTTAATGGCTATTGTCTCTTGTACAACAATAACCATACACTTGAATTATTTTGTGATGCAATACATACATACATTAAATTTTGCACCGTTTTAACAATATGAATTTTTTAAGTATTAAAATCACAATAGTTAATTATCAATGCCATTAACCGGCAGTATTGATTTACTGTGCAAATTTAGTTATAAATTAGCCCAATCCATAATTCATTGAACCCTTGCGAAAATGTTGAGACTTCTGTGACTAGACCTGACAGATGAGAAATCTTCCCACATTTTTCTTTTGATTAGTTTTAGTTGTTACGCAATTTTGTTAGAGTAGTGACGCTTTCACACAGAGCTTTGTATTTTTGTTTTTATTGAGTTTGACATAGGAAAGCACAGGCTACCCCACCAACGTGAGAACTGGAAATTAAATAGGTGTGTCTCTATTCATTCCACAGCCAGAAGGAATGAGCAGTAAGCTAGCAGTACCCTTGCCAAAATAAGTAACAAGTACAGAAGTTTCAGCAGGAGTAGAAAATATCAGTTGCAGAATTCAGGACTGAAATAGTATTGATTGCATTTAAAATACGTAAGAACCGAACCATTATATTGCAGTTGGACATTATCTCCTTTAATTCAGTTTCCTCCTTTCGTTCACCCATGTAATTTTTGGTAGTAAGGCTTCACCATGCCCAGTAGAAGTTGAGAAACTGACTTATCCTCACCTGAAATATTTCTGGAGTGATGAACAAGGTGCTAATGATGCCAATGCTTATGACAGGTGTTCCTACCCTGTGCTGAATAGCCATCATTCAGATGGTTTGCCCAAGCAGTGTGTTTGTGGACCGCTGCTAAAAACAATTTCATTCCCAGACCATTGGACTTCTTACATTCTAATTTTGGCCATATAGGAGGGTTACTTAAATGTAGAGATAACATTAATCTTTCAGTAGCAACAAGTGCTGGCTGTGGTTAAGACCAGGAGCTTAGCATTCCTCTAATCAAAATGTTGTTGCTGGACATGAGTAATACAGTATGTGATCATTTCTGAACGTTAAATCTAACCTGGATTGGGTTCAGTTCTGCTACACGATACCATGTTGCTTCACATGGCAGTGTTCTGCCCCTTTGGTCCTTGAAGATATGGGACAGCAATTAGCAAGTACCTCATTTAATTGGCAGGAGTTCATATAGTATCAGCCCCCGTGCCCTCATGATGCTTGCGTAAATAAGTGTTTCTATTTCTGTAGACAGTAGGCATTTGGATTTTTTTTTTTTTATACAATATAACTGCCTGGGCTTAGTGTTACAAATCATGAAACATTTTGTTTATGCATTATAAATAGTGATATCTATTTATAAATCAAAGGCACTGTGTTCTCGCTCTATTCCTAGGAGGTCTTTGGTTGTGTTAGCATTACCCACACACGTGCTTCCATTTTGTTGCCCGGGAAGCTAAATAGAAATACATGACTCTTAGCTGGCCTCATTAATGAAACAATAGATACAGGTTGGGTGCAGAATCTGAAGGAGCCAGTGAAAAAACATAATAAGCAGCAAGGGGAAAAAAAGAAACCCCAACAAACTGAACATATTTTAAATTATTAAAAAATGTTATTCATGGGAAGCAGCATAGGGTTTTATTTAGGGAGGTGGAAGGAAAACCCTGAGGTAGTAGAGGATTCCTGAAGGGTGGAGAACAGTTTATCTCTATACCGCATAGTCATATGGGGGCAATTTATTCTCATCTTGGAGGAACAGGAAATATTTTAAAGTTAATAATATTTCTGCCACCCTTCTCTCCCCTCCTATCATGCTTACAGTCAAAGGTGAAAGCCTACCTTACATCCCCAGTGACTGGTACAGAATCTACATCAGAAGCAAAGAGATGAGGGAAGGAAGAAGAGTGGAATGAGATCAGCTCTGTGGTTTGCGACAGCCTATAAAACTAGAACAGCCTTTACAAAAAACTGGAGCTGAATAGAACACATAAAAAGCTAGACATCGCCTCTAAACGTGGGCCAGTTGGCCATCCTGTGCTGTGGTTGTCATTACAATAAGATATTTTGCTGCAAATGAACAGATGATTTTCTAATACGGTCATATGTACGAACAGTAGAGAAACATTTGTTGCTGTTTCTTTCAAGCTCTGTGGATGGAGTTTATCACCGTGTGACAATCCTTGGCCCAGTGATCTTGCCGTTTGAAAGAAACTGTAGATTCTAGTGCAAAGAAGTTGCTGGAGTAACTGGTATTAATGGATGTTTTGTTGCACTCCCCCCTCACTGCAAATTGAAAAATATATCTTCTGCTCAAGTACTTTCAGCTCAGCTCGTACCTTGCTCATCTGGGTAATGTAGTATTAGCCCTAATACTGAATTCGAAGTAAAGAGTTCCCCTAGATAGTTAATAGCACGAAAAATGATGTAGTAAGCAGAAACACTGCTCTTGCTTTGTTGTGTTACAGCTTTATTTCTGAGCCCACTGCTGTAGAGGGGTTTTTCTGCATACCCTATCCCTGCAGGCACCCTGTAGCGGCACTTCCTTTCCGAGAGCGTGCGTTCAATTGCCCAACACAGCTGTAGGCAGAAGCTATTGCAGACGCCTCCAATGTGCTCCTGACATAATAGACCTGGTGACTTGGGGCCTCGCAGAGCTCTGTTTAGGGTGAAGTGCCGTTTTGCTGCCTATGTAAACCATATACATGACCGCTCCCACCCCCCCAAGTCTGTGTCAGATGGCTGCAGAGACCCTGCCTTTAATAGGCAAGGTTAGGAGGATAGAGTGTGGCACATGGGCTGAGTCTTCCTTTTTATAAATCGGTAACAATAGGGTGTTGACAGGCCTTGAAGCCTAGACAGGCTACGAGGGTCATCACGATAAGGAGGGATTAGTGTATATAATTTGCCAAATATGGTGCCAGCCACTAGCTGAGTTTTTCTGCACACGGCAGATTATCTACACTAGCTTCGTGGCATGCACCTTAGCTGCTGACTATATTTATTAGCAAATTTATTGCTGCTTCCAGTTTAAGAACTACATCCTAAACAGGGAATGCATGCAAACATGATGAAAGAAGTTGTGGTTTACATTTTGACTTGAGGACAAAATGTGTGTACAGCATGTGCTGTATAAGCCTTAAGTATAAATACTTTCCATTGTACCGTATCGGTTTTTCCCCTAAGATTTTCACTTGAGAGATTTTGTATGCATCTTCATTCTTTGTAAATAAAGCTGTTTCTAACTTAATTCCCTGGAGGGTATAGTTATCCTGCCCAAAGATCAATGGTCAACAGAAAATATAAAGAGCCCCTAGATCAGATCTTTGACTGCTTTGTGGTAGATAGCTAAACTGCCCACCTTAAAACATTAAGAGAACGATAATGCTGTAAATTCTTGGCTGTGGTGAAGAAGAACTTGTTAACCCCAAAGTTACTGGAAATGGATATGGTCAAACTCTAACAACATTGCTGTGTTGTAAACTGTATTTATTCCTTAAAAGAAAATCAGGAATAGAGGGATTTAGTAAATTCTTGCAAGTATTCTCCAAATCAGATTTTCACTGACTATGTTAATTTGCAGTTTTGGGTAGAGTTCATACTTTTGATCTTCCAGCTGATACTATGCCAGTTTATAGCAATTTGTACAAATGCTTAGAAATGAGTGCACGTGCAATTACTTTTTTTAAAATTTATGTTTACCTGAGGGTTTTATTTATTAGGATGGCAGTTTCTTTAAGGATGCCACAGTCCCTTTGTGCTTCCTTTCTCAGTACCTGGATAAGCTCCCCCGGTAAACAAAAGACCCAGCGTAAATAAAATTTTGCAAGTCATTCAAGGGTGCAGCAAAAGACAGAATTGACTTTTTAGACCATTTCTAGAACAAACTCTCTCAAGGCCTTTTTTCTGCTCACAGGAACACTTCCCACTGCACTGGAACTGACAAGACTGTATGCATTACTTTATTTTGATACTGACATTTAAACAATAAAATAAAGCCATTTAAAACAAATAGTGGTGCTTCAAGTGTCTGAGCTGTCAAGATATCAAATTATATAACTTGGAAAAATCAGAATTCATTGTTAATGGTATGCACTTAACACAAAGGGTCGCTGGAGTACTAACCAGATATATATTCAGCTACCATGTTGGAGCTAACAGGCTATATTCCTTTAGATAGAATTGACTATATTCACTTAAATGGACTTGACTCTAGTACAATCACTGTATTCAAATGTCAAAAAAAAGAGAAAGAGGATGTCACGTAGGGTCACAAATTATGTTGGATTTTGACAGATTGTAGCCTTGCTTTACAAGAGCAGTAACATCTCATTTGTCACCGTTTGATCTGTAAGTGCGGGAATGAGAGCGGAAGGCCCTCCATCTCCACCGCAATTTAATCGCTCTGAGGCCGACAGTGGCAGCTAAAGCCACCTGCCCATGCACTGTACTGCTGATCTGTTTTAATTTAATCGTCCGTCAGCTGGGATGAAAGCATAAATCGTCTCCCTTTGATCTGCAAACGGTGTGGTTTTTTTGTAAAGCATGGTGCAGAATCAGGGAGACAGTTTTCACATTTAGTGCAACATAGACAACATGGGCTTGAAAAGCTTGTAAGTGATATTTCACTGTAGTAGTGAAGCAAGAAGTTGCTCTTTTTGTAAATTGATAGGAAACAGCGTAAGGCTTTTATTTTAAAAAAAATATCATAGAGGAGGCTACTGATTTAATAATGTGTTAATTATTCAAGTTTGGAAAGCCAGCGTCTACTCTTAAATAACTTAAACATCTTTAAAACTCTGAAGAACCTTCAATCGCTTTGCTTACAAAACAAGAAATAAAATTATTTGGCAATAACACTGGGTAATTCTTTGAACTGTCAGCTGTATACTGAGCATGTTATTTAGTTATATTACGGCATGTAAATGGAAAAGGGAAGGTCTTTACAAAACAAACAAACAAAATCTGCCTTCTCCAGTGGAAAAGTTTGCTGTTTCGTGGTATTTTTGGAAGTTTTGTTGAAGGTCAAAATATTATTTGTACATCAGATATGGTTGGGAAGCCAAACCTTACTTTGACGTGTACACCCTTTCATGGAAAGGACCGCATGAATACAATCGAAAGTGTAGCGGTAACATTTGGACAGAACCTTTCTCATTATTATGTTGTCTTACAGAGTAGCTAGTGAGAATAAAAGAAACTGGTTTCTACATCCCACTTCTCCCTCTTGGCCCTTTCTCCCAACCTTTAATGGCTTCCTCTTTCAGGCTCATGCCTTTCTTAGGTTTCGCACTTGACCTCTCGCATGAGGTACATCATTCGTGATTTGGATGTGGTACATTTGTGTTGGGAACCACCTGCTTCAGCTCCTTGTCAGTTCAGGCTGGGCCTTCCAGTGCTTCAGTCTTTAAAGGTGAAGCAGGACAGCAGTAGAATGCTCACTGCTCAACTCTGAGAACTTTGACTGACCCCATTAACTTTCATCAAATGCACCGTCTTCTCTCCCTTTCTTACCCTTAAAGCTTTAGGGACTGTATTTCCAGTTCAAATTCCCGTTTGCCAAAGTGAAAATTGAAATCTCACAAACCCTTCCCAAAATTTGTTGGGAAACCTGGAGAGTTGCATGTATTCTCTGCAATGTCATTTTTCTGGCTGGGATTGAAGGTATGTACAGCCTACTGAGATGTATGAATATCTTTCCATTAGTGCTGAGACTAGACTGTGACTTCCCTATTGGGAGAAGATTTTTTTGTGGTCAGATGTCAAGTAAAAAATGCAGTGTGTTTTCTTGACTTCCCAGAGAGCAGAGAACACAAACCACGCCTTGTAAGAATCCCTTGGTTTTGAGTGACTAATCATATTTTATTTACCAAACAATCTCGCAACATTTTATTTGGGAAGGTTTTCTGTCTCCATTATTTGTAGCAGAATTTTATTATTTGGCAAAGGACTCTGTCTTGGGATAAAGAAATGTTTATGCTTTCTCTGTAAAATTCCATTCAGCCTATGCTGGAATACAAATAGTGAAAAATTGCCTTTGTTCTTCTTTTGCTTTCATTCCTCATGAAAATTTTTTCAGGCTGACAATATAATAAATAATTACGGAGTTGTGGTAGCCCTGGAATGGGGAGACAGAGGGAACCATATTGCTCTCAACACAGATTCAGCTTAGGGAGCAACTAAGGCCCTGACTCCTTTGAGAGCACTGGTTTGGTCTAAAACAAATAAACAATTTTTCTTGGGGAAAGAAGAAGAAAGAGAGCAGAGAAAAACCTTATTCTTATCCCCAAAATTGACCTCTGGACTGCCCCAGATCCCTCGGTCATGAGCTCACTCAGCACGAGACCAGGGAAAGACAAATGGGCCAGACTATTCCTAGCGCTGCTAACTGACCCTTTCTCATCCCTGAGTTTTGAGCCAAGCTAAGATGAAAAGTAATCCTCCAGTAACACTCAGTGGTTCTGTTCTGAAATTTAAATGGTAAGAGGTTGCTCATAAAGCACATGAAAGAGAAGCACTTTTGTGCTTGCAAATATGTTGTATCTTCCTCAGTTTCAAAAATGCATCTGGAATGTCATATGTGTTCAGGCTAGTAGCAACATACAGCAAAAGGATATTAATTTATATCAATCAAAACTGAGCATTATTTGCCTAATTTTCTGTATAAAGTCTGAAGCAAAAGAAAGCAGAAATTAAGGTTGGATGAACTATGATCAGTTCTGATCATATAATCATAGAATCAACTGGGTTGGAAAAGACCTCTGAGATCATCAAGTCCAACCCTTGATCCAACACTGCCATGGTTACCAGACCATGGCACTAAGTGCTACATCCAGTCTCATCTTAAAAACCTCCAGGGATGGTGAATCCACCTCCTGCCTGGGCAGCTCATTCCAATGTCTGATTACTCTCTCTGTAAAGAGTTTCTTTCTAATATCCAACCTAAACCTCTCCTGGCAGAGCTTGAGACCGTGCCCTCTTGTCTTACTGATAGCTGCCTGGGAGAAGAGACCGACCCCCACCTGGCTACAACCTCATTTCAGGGAGTCGTAGAGTGATGTGGTGTCTGCTGAGCCTCCTCTTCTCCAGGCTAAACAACCCCAGCTCCCTCAGCCTCTCCTCACAGGACTTGTGTTCAAGTCCCTTCACCAGCC
>JAWMRA010000113.1:20319973-20360855 GCA_035584735.1 Pseudotriccus pelzelni
TCAGCCTCCTGTCAATCAGCACCCCCAGGTCCCTTTCTGCCTGGCTGCTCTCCAGCCACTCTGTCCCCAGCCTGTAGTGCTGCAGGGGGTTGTTGTGGCCAAAGTGCAGGAGTGATGTTTTCTAACTTCTGACTTCTTGCCTTTGCAGACCAAACTTCGGGATGTCTATGCAGTGTTTGTAACTGTAAGGGGTTTTAAATTGAATAACGAAGTGCATAGATGCTTGTACCCTGCGTAGTGTAAATTATGGTGATGGTTATCTTAAGTCGTGTGTAGGTAATGATAACACAGATGGCATAAATGTCATATAGCCCTATACTGAACTGTCATCTAATCATTCCTAGGAAGGTTTATTTAAATGTACTTAAATAAAAGCAGTCTATAGTAGCAAAGGATGAAAAATTAGTTTTCATACTAAATTTTTATCTGAGATAAAATTACTTTGCAAGTTTGAATAGCTTATTTTCCCTAAATAGAAAAGATTTTTAGCAAAATTTAGTCTTCACAGTGATACTTCATGTGCATGGGGCAATGCTCCACTGAACTTGTGATTGAAAGAATAAATTAGCTCTTCATTTTTGAGTATTGATAAACAAAAGGCCTAGTTTTGAGTCCCATTGCAGTAACGGGCAACACCATCACTGAGCTACTGATTACAGGATGAACTTTGTAGTACTAAACAAAAACATCCTGAAAGATATTCCCAAGAATATCTTATTCTATCTTTGTGAAAGATGATGTCAGTCTAGTTTTGTATCCCCTTCACACATCCAGTCCTTTTCCCTCTTACTATTTTGGGTGTTTTTTATTAGCTTTTCTGTTGGAATTCTGAACTCCATTACACTGCAGTCAGATAAGTACAAATATAAACCACACCATGCTGCTATCAATACAGTCCTCTCTTAAAACTCCAGCACATACAACAAACAGAGATAACTCCCTCCTGATAATGTCCTTGTATCTACTTAGACTAAGTAGTGTAATGAAAGTGAAGGCAAAGACACAAATGGTATACAACATATGATAGGTTTGTGGAAAGTGCAGTAACAACTGATGAGTTGGGAGAAAGCCATTCAAGAGTATTGCTAGTTATTTATAGGCTCTCAAGAGTCCATTCATTGGAGTTGTATTTGTGATGTTTATATTGGTTTTGCCTTCGTGTATTCTTGCATTCATTCATGCTCTCGATTCGTCCGTGTCGATGTCACTCTCGGCAGCAGTCACCAGGAATTCCCTCTTGTTGCAAAAAGCAGGAGCAGTAATAGGAAGAATACGGTTGTGATACCCTGGTGGCGAAATGATATTAATGTGTGGATGGCAGTTAGCACTCCTGTTTTTCGGTGTTTTGTTTACTGCTTGAGGTGTATTGCTTATATCTGTTTACACATCCTTCTTCAAAGTGTGTGCAGTTCAGTGTACATGGCGGGTTGTGGTGGCACCGTTATGTGCTGAGTTCTACATGTACATGTACACATACACAGGTCAAACCACCTGCCGTCTCCTTGTGGCACACCTACAGCTGTAGCTTTAGACCTTTCAGAAGTGTGTTGCGTATTATTGGGAAGCGCGTTTGGTTCCATGCTATGAATGGGAGCAGAGAGTAGGTACCCTGTGGTGCCACTTGAGCCAGGTAACCATTTCTGTGATTTCTTACTGTTAAGAGGGACAGGATTCAATGACTCAAGTTGTTCAGTGCTACATATAAAAGGCCAGTTGTTTTATAGCTGAAAAATTAGAGGAACAGTTAACTTCTTTTCTGATACTTTTCTTAATGGTTTGTAAAGTGGACACACACATTTGCACACATCTGTCACGGAATAATGTGAATTACACATTCAGGAGGTCTCCATGATCTAAATGGCATTATTAAATATTTACCATAACTATATAGACCATGGCAGCCAGAAATTTATTACGGGTACAAATAATTTTTCAGCCTGTCTGTTCTTAAGACAAAAGCAATAAAGCAAGCTATTATTTAAATTGATAAAAGATGCAAACACAGCTTTACTGGGTTTCTAGATTCACAGTAAAAGAATAAATATTTCATCAGTGATACTAATTAAAGATTGGTCTAAGATTTATCCGTGTCTTGTACTTCAAATACCTATCAGGCCTGTTTAGGAAAAGTTACATTTGTAGTACAGTCCACTGGTTGAAAAAAAAAATTCCATGAAGCACACTTTACCAGATAATGATAGTTTTATTAGCCTTTGCTTAGTGAGCTGTTACCAAAGAATTCAAGAAATGAGTTTCTGGTAGAAAAAAATTGAGTAAGAATTAATTTTTTAAAAAACTCAGATATTTACAATGACAAATATTATATCAGGGCAAAACTGTTAGAAAACAACCATTTTATTAATTAATTTCCCTGTGGATAATGGATATACACTGAGCTATGGAAATAGATAAAGATCTCAACAGGACAAGCAAAAATTTAGGAAAAGCCTAGTGGTAATATCTTGCACCCTTTATTATAACTTCCAGTTAAGAAAATAGCGGAGCCTAGAAATATATTTTTGTAGTGGCACTTTCTAAATTAGAAACCTGGGGTTTCCCTTATTTGGTCAGGTTGGAAAAAATCTGTAATTCTGATACGTTGTTTGCATCAGAGATCGAATAACTGATTCTTTCAAGACAAAACATTCAAGTAACATCCTTGTGCAGATGATATTTGGAAAGTGGGTCAATATTTTTTCCAAATATTCTTTCTCTGGCAAGTTGGTAAGGCATATTCCACTGTTTTACTTACCTAGTCTTAATTCTGGCCCCTTCTTCTGCAAGTGGTCTCAATTCACCAAACGACTGCAGAATTTGGCCCAAAACGTATTGAGGTCAGATAGTAGCTTGAAGAAAAAGCTGCAAGTGCTTTTCTATGTTATGTACCTGGAAACCTTTTGTAAGTCCTCTTTTTCTGTCTCAGACGTAAGATTTTTTTTTTAATGAGCTTCAACTGAATTTTTTATTTCAGAACTAAAATAATAAATACAATGACTGAAGCTCTTTCAAGCTATGAGAATGTGTTTTGTTTTCAATTTCTTTCTTTTTCCATATCAGTAAAAATTCTTTTGTTTTAAGAATTTAAATACAGCCACAATCTGATTGAGATATTAATGAGGAATTTAGTTTTGAAAATGGTTTCAGGAGACCCAAATAGATACACAGATCAGTCCCGGAATTTATTTAAAAAGAAATTACTCCTCTCTGTTACAGGGAAGAAGATTCAGAAGTTATGTTAAAGCCTCTTCTTCCCTGAATGCTTTATTCAGATTATACTTGTTTTATATGATTTTCATTAATGAAAGATTGAATAACTGCTAGTTTAAACCGTGTCTTTAGTGACCTCCACAAACTTAAGTTCCTGCATGTATTCACCATAAATTCATATTTAAATTTCAAATTAGCAAAATAAACAGTTTCCTTCAGATAAATAGCTGATTTTGTTCCTCTCATGTTACATTAATATTAGTATTATGGAGTCTTCTGTACCCTTGCTTTACTTCCTGACTAGCTGATAATTGGGTTGGCAGAGTATACCTGGGGTCATCTTGTTTAGCTTATCTGCACAGGAGAAAGAGTGGCAAATAATAAGGGAAAGCAGCAATAAAATAGTGGGGAAAAAAATGAAAGGAAGATTTAATCTTTGACCAATTTGAAACATATCCTAGAGAATCCATGGAGAAAAAGATAAAGTGTGACTATGAGTAAGTTAACTAAACACATTACAGAGTGTGAGAGCAAATGGAGTTAGTCCATTGTACATGTTTAATTTCCTATTAGTCTCTGGCGTTTACTACTCCAGTCTGAGTTGGGGCATCTGTAAATTCAGTTAAATACAGTGCATTGTCTAAACATATCACAGCTCCAATCAGTCACCCGGGCTGCTGATAAGAAGCCTCTTGTATTATTGAATCTACAATAGGGAGGCTCTGCAGGCACAAAGATAACAGCTAGGTATTTCACTTTAAGTATGAGAAAAAGCAGTGACTCGCCTTTGCTGCTCCAGCTCTGACATTTATTACTACTCCCTGATTTGTTTTATACTACTGATGTGAATTTGGTTTCAAGTGCTTTATATCTCTTCTTATTCCTAACTGAAGACCTCTATCTGGAAACAGTAAGGAAAAACAAGTCAACCAAAGTCAACTTTTCATGGTATTACATATACAGGAGCAACTTGAGCACTTTCTAGTGCTTTAAGAAAGTCTCCTTCTTTCATCCCTAAAGGATGAAACAGAGGTTTTTGTTTATTCTTGCAATATTTTGTTCCTTTTAAATTGAAGGAATTCCAATGATGTCACTTTAGAAATCAGGCTACTCTAGAGGAAGTGAATCTGGCCATAACAGTTGGGGGTTTAGGCTTTCTGAGTGTTTTAATAGATCTTTCCATAGAACCCTTGAGTTAGAAAGAAAATACGTTCTATCAGCAGATACCACTGCAGATAGAAGTACTCTGGTGGCATGTGCAGACTGTTACATATAGAAAGAAACTGTGGATAAATACGGGATTGATAGTGACTGTCTTTCAGGGTCCTTTATGTTTCTCAATTTAGCAATGTCTTTTTAGTCATAAATTTTTGGCAGACTTCAGGAGTTTAGGATGAAAATTCCTCTGCCCAGACATACGCTCGTATACCTTATTTTCCGTAACAGATGTATGTTTTAATAGTGATATATTATTACAATCAATTATTATTATTATACCAAGAATACATACACACAGCAAATCTGTATATAGTGTAGACTATTTTTTATATTGTACCGTATCATAAATTATGTAACTTTATATACTATTTATTTACTCATAAGCTACATTATATTTAAAAATAAGGAAAACTGATCCTGAAATATAATGGCAGATAGTTTCCTATTGTTTCCGCCTCCTAGATTTGTACCTATTTTATACTGTGGTTAATATATTTAAGTTTGTTTTGCCTGAGCCCTCAGTTATAACTGGTTTATTATAAGTTTTATTTCTGCTGCCATCTGAGAGATAACCGCATAAAGTTCAGTTTCCTACTGGGTGCTACACAAATAAAATTCCTAAAGGAAATAGCCTGAAGATCAAAATAACCTCAAGCCCCTCAGCGAGATCCCCAGTAAGCGCCAAACCAAAACAAACACGGAAAATGCTAAGATTTGCTTCTGTCCTTTGAACCAAGACATTGCAGAATGTTACGTAGATGCAGGTTCTGAAGCAAGTTGGTGCTTTGTTTTGCTGGGTGAAAACCAGGTCTGATGAAGGTCATTCAGCATCTTGTCTCTTTGACGGCTCGTAGCAGAGTTCCTGGTAGCAAATACATCATGGCTCTCTATGTAATTAAGATTCAGCAAAAATTCAGCAAATTTAAGGCTATTTTTAACTTTCTGCATAAGCCTAAATCCTCCCTGTGTTCAACTGAAGACAGTTAAAAGGCACTCTTGAGTTGGTTTGTATGTTCAAGAATGTCAACTGATGGGCTCCTAAAGGAATACCATGTGGTCATCCACTGTAGAGAGGCAGTTGTAGTAATACATATTCTGGAGGACAGGGATATTAGGGATAGGAAGGACTTACTTATAATAGGAAACAAAAATGCTGCAAAGCCTTTTCCTGGGCATTTTAAAATTAAGGATATGTAGTATTGCAGCTTTTCTCTCTCCTCCCTTCCAGCTTTTAAATAAAATGCTTGCAATTATTACAAGATTTTTTTGGTTTGTACCACAGATTATTTGCAAAGCTGGTGTTTATTTGTGTTTGTAAGATCACAGAACTGGGCTTTATTGTTTCTGATATAGTGAGCATCAAAGGTATGGCTAACGTGGCAGGCTAGCACATTGCGCATAGCGTTAAAGGGACACCTAATTCAAGAGTGAAGCTTTCTGCAGCCAAACATAGACATAAAAGGAAGAAAGCAGCTAAAGGAGATGGCAGGTAGGAAAATTGCAAAGGGGAAAGAGCTACCAGTTGATAAAAACAAAGTCAAGAGTGATGGTGAGGCTGCAAAAACCAGTATGTGCATACATGCTAGATTATAAAATTGCTTCCAATAGACAAAAATTCGAGGTACTGCCATTCCTTTAGCAAAACCTCTTCATTTTCAGAAAAAAAATGTATATCACTTCTCTACATGGGTATAGCCCGTTGTGCATACCGATACTGATCAGCAGGGATCTCTCAAGTGAGATCTGCAGGCATGAAGGAGGGATTGCATTTACTTTAATCAAAAGTTGAAATTACCAGGGAAAGCCACGGTGGATATTTATTTAATGAGAATCCACATTGCCAAACCAGTGTCCAGATTTCAGTGCCAGGATTTTATTATCCAGCATGTTACAGGTTGGTTACAAACGTATGTCAGGATTGTTTGGAAAGCTTGTGAAATGTCTGTCTGGACTGGCCTCCAGGAGTTACCTATCAGGTGACTCCTAAATTTTTACAGACATCTATGTATTTGGCCTTGCTGCTGGAGTTGTCCCTGGCTCAAAGCAATGGAATGGGACAGTCTGTTTCCTGAGAGTCAGAAAAATAAGAGACGTCTGTGTCACACAGATACACACTGAGGCTCTGTGCGCAAAAAAGCCGTACTGCTCTACCACTCACTTCTGTACAGTTACTCCCTACGATTATTAAGGTGACTGTGAAACAACCTTAATGCAACTGTTGAACCTCCACTGAACTCAGACTGGTAAGTGGAAACTTCTCTAGAGGCTTCCTTCTCACAGTGAAGTGGAATAGTAACAGTCTGTGCTTTGGCCCAGTTCCAGGATGAATGTTATGTGTTGCAGTTTTTCATTGAGCATTTCATATGACATCAGAAATTTGTAATTAAAATGTAATGCTGCTCATTTATCAGTATAAAGCATAAGTACTTTTTTTACTAGTTGATAATTACCTGTAAAATTCTTCGACTAATCACAATCTTTAGAATAGGCTTTTGTGAGAACAAAATTAATTGTAGGGGGTACAAGAGGGAAGGAGAAATAAAATTTTGTTTCTCCTTTTGTAAGCAAATCAAGGGTCAAATGGACTGGATCTCTCTTCTCTTAAAAGACAGTATATGGGATCTGAATAACCAGTTGTTCTTCAGGTAATATAACTGATCTTTTTTTTTTCAAGTCCAAGATCTTTTTCTTCCCTAAGAGATGGCCTATAACTAGGTATTAGCAGTTTGAGGAAGGTTAAATTGCTCTTTCATAGATTAGGATTTGTTAACAGATGCGGTTATTGGTACTGTGTGCTTTTCTAATCCCTCTTCACTATTGGTGCATCTCCAACCCTACCAGTTTAATTAACATTGAAATTCTCGTATTATTTTGGTGTGCTGATTACAGGCAAAGACTAAGTGGAAGTCAGTTTGGCATCCCAAGAGACTTCAGTGTTAACAATGCAGGGAGATTTTTTTTCCTATTTCTCCCCCTTCCTGAACTCCAGATAAGCAGTAGGCCCCAGTTAGATTTCATTACTATCACGCACTCTTCATGGTCATCTTTTAATATTTGAAAGGATCATTTGTTAACTGGAAATGGTCAATTTTTTTTTCTTTGGCTTTTGAAATATAATTTTCAATTTTTAATTTGATTCATTTAGATGAAATCATTAATCAGGGTTGAAACTGAGTTAATTTTCTGGAAAATAAATGAGGTTGTTAGAGTGAACGTTATTAAGTGGGCTCTTTGCACGAAAGGGATAATAGCTGAAAATATGGAAGACTTTGAGAACTATAGCAGTTGAGGGATGAAAAACAGAAAGGGTTTTTTTTCCAGCTAAGTGCAGTAATTTTTTAAAGAAAGCTAGGCATAGGAGGAATATTTCAGAACTATCATTATTAAAATAACTGTTACAGAGTAAATAAGTTAAATATATGTGACTTAAAATCTGCAGAGCCAGGTGGTGATTTTAAAAAATGTTCTTCTATTTTTACAAACAATGTGCTTCCTCCTAAAGCTCAGTATTTGCTATTCCAAGCAATGCCCACTTGATTTTTGAGACAGAAAAACATTATTCTTAGTAGTTCAGCAGAGGTACAGCTATCCAGGTAGAAAGCAAGCTTCAGTAGACAGGGAGTACAGGCCACTAAACCATTTTTTTCAGTCTGACCCAAATTCAGCTACTGGCCTTGAGAGGGTTCTGTTTGCTTTTTCTCTGGACTTTACTGAATGATACAAAGTGATTAAGATAGCCAGCAAAATCTCTTATAAACACAAACCAAAGAACAAGGGATTGGAGTAGACAGACAACATCCTAGATTTACCGTTCAAGTTTATTTCAGTTAACTACAACATTTGTTTTGCATTGTTTCCTAATGTCATCTACTTTCTGCTAATCTGCTGTTTAAAGCATTGGTTTGTTGGTTTAGGGGTTTTTTTTTCCCCAGAAGGTAGGGCTGCCTCCTCTGTTCTAACAGAACAGAGAAGAATTTCTTTCCTTCAAGTGTTCCAGTCTTTGCTCAAGAGTTATCATAACACTAAGCACTTAGTGGCCTTCGGTCAAAATTTCTGATGGAGCATTACAAGTCTGTTTAGGTTTTCTCTAGTGCCTGTGTGCTTGTTAAGCACCATTTTGAAATCTATTACTGTCAATGAATGATAGAAATTGCAGGTGCCTTAGTCAATAAGATATTTCCTTGTAGGAGTTTTTTAACTGCCCCGTCCAACAAGATATTAAATGCTGCAGAGGGAAACAGGAGTATGTGCCACAAAAAGAGACTTCTCAAATGGAGAAGGGTGAAAATGTTTCTGCAGTGGAACAGAAAGTCACATGGAAATTAAAACTGTTCTGGACTGTAGTTATTTTACTTTTGTGAGTACCTTTCCATGATAAACGAAGAGAGACAGTAATAATCTAACTTGGGTTAAGCTTGAAATATACTCTTCTTATAAAAATTTAAATCTTATGGAGCACGAGTTCACTTTTCCTTCCCCTTAAGAAGGGACAAACAGCAGCAAACTAATGTGAATCCTGGCAGACACAGAATTTGAGTTTGAATATTCTCTCTGCTAATGGTGTGAACTACAGAATGATAACTATAGGCTTTGAAATGTCCAAAATAGTATTTGAAAGGTGGTTATTTTAAGACTGAGCAGAACAAATCTTGATTTACAATTTCATTTTCAGTTACATCATCATGATGTAATGAATCACAGTGATGTAACAGCCTCAAGTGAATAGAATGCAGCAGGTTAATCCAAATCAGCAGCTCTTTGCTACAAATATTCTTGGGCAATGCCAACTAGTTTTGAACTACGTGAAGAAAGTACCTTTCTTCTGGAATAAGAGAAGGTCCTGAAGTCCCTACACATGATTAAGACCAGTCGTTTGTAATCAATTAGTCAATTGCAATTAGTTACTACTAATGGCTTTTGTATCCAGCTTGCATTGTAGACCCTACCTGCTAATAGGAACAGATTAGTGTCTCAGCCAGGGAGGCTGGAGGTCCCAGTTCTTAATAATAAAGTTTATTATTAAGAATTGTAGGTTTCTGATAGTATTATGTAGATGCTGTGAGAGTACAAAGGGGGCCTGCTAGATCTCAGTAACTTAGTTCTGCACCTTTGAAGTCAATAAACTGCTATAAGTAGCAGAAGCAGGACCGTGCCAGTGCTGTGCCATGAACTTCTTTACAAATCTATCCTGCATACACACCTTTGGGTTTAATAGTATTGTAGTGTATTTTGGGATGCAGAGGCTATTTCTCACAGGATATATATACAGAACTTCTGAAAATCATTCAGATTTTAAATTAGGTTTTAAGAGGTTCACATTGAGAAAACATTTGTTGTTTCTGCATGACTTGTAGTTTTCCTGCTTGATTTGGTTATTAACAGTGGCTGTTTGTCTCAAACTTCTACAAAAACTTCACAGAGTCATGGTCCCTCCCACACGTCAGACTCTTAGATTCCTAAGTGAGTAAGGTTTGCATAAAGTAGCTTCCTAACCAAGGTGTTTCATTTGATACTCATGAATATAAAATCACTGCATTCGATACTCATGAATATAAAATATCTTGTGGTGGTAGTAGGCACGAGGAAGCATGAAGATGGGAGCAGGGCAAAAAGATGGCAAGCGTTGCCTGATTGGTGTGTAAAGAAGAACCCACTGGTCAAGCTGAGCATGTATGGATGGCATGGTTACTAAACAACGCTTTGCAATTTGCTTGGAGGCAGTTTTTCTCAGGTGACTTTGCTACCGGCTGTGATTTCAGAAGTTGGTTCTGTGAACCCAAATCAGACCATCTCCCACTCCCAGTAATAAAAGACCAGCAAATAATTTTTATTTGAGTGGATTTTGAACCAGGTGTTAGATGGTGGGAATACCTGTGCCCTGAGCCACTGCTCACTCCTTTTTCCACCTGGCCAACTGCAGCTGATAGAGATGCAAAGTATTTTAAGGGGTGGACAGTTAATTTGCTTTGTTCCTAAGGACATATTATCAGTAAACTTTTAAAAATACAACAAATTTTTGTAGCCACTAGAAACTAAGTAGCTATCTGGTAGAATGAATTTCATGCATAAAATCTGACAGCAGGGGAAGTACTTGTGAAAGTTTGTTTTTCTTTCATGCCGCCTTATTGTGCAGCAAACAGTGCCAGCAGTGAGACATTCACGAAATAGTTAGGATGTCACTGAATGAAACATGTCAATTCAGGTTTGGCCCGAGCCATTCTGTACTCAGTTGCAAACATATGCCACTGATTGCAAAAAATTTTAATTTATTTGCTGTTTGGATAAGGAAGCTGAAGCTGTGATTCACATGTTTTTGAACTGAGTGCACTGGGATGGGATAACCATCTGTCCTGTAAGTGAGATGCTCAGCTATGTGTGGCTATTGATAGTAACATGGGTTACTGGCTAGCAGGCTTATCTAAGCAGTTGCCAAAGGTTTAAGAGTACACAAATAAAAATGAGTTAAAGTGACCATTTTTAAGGGACTTCTGAAGCTTTTAAAGAAAAGCAGGGTTTGTGAGTGCAGTAGTCCTGCTTCAAGTTCCTTATTTCAAGCTAAGCTTACCAATTTAATTTTAATCCCTTTCAAACGCCTTGGTCATGCTTTGAAGATAGCAAACCGCCCCCTCAAGCTCTGAAGCTGAGCAGTGGCCCTTTTTGTTTCCACAAGCTGAAAATAAAGTGTTCGCATGAGCTCATTTACAGAGAGTAGAGTTGGCAGCCTTATCAGGAGAGGAGAAAAGAGCTCTGAAGATGAAAAGCTATCGCTGTGACAGAAGTCTTTATTAGGTTGGGCAGTAATGGAACGTAGTGTACACGGGATAAAGTGATGGCTACCTAGAGCATTTAGGGAAAACCAGAAGAGTAATAACATTTTATGTTGTTCTTAGGATGGCTTCTTTGGTGATCCCTCTGGCCTAGGAATATTTGGAGTGAAAAGGAGACTGTGTAAACAGAGTACTGTCTGTACAATCAACAGCCTCTGCTGGTCACAAAGAAGAGTGAGTCAGAAAAAGGAAAAGTAAAGATGAGTCATTATGTAGTTTTGTAATTACTCAGCATTCCCCGTTGTGGCAGCCTTCTACTCTAGAATTTGCTAGGAGACAGACTGTGATTGAAAATCCCTTTATCCAGTTTCACACATACGTCAAATCCCATTTACAACAATTATTTCTGTTGTTGAAATTCACGTATTTCAGGATAATTTTTCATATAATACAGATGCTAAATGAAATAAGTATGTTAAGATAATACTTTAGTATTATATATATAATATATAAAAAATATAATTATCTATGAGGGTACAACACTTGATTTTTTCAGCATCCTCCTGTGAGGTACTTCTTTTGCGTTCAAGGTGAGATGGCACTTTTCTGTGAGTTTCCACAAAGAATCTCTATATTGTTGTCACAAGTTTTGTTTGTAGTGGTTAAAAAGACTTTATACAATGAGCAACTGATCACTTAAGCCCATTGAAGTTAGAGGAATTTCTGTCATTCCATTCTCTTTCTGTAGGTTGGGACTGTAATGTGTGACACGTACTACACAAGCAGCAGTTACGCCGCTGATGCCTTCTTAGCCTATAGTGAGCAAGGCTATGAATTTCCCAAATCTCATCCCAGGTGTTTGCCAAGGATGTGTGGAACATCTTGTTTAGTGTAGCAGGCAGTAGTATTGCACGGACCTGTGTTCAGCAAGTGTTGTGCAGCCAGCCTTGTGCTCCTGTTCATTAGGACAAGGAGGGGTAGAGTGTCAGTTCCAACCGATGCCTGCCAAAGCCATGTTTCCCATACCTGGGAAACAGCTTGTCATTTGGGTGTACATACATCCATGGATATGGGAAGATCCTCCAAAAGCCCCTTCACTCAGCAACTGCTGATTGCAGTTGTGTTTGGAAATTGTATTTGGAAAAACAGTTTGTATCTGAGGCTTGTCTTATCCTTAAGAGTTATTCTTGTGAGTTCAAAATGCTGTGTTAATATTGTTTCGGGGGCCTAAGGAGTTTTAACTTGGGCATAAGTCTTTGTTTGCTTTTTCTATATTTATTTTGTCTATGTGAACTAACTGATCTGAATTTGGTTTCATGGACTCCTTTTCTCCCGGCTGAATGCAGTGGCAAAACTTCTGCTGACTTTAATGGGAGTAGGAGTAGAACTTACTGTTATGATAGAAAAGATCAGCTTTATATTGATAATAAACTGTTTAATTCCACTAATCTTCTCCCCATCATTGACAGCCTATATGGCTTGTTGTTTTTACATCAGAATTTTTTACTGTTTGTTTGTTAGATTTCCTTCTTCATTAAAGATTGTATCTTCTTACCAACCCAGGATTAAAGTCAGGGTGACCTTTTTGTATGTAACAATGTCTTCATAACCTAAACCCATTAGAATTAGTGGTACAGCTAAAAGAAATGGATAGTTACTTATTTCTGTTGTTCTTATAAATTTCATGGCTGCTATGAAATTCAGATAGAGACCTGTATTGCTTTTATAGGTATCTCTGCCCCCCCGTAAAACAAAAAAGCTTTGCTTGAAGTCTTGAATTGCCTACTTTAATGCCTTTAAACAATAGACCTATTTTTTCATTTAATTAAAACAGTAAAAGTTGTGCCTCAGCCATACAGATTGACAGAGGACTGTAATTGATTTGGCTCATTTCTCTTTTTTTTATCACAATTAACAATAAAATGCAGTGCATTCTCCTGGAGAAATAACTGAGTAAAAAACAACGAAAAGGAAAGATAGATGGCACTAATACTGGTTACATTAGTTAGGAGGATATGTTGAATATTATGCTGTGAAAAGTCTGCAACTGGGCTTTTAGTGGCATGGGAGCTTCAGTTGCAGTTTTCTCTGAGTCAAGACTGCAGGCAGTTGTTCAACAAGAAAACTGTATAAAATCATCTGATTTTAATAACAGATCTTTGTGCAGTGAAACATGGCACTGATCTTTGAGTCCTCAGGTAAGCTTCTCATAATAAAGTGTGATGGAAAACCTCCTTATGAAAGATAGACTTAGCAATTTTTTCCTGGACTGTGTCAAGATCCCATATTTGAGTGGAGAAAAAGCACCACTGTTTATTGGCCCTATATCCAAATTAAATTTTCGAAGTTTTGTCTACAATTGTACATCAAAACTGAAAGGGAGGGAGAACCGCAAGCCAACTGACCTTTTTACATGAGGTTCTTGCATCTTTGTAATAGTTTTGTTCCTTCACTGTGCATACGTTTTTGCAAAAAAGCAGTTAGTCTGGTTCCTCACATTAATAATGTAAGTTGAAACTAGCACTAAATAATCCAGGGTTTTTTTGTGGTATCTATTGATGAATGAAAAGGACATGAAGGAATTCTTTGTCTCACCCTGGCTATTCTCAGTGGAGGAATTACTAGCCTAGCCATTGATCTTTGCCATTGGAAGGATTGACTGTGTTGCAATTGCATGTAATAAGATACATTTTCTGTCCTGATTTTTCAACTGACATAGTTTTACACTTCTTAAAATCAAATAATATGCATTAACCAGTTTGGCATTGTACTTTTGTGAATCACCATTCATTTCGTGATTCATGACGTGTGAGAGGTATTTAGAAAACATTGGATTATGGCCCAGTTCAGCAGCAAGAGCCCAAGATGAGCAGGTAAATGTCTGCTCACTGTGAGTTGTGTTGGTTCACGTAGCTGCCAACACGGGCAGAATTTCTGTAGCAATACTTCAGACCTCATGTGCATAACAGTTAACCTGTTTGTTTGTTTGTTTAGTGTTGAGAAGTGTGTTCATGAAGTATGTTCAGCTTTTATTTTCACTTCCTTTTCAAAGCTCAGCACATTGCGCCTTCCTTTCTTATGCATGTGCTGCCAAAGGAGGATTGTCTCTAGATAAATTATGCCCTCTCTTTCTTAAACAAGATTAAAGAGCTTCTTCGGATGTTAAGTATAGTATCCAGCACTTGAAATCCCAGTCTGTTTAGCTCACTGTGACAATTGCCAGCTCCGTGGAGTTTTGATGAGGGTTGTATACCTTAGTGGTACGATGTACTGCATGGTTTAAGAAATCTAAGGGATAGAGAGCTTTATTTGATGTTTAGTACTAAAGATGAAAATCCATTCCTAAGAGCAGAATCAGGAGAATTTCCTCCTCCTTTAATTAGATGGTTTTAAAAAGGAAGAAGTCCAGGTAGAGAATTTGAAACTTTGTTTTGATGCTGTTCTGTGGGAATGATTTTGAATAAGAAATGGACCACACTATTTTGAGCACTCAGAATCATGGAAGTCTGGCCCTGCATTTATTTGAGGTTAAGGAATTTTTTGACATGGAATTAGAGTAATCTTTGGTCTGTGGAGGTTATACTAAAATTCACTCTGAATGTGAAAAGGGCTAGACAGAGATAAGATTGTCAATTTAAATTTTGCAGTACATTCTCATTTTTTCCTTTTTTTTTGCTCATAATCTTAATTTAGACGTCCAGTTACCACTGAAACTCTGCTGAGTTGATGTATTTGGGAAATCTGCCCAAGTTTCCTATTAATCTACTGCTTAACTGCAAGTTAACCTAATTTCAAGTAATATGTAAATACCATCACTGAGAGAACAGCAGTCTCCACAAAAAGTTGGCACAGAGACATTTACTACACTGCCACTCTTTGTGGAGAGCTTGAAAAGAAGATCACTGAGCAATCTGAAAGGAAAGGCACAAGCTGGAGAGAATAATAAAGAGGTATCAATCCACCATACCACACCATCTCTGACACAATGGCATGACAGGAGGAAAATAACTTAACTCTGTAAAATAGGGAAAAGGCAGTAAAAAATGAATTGTGTTACAGTTTCTAAAACCTGCCTCAATTCAAGAAACAAATGCTCCTGAGCAGTGCCAAGGTGTACAATTTTCACATAAATCTCACGTGTCAGCAAATAGGAAACATGTAAAGTCTTAAGAAACAGTATCAGGAATATCAGATTTGTTAAAACCATTGAAATCACTGATTTAGAAAGGCCTTATCTACAATCCTAAAGGACTTCCTCATAGGATCCATCCTCAGTGCCATTTGTTTTGATTTTCTCCAATAAATGATATGGCTGACTGTTCTCAGATAACATATTTCCTATAACTGATGCAGAGCTTTGCAGGATATAAGCGTAATTAGAGGCGTGTTCTTCAATGGTCAGTTCTTTTCTTTTCTGCAGGTTAACTAAGTTAAAGCTTCAAGGGAGAATGTTTGAATCGGTTTCTTTCAAAAATACAAACAATATCTTATTCCTATTACATGATTATATAGTAATGCAGTAAAGTGTGCTCTCTTGTTCAGAACTCTCTGCATGTTTTTATACCATTCTTCTGCATATATCTAGTCCAGATTAAAATTAGTAGAAAAAAACCTTGAACATCTAAAAATAGATTCAAATTTGACCTCAGTATCAAAATACCTTCTATAACAAACAAACATGTTACAGAGGGAGGTTTTGATGCAAAAAGAAGGTTGTCAGGTCAAAGAGAGGGAAAGGAAAAGGTGGAAGAAACAGGTTTGTTTTGCTTAAATAACAGTTCTGTGTATAATTTTGGATCTTATGACAGTAGTGGGAAGATGCAGTGATGGGCAAAATCTAAACATGGAAAACTGAACCACACAGAGACTTTATTTGCCAGTATCTCTCCAGACCTTTACTTCTTGTGTTGTTTTCTGTACAGGATAAAAGAATGAGTAAATAATTTTGACTCTTAGCTTTTATTAATCATTAAGCAATGCAGTGTCATTGGTTTGAGTTACACTGTGTTGTGCAAAGCACACACAGCCTTTAGTGATCGTTCTCTCAAGAGTTCCTACTGGAGAAAGATAAGTTTACTCACTGCAGGATATTATGGATCTTGTCATCTCCTTTTCCTTTAAGCCTGTGTCTGTTTTCCTGATCACAGAGGTGACAGCAGTTACATTTTTTCATGGGGAACTCACAGAACCCAGGGAACTCGTCTACACTCAGGAACAATTCGACTGCCCTTTGTATCCAGTTAAGTTAGAACTTATGTGCATCTCTTTCTTGGTGCATGCTTTCTCAGATCAAGAGGAATGGATTAGTAATAAAAATTAATTCTGTGTATCTTTCTTTTTGATATAAGTTGTAGTTTCATAATCTGGCTTTCAAAGGAATAAAAAAAGCCTTAAAACTATATGATGATTATATTAAGACCCTTTCTGTTACTCATGACAATAGTATCAAGTAAATAATATTTTTCATGTGATTTATTTACACTTCATGTGACTATTTTAAGTTGTGATTGTCCTCCCTTGACCTAATAATTCAATTATATCATAACAAAGTTATATAAATATTTCAAGCAAAATCTTCTGTGAACTGGCCTGTATATTTAGATTATATAGACAGGAAAAGTATATTAAGAAAAAAAAACAACTAGGAAGTGAATGTTAAATTGCAGAACATTAGGAGAAATTTCGTTGAAATAATTGCTTCTGAAGGCAAGAGAACAGTATCCTTAGTAATTAAAAATTTTTGATGTTTCAATCAAAAAAGAAAACCAAGATGAAAGTAGAGCTAAACAAAATTCCCTGTTCAAATATGTCAGACGAACTTATACAGTAATAGGTGAAAGGGCACTACATATTTCATGGAAAGAGACATTGGAAAAGGTGCTGCATAATATGTCCAAGGCTCTTTCTGCAAGAAATTTTGGATTTCTGATAAAGATACAATATAATTCAATTACTACAGATTTTATTTTTTTTGTGAACTAGTACCATAGAGCCACAGAATCATAGAATATCCTGAGTTGGAAGGGACCCACAAAGATCATCAGAGTCCAACTCCTGGCCTTGCACAGGACACCCCAAGAATCACACCATGTGCCTGAGACTGCCATCCAAAAGCTTCTTGGACTCTGTCAGGCTTGTTGCTTTTTCTGCTTCCCTGGGGAGCCTCTTCCAGTGCCCAACCACCCTCTAGGTGGTGAACATTTACAATGATGAGAAGAGGCTTGGATGCTTAGAAATCACAAACACAATTTTGGATTGAAGTGTACATACCCTTCCTGGTCAAGTTGCACAAAAACTGTCCTTGCAAGAGGGTTATACATATTTGTTTGATTTGAGAGTGCTAGTTATAAATATCCTGAAATATTCTTCTAGATTTCTGTTTGTGGGTTTGTTTCATTAAGTTATTTTGTATGTAACCTTGCATCGTTTTGCTCAGTAAATTTGACTCTTGTTTTAGTCTTACTGTCTTTTAAACTGGATGTCACGGTCTGTTAGAATGTATAGCAATATGTTTAATGGAAAAAAGAAAGAAAGAAGGAGTCCAGTGTATGTGTTTTAATGTGGGCAAGAGAGCTTTTGGAGATAAAGCAGAAAACTTTGACAGCAACACAGTATTTGGGAAAAAATACAAAGCCAATGGAAGTGAACTGTTTGCTCTTCCTTCCCTCAGAAGTAGCTCTGGAGAAATGTACAGACTTCAGTAGAGATATACTAAATTTGCAGTGCACTGAGTGAGAAGACCTTGGTTTCCTGTTTAGAAATATTCTTTTCATGGCCCCTAGAAAAATAAAATATGTGCGTGTTTGGTAGTGCACATGGTTAATATTCCCACCAAGATCTTCATTCAGAAGGAGGGTAGACATATGTCAATTTAAATAGGCTCTGCTTGCCAGGAATCACTGACTTAAAACTTTTTTTTCCCCTTAAATTCTGCATCTGTTAAAATTCTATATAAAAATAATTTATGAGGAAATTTTATGCTTTATTTCTTCTTTTAAGTAACGTTTATGTAATTATGCTGCCCAATTACTTGTATTAACATACCCTTGTACACTTTGCAGTTTTTCTTCACAGCGGTTGCTATTACAATTTGAACAAAAATATTCTCCTCAGACAAGCATCTTTGTATAAAAGGCACTTGTAACAGGAAGAAACTGTTTCTTGTTAAAAAGGAATAATTCTTGTGACAACAATTGTTGACCTTTTTTCTCTTTCTTTTTGTTTTGTTTCGTTCATTTAGTCTGGCTAAAATTACATACATATTCATGTATTTTAATAAGAACAAAGCATTACTCTTGGATATTTTCCATAAATTTGTTCTCATAAGCAATTTGATAGACATCTACTATAGCTGTAATGGGGGAAGTTTGCAGTAAATCAGTCTGCCTGGTTCAGAAAACTAGAATTTATTAACCCATTTCCCAAAGGCCCAGCATTACCTATGAGATTAGAAGAAAATTGTCACTGTTTCTGTTTTAGAGCAGGGGCATTTTATAATGAGACTATATAGTCTAATTGTTGAAAATGTATCATGTTTTATTAAAGTGAAATCAATTTACGTCACAGTATTAATTGTAACATTGTGGGCAGTCAAAAAACCTGGAAAACACTGAGCGCATTGCAGTTATGTTTTTCAGCTGGGATTTTCTGCATTGGCTCTTCACCGTTACTGCTAACCGCAAAAGAATAGTCAATATGCTGGTTAACCAGTATGCTTCTGTATGGAAAGCTTCTATCAGCAGTATCAGTGAAGTTATATCAGTAGTAAACTTCCCATTAATTGCTCAATTTCTACCTTGAGATGAGATGCTGAGACCACAGACAGGATAACCTGTGACTCCAGTGTTCTGGGCAGACTGTCAGATTATGAGGCTGGCAGGATATATGAGCTAATGTATAAATCAGTTACGCCAGGGCATGAATGAAGTGTTAAGCGTGTTTGGGAGAATACTTAGGATTCAAAATGAAGAGTTAGATCTTTTTTCATTTCTAGCCCCCAAAACTTTGCCTGTACCTGTTAACTCCTTCGGTTTCATTTTCTTTTCCATTGCTGTATAAGGAAGAAAATCTGATACTTTCACATGTTGTAAACATCTACCCATATAATTCAATTTGAAGGACTGGAGCCTTCTCTTACAAATTTAAAAAACTTGAAAAAATTATGCCCTATTTTGCTCCTCACTTAACCTTAGCATGAGAACTTTCTGCTCAGTTTCATTTTCTGATACTCATATATGCACAATTCTTTGATAGCGGTATTCTCAGAATTACGGGAAAGGTTATACGCAAACAAAGAAAAAGACATTTTAAAAGGATTTGTTTGAATAATATTATATAAATAGGGAAATACCTATTTAAAAATGTAAAGGCTTTCAATTTTGACAGCATTATTTCAACCAGGTTTTCCACTGGCTCCTACAATATTTTCAGTACTCTGGAAAATGTTGGGACAAATGTATGTGTACTTTTTTTTATACGAACTCAGATACTTGGTATAAAATACGAATACTTATTTCTTGAATTCTGTGGCTGGAATTATGAGCCTCCACAGAGATCACTTGTAAAATCCCTTCCTGGCAAGTCCATTTGGAATGTTTTTACCTGCCACCTCCAGAAACCATAATATATGCAGAGAATGTACCGCCTTTTGTTTTGTTTTCACCTTTCAAAGCAGTGCTACAATACTAATAGGAAACAATTCCACCACATTGACATTTTACATAATTTTCTTTATTTTACTCTGCTGTGCCTCGATTTGATGCCCTCTAGCCACTTAATTTTGAAGTTTTAGTGTTGTTGAACAATCATTACTTTAACACAGTGCAAATAGTGAAGCAAAAAAACTTAGGTTTTTTCTTCCACATTAACTCTGAGATTTTCAGACAGAAGCAACACTGCACAGGAAAATGCTGTGATGTGCTATGTCAGTACCTTCCAGTCTGAATATATTAACCCAGATCACTGGGGTTTTTCCCTGCTTAAATAGCAGACAAAGACTCTGCTTTTTAAAATAAGCAGCTGCTCAGAGAAATCAGAAAGGGAGTAGAAACCAGGAATTTCAAATTCTTGATAGTCATAAAATGTGCCCACCTGTACTATGTATCATATAAGCCACTGTTGAACTTTACTCTTGTAGCAGATAGAATTGTAAGAAACAGAAAGTTACAGTACATGGACAGGAAGAGCAAAGTACACAAAGGCCATGTAATTTGCCAAAGGCACCTGAAACTAGTAATATAAGATCTTCTTTTATCTTGAAATTAGAATTATCCTGTAGTTGTACTGCAAGATTACTCTGAGATGCCAAATGACACCCTGCTGTGTAACTCGTATCTAATCCTGGAAAACATTTGCAAACAGAATAGCAAAACAGAAGACAAATTCCCATCTTTTGGCTGCAGAAATAAAGCCAAAAATTAAGAATATCTATCACATTTTCCAGGTCAAGCCTATATTTTCATATTAAGTCAATGCATAGGTTTAAAAGTATCCTATTTTGTTTAACATCAGACTGGCATATCCATTCATTAAATTGCTTTAGATATTCTAGCTTCCATTGCAGTCTTCTGTATAAGTAAAATTGATAAGGTGTACTTAGGCTATAAATTGTGATAAGGTATACTATTCCTAAAAATGTGTTAGATGCAACCAGAGAATGAGACGTGGTATAAACTTCTTGGGCTGTTTTCCTGTTGTGCCACCTGGCCTGGGTTCTACAGTGCCATAAAATAGCATGCAGAAGACAGGGGGAAGAAATTCAGAATTTTGCTATGCCTTTTGTGGGAGCTTGAAGGATAAAGTCTGAAATTGTAGTTCCACAAATATTTACTCTTTAAAAGAATAATTAAAAAACAGGGAAGAATTGCATAGTGTTTCATCAACAAAAACATAGTTCATAATTACTCAATACATAAATAGGAGAAAGACTGCAGAGAGAATATTGTTAAGGAATTGCTAAGAGAAAAGACAATGTCAAAATGGTGTTTTCATGAATAAGCGTTGTAGAAGTCCAAAATTCTATGAGAACACATATATTTGTACTAAGGCGCATTTAGATTCAACTGGCAATATAAAGCCACTTTAACCATGAAGTTAAGTCTCTCTTAATTTGCCAGATGAGTGCAATTTGGAAACTAAATTTTGCTCATCTTACTCTTGTACAGTTCCTCACAGAATGGCTGCTCCTTGAGAAAGATGAAAAAGATTTTGTGCCAAAGGAAAAGAAAAATAAAAAAAATCCCAACCTTAGGAATCATGTATGTTAGGATAAGAAACTTAATATGTCAGTGAAATTTTGCATCTGTTTTAAAGCTCTAGGATAGGATAATAAGAGGCATCATTTAGTTTACTCTGGTTCTGTTCCAGCAAAATGAAATCACTTCCTGTAGATAGAAATCCTAATTCTAAGCACGTTATTTCTCGGTCCCAGTAGAATCGATATGATTTTGTATAACTGTTTCAAGTCGCACTATTGAGAACTTTCCCGTGACTTCTGGATCACAGATTAGTTCTGGAATCCCACATCATCCAAGCCACTAACTGAAATATTGTGAAACTGCACATTATTGTATCTGAAAAGGGTATTGAGATCTTATTCATGCTACTGGTACTTCACAGTCCGATTATTATAATGCATTTCATTTCAATCTTCCCTTCTCTCTTGAGAGTTGCCAGCAAATGGTCCAGAACTTCAGTTAGACTTCTTTTCTATTACAGTTGTCACTAGGATAGCTCTTGAATTCTTTATAAGCTCTAGTGATGTGATCTAGAATAAAGGCCTGCTTTTGACCTTCAGGCATTGGTATGGCCTTGCTCAGACTTACTTTTTGACCTTCTGTGTCTCCTGGCGTTCCATGTCCTCTCCTTGGATCATCAGCCAAGCCGACTTTCCCGGTCTGCACTTGTCACCTTAAAGTAATGGTTACAAGTGTATTGATGCAGTAATGACTTTACAGCTCAGCAAGCTCCACTTCATTAAATCGGTTGTAATTTGAACTCTGAAACAAGATAGCATCTTCTGTAATTATATTTAAATAAATTAAGGTAAGAACTGTGGTATTTAGTTAGTGATAGATTGCCTTTATTTATTCTTATACCTTGTCCCAGGACGTTGTATGCATAATTAAAAAAATAAGGCATATACTACCATATAGTATGGTTATGATATATAAGCACATTGACATGAAATTTAATGGTGCAATTAGCAACAGTATTTTCTCTGTTATTCATAAAAGCTGTTGCAGTATTTTACACTGCTTCCTGGTAATTAGTATATTAGTAATACAGGTAGTGGGGAGAGAACTATTATGTAATGTTAACTGCTTAATTTCAGAAACATCAGGGCTTTATACATACACAATCCTAGTTGTGCATTGCTTTTTCCTTCACAGTTTACAAATATGCACATTTTGCTGCAACACAGGCTCTTTCTCACTTCGGAGAATTGAGAGAAAATAAGTAGAAGCTTTATAACCTGCATTCACTCGCCTAATTTCAGGCTCTTTAAAATCAGCTCGAGTCTAGCATAATTCCAGTGAGAATCTTGTTGTATAACACTCAGAAAAGATCAAATTTAGGCACTAGTAACTAAGTGCATAGAGCATATCTCTTTCTAAAAAGAAACAGATTTTTTTTCTAAATTCTTGTGTGAAGTATAAAAGATATTCTTTTGTAATATTTGAGAGCTAATAATGGGATAATGGGTGTTGCATGTTTAATGCAACAGAGTAGCTGTCATGTTTCTCTTTTTTTATTTTCTTCTTTCTTTCCGCACATTCACCTCTTCTTGAACAGAAATAAAAGGTTCAAGGCTTGTCAGCATCAGTTTATAGATAGCTGTTTAAAAATAATGAGGTATTGGGTATTGTAAGGCTCAGGGCTGTCTTGCCAGACTCATTTATTTCCATTCACCTTTTGTCAGAATTGCAGACAGAAGACATTCAATTAAAACTTGTCACCTGTTGCCTGTGACCTAATTTGTATTTGTGAGTGTCACAGATTAGGATATGGAGCCATTAAAAAATGTAAAGCAACAGTAGGATTCTTAAACATTTTATTCCACATTTTCTTCGAGTGAACATCTTTGTTTGTGGACTGTTCTTGAAAGGAAATCAGTTGAGCTAAGAAATAATAGAACTTATTTACACAAAATCTCATTTACATTGGAAAACTAAGGGGATTTTATGCACATGCTTTTGTGTTTTAATGCATAAATGACAGTGCACAAATTTTCAGCATGTAGATGATTAGTTCATGCCAAGTTAATGTTCCTTTGAAGAGAGGTTGAGTACGGAGCTGTGTAAGTAATACATTTATCAGTTCTTTTGTCAAACTTAAAAAACCAAATCTTTAGGCTTTAACCTAAGAGATATTTCTATCAGTTCCTTTGCAAAAATCCAGCCTTCTCATCTCCTCCTCCCAGGACAAAAATGAAATTTCCAATGTTGCTTACATTTGGTTGCCTAGATACTTTGTTAACTACTAAGTGTAAGCAAAATCTGAAATGAAAGATTGGTTTGAAGCACATGTTTTACAAAAGCAATATCTTTCACTTTTGATTTTTCAATCTGGAATAATTCACAAAGTATTTTAATTAGCCTGATTATTTTGGGTGATTTTTTTAATAATAAACTGTTTTTTGCGAATTGTTGTCAGAGGAACAGATAAATTAGACAACTTATAGTCACAGAGCAAGTTAGATATTAAAATAATAAACCCTTTTTTTGTCTTTCAGTCAGTTATATAGGTTGGTTCATGAACTAAATTGTTTTATAGACACCTCTAGGGGACAGCCAATTTTATCCCATATTAACAAATACTTTTAGGTACTGACTGAATGTAAAGTAGGAAGATGATTTTTAGACTTCCTGTGCTACACTAAGTAGTGTGTTTAATTGTGCAGATAGCTATCAGAAGACAAAACACTAAAGCCTTCCCCTGCTAATTGTTAATTCAGCTGTAGATCAGGAAAGCTTTAATGTAAGTCATAGCTTTTATCTTCTTTGATGACTTAGGACCCTGTTTTCAAAATCTTGCCTGCCTAATAGACACGTATTTTACATCTCTAGCTGAATTTTTTACCTGCATGTGATATCCAGATACTCTGTAAACTGATTTCAGAAGCCCTCTGGCATCTTTATAATTCAGCACATAAAACAGTATGCAGATCCAGAAAAAAAAAAGATAGCTCGTATTATCCTATTTCTTCAAGAACTGTTACCTTCTGCACCCTTCACCTTACCGAGAGAGGACTTCCATGGTTTAAAGTGGAAGTATTTTTCCCACTACTAATCTTTCAGACTGAAGGGTTAATGCACTGGCCTCTAATGCTAAACTATAGAGGTTACTGAAGTTTCTACATAGTATCTAGGTGACTGTGCATCCTTAAGTCTAAATACATTCTGTCTGTGTTCATAGTGGAAAAATAACTGATTTTTCTGTTCCATGTGAATAAAAGCAAAACACGGAGTTTATAATATTCACTCAAGCTCACTCAGCAATCTTAGAAATAATCACAGAATGTTCAGGTGAACTGGAACACTCTATCAAGATGCTGTCCCAAAGGAGAACCACATCCAAACCTGCCAGTAAAATTCTTTTTGCGCTTTCCAGTTTTGCTGTTAATCTGTTGGGTTTTTTTTTTTCCTCTGCTACTGATATTCCTCTGAAGCTTGGCAAGATGCAGTTATGTGGTTATTCATTCTTACCAGTCTCACTGTAAAATTTAACACAATGCTGGGAATCTTGCAGTCGCCTGTAGAATATGGATTGTTAACCAGTTACATGTATCAAAAAAAAGAGGTAGGAATATATTTCATACCTATCAAATGCTGTGTTAGAGGTGGAGCTTGCCAGCATGGCATTGATGTAGAACATACCAGCTTGTCATAAGCCTCTTACGTAGGGTGAACAGGAAGAGAGCAGAATTTGAAGTTTTGGAAAGAAGTCAAAATTGCAGGTTTGATTCTGACCTCAAACCTATTCTTTACTGATGTGCTGGAAGGTAGAGAGGAATTTTTTTATTTATTCTGATATTAGTTCGTATTTATGTGATTTAGATTTATTTTTTCCAAAATATAAAGCTCGACAATTAAAGGTAGTGAACAATTTCTTACAGGCAGTCCTGGTGTGGGTAGGTCTTGATTTGAGGGATTGGACTAATGCCTTCCAATTTGGCCTGAGAATTTCTTGTGGGTATAGAGGTCTGTGGAAAGGACAAGAACGTTTGTGGGTCAAGTGAATAAATGAACAGTGGAAACTTGTAGTCAGGGTAAGAAAGAGGGGGTGGAAAATAGAATAGGGATAGGTGATAAGGGAGTAAAGAGTATACTTTAAATATGGCTTGGATCTGTATGGAAAATGAGATGACATGGTTCATTAGGATTATCATACTGAGAACCTAACTTGCAAAATCCATAATAAGGACAATCTTTTTGATTATGTAGCATTGTCACAGTGAGTACCTGTCCCACATGAGGTCTTCAAGGCAATGTGAGAAAAGGACTAGAACAGAGAATAGAAATGCTAATTTGGATTTATTGGTGAGGGAGGAACAGACAAGGAAATACAGAGAAAATGAGTTCAGGTTTGCCTGTGTTAAGTGTTGAAGTACGTGGTGGGTAGCTCATTTGGTACAGCAGCTCTAGTCCTCAGTTATTTCTGTGTAAGACTGTGTGAACACATACACTGTAGAGCAAGTACCCAGTGTAATTTTGTTATGTGTTAGTAAGCATTTGATAGAAATCATGGAAAGATTATTTAAGGAACCAGGAGGTTTTGCTAGAAGCATGTATAGAATCATAGAATCAGATGAGTTGGAAAGGACCTCTGAGATCATCAAGTCCAAGTATAGTGACTATGAAAACATTTTTTTCCCCTCAAGACAAGCTGGAGAAATTCTTATGTTGTATTAGTATGTCTAATTGCTTTCTTTAAAAAAAATAGCTATTGCATTGATTGGCATAGTTTCCATCTCTCCATATATTACAGTTCTAGTCTAACCCTTAACTTCTAAGATTTGTAAATCATGTCTAAATCTGTTACTACCCATCACTCCTGAATAGATGAGTTCATGAGCTGAGCATATACTGAAATATAAAGTGAATGTGCTTGAATGTTGGATGTAACTGGTCTTCCAACTGGTGGCAAGGCCATTCTTCCTACTTGTATCCTTTGGTCACCCTGTTTTTCTCATTAGAGCTCTTGGTTCGCTTTGTTGAGGGATTTTAAAATGAGCATTAGGGAAAGTGGACAGCTTCCTTATCTCCAGTGGATCTGTGTTCAGTGACATTAATGGATGTTTTGACGCTGGAGAACTGTAATCATAATACATACAATGCAGTTCACTTGGGGATGTTACATGAGTTCATTTGGGTGGAGCATATATCTTTCTTTTCACTTCATGGTTGAAGACTGATAGGATGAGTGGACTGAGTTGCTGAAGACTCTGGAAAGCCACATGCACGGCAGAGCTAAAGCAGATTTCTGCTTAACTTCTCCCTAGTACATTAGCTAGATGCCACAATATCCTCCTTAGTAATCTGAATACAGACTGTGTGGAATTATAGCAGTTACATCTGTGATGAAGATGTAAAGCTCCTCTTGCAGCAAATGAAGATTTTTGTGGAAAAAAAATTGGTTTTCTTTCTTCCCTTTGTTTTTCTAACAAAGGAGTTACTGTCTTGAGAGCAGATAAATGTATCTTTATGTAATGAATTCTCTCGTACAAGCTGCAAGTTACAGGGGGAAATGCACAGATATACACAGGAACCTGTGGGTTTCACTTTGCTACCTGCCAAACTTCAAAGTTTTTATGGAATGTCAGATGGGTATAGTTTCTTAAGCAGTGTCTTGCATTGTGTTTACTTCCGTAAGGACTCTTGGGAAGTAAAGTACCTCTTAGGGTGTGTTAGAGTGTCAGAAATTGATTCTGAGGTAGCTACTTTCTTCTAGTAGTAAGAGCAAATTTTAGAAGCCAAATGATGGTAAACTCTGTATCAGTTTTAATGAAAGGGTTATAAACCTCTAATTTATCGTCTATTGGTATTATGTTATCAAAAATGTTTTCACATTAGAATTACTACTATTATACACCTAGGTAATTTTAAAATGTGCAATACAATTTCTCCCCAGTTATTTAGAATTTTTTTTTAAGGAAAGCCTTATTTGCAGGTATAGCTATGTATATTACATGAGGGCATGGATCTAAGTATAATTTTGCTATTGTGATATTTTTCTGTACTTCCTTCCGTTGAGTATGTGAATGGCTTGACTGTATCTCATCAAATGTAAAGGAGGTAAAAAAATGGTTCATCTTGGTAGATTTATATTATTTTAATTTAAGTTTCAGTTCCATTACCTTTTGATTAAACATACTTCTGTCTGATGCTATCCATCTTTTATCCCAATGGAATCTGCTCCCAAGCAGAAAGAAAGATGGCATCTGAATTATGCAAAAATCATTTTCTACCTATTTTTCTTCAAATGCTGGGCAGTCTTTTTCATAATCTCACCCATATTGTATGTGTCTAGTTCTAATCCTCTGCCTATTTCTGAATATTCAACTATCAAACCTTGGTCTTTTGCTATTTGTTTTTGTGGCAATGTATTGTCCTGGATGTCATTTACTTCAGGTGTACCTCAAGCTCCCGATTCCAGGGTGAAGAACAGTGAGTTATCATTAGTTCTGAAAAGATTTGAGCTGTCAGTTTTTAAAGTGGTCTTGTACTTGCACATTTCTAAGTATAACTTTAAAACCAAACAAAAATAACCATGCTCTGTTGATCGGATCACCATAAATTTTATCAAATAGCTTAGACCATGAATCAGTCACGGGGTAGATAGGTAATTACCATAAATAAGGTTTTGTTCATAGTTATACACTTATTGACCTCTTTGGGTGTGTGGTTGGTTTTTAATGTGATTCACAAAAACATAAGTGGTAGCATACAATGAGAAATGTGCTTCTTGAGTTTGACAGCGTGACAGACGCAATCTTCTGCAGTAAAACAAATGAAATTTCACTGTTAAGTAGAGGTGATCATTGCTCACTTTCCTGGTGGGCAAAAGCTATTGAGCACTGTTGTATGCAATTCACTGCATTACAGTCGCAGATGTTGGTTGTGTCCTTAAGCCAAGTATCTTCTGTGTTAGTAACCTTTATAGGTGCCAACAGTCCGTCTGGGTGCATGAGAATCACATGCACACAAAGCCTTCCCTGCAGAGAGAGGAGCATGGAATTAGATCTGTAAACTCCTGTCTTCCTTGGGTCAGCTAGTGAGTGTTGTCATGTGTTAGCTTCATGAACAGCTTGGGCAGTAGGAGATAGAACAACAAAAGAAAGATAAGAAAAAAGCAAGAAATACAAGCAAAGAAGAAACAAAACCTCCCCAACAAACAACAGTTGGCCCTGGATTTCTGGCTGGTTGGCAAAATAGTTTTTCTTCACCAAAACCCAGTCAATCCCCTTTGTTTTTTAAGAATGAAAGGGGATTGACAGATGTTTCCTGGTAACTAGACTGTGCTAGCAGTGCAGGTTCATAAACAGTAAACTCTGTGCCATGTTCTTCTCACTGTGCACATGAACTGTAACTTCTTTGGTGATGGCTTCCCCTGCTGTCCAGAAGCCAGTTCTGGAGGTATTTTGTGCAAGGGAGAAGAGAGATGGGAAGTGGTAGAGCAGGGCACAGTAATGGCAGTAGAAAATGTAAAGAGACGAAGGAGAGCTAAAATAGACAATGAAAAGAAGAGTGAGAAAGTGAGTTGCGCTTTATTACATTGCTCACAGGGATCATTGATACATAATGTGTTCTTGCATTCTTGTTTAGTTAAGTCTGTGTCATCAGGGACAAATTTTGCACTTGGTATTACTTGTCCTGTTGCCCTGCATATGTGCCAGGTTTTTCAGCTTCAGTGTTATGTGACTACTCGGTTATAGTCACATTCATCCTAGTTGTCTAGAAATTTGCCTGGGTGTCCAGAAAGAAATATTTAATTGTTTTATAGGACCTACCATTTTTCCACCCTTCCTTCTTTTTTTCATTTTGTTGATGAGAGCAGCTGTAGCTTGTTTCAGGAAGGTAAACTCCTATATATCTGTACTAAATAGGCAGCAGAATGCTTTCTTAAAGCAATGAACAGTATGGAGGTAGAACACAAATGTTAAGTCATCAGTGATGACATCTAAATGCACAGCTGTACAATTTCTTTCAAACCCTCATGAACCATTTCAGGTCTTTAGGCCACATATATATTCTTACTTTTCTAAGGATACTTAGTTTGTACCCTCTGGCCATGTTAATCCATCTTAATTAAAAGCATTGGTTTTGACTATATAAACTTTATACAGCACTCATTGTTTCTAAAGTTCTCATTCTCTGTACTTCTCTACTCATAATGTTAGGCTCCTATATCTTTGAACTTTTGCTTCTGGCAAAGATGACTGAAGATCAGACTCTTTCAAATAGAAACTAAACTTGTTAGCTGTTTTATAGTAATATGTAAAAATGAATGAATGATTTTAAACAAACAAGAAATTATGCTGTATACTTAGTCTTGCATGTGTGAAAATCTAAACAGCTTGCAAATAATTGTAGTGCTGATTTCTCTTGCTTTCTAAGATGAATCTTTTGAAATAAACATGCTTTTGATATAAATATTGGAAGGCGAGAAGTAGAAGATTGTTACCTGAAAGGCATCCTCATAATACATTTAATTACATGTTTGCTTATTTTTCCAAATGTAGGTGTCCGCCTAGACAGAGTACGTGGAGGTCGTCAGAAGTACAAGCGCAGAATAGATGCAGAAAATAGCCCATACCTGAACCCTCAGCTAGTTCAGCCAGCAAAAAAGCCATGTGAGTACACCAGATACACAAAATTTCTCTTTGAGTACAAGGTATTTACTCCTAGTCCTCTTTGCTAGGCTCCTTCTGACTGGAACAAGGGTTTGGTCAGAGGATATTGCCATGAAGACTATCAACTTAGCTGTTAACAGGTTTTGTTTTAAATATGCTCATCTTTCTCAAGTGGAGTTGAACAAAGAGTGCTTTTTACAGGTGGAAGTGTATAAAAGCATGGTTTATGCAGTGCAAATTTTACATTTACAGGTTATCTTTATTTTCAGTGGTACATAAAATGGTTCATACTGTGATCATTAGCTCATTGAAGCTTCTACTTTCAGATTTCACAAGAAAGTGATTTTTGTAGTTTTCACTAACTAAATGAGTTCGACTGCTCAACCTCCCAATGAAAATACATTAAGAGCCTCATTAATTTATACCTATAGATTAATACATTACCTAGCATTAGATTAAAATAGCAATATGCCACACTAATAACAAAGCAGAGATTGGTAGTTTGGGCTCTAGTACCCTCTTGGATTTTTTTGCTTTGTTTTGTTATGTTTTAATAATGTCCTTGATTGTATCTTGCCAGGCTGAAATTAAGAGGGAGAGAGAGAGAGGTGATCATCTCATTGCTAAAATACAAGTTCCATCCTCTTTGCGATTAACTAAAAATAGTTAGGGGTTTTGCTTTGCAGCTTATATAAACTCAAGCAGCGACTGTACTAATTCCATGAAGTAAATTTAATAGCATTATAGCAAGAGGTTGGTGTATTACCCTGAAAAGGCATACACGCTGTATTAAGTATTATAAACTCCTCCGAATTCAAACGAGAGTACAACATGTCCAGTTGCTCCTGCTGAGAAGGTTAATTTACTCCTAAAATGGATAAAATAAGCCAGAGAAATAAGGAGGGCAAATTCCTCCTTGTCTCCCGTTTGCCTCTGCCCCTAAGCCTCTGACAAAACATGTCAGTTTTAGCCTCTTGAAAATACCTGGCTGTACTGAAAATGGAATTTGTTTCCGATCATGTTCCCCAGTAGGGGACAGTGCTGTGTACAATACGTTTGAGCATATGGGGATCTGGAGAGCAAATAAACAGTCTTTGAACTGTAAGTGAAAGGGCATTTTAGCTGTGTCAAAGAAAAAACAGCCAGTTTTACATAAAATTAAGGCTTAAGTGAACATATGGCATAGTTTCCTTTTGCCTTTCCAAAAAACATTATGCTGATTATATTCCTTCAATTGTCCAATCTGGCATCTTCTACTCAGCCTCCATAAGCTGTCCCACTGTTCTGTAAATACAATCTAGGGCTGCACTAAGCAGATTTTGCACATTATAATAAAAACTTTCTGATAATACAATAAAATTTAATAAACTCTAATGCTTAATTTCATTAGAGGTTTAGTTTTCCTGGGTGCACAGATTTTCAGTTTTTCATTTACTTGGTACTGTCATTGAATAGAAATGTTGGTAGCCTAACATTCCAAAAAATCCAGGACCAAACAGCCAAAAATAAATAAAAAATTTCAACCCAAAAGCCACAAGCCCTTAAGGCATGAACTGAGGTTAATGCAGTTGTACCGGAACCCAAGAATCTCTGGGTAAACCCATGATTACTGCAAAGTGGTACTGCGTTACCTTTAAGACGATAACTACACCAATTTCTGTAAGCTCCATTTGTCTGAGATAAACTAACCTCCTCATAAATCATTACTCATTATCTTAGTGCCTCCCTTCATTTTCTTTAGCTTGTCCAATTGCAAACATTTCTGTAACAAACATCTGTAAAACTTAATTTTCAAATCTTGACAGGTAAGTGTCCAGACTTGAAAGAGTTGAATCAGGTAGGTGTGGAAGTAGCCTGGGAGATTTTCTGGACCCTGACTGATAGTTTGAGTGTAACAAAGGGGCAGGATTGAAAATTGGGTTCTATTGATTCTAATTAGGGAAACATTAAATAAGATTTACCTAGAAACAGTGCTCATGGCTATTCAATTTCCTGAGTGCTGGAGTTTTCTAAGTACATTCAGAATTTTCCTATGTTCTATGCATGAGCCAATACATGTGGCTTTTTCCCTCTACAGGGAAAGAGAACAGGTGTTTGGAGGAACTTTTCTACACCTACTTCTGATCGCTATTGTATTTTCCAGCTTCATCATTGTAATCTAGTGGCCTGCCTGTAGATCTTATTAATTGCAAAATTAAAAAAAGATAATTGTGAATACTGAATTAAAATATACAGTGTTCCTCAATCATTTAGAGAATGCCATTGGTGAGGAAGCTCATATAAAAATGGAAGAGGTTCTTTGGTCATTTCTTCTGGTCCTTGGAAAAAATCCCAGAACTTGGGAATGAGAGGGCATTCATTATAACTGGTTAAAATCCCACAAAGCTGATGTTGTTTGGATGTTAAGAAATTCTGTAGTTAATTTATTCTACTTTTCAAACCATGTAAAAATATTGGAATTTGGGAAGAAATAATATTAACTTTTTTCACTCCCATGTTTTCTGTGTGAAATTGAACAGGATATGAAGAGGCTCTTTAAATGAATTAAAAAAATGTCCAAAGGCTGTTTGCCAGTATAAGTTAAAACTGCCATCTGTCATCTTTAAATAAGAATAGAATTCTTCATTAATCAGTTTGATAATCAGTAGAATATTGAGATCAAGAATTGCTCAGTTGGCATAGTTCCTATAGTTCATATAAAGCATGAATGTATCCCCTTGTAATAAAACATACTTGATGTGATGGTTTCCAGTTGGTTCTTGCACTTATTATATGAAGAACTAACATATATCACAACTGCTGACACACAAATTTGGAATAAGGCAAAAATTGTCAAGACAGCAGATCAGAATCAAGGAGTCTGTGTCACAAAAGAGCAGTAAAGTTTCAGAAATCTGAATCAAGTGAGTATGTTATGGAAGTATGTCATGGATTAGTAGGAATCCTCTCTGACACTGCTGGGCAAGTCACATTCCAGTCGGCTTCCATTGCAGGAGGACAGTGTGGTCCATCCTGTGACTTATATGCAGATGGGGAAAATTATAATAATTCTGGCAGCTTTCTCTGCAGACAGAAAATACTTGGCATCTTCTCGTGGTGGAATCCCATTTATATCAAGCCCCATAACTCTTCATCCTGCTGAGGGGAACAGATTCGTATAAAATCACTGAAAGGTGCCGTTTGGGCTTTTAAATTCTGGTGGTGCATTTGAGGTCAAAAGGTGGACCTACCGTGAAAAATAAAATGTAACTGTATTGTGAAGTGTAGTAATGTATCCTGTATTAGGAGGCTTAATGAATTAGTCCTTTTTCCATTTTTCAGTTCTGCCTTCTCAGAGTAACAAATCAGACTCCTGTATAGACGTAAAATATTTCCATTGTACCTTCACATGGATATAGTGCTCATTTTATGTTTATCCTACTTACAGAACAGTGACACTGTATTGTAAATCTTCCAGGCTCTTCTCCTCTTTTTTCCTCTCTGCACTCTTCCATATAACTTAATTGATTATTCCAAATAGATTTCACAAGTCACCTGGATGAAAAAGTAAATACTACACACATGAATGAAAATGCTACATAGATAAAAATAAACAGTATGTGACTATGATAAAGTATTATTCTTTGCACAAAACAAGTTTTCTGAAGTAAAGTTTGCATACTTTTATGTTTTACACTCTTCTCATTGATTTTATGGTTATTCCTGCTTGAAAATACAAGATCATTAGGGTATTCTTGCACTTAAAGAAGCTAATTGTATACATGATTCTAAGTTTCTGTGTTTCACTGAACATCAAGTTCATGTAAGACAACACCCCATTTTTCTCACAGCATAGGTCCCAAGGAACACAGATTAATTCTTAACATTTCAACAGGCAGGATACCCTTTAATTTAAGATATTTGAAATAATGAGCGCTGAGAAAGTCCTGAGATCAGTTTTGTGGTGATAGTTTAACAGCAACATCTAATAGAAAGAATGGTAGTTGGAGTTGCTGACAGAAGGTTCAGATTTCAGTAACTTGACTAATTGCTTGTGGTAGTTACTTGCTCAAAAAATACACTTGCCTGTGGGAAAGGGGGTGTCACAGGTAGTTAGAGGCAGGCAAAACTTTTCTATTTTCACAGTCCAAAGCATATTATAATGCATGAATCTTTTTCTGTAAAGTTTGTACTTCTGTAATAGAAGGTAATCATTCATGTATTTCTATGTTCTATTAAATTTACTGTATTAAGAACATACATATCTGGCTTGATAAACATTGTTAATGGATCAGATTTGTTTGTGCTGTAACCACTTGTAGAAGTTACGATAAGGTGTAATTAGCTTGAGTGTCTTAAGACAAATTCTTGTGCACTTTGAAATCTGAGCCATCTGTTTGAAATGTCGAATAATGCTACTGGTGATCTTGTACTGTTCTGGACCATTTTTACAGATAACAAGATTGTCTCCCATTTGCTGGTGGCTGAACCAGAGAAGATCTATGCTATGCCTGACCCCACTGTTCCAGACAGTGACATCAAAGCGCTTACCACTCTTTGTGACCTGGCAGACAGAGAACTGGTGGTGATCATTGGATGGGCTAAGCATATTCCAGGTACATACAGTATTTATTGCAAACAGATAACATACAGAAATCATTGCATGGATTATTCTCTTCTGGTAAAAAATAATATTTTTTCTCTCCCTACAGTGCATGAAGTTTTCCTAAGATTCCAGTTTATTCACGTAGAACATAGATTAGATAATAACCTATGTGACCTTGGAAGTTGTGGTATTGTTGCAGTGAGTGTTACTGTGTTGATAAGTTTTACAAGCTGCTCAGTGAATTAATTTTTTTCATGTATTGCTTTTACTAAGATAAACTTACCTCGCTATGCCAGAGCATCAGCCTGGTATGAGGGCTGGTGCAAGTCCTCTCCCCTGTAGCCATCTGATTCAGTGTTCCTTGAATTTAAGTCTGTCTGCTCTGTAACATCAATGCAGCACTACGTTTTACTGACCAGAGGAGGTGAAAAAATTCAGTTATATTTGGGCCTGGCACAGAGGAATTGTTCTCTTCATTGACTGAACTAGAGTGAGAATGGAATTGTACCAGCAATTCAGTAGAAAGTACTGAATTGTACCAAAAAGTCTCCTCTTACAACTTAGTATTTCCTTGGTCTGCAAGAAATGGACTGCAGTCTACTTCACATTAATGCACTGATACTGTAAAAGCTGACTGGCACTCTTATTAGCAAGAAAAATGGGCGACATCAAAAGCAGTTTCTCAGAAGATTAGCAATTTCTTCAGATAACAATTCAGGTATATTTTTCCCCCCAGTGCTGAGGTGTTTGTTCTTTCTCTTGTGAGCTAGCAGACAAACTCAGAGAAGTCTCCAGGGTTCTCAGTCTATCACCTTTCACAAACAGTTAAGTCACAGAAAAAAAAAGGCCAGCTTTCTTTATTGTTTCTTAAGGTATTTTTCTAGTCCAGCAGACAAGTGAGCATGTTGGTGTGTTTTCATCAGCTCATTAGTTTTCTAATTTTGATAGTGGAGCCTTATTAAAGCCTGAGACTGGATAACCTTTAATTCCTCAGAATAATGCGTCATTCTCATTTTAGATGTCATTTTGCGATACTTTAATAGTAGAATAAATAATCCAGTCAGTTGTTTGTTTATGGAAGTTAGATATATTTTATTTCTCATTTCAGAGGCAATCACAAATATTCTTGCTGTTTGTTGGGGGGTTTTTATTCCTTGTACTATTCAGTTCTCGTGGGTCATCTTTGGTAAATATAAATGCAGTAGATATATACATATATATAAAAACACAATAAAAAATAATAGTAATTTGTACATTCATGGAGTATTATTTTACTTTGGATGAAAGACAACAACTTACAGGCTCTAAAATAGTCAATATGCGACTTGAAATTTAGTCACTCTCTGTTGCCACAAACAGTGTATAAACAAGCTCTTGTATCACAAGTGATGTTTTTCTGGTACAGTTAACTTATTTCTGTCTCCTTAAACTAGTTTGTCTTTATGCTTTGAATGCTACAGTAATTTCTTTAATCAAATTGATGGAAGTCCCTTTCCCAGCCCACACTGAAACCAATTTATTGGTCATGATACGCCGGCTATGTTGCTAACAGTCGTAACGAACTGTCAGGCAATATCGCAGTGGAGCTAATTTGAAGTCATTAGGTGTGCAGCGTTCAGGCAACAATTTGTTACAGTGGTTAGGAACACAGCTGACATTTCTGAATGGCTTTGTTCGGAGCAGTTCTAGATGAGCCCAAGCAAATTGTAAACTAATTTAAACATCACTCTATATTATAGTAGCTACTTTGTCTTACACTGGTTGCTAATAAAGCACCCGAAATTAAGTCAGAGTGAGTTAAGTAGGTGAGTTTGAGTTTCATCTTTAGAAGATACTTAGATCACCTTAACCAAAATAGAGTATCTCTCAAAGAAGTCAGTCATGCTCCGTAGCAGTTTCAGGGAAACTTTTGTCGGTTTGATTTGTGAATATGATACGGAGCTTTGATTTGGCTGGAGGGAGAAGAAGAGACAGGGATGAGACTGAGCGGCCTTTAAAATGATGGCTTTGGTTAGCTTGGAAAAGGTATTGGATGCTGTAAACTGGCTTTGAAAATTTGAAGTCTGTGATCTGAACCGGTTGAGGAACATTTCTACCATGAGACAGCATTTTAGTACAAAGTAGGTTCAAAACTGTACCTGCAGTGGTAAAGCCACACTAAGTAAGTTTACTTACCTGATTCCCTTTACAAATGAGAAAGAAAAAACAAAACAAAACACAAAAAAAACCAGGAAATTGACTATGTTTTTATAAGCCTCCAGCTAACAGAGAACAGTGATAAAATCCATGCTTCTTGTCTGGCATTTGAATGCAAAAATCAAAATGCAGAAGGGCTGGACGTGCTAAAGGGCAAGTGATGAGCTTTCGTAGCTTGGTTTTGAATGATGGAGTACTGCTGAACTTGGACTGCCTAACGACTGGCACAAAACTTGTACAAGAGCCTGGATTGGTGTTAGCTGACTTGTTTTCTAAGCTGACAAATGTTTCTATAGGCAGAAACATAACAGAATAGGGAAGAGGGTGCAAATTGCATAAAAGTTCACTGTAGCTTGGCAGACTAAGTAAATCCTTGGTGTAAATCTCTTAAAGTCGATTAATTATACCAGTAGTGAATTTGTGCCTAGCACAGCAAAGCAGCAATCAGCAAATCTTTCTTTACTATAGTGATTTCTGAAGGTTCAGTGTAATTAAAGGCCCTTATATATCAGGTGCTTAATAACTAATAAAGATCTCAACTGTAAAGCATTGCAATGTAAAATTTGTCTTTGTGGAAGAAACCGCAACAGTGTTTTTGCTATTCCAAAAGAAATTCTTCTAATGAGATTATCTATGGAAAGGTAACAACGCAGTATGCATTCTGCCCTGGCCAACCATTTCCCACTGCAGTCATCAACTAAAAAATGTTTTCAAATTATGCAAAGTTCAGGTGCTTTCATAAAATCATTAGTATTTTTGTGGTATTGGAAACATTTCAATAGTTGCGTTTATTGAACAAAAAGTCTATACCATCTACAAAAGGATATATTGAAAGAAAAATATATATGGAAAGCCTTTATCTGTAAATAGAATTAGTCTCCTTGCATTTATAAATCAAATAAATGGAAAGTGTGTTGTTATGAAACATGACCATGTCTTATCTGAAGAAGAAAAAGATCACAATGGCATTAGGAAATGCTTGACTTTAGTTAGAGAGGCGTAAGGGCACAAGAACAGATGATGGTGCCCTAATAGCCCTTTTTAAGAATGACAGGGCCCCGCCATTAGCATCCTTTTATATCCTTGGAAATTGCTCATGCCTCGCTTTTATGGTTCCTATCTGCCTGACTCTTTTTTATTTCTCTTTCAATTTCATCCGCGCTCGGATAAGCGCATGCTAACACAATATGATTGAGCTGTAAAATGGAACGCTGTCGCCTCTAATCTCTTTTATGTAGATATGGAGGTACTTCCACACTCCACTTCATTCTCTCTCCATTGTTGGCCTTTTTAGAATGTGTTGCCGAGTAATGGAGGCTCAGTCAAATATTAGAGCTAGGTTTCACAGGGTGTGATAAGAAGATTATCGGCCCAGCAGTCAGATCTATTGTTGTTCTTTGTGTCAGATTAAAATATTCTGATGTACTGTAACTTCGTTAGTAAAATACTGGAGGTGCTTGGGGAGAGGCTGATGCTGCCTCATCTCCTGCCTGATGAGACAAAACTCTATTAACTGACCTAAATAAATTGTAAATATATTATAAAGCCTCTGTAAGACATTTATTTTATTTATTTTCTTTCACTTTGTTTCATTTTATTTCCATCTATATCTTCCAAATAAGGGAACCTTTCTTAATTCAGTATTTTCTGTTGGTTGAGTTTCCTACCCTTCGCACTGTATTTTGGGAAGTTTCCATTTTATATTGGTTGCACTATATTGATTAAACTTTTGCAGTATGGAGTGGCATTCTGCTGATACCTGGTCACACTATCAGAGTTGTTTAGGCACCGTTTCTGTAATGCAACTCTCCTGTCGACATTCAGCGAAAATGTGCAACGTTTTTTCATATTAAGTGGAGGCAGCGAACATTAAGCTCTTAAAAATATGCATAACAGGAAGCTAAAGACAAAATGTTCTCTAAAAAATTTGCATGCATGAAAAAACATCAACCAGACCATAGAAATCAACTTTTTTGCACTTAAGATGAAAAATTTGTTTGGAAACAGTAAATCAGACTAATACATCAAAAATAACTAGTTACATTATTTAGTAAAATAAGCCTGCTTGTCTTCAGCTGTGTCCCTGTTTTGTTAGCAGTAACTGTGTTCAAGGAAAGGAATAGTTAGAAATTGATACTGCCACTGGTGCTAGCATTAAAAAAAAAAAAGGGGGGAGGGGAGGGAGAATGATTTTGATGCAGTAATTACAAGAATGTTTTGAATATTTTAGTGCTAAAGTTAATTTTTTATGAAACATTGTTGCTCTGGCATACACTTTGTAGAGGACAATATTTAAGCTTTCCGTTCCAAAGCAGCTCTCAGGGGTGTAGTTTAGCATTGTGATACTGAACGAGAACATGATATGCTTCAGAACTGTCATTTCCAAAATGCCCTTTTCTCATCATCTGGTTCAGAGGTACCACCCCATGTAGGTAAAAGTACAGAAAAAAAGTTGGCCATAGTCACTTTTGGAAGGCTAATGTTTAAGAAAGCGTGAGCACTTACACATATGGTACATCCATGCAGGTATGAATTAGGTGCATATATATGCACCTCATGCATGTAGTTGTTTATTACCTGCCTCTAAGTGGGCATACAGTAGGTGTTTAAATGCCAGAGAAGAAGTCTGAATGTTTTTATGGTCATACCTCAAATCAAATGTTGCAACTATCCAGTATATATAATAACATACATTGCAGCCAGAGCCAGCATCCCGTTTTATGCCCAGATCTTTCTCTGTATGGTTATTGGGGCAGCTGATACAGAATCTCAGCGCTGTAAGGGAAATAGGTGTCTTCCTGTTTGTCTGTGCCACGCTGCTTGCTGCTGTAACATTTGTTCTTTCTGCTGAGGTTGAGGCCTTCTCTAGTCTCTTGTGGTGCCAGCTGAATTTAGGGCCACTTCAAACATGGGGAGGGCTCCTGTAGCTTTCTAGAGCACCCCCTCACAGGGTGCCTGTCCCTCCACAGACAGATAGACACGTATATGTGGTGTTTACTGCTCATGTAACGTGGAATGGAGCATGAGTTGTTAGGTGCTAAGAGGTTGGTAGTAATAATAACTTGGGCCTCCTGGGGAATCAGGACATCCTGCCCTTTATCAATGTGCTGACTGGGATACTTTATCAAAAGCCCTGTATCTGCTCTTCTTTTAACTCCTTCTACAAACGTGTACTAAGTACGGAGACCAGACTTGCTCTTCCTATGATGGAAATGTTCTTGAACTCACAAATTGTGTGACGTGATCTACGGCAGACCATTCCCTGGGCCGTGAGGGTAGAGATTTCTGCCAAAAGGTTTCTCCGAAACTGATGACTTCCTTGATCTCTGTGACTGAATTGTACAGTATGAGAAATCAGCAGTTGGCTGCCAGATTTATTTTTGAGCATTAGTGTGAATATAGCACCCAACACAACCAGTGTTTAGACCACCATGTTGAGTCAAGCTTCTCTAAGCAGAACAGAACAGCAGTGTGCCTAAATGCCAACAGTTCACCTGTCCTGTCACTTGGAGTGGTAGAAATGGTGGCAATTTTCATTTCCTCATTTTTTGAAAATAGTACCACAGAGAAGGTTGAAATGATTTTGCAAGGCAGAGAGGAAGAGGTAGGATTTCAAGGATAATGCATGAAAAAACACGTCCACAAGTCTTCAAGTCTTTTCAAAACAAAACAACTAGTAGTGGTAAAAGGTAGTCACCAAAAGATCTGTTTGTTTATTTTAAAATTATTTAATATATCCACCTGAGATATGGTGGTGGGCTACTCTTCATGGATCTGTAACTGAAGTCAGTGGCAAAATTTCATCTGGTTTCAGTACAAAAGAGTAGCAGGTCTTGGGTGTGACTAGAGATGCACGCACTCTTAGTGTGTCTCCTAATCAGAAAACCCTTGTTCCAGTTCAGAACTTAGAGAGACAGCAGTAGAGAGGTGAGGAAGTTTCTATTACTGCTAGACAGAAACGTCCTGGGGTAAAAAGAGCACTTTAGTTTCCAGGTTAGTTTCCACTTCTGACATTTTTTACTTGCATTAAATTAATTGCGGGGGGGGGGGGGGGGG
>JAWMRA010000113.1:20360882-20633382 GCA_035584735.1 Pseudotriccus pelzelni
CCCCCCCCCAGAAATAATCCCAAACATGTAAACACTTCATTACATGCAATTATACATAAATATAAAATAAATTTGTAGTAAAACTCAAAAAAGCACAAGAAAAATCTTGCTAGTTATGACTTTAAAGTCCCTATCTGTTAATTGAAAAAGCTTGTTTAACACTAATCATCAATAAAAGCATAAGAAAGCCAAAAAATGGAATTAACAGGTAACAAAAGAACTTGGCTCAATTCTTGTGTTTTAACATTATAGGGTTTTTTAAAAAAAAATCCTTTGTTTAAATCCTTTTTTTTTTTCAAAATCTAAAATAAATGGTGACTTTATGTCTCTATTAAGTTCACCTTTTATTCATATAAAAATACTTGCTTTTTCCTTCTGAGTGACTGTCTCCTTTTTGTTTGGTTGGTTGGCTTGGGGGTTTTTTGTTTTGTTTTGTTTTGTTTTTTGAAACAGTCCTCTCACTCCACTCATGCCCCCAACATTCACACTACACTGTCTGGCTCTTGCACTTTTTTTTTTTCCCAGTGTCCCCCTTTATCTGCCTCAACCAATCTCCAAATGAATGCATGTCTATCACGGCCTTAGCTTTGACACTCTGGATATATTGATTAATAGTTGCCCTAAGCTCCTTTTAGCAAATCAAATTTTCACTTTTAGCAAGGATTTCGCCTCTGATTTATTCAGCAAAGTGAAATGCACTAAATTGACTTTGACATTCAGGGAAAATGGCTGAAAAACAAAGAGGGGAGGAAAGAGATATAAATTGTGTGGCAGCTGGAGACTTCAAGCATAAAAGAGACAGTTTTCTATAGAATATCACTGGTTAATTTGGAAACACGCATTTAAACAGCAGTACAAATTATTTTCTTAAAATTAGATGTTTTTTAGACTGAGGATTTGGGGTATAATAAGGTTTACTTAGCCAAGTGCAATATATTCAACCCAAATTCATCACTTGCTAATCATGGTGCAAGTGTGGGATCCACTTTTGTTGCCACTAATAATTATTATGTTAAACGAGAGACAAAGAGGTTTCTGAGTAGTTTTATAATGAGGTGCTAAATTGGTAAATATCTTCCTACCATTGCATTATGTTGTTCACTCCTGTGGCCCTTTAAAAATAAGAAATGATTAATAAAAAGAGAGCAAATCAACAGTAATGAATGCCAGTGCTTTTCATTTTCTTTCTGTAAATAAAAAGGGCTATTATTTGAGTCTTAAATGCAAAAGTATAAAAAGATGTAGCAGCCATTTGCTATTACTCTTCTAGCAAAATCAAGAATGCTGTATTGCCCTGGGTGTCTTGCAGACTGACTTACAGAACCTGCTTCCTTGCTTGTAAATGTTGTATCACTGCAGTACCAGGAGGCTGAAAATGCCCCCTTGCATATTTGCAAGTGTTTGAGTGCACTGCTAAATAGAATAAAGAAGAAGGGAAAAGAATGAAAAAAAATAATTAACCTGTTCCATTAGCACTTCTGGATGTTTTTGAGGGGGGGTGTACAAAAATGCAAAATAAAAATGCAGGAAATGGTTTGGTCTTGTTCAGTGATCAGACATTACAGCAAAAAGTAAAAAAAAAATGCATATGGTAGTTTGCTCAGTTAATCTATAGAGACAGACCAGGAGGCTTTGGTAGGATCAGTTGTCATGGGTGTACAAGTCAAATGTGCTGTGCCAGCCTCTGTTGTTTAAGGATCTGGCCCTGAAGGGATAAATCTCCATCAGTAGTCAGTGTATCAGTGGGAGCTGAGAGTTTCCTTTGTCCCCTGTGTGTACTCACCACCTCAAGACTCTGCAGCAGTGTGCAGAATCGAGCTTTAAGCAAGTATTTCCACTCAGAGGACAACAATACTCACCTTTGTACCCCCTTCTTGTGTGACAAACAGGTTTACTAGATTAGGTCTGTGTAAATTGCAGATGACTCAGTAGCAGTTTTCCTTCTTCTGAGCCAACAAGGAATTAATCTTATTACCAGAGGGTAAGAAGTCTAAATGTATCTTAACCTTTTTAATTTTACTGTAATCTCCGTTCTCCTTTTTTTTTTTTTTTTTTTTGGTAAGCAAGCTGGATGTGAGGCTTCAGTAATAATGGCTTTGTGCAAGTGGGACAGCATCTGGAGTGCTGTACAGGAGATAGCTGAGCACATTAGATTTTCAGGATGTGACCTCTTTAAAGTCATTCTGTCATCACCCCCATAATTTAGCTCAACTGCCAACGTTTTTAAAAGGCTGCCAGTTAAGAGCATATTGTATGAAAGAATTTGAACTTCTGAAATAGTCTTTGTGGGAGTGTCCTTTCCCAAACTTCCCCTTTGTGTACAGTTCTTACATCAGGGATGGTCAGCTTCTTAAAAGAAGTGCATGGCTGCAAGGTAGGAAAATGCCTTGCTCAGAAACACAGTAAGAAGGTTGGAAGGAATCTTGACATTATTCCTTAAGTGAGGACTTTGCAGAAGAGGCAAATGCAGCAGAACTGAGCCTCTCATTTATATTCACTAAGTATCACTTATGTATTTACAGGACTCCTCTAGAAAAATAAAGTTTTTTTTTCAACCAGATTCACAATTTAAAGAACATCCAAACAAAGAGTGGTTTTGGCAGTTTTAAAATTCCTGAAGGCTCTGTTGGAGATAAGATAATCAATGTTACATGTCATTTAGGTTGGCGTGTGAAAGGATCATAGTAGACACTGGAAGTGCAGAAGTAAAATTAGAGCAACATAGCCCTCTTATGGTAGCTATTTAGGCTGTTTTAAACTAAACATCTGACTTACTCATCCAACTTAGCCTCCAACAAAAGTATATTTACTGTGTTCTGGGTGGGGAAGAAAAGAGCACCTTTTCAGTCATACATGTTGATATGTAAATCCAGGATGGGATTTTCCCCCTCCCAAGAGGAAGGGGGAAAAGAGCCAGTTGCTCAGATTGGATTTACAGCAGACAGGTCTCCACCTGTATGACTGGGTCAGACACACAGGATGGTCTAGTTTCCTAAACTCAGCTGAGACCAGTTAAATACTGTAATTCTGAGAATGCCTCTACTTTCTCTCTGGATAAGTTCGGCTTCACACCTGCTTAACCTACATTAGAATAGGATTAATTACCTGAATTGCAATGCCCCCTTAGCCAGTCAGCACGTTTCTGGCAGGGCACATGGTGACCTGGGCCTGGTTATATATAGTGTGTAGATAACAGGGGAGCACCTGGGTTGTAATAGCAAGGCTCAACCCAGCCTGATAAAAGAATCAGCAGTTTTTAAAAAGAGTCTGTAGTAATCGCCTTCTGCATCAGCTGGATCATACAAGAGCTTTATGAACTTATGTCTTCATTAGTAGTAAGCTGTTTTATTGGGCAGTTCTCAATTTAGGCACATATGTGTGTTGAGAAAGAATCCCAAGAAAGATAGACTCTAAAAAATGCAGTATTCAGTTTCTTAGATGGAGGACTTATTCAACTGTAACTTTTAAGTCTGGGTTCCTTGTTATTTAATTCATCATCTCCAAGTTTTATCCTGTATAGCAGGCAGAAATATTTGGGTAATTTTTTATGCAAGAAACGAAACACACAACCTTCCTTTAATTTGAAAACACATTCTATAAAGACAAAGTTCTCTGACAGTATATTGGTCTGCCCAAGATATTTTCCGCCCCAGACTCCTGAGGCACATATTATAGATGAGTGGAAATTTCACAGTATAGCTCTGACCCTTCTCCCAAGATGTTTTGTTCTGCCATGTTGTGCACCATCGGTTTCAATCAGCTGCATTAACAGTTGAGATGAAATCAAATATTGAAATGAGACCCAACTACAGATGCAGAAGGCTCCGAGTTCAATGGAAATGGCACTTGCAGGGTAGAGTCAGCACCCTTACCAAGTGCTGACATGTTATGCATGAGACCATTAGAGCAAAGAGTTGTGATGAGGGCATAGAAAAGGCGGGGGCAATCTGCAGTTTTCGTGCATCCAGCTGTTGGAGAGATTAAGGTGGAATGGTTTAGCAGATAATGACTGCTGCTCATACGTTTGTTCAAAGAAGAGGTTGCGCTTCTTAGCATAACTATATCATGGCACTAGCAGGCTGCAGGGTATTTCTAGCCAGAGATTTTCTTCTAACTATGCTTTAGCATCATGCCTGCATTAATGAACGGGCATTAGACTTCAAACTTGTTACGATTCAGGCTATATGTGGTAACATATGAAAGTTACTGTGACCCTTATGTCTTTCATTAATTAACTGTGCTTGCAGTGAGAAGAATTTAGAGTCCTTTCCCATATCAGTCTCTTGTAGAAAGCCATTCTGCTCTGTGATCTGTTCTTCACTTTTTACTAGTTTGAAGTTTCCCAGGAGTAAAGTTAACTGTTGCGTGGATTCAGGAACAGGTTGTTTAGTGTCAGTGAATCTTCAGCGAAGCATATAACATGCAAAATCCATCCAGATGATCTTCATTCAGTGAAATTGATAGGAGTTATTTTGAAGAATTTTTTCATGTGTTTCATCTTAATTGAACATTTTCCAGACACCATTAATGACGTGTGCTGAATGCTTTGCTTGATATATTCAACCCAAATTTTGGAGTTTGCAGTGTTTGCAGGATTATGCCTGGCACTCCAGTGGTGATGAGTAATTTGTACTGTGTCCTGTAATCCTCATATATGAAGCGCATTGTGGACTCTGTAATGAAAAGTTCTCTGGGAAACAAGGAGCTTCAGACAGGCACAAGGCAGGGAGCGCTGGTAGGGCGGGGGACAAGCAGTGCTCGTGCTGTGCAGGATTATTCCTGCTTCCTCTGTAGCATAAACCTACAGAGGGCAGTGTCTGACTAGAGGCTTAGATGGGCATTTCATGAGATAAGACAAGAGAATGTTTTCATGGAATATATGCATGTTCACAACTGCAATCAGCCAGCATCCAGGATAAACATCCAGTCTTTTAGAGAACCTGCTTGGAGGGATAAAAAAACCCCCACCTAAAAAGAGCTTGTGATGGGGAGACAGGAACACAGGCTGCCGTGGGGCTGCTGACTTCCAGTGCTTCAGCCAACACAGATGAACCAGAATTTGCCATTGATAGCTACACTGGCAAGTGTACTGTCTCTGTGGTAGAAAGTGGTAGCTATTTATATACTGAATGGCAATACTAAACAATTTAGGAGAAGCAGTGAAGTGTGTCCTATCCAATTAAAAATGCAGTGAGAATTTTAGGTAGGCAAAATGTAATTATTTAATTGGAGTTTGACCGGGATGCTTTTCTGCTGTTAAAATAAGTATAAATTACATGAGCTATAAAACTTTAAATTATGAAAATATTTTGAGGTCTTTGAGCATGGTAATTGGAGCTATATATTCAACTTTGTTTTTATCCTGACACTTCATAATGGCTGTTCCCTAAAGCAAGCTTTTTTTTAACATTATCGAATATCCCTTAGTGAAGCAAATTAGCAATCAGTCTGGAAAATATTTAAGTAGTACAATCACATTATTTACACAGGCACTTCCATTGTGCAGAGTTTTCTGTGTTCCCAAATATTTGTAGGATCACTTCCTCAGCTGTCAACATTCACGCTTGAACCTCTCTCTTTAGTAAAGCTCTACATGAAAATCCATTTAGGCCAATAGAAAGACTTGCCTTGGTTTCGCTGTGCTTTGGATCAATCCCTAAATATGCAGGTCACAATCTGAAACCTGTATGGACCTCAGTGCTTTACTATTTGCCTTCTGCTTGAATTAACACTTTTTTTTAAATGGGGGAGGGTGACTTGGTGCAATTCCTTGCACAAAGCTTTTTTTATTATTATTATTAGCGAGAAAGAGAATCCTACTGTGGAGAATTAGGGTCATTTACTGTAAGCAGAATAAGAGTCTGCTCTTATCTAGAGCCATATTTCAGTGCTTACAGGAACATCAGCATCTGGCCAAAATGATAGAATGTTTGCTGTGAAATATATTATGTAAGTGTTTATATTATCAATATGGTGCAGATAAAAATCTACAGAAACACTGCATTTAGTATCTGGAATAATTTTAAAACACCATCCGGCATACTTCTGGAAATAGCTTCTCCGATGCTGTGGCTAAGGTCAGTGATTCCAGTTGCTTGAATTATATTGTCCAAAATACACCCCCCAATTAACTTCTCATCAGGTTGAGGAATTCCAGGTATTTATTCTGTAACTTTGGTGCTGGTTGGGAGTGTTCTCCTGGGGTTCTCTAAATTAGAATGGCTTTTCTTTTGCAGTTGTTTTTCTCCTTATTCAATAAAGGCTTTTTTGTCTTAGAGTTTTGCTCTTTGGCTTTTTGCTCACTGCTTTTTAAGGTTTGAACACACAGTAAGTCATATCCTGGTACTCCGATTGATACAATTGTACAGTGCTGAGGTTACAGGCTCCATGTTACATCCATACTTGGCTCGTTATCCTCTTATCAAGCTCTTTGCATCCCTTTGTTTATTTGAGGAGACAGGAAGACTGTGTGAAGGCTGCTTAGTCAGGGATATCAGCGTTGTTGGCAGGGGAGTGATTGCCAGTTGAAAAACAAGGCATTATTGCTCATTTTTTCCCTCTTATTAGTTTGATTACATTTGCAAATCAAATCAATCCATCAGACATGATCAGGCCTCGTCCGCATTTTAAGGAATAGTAATCTCCGTCTAATAAGATGCAAATGTGTCACATCGGTAAGTAACCAATAAATCATCGTCTTGTCTTTGGCAATCATTAAATATCAGAACCAACAGTCAATTTTTAGTATTTTCAATTTGCGATATGCCGCTGGAATATAAAGATAGATGGACGTAATTACACAAACCAAACACTATTTCAGTTCATTCCAGACAGCAAATTTAGTGGAAGGTATAACTGGCTTGTCATCACACTACATTATTCCTGGCGGTTCATGCAAAGTTCACAGACAAGCTTCAAATGGACATTGCTTTTTTTACTTCCCTTAACAACGTTCACACTACCCACCACCAAACTTCAATAAATGACTTGAAATGCTGTAGGACATCACTTCCATCAGTGCACAAAAAGGCAAAGGAAGAGAAACATTCCCCTTTTTCCTGGTGCAGGCACCTTGTGCATGTGCAAGACTGAAGTCCAAAAGTTTCCTAATACTTGCTGCATTCTTCCTCTCTCTTCTTCTTCCTTTCTCTTTAGACATTTTAACCTGAAATTTCAGTTTTTCCTCTGACACAGAGTAACTTTCCACAATTTTTGCAAGTTACCTCAGCTTTAGTAATTACAGAACATAGTGAAGATAGACAGTGAGAAGTACTGGCACACCAGCTTCCCTCTCTCTCTTCTCATTTTTTTATAGGAGTGAAAATTCAAATTGTTTTTCTTTCTTTAAAGTTTTTTTAAAATTGATTTGGGATTTGGAAAAATTGATTGCCTCATGTGCATCCCAGGGATTAATTGATATGTTTATTGTCTGATTCACGTCTTGCTTTCCATTAATGACTTTATTTGTGTATAACAGTTTACATGCTTTTCAAGAGAGAAAGAGACATAAGCTTATATCCTGGCAGCACTAGTAGCAAAATAACCCAGAATCTCATCTTAAACATCAAAGCTTTTATTGGGATATTTTAGACTGATTTAATAGTATAGGTACAGACCCTAAAATTGCAGATCTGCAGGGAGACTGCTAATTTCAACAGGAATTTGGGCCTTCTTACAATGCTGAGTGACATGAGAGAGAGTGTGCAAAAGACTGTCTCTCTGCTCCGACACAAGCAGCTATGCGGAAATAAGAAAAGAGGATTTTGTAGGCTTGTGCTGACTTAATGTAGGTTTCCAGCACACCAAAGCCAGACAGTGGGCTTACTGTGTTTGACCTTAAGAAACTTCTTGCCATGAGCTGTGTGCCCTGGGTGGACCTGCTGCTGCAGCATCCTGTCAGTTATGTTTGTTTCAGCTAACTTGTTTTGGGAAGCTGAACCTCAGGTGCTTTGGAGAGATCCTTTAGCCCCCTCTGTGAGAAAATAGTTTTCGCAGTAGCAGTTTGATTTGATTTGGTAAATGAATTAAGTGGAAATTAGGGAAGAGGCTTGCTTTTGAGCGCACCTACTTGTTTTGGGTTCCCCGTCGTGTTGAGCTCCTGTTAAGGAGGCAAGGGTGGGGAGAGAGTGGTTGTGCAAATGTTCACTTGTAAGCTCCTGGATAGATACAGTGTGTTACTCATTCTTGGTATCAAAACTCTTGTTCTTTGATGAGGGAAAATTGCAAAGAAATGCTGCTGCACACAGTGTTGATTCCATGTGCCAGAGATTTAGACAACTTAAAATGTACCATCAATTAACAAATACTTGTTCTTGAAACAAAATTATTTCCTGTCTTTTATTTTTATCCTCAAACTCATGTTAATCTCTAGCAGCTTTCTGGAAACAAGAGGTTTATTCCAGATTTAAATGAAGCAGCTAAGTAATTTTACCTCTTGTCCTAACAAAGTTGGAGCTTCCTGGCACTTTACATTAACATATTCCTGGTTGTTTCATACCTCAGTTGCTAACTGATGCTGCCTATGTCTCCTGCAAAAGTTTCCCCTGTTTCTGTTTGGTGAGTAAAAGCTGCACACAGAGGCCATGTGCCTAAGAAGCTCAGCACCAGAACCTTACGTTCTGTCTAACCCTTTTACATACTACCATGGTATGTTTAATTTGCTTTTTCATCAAATCAGTAATAGGTCTAATTGAAAAAATTGGCAGAACTACATACAGCCTAACTACCAGTGTCAGTGTTTTCAGGAAATCAGAGATGTTGCACAGCTATGCGAGTGACACCTGTGTTAGTGCTGCGCCTCTGTTACCAATGTGTGGAGAAACAAACATTACTCAGGTGCAGCACCTGTACCAATTGATCACTGTGATATCAGAATTAATCACCTGGTATTCAGCTCAGAGAATAAAATTTACATCTTAATATATGACACTTCCTCCTGCACATACACACAGGCAGTACTAAAAATGACACTACTCCCTCCTGTCTGAGCGTGTGCATCTATTTTCTTAGGCAAGGCCTAGCAATTCTTGATCTTCATGTTAATTCCCAAACACTTGAGGTGGCTGTTTCTATGAAGTCACATCCTTTCAAATGGAAACTCATACAGGACTGTGTAATAAAATAGATTTTGTCCCTGCAGTTGCATGCTTCATATCCTGCCCTCGCTCCGACAAGAAAAAGGGATTTTTTGAGAATCTTTAGTGCTGTACAGAAAATAACCCATGTGAGGATAAATAAATAAGTAAAGTTTGGCACTGTACAAGATTGGCAGGCCTTCACCAAGATGGTCCAGCAATGGTGCAGGTGCATTGGCTAGCAGTGTAGAGAAGCTTGTGTGAGAACAGCACAAAATCATAGCACGTGCTCTCCGTTCCCTACTGACAGGAGTGCTCAGTTATCCCGGCTGCTGTGAACGGAGCCGGGCTTTGTGCAGAGTCTGGTCGACGTCCGTGGGGCTGGCAGAAAGATTCAGGCCAGGTGCACCAACTGCAAGATGAGAATTATAACACACTAATTTTAAAAGAAAGAAACGAGAATTTCGACTTTGTGTTTTGTATAATTGCAGAGCTAGCGGGGGTTTAAAATACTGCAAAGCCTTAGTCATTAGCATAGGGTAATCACCTTTACTGTTTAAAGACAAAATAATAACAATAGGAAAGGTATTTGTACACTGACACATGGAAATTTAATGCTTTTCAGAGAAATTTTGTGGGGATTTTTTATTATGTGGCTAATTACATATTTACATGTAATAGCACTAGCAGAGCCATTACAGTCCATTGGGTAAATAATATGCATTTTAAAAACCATTTATAAATATGTATTTATTTGATGGACCAGAACGGTTTTTTGAAGTCATTCTCATCCACTGAGTAAATAATATATGGATTGCTTTTAAAAATAAATATGTATTTCTCCAATAGACATTCCAGGCAATTGGGTAAATAATATGCATTTTTCAAATATTAAAAAAAAACTCAACGTACAAATGTCTAGAAATCTGGCCTAAATATGGAATCTTCCTGAGAGAGCAAAATGACTCAAAAGGTGTCAGGTTTAGCTTTGAAATTTCTGTTTAGAATTGTCAGTTTGTATCACAGCCTAGAGTTAATTAAATGTATTTTATGCGTTTTCATACATACAGTGTAATATCAATGTCTGTTTACCGTTTTATAACACTGGTGCACTTGACCCGCTTACTCAGTGTTATAAAGTCAGCACTACGTGGTTAAGGTCCTTGTTTTACTTTGTGCTCATCTTAATGCAATGCCAAACACATTCATTTTGTGGGCATAGTCCTGCTTCCATAGAAATACATGGGGAAATAATAGTCACCTTAGTAAAAGACATCTCCAACTCCTTTGTACTTTTCAACTTTAGCACTTCCTCTTTGTGTCCTTTTGGTTTATTTCTCACAATTGGCTAATGGGTAAAGTATGAGAAAACATGAGACTGTTTCATTACATGGGCTTGATTCAGATTCCTGATCATGGTGTGATCAGGACACTTTCAACTGGCCCTCAGAGGGATTTAGTTCAAGCCAGATGTGAAGATCTGCCATAATCCATAAAGACACCCCAACACTAGAAGCTGAAGGCTTAAGTCCCTTTCTTGTCTCTGACACTGAGTTACTATATGACCTTGGTCGAATCGCTTGACTTCCTTGTGGTGAAACCTCGATTCATACCTCGAATTTTGGAGAGCTATACCTTTAAAACGTTAAATGTGATTCACAGCATGTTAGAATTGAAAGATGTGAGCACAATGCATTACCAGGTTGTTTATTTTATATACTGTGGATCTAGAACTTATCCGTCCCTTTCCAAACATTTTAGCCCTTCATCCATTTCATATACTTTTCAGAAATGTTGAATATACTTTGTAGACCTTTTTTGGTTAAAATATTTGTTGTTATTTTCAAACATTAAATGAATAGCATAGCACCCCTGTGAATTAATATCTGTATATACCTTATATCTGTAGCTTGCATGTAAAGACTGACAGAGAGCGATTTCGTGACTCCAGCCGAATCACAGAGTAATTAATTGGTAGATTTGGGAGACCAAATTCTTCCTCATATTCTTCCTGTATCAATGTACCTCACGCTTCACCCGTGCCTCTGACGTCATCTGTGATATACTCCTGAAAACAGCTGATGTTAGTAAGTTAGCTGTTTGACAGGGGCGTATTTGGCAAGTGGCAGCTATAGAAGACGCGTGCCTTATGCAGTCAGGATAGCTAAGTGGGATCCGTTGTCAGTCTAATTGTTACTTTGATCCTGAAGGAATGAAATATAAATACATAGTGAGAATGTTTCAGCTAGAGCTCTATTACAAACCCAACCTCAGCAGCAGTGAATTATTACAAAAGAGCTTTTGGCGCCATCTCTCATGGCTGTTCTTGCACAACCTGATTGGGTGCTGATTTGGCCTTGATACCCAACATTGCCCAAGAGCCCAGCAAACATGATGTTTTGATGGAACAGATGACTAAATTCTCACCTCTTCTCAGAACACTGAGACAGAGCACATAACATCCGTAAGAAAAGCCATAGTGAGTGGCTGGTCACCATGATGAAGGATCAGCGAGAAACAGACATTTGAAAGCAAATGTCTGGGGCAAGCAGAAAGCCAAAGAAACAACAGATGATCCAGTGGTGTTAGCGCATTGAAATTTTGGTTTAGACCCCTCTAATGGCACATCCACACAATACACAGCCATGTTTTCTGTGTAATTTCTAAAACTACTGACGAACAGTGTTCAAATACCAGATGGTAGAGCCCAACACTTTGTGGTTCTATGAATGTGGAACATAAGGTAAGGTATGCAAAATGAAGCCCAATTCTAAGCTTTCCAGAGCACTGAGACCAGCATAGTGAAAAAAAAAAAGGTGTAGGTAAATTAGTATGCAAGAGAGGGCATTGCTGGTGGCCTTCTAAATTGACTTCTCAGAAGGAATAAGAGGGTGTGATAGCAGAAGAATGCAAAGAAAAGGGAGGCTGAAAGCAACGGTGAGAGAAACGTGGTTACACGAAGTACCTCTGAGCATACCTAACTCTTCTTTGTAAAGCACATAAGTAACTGAGATATTATTGAGTGCCTGCCTGGTCATTATCAGTCATCAGTTTGCTAAGACATAGTTGTGGGAGTAGCTCATCATACTGAACATGAAGGAAGAGAAGGAAGGTGGTGATATTAAAGATCGTCTGGGGAAGAGCGTCTGTGCATTAAAAGATGGGGAGACTTGAAATAAAACGTGAAGGTGCTAAGGGATAAGATGGCCCAACTGTAAAAGGAAGAGTTTGTATCTTAGCACTCTGTGGCCATATTGAATATGACTGTTAAATTCTTTGTATAATTAAAAGAGATAGGAGCATTCATACATTTTGTTGCAAATTGATATGATCTTTTTTGTCAGTGATCTGAATAAGATTGTACTATAGTTTTTAATTTAGCAGATTAAGAAGCACAATTAAAATATCATGAAAAAGATCGTAATCTAAACCTCTGGGGTTTTTTTTTGCCTATCCCTGCCAAGTTGATAACAAGAGCCGGTGTATGTAACAATTACCTCCACTACTGTAAATTTACTCTAGTTTGTGGGCTGAAGTGTTAATAAATACCTTGCAGTATTCCAGAGGGAGAAGCTTTCCATCTAATTAATAAAACTGGGAAGAATACCCAGGACGCTGAACCATATCTTTCTTATTAGTGTTGGCTTCTACAAAGGAGAATCCCTGAATCTCAACACATTAGTAAATGTCATACTCCTGGGTTGCACAGAGACCTCTTGAAAAACTGCTGATTTGCTGTGGAAAAAAATCACCATAGACTTCAGAAACAATTCAGCTAGGGAATACCAAGTGTAGAAAATCAGGGTAAAGCATGCCATGCATTATAGCAGCTGAGGTTCGTGCCCCATTTGGTGAATACTGAAAGAGAAAACATACAATTATGCTTTTATTTCTCTTCCATTTTTCATCTGTACTTATGTTAATATCTTTTTCTTTGTCCAGGTATGGTCTTACTGCAGTTAGGGTTTTTTTGAGTCTTAGCAAAACCTCTCTGTGTTCTCTAAAACAGATTTCTTAAAAATACTTGCACGTAAGATACACGTAGTACGTGTATCATTTATTTAAATAAATACATTTATTTTTTAAAAAATCACTTTAAGAAGGAAAATATTTTAAGCCAATACTGAAAAGAAAGTATATCACGAAATATGTAGTGCTAGTTCCCTTTTCCTTTGCAGTAATCCATATTTGGCAAAAATAAACTTTGTTTTACTATGCCTCAGCCAATTCTGTTTCAAGGTAGTTTGTAGTAAACTACCAGTTAACTTTCTGCACATAATTCTTTGCTGTACTTTATTAAAATCATTGCAATAATCTTAAATTATGGAATGCTGATATGCATTCTCTGACAGACTAGACATTTACCAAAGAGAGTAAAACTTGATGCATTTCTTTTATAGATTAAAATTGTAGGATGGTGTTTCTTGTTTTCTCACATTATCATCATTATTTTTATTGAATTGATGTAGGAAACTGGCATTACTGCCTCTGATAGAAATACAAATAACATCTTTGCATTAACTTCTTACTTGAAGTTTTTGTTCTGAAAAATGCTCCTGCTGAGTGTATTTGTAGCTGCTTTTTACTCTACTGATATGAGTGCTTGGGAGCATAAAAATAGATAAAATTATAAAGCATGTCCAAAGAGGTTAATGTTAATTTGGCTAAATGAGTCAATTGGATGGGAAGTAGAGAAGGTAAAAAATCTGCCATCTTCTTTGTCTACATCCAGTATTTTCAATTTTCATAGCCTATGCTTTAACTTCACTTAATTCTGGTAACTTACTAGAGCATAAGAAGGCAATTTAAAGTCCTGTCCAGGAATCCTGGTCTAGCAGTGCCTGTATAATCTAGTATGTAGATGTTCTAACGTACTGTATGTGCTTAAACCTTTCGATTTGGGCTTGGTTGGGTTATTTTCCCCGTTCAGAATGTTTATGATGCTTCCACACGTACTACAAGGAACAGATCAATGCACGCCGTGTACGGTGAATACCTGCCATATGCGCGGTTTCAATAAAGCATGTTAACAGCAGATACTGGTCCTTAAAAGAACATATATCAAGCATCCTCAGCATTATGCTGGAGGAACCTGAATCACACATTCCCATGCCTGTCTTCAGTTGCAGCTTTGTTGACCAGTGACCCTTTGTGGCTCTGTTCCCTGTTTCAGAAAATACTTGTCTGATCTGACCCGGGTGATTACATTATTATTTTGTCCTTCAGCAAGACAGGTTTTTTTTATATTAAAGAAACGACATATTTAATGAGCAAGGAATACAAGTTAATGAGCAGGTGATCTTTATTCATTTTAGTAGCTTTTGGAACACTCTTGGTTTGCTTAGTACAAATGCATGCATATACAGGCTTATGCAAACACACATTTAATACATATACCTGTCTGCTTTTATGTCTGCGATAACACCACGGATCTTCCATATCCATTATTTTCGTCTTTCTACACTAGCAGTAGAGTGAGAGCTCAGTTGCTGTGATTTTGAAATTCTTTGCCTGGGGCACATCTCTCTAAGCTCTTCTGTTCTGAACTCCAGTTGCAGGAGTAGGTTCCAAACACCTCAAAGAAAGGCAGCCCAAATTCTGAGGCTTCAGTTTTTGGGAAACTAGGAATTGAATGCTATAGGTCATCAACATGTACTCTGCTGTCTTCGGCAGTGATAAGCCTCAGGGGTGGAGACATGAACCCATAGTAGGTAGAAGCCTCAGGAAAACTTTTTCTAATTTCTTATGCTTAGAGATTAGATGAAATAAGGAAGAAAAACATTCTTGTCCTTTTAATTTGGATTTGGAATACTATACCTGAAGCTATTCTGGCTGTCCGTGTAAGCATGGACTCTCTTGAGTTCTTAGCTTCAGTGACAAGAAGGTCTCTAGTACAGCTACACTGAAGATGAAGAGTTTTCCTTCTACCTTCCATTTTGAATTTCCTGAGTTTTACTGTAATGGCGTTTGGTCTGTGTTATGAGACAGAATAAAATCTTTAGACCTACTTTTTATATCATTAATTTATATGTACTTCTGCTGAATTCTCTCGTAAATCACTATCTTGAGGAAGAAAATTCCCGCTTTCTGAGTCTTTTCCTGAGAGTTTTCTTGGGCAAAATGTTTTGCTTTACTTTTATTGAACCTCCTCTAAATCTGTCACATTTTCTTTGGAAAGGAATGAGCCGTTCTGTTGTTCTGTTAGAAATCAGAGAGTGCTACTGATATTTTCATTTTAACTTTTCTTGCCTTCTGAAGTGCTTTTAGCCTGAGCCATGAGTGAGGCATCAGCTTCATGACTGACCATGGGCTACTGAAAGGGCTACTAGTAGATGCTGTTTTCTAGCCAGTGTTTTCACACGCTTCTCTGGACTCTTTCAGAACTGGCCAGGATGATGCATCTCTCCATTTCTTTTTCTCACCTAGAGATCATTTAGTCAGCCTTGTCTCACTCTGGAAGGGCTAAATGCATACTCGAAAGGCCTCCTGTCTTAAATTTAAGAGGGCATTGATGGAGGTCACCTCCATAAACTGCATCCTGGTGTTGCAGGTACCAAGAGCATATAGAATACTGTTGTTTCTTTAACTTGCACTGAATTTTTAGAAGTATTTTCATTTTCAGACTGAAAATAAAATAATGTCAGACAATGTTGCATGAAATTGCATCTCCGGTGCTGCCTCCAGTGAAAGCCTATCATCTAACTTCACCTCTGTGCATCTGCTCACGATAATGCATTTAGAAATCAGGGATGCTTTGCTTTTTCAGTCTTGGAAGCAAGTGACCTGGATTCACTTTTAAGAATATAGTTTGCAAACTTGTTGACTAGGATTCCTCATTTGGACGATGAGTTGATTTGTCCCTATAAATCCCCTTTGTCAAATTTAATAGATGGATAAAGAGACCCCTTGCCTTCCATATAAAAATTCATAGTCCTTAAAAAATATGTCATTTGAGAGGGGGAAATATGAGAGGGTTTTACATCTTTAAGAAACCAAACAATTTCCAAACTGAATAAAAGAGACAGACAGAGAAGGTTGCCTTTCTGCAAGCCGCCAGCTTTCCCAAGTGTCTCATCCTCTCCCCTCTGTCATCCTGAGGCAATGTGCCTGCATTTGTGTGTAGATTTATAGTTTATCTTTATCTATGGCTTCATCTGTAGGTAGCTATTATAGCCGCCTTGCCTGGATATTGTTTGGGCCTGATAGATCTGTCTGTAGTTCATCAAAGGGGAGCTGAGTGGCTAAAAGCCATTGGGTCCAGCTGAGGATGAAATACGAGCCATCAGCCTTGGTAATGGCTGTAAAATTTCATAATTACACGGCCTTTATTACATTGCATAATGATCCTGAAGCAGTATGGAACAATTAATTAAGATTTTCAACCGTGGCTCTTTCAGAAATTAAAAAGGTGCTAGTGGCTGAGAAATGGGGAAGTGTCTTGTCCTAAAAGCATTAGGAATGCTTAAGAAGTACTTCCTGGGTACTTAAAAAAAAAAAAAAAAAAAAAAAAAGAAAAGAAAAGAAAAAGAAGTGAAGAAAATTAAAAGAAGAAGATGATCAACTAGTTAAGCAGCTAATGTCAGAGTAAGGCTTTTGTACTTGACTGCTAATTCTTAATGTCAAAACTGGATCTAAAACTCTTGCAATAGTCACTGCCATAAAGCTGTTCCTTTTCTGTTCTGTAAAAATCTTCGTGCCTTTTTTCCCCTGTGCTCTGTTCTAGCCATTTGTCACATTTATAGAAGTTGAGCTCTGCACATTATTAAATAAATGCATGCCGTGACTTAGGAGGAGGGTCACTTAGCTGCGTATTGGGTGTACTGACCAAGGATTTACTCTTACCCACTTTCTCATGTCTGAGGCCATTGAAATTCTTTGAAGATCTCCACAGTTTGACAGACATCCCCAAGGAAGACTTTTTTTTTTGTCTTTACTGTTTTGATATTTTTCTTCCTTCCTTTTCATCTTTGTAAATGCAGCATGTCAGATGTAATATAGTATTTTCCATGAGATTGACCTCAGACCTGATCAGAAGTAATTAGATTCCTAAGGTGCTGCAGAGGTGTCTCACAGATCTCTGATGTACATACCGAAAGAAAAAGTGTTTATATATGTGCAAGGAATATGCAGGGAGAAACAAGAGGCCTGAACCTGTGCACGTGCGCGTTACTTGTAGTGACCAACTGAGTGCAATTCTGAAGGCCAGCAAATTGTGATCCAGGTGGGCTGTGGAATGCTCTCTGTTCCAGTGGTAGTAAAACTGATGAAGAAAAGACAGCAAAAATAACATTGGTGTTCTCCATGCACCATCAAAACTTCCAGGTCTTAGGGGAAGGAATCTCCTTTTCACTGTGTGCCTCTCCGCCTCCCTGAAACTATTTTGGTTCGTACAAACTCTCAGTATAACTCTTAGATAGGATAAGCATTGAATATTACTGGTTTTAAATTGAGTAGTCATCATGTAAGGTCCCAGCATTCTAAATATTTGATGAGAAGCCAAGGTTTCTCCAAGGCACCTTTAATAATAAACTTCCTGCAGAAAATATAGAAAGGATTATGTGTTTCAAGGAGGAGCTGACTGCTTGAAGTAAATTCTCTTGTTGAGTCATTTATTCCCTTAATAGGAATTTTCTGATCTGCTGTCATTCTTGTTCACACACTGGGTGTCACTGCCTCTAAAACACTTGTCATTCTTTAATGGAAACAAAATAGTCATTGCAGTCAGAGCCGCAATGTCATTCCACTACCCCTTGCTGCGTCGGCAATAGTGAAAATGACAGAGCGGCTCTCAGTAGGGGTAATTAAAATGTAAATATTGATATTTTATTATTTGAAATTACTTTCCAGTGCGGCATTTAATATCTCTCCATCTGTGCGGCTCTGTTTAGCGGTCACTTTAGTGCAGCTCTGGGATGCCAAGCGGCGGCTTGATCCCCGTTATGTCAAAATGCTTGTTGCTGCTTAATTTTGATATCTAATTAAGTGGAAAAGTACAGTCCACACTGTAATCCATGGCATCTTAACCAGCTGCTTGGGTATATTTAGAATTAATCTCCACTATGGAATCATCCTAATGTATGCAATTAAGAGTCTGCCGATGGCTAATTAGGTGTATTAGAATCAGGAAGCTTCCTTTTTTTTTTTTCTTTTTTCTCTTTTTTTTTCCCCCTGCGTGTGGACTGTTGTAGACTTAAGACACAGCCTCCAGAGATGATCTTAATGGTACATACACACTCATCTAGGTAAACTGGAAATTTCACGTTCATGTAGGAGAACATGTGTGGCTCTCCCCAAACCAGGGAGACTGTAAACATCATTTGAATTCTTTGGCATCTGCAGCACATTAAGAAAATCAACTAACCAGCAGAAAAGTTTTAAAAATTGGGAAGAAGATGGAAGATGTGTAGGACAGTGGTCTGAGCTGTCATTTTCCTGCCAGAGGGTGTAAGGGGATATTTACCCAGAATTTTGCAACCTAAAGTTTTTGGTTTTTTCCTTTTCTTTTTTCTCTTTTTTGGCAGTGGAGAGAGATTTTAGGTAGCCCAGCACATACAGGGTTAACACAGATACGTTGATTGGATCGCAAGCATAGTTGTCTCTGTATGCTAATACATTCCTGTATTGGATTCATATTATTAACATGATTGGGGAATTCCTGAAAACCTGACTTTGCCTGATGGAAAGATGGAGAGAGCAGGGATTGCCACAGATTTCAGCGAGGAAATGACTGGTGGCTTCCCCAGGGGAGCAAAAGGCAAACAGCAGTGACCCAGCCCTCTGAGGAAAAGTGCTCTCAAAGCAGACCCATAGAGGTTATAAATAAAAGGCAACACGTAATAAATGCACAAGAAATTCCTCCTTTCTGTGGAAAAAAAAACCCAACCAAACTAGTTATATTTTATAATCCAGAAAACTTGGCTTTGAAGACTAACATGACGAAGAAGCTTGAACTCTAAATTTCTTGATTTTCCCAGTCAATGCACACAGCTCTTGGGAGGTTGATGCACACAATGGTTGAAGTGAGCAGAACCTGAATGAATGTTGATTGTTATTATTAGTTTAGCAAGGTTCCTCTGCCAACTTTGTGCCTTTTTTTTTTTAAAATTTAATTTAGTTGAGTAAAAATTAAAAAGAAGGAAGAAGGCTGGACACCTTCTGTTAAATTATGTGTGATCATAGTTTCAGTTCTGGTAGCTGAACTCTTTGAAGGATCCAGGTAAGGCATACCATACACAGGATATGCAGATATTATGCTTACTATTTTAAGCTGAACTGTGTTACCATTCTCTCAGCTGGACTTCGAGAGGCATCCAGACATACTCATGATACACTCTTTGTTTTTCATCTATATTCAGTTTACTAATGACAGAATGTAGTTTTTGTGTTTTCAGCCACATACCTGGCTTTATTGTAGTTACACTCAAATATGTACACCCACAACAGATTGAAGGGGAATTTGGGTGAAATCAATATTTATGTTGAAAATATGATTTGTGTTTTTATATATATGGACTCAGTGAAAGAAAACAATCAGGGTCATAAATACGATCCTGCTCAGCTTTCTCCTGTGGTTTTCGGAGCACACTGTGTCAAGACATCTGCTTCTGTTGTCTTCAGTAAGAGGACAAAAAATTCCACAGTCTAGCAAAACTATGTTTGAAGGTTAAATTTTAAAGAACTGGAAGAGTTAACCTTAAAGAAGCAGATCAGATCACATATGTAGAGCATTAAAAAGATCACCCTCAGGAATCTGCGAGTTCATACTGCTGACCTTAAGGAGACTTACAGCTTCACTGGGCCATATTGCACTGCTAGTCTGAATTTTAAAACTTTTTTCTCGTTGTCCGTATCTTAGAATTCAGAACCTCTCCTCAGAGAAGGTAATGCACCAGGAGTGTTAAGTGTCTTAGACAAAAAAAAAAAAAAAGGAAGGGGGAAGGCAGTTTCCTACTTATCAGGTCCTCTTCTGTTCTCAGAGCATCTGGTAATAATGCCAAATATAAGTGTTTGGCCTGGTATCTTTTTAATGGAAGGTTGGTAGGAGTTTGCAGTAAAGCTGTTTAAAATTGTGGAAGTTCCAGTGGTAAAATCAGGCCAAAAGGAAAATCAAGTATTAATCTGCTTAAATTTATTGTCTTACATTTTCCTTTTTCTCAGTGGATACTGAAATAATAAGGTGTGAAATGAAAATTAATGGAAATAAAGAGTACAATATTTCAAACCGTGTGTTTCCAAAAATGCCATTATAAAGTGCTCCATTCATGGGGGCCTTACCAAATTTCTCCTGAAGCAAGGGTGATTCGTTAGTTTTTTAATCTTCAGTGAATATTAGTACCTGGTTATGTGAGGTCAGAGAGACATCCTAAATCAGTCACATTTTCCAGCTCCTTTCAATTACTAATGCTAAAGAAGCCGCTCACAAGAACTTGCACTGTAACTAGAAATAAGAAATTTAAAAGTAGCTGCCTGGAAATATTTGGGTGGTTAGAGAGGGGTGTCACTGATTTAAGTACTGAAATCAGTTTGAACTAGGGTGGGTTACATCTCACTGTGTGCCTCTAACCCTGGGAAGAAATGACAGGCTTGAATTGCTGCTGTTTAGTGTTATCATGTAAGGTTTCACAGGGTAAAAGGCAAACCAGAAATATTTCTAACTGGTATTTAAAATACATTAACACCTTTTTGTATAGCCTGAGTGAAAGGTCACGCTATACAAGCAGCATCTTTCCTGTTTGTAAATGTCTAATTTGCTGCTTTTAAATTGCTGTGAACTTCTCTTACTTAGCCCTGCTGAATGAATCCAGTGTTGCAAATACTTCTGACAAGCGAATATTTGCTTAGCGAGAATCCATTGTTCGTAATGGATTGAGAGGGACATGCAGTGTGAATGCATTTTTATTGCCGTGCCATCTCTCTGCTGTTGTTTCAGTGAGATGAAAGTAGCGTTGTGATAACAGCCCCGGGTTTCTTAGTGCTCTGTGTGGCATTTCCCCGTCTTACTGGTAGGTGTTAGCGAAAAAGTGCTTATCGTAGGCATTTTTTCGGGTTATAAAATATAAAAAAAAAAATGTATATTTTATAAGAGCTCGGACAGCAAGAGTTAGGAGTACAGACACTTAAATAAAACCCGAGAAAGCGCACAGGCTTGGCTGAAAACATCCCGGTGCTCTCCAAACGCATTTTCCTTTTTTTTTTTTTTTTTCCTTTTCTTCTTTAATTCGAGACAGAGTGATTCCTGGGCACCTCTGTGCGTGCAGTCTGATCGCCCCTCTCCCACGGCTGCACAGCGAACAGATGGCAGTCGCAACTCGCAGCCCCGCTCACGATAAGAGCGCCGGTGCTGCTTTTGCAGTGCTCTGCTATAGTGGCAGGAGGAGACGCGACACAGCAGAGCGTCGCTCTGCAAAGGCAGAGGTTTTGCCATGCAAAAGTTGCTGGATGGAATTAATTTCCGAATGCAACTTCAAAATTGCGGCGTTTCAGCTCTGAAGAGCTTGGGAGCTGAATCCAGCAAACAGCATGAGTTGAGCCTTGGGTTGTATTTCTGGTCATCTGTTAGTTTGTGCTTTGGAACTTAATGTGTGATTTTCAAGTTTGGGCAGTCACCTATGCTTTTTGTTGTGTGAGCTGACGCTTTTCATGTGAAAGTTCTCAGTCATACTTAAATTTCAGCTTTTGTAATTATTAGCTTTTGACCAGGGGCTCCATAAGTAAAGGAGTATTAAAAAAAAAAAAAAAAAGGAAAAGAAAAGACTGAAATAATGGATTTACCCTGGCATAATGAGTTGTATCTGTTTCTGTTCCAGCTTTCACGAAATTTCATCCATAATCTGGGAAATATGTTTGGTGATTAGTGAGAGCACTCTCCTTCTGTTAACAGTTTTCAAAACCACTGAAATGTTTGCGGGCCTTGATATATATTTTTAGTTCACACAGTACTTTGAAATGCAATTAAATCCGTTTTTTCTTAAATTAATATAATAAAAAGGATCTCTTAATTCTGATCTATGTGGGAAATTCAGCTCTAGATACAACCTAAAAAAATCATGCCATTCTCTTCCTTGTATTTTTGAGACAGTAATAGTAAAGAGCAGTCAGACTATGAAGTTTTCCTTCAGCAAATACTATGATCATGCCTAGAAAACATTACATAGCCCTAGCAGAAATTTCACTGTTGAAATTTCCCTAGCCTTTGTTTACATCCCTGGAAGGTAGCTGAAGTTCCTCGATGGATCCAAGCAAGCAGTAAGTGTGTACCAGGAAGGGAGACGAGAGCAGAGTGACAGCTGTACATCTGGGAGTGCATTGCACCCAAGTCTGATCTTGAAATGGTTTTTTTCTCCTTCAGTGCAGCCAGGATAAGCCTTTGGCCCACTGTTTGTCATTTGACCATGAGGCCACACACTCTCTAAATAAAGTAATTGGGCTAAAAGAAAAGTTATTTTAAAATGTATTTATGGTATCAGATTGTTCTTTGGACAGTAGTGGCTTTACATCATTTTTGGGGGAAAAAAAAAAGAAAGCCAAAAAACTGTACTGGAAACATCAGTACCCATAAAACGTTTAGAAAGAAGTTAATCTATCAAAATTAAGTGTAAATAATTTAAAAATCCAACTCTTTCAACTGTGTAAATATATTGAATCTGCAGCACATTAGTGAACATGTCATTTTCAAGCACAGCTTTGATTCTAAAAAAAGGTAAATGAAGATATTTGAAGTACTAACCAGGGCAAGCAAGAGGAATATTTCACTCATAAAGCTAACAATCACACAAACAACTGGTAAAATAAATGAGAGGCAATTATCAGAAAAGGCAGGCAACTCCCAGATTTACCAGCAATTTCATACCAGGTTTGATCAAATATTAGGATTTCTAAACATGTATCAGAGAGGAAGGGAAGCTCATTTCCTACAAAGTGAAATAAACCCTAGGATTTGAGTCTGAGTAACCTGATTGAGGCATGTACCAAATGTTTAAGGATGAAAATAATGGTAGGGATAAGTCCAGCCTCTGCCTTTTTTTTGGCCAGTAGTTCTCGAAGTGCTGTGTGCAAGGCACAGATCTTACTTTGGCACTTGACCATCTGCAGCTGCTTCGCTCTGGCCCCTAGTGAGTTAGTGTCCATGAAGTCCATCTTAATGAAGTAGAGGAAAGGGTCTTCAGGAATATAAAAGATTTACCCTGCTTATCATGTAGCTGTGTGCAATGTGAAATAGAGAGCAAGTGGTGCATGTACTGATATTTGAAAAGATCTGTGGTTTAAACAGCCCTGTTGAAGAGGCTGTGAACTGTACTTGGAGCTGGCTTGGAGTGCTGAGTGCTGCAGAGTGCAGTCAGCTCAACACCCCTTGTTCCTATAATAAAAATGTTAAGGCCTTTTTACCTATTTATTGCTGCTTCCTTTGAGCTTTGGGTTTACTGGTATGCAAAAGGAAAAAAACCCACAAGTATATGTTCTGTTGCTCAGTCAACCTTTTCTCAGTCCACCCTGAGTTGTCTCAGTGAGTCATTACAGCATAATTACAATTTGAGTGTGATACACTGTTTGTAGAAAAGTGTCTATTTTTAGCAGAAGAACACTACAGTCCCTGAAAGGAAGAGAAAGAAAGAAAGAAAAAAAGGAAAAAAAATCTGTAACCAGCAAATCAATGCTATTGTTAACTGATAGTACGAGACATCCCGTAGATTTACAATGCTTGCACTCAGCCACATAAAAAACACACTGAAAAGAATGCCTACCAGGGGTTAAATTCATATGCCTGCGCTGCAGCCTATTTCTGTCAACACTCAGCTCAGGAAATAAACATTTATGCTTTCTGAAATGAAAGTGTATTTTTGAAGACTAGCCGTCAGATATTTTTTGCCCTTCACACTTTCAAATGCTTAGCCTTTTTTGTAAGTTGACTGCAAAGTGCATCAGTTTGCTAGGCAAAAAGAAAAAAAAAAAAAATCTTGACAAGTGCCCATGGCATCATTGTCAAGCACACGAGTGTCTAGTAGAAGATGGCAGGAGGGTTGGCACAAAACATGCTTCCTTCAAGCTTCTTACCTCAGGGGTACCTGACTCTTGAGAAGCCTTTCAATCCTTCCAAATGACGTTACTGCAAACTGTCATCTGGTTTATTTGGAGTGCTCTGTATCGCAGATAAACATGCTATTTAACTGCAGGTCAAGGTACAGAGTCATTCTGCGAGCAAATGCCTGAGAAACATTAAATGGCATTGACTTGGGGAGGGAGATGGAGAGAGATCAAAGTTGTCACCAATATGGTACGTGCTAAGGGGGGGAAAGGTGCACAACATTGTATTTTAAAAAGCTGTTACACAGTTCTACATTTAAAGCGGTGACCTGCAAGGCTCTCAAAGATTAAGGATGCACACAATGCATGACAAAGTCCAGAACCACACCATCATGCAGCATCTCAGCATGCTTTGGAAAGAGCTTAGAGGTGTGGGTGGAGAGGCTAACACTGGTTCAGAAGGCTGGAAGTGTATTTCGTCCAGTGTGGATGAAATAGTTACAATTTAATATAGAAAATGTCCACTTGTCAGAGGATGTGGTTGATCTGGGGCATTCACATAACAAGAGCTCCCAGACTCAGAGTTTGGTGTGAAACAAGTATAACCTCCTCCAAACAATTAAAAATGAATCTTTGTATATAATAAAAATGTATATATGCCTGTGCAATCTATTCTGTATATAAATATGTATTCCTGTGTAATCTATTGTTTTAACTGTGACTTGTTGAATATATATTAAAAGGGCATTGCTGTGATACAAGAGATATGCTGGATGCTTTCACATTTTCTGAAAAATCAAAACAAAAACAGATTAATTACAGCTTGATGCAGCTTTACATTCCCACGAGGGATGCCTTTAAAAGTTAAAACATGCTTTCATTGAACAGGCTTTCAAGGGAAAGTTACTTCGATCAGGAAGAAAATAGTCATGTTGATTGGATTTATTATTGAAGAGTGGAACAGTGTGGTTTATATTTGCCAGTTTTTCTATAATGTAAAAAATTTATTTTGATTTTTTAATGTGTCAAATGAAAACAACTGGTATATTTACTGCTCCAGAATGCAAATTTTTCAAGAGTGCAATACAATAAATTATAGGCAACATCCCATTTCCCCCCCTTGGAGGGCAAATGTAATTTTCTTTGACTGTGGCACACAATAAATGTTATTGAAACATAGTATAATTTATTTTTAAAAAATGAAAGCAGTGCCAACAAAACTGTACTAAAATAAATAAACAAATAAAAAAGGAAGTTGGGGAATTTTCAGGAAAAAACCCCAAATACAGAGAGAAATTGCAGGTTAAAGTTTTTTAATCAAAACTGATTTTATTGCTTTTTTCTTAATTAAACCCTGCAGAAGTGTGTGAAACATTGTTATACCTGAAAAATTGTTAATTTGTAAATTACAGGGACAAAAGGGCTCCACTGCAACTTTAAAGTTTCTATGCACGTAAATGTCAATAGAGTGCCTTCTCCATCATCAGCACTAAATTCACATTGATGCCTCTTTTCTTCTCTGTATTGATCCTTCCATGAGAACGTAGATTTGTATCTGTTAATTAATGCGTCCTGAAACAGCGTTTGTATTAATCAGGCAGATAAGAAAAATTGGATGCCTGCACCCTCATGACAACCGTAAAAGTGCTGGCCCTGATAAAATCGTGGATGGACCTCAATAAAAAAGTTCCTCCTTCCACTCAATAAACTAATCATCCTGCTTTTAATTATTCGGCAGAAAGATGTGTGGAGATTGGAGAATGTGTAAATCTATTTACTAACAGCAGTGTCTGGGAGGGAGAATGGGGCTGTCACAGGACGGTGCTGCAGGCTACATTCTCTGTCCATCTGCTACTGCAGAAAAACTGGTTCTTGAAAGACGGGAAGGAACAGAAATGTTGAAGCTAATTGAAATCATGAATTCCTCCCTATAACCTTTGAAATGATTATTTCTTCTCCATTTCCCTCTTATTTATTTTAATCACAGATGTGTTATTTTCCATTGTCACATCTTCAAGGGTTTCCTGTTGTTGTTGGCTCCGTTTTTGTTGGGTTTTTTTTTTGGTTTTTGTTTTTTTGTTTTTTTTTGTTTTCTCTGAAAGAAGAGAGCTACAGTTCTATCACAAGACTCAAAAGACAGTAAGAGAAAATGAAAACAAATAAGGAGGGGGAGAAAAATGAGACAGAGAGAGCATGCAGCCAGTTTTATGTTTCATTTTTTATGGATGCCTGGTGGTTTGGATGTGGGCTTTTCTTTTTTATTGTATTAGTTTTGCTGCTTAGTGCTTATAGAGAAAATCTTGTTTGGAGTAGATGCCTTGCAGATTTGCTAGTTTGTGATATATTCTTTCTTGACTGTAACTCTTGACTTTCAAAACAGAAAAATGCATTTAAGTTTAATTGAGTACCAGAAAGAACGTTCTTACAGCAGGAACCCTGTCAGAGGACATGTAAGCAGCTCCATAAACAACTAAATGAAAGCCTCAGACATGTCTTAAGACCCTTTAAGAAAAGCTTGACTAATCCCCTTTGATGATTTTATTAAGTACTTGTGGTTGATGGTGCCAACTGGCAAACTGCTGCATTTCACCAACAGGCCAGGAAAATCACTTCCTCTCCCGTATTGTTTTCTAGCACCTAATGTGATTGGGATATTAGCAGTTTGATATAATAAATTAACAGGTACTGTAAACAAGAGTCTGAAAATGGAAGACAGTAAAGATGTTTGCCTTTAGTGATCCTATTAGGAAAGACAGCAGAGAGAGGAAAAAAAAAGCAAAAGTTAAATTAATTAAGAGGCGTTTATTAAAATTTTGGTTGCCCTTAGAAAAAGGATGATGTGACTGCTATTTAGTTGGCATTTCAATATGTCACCCTGTTATTTCAACAAGTGTAGTAGAAGCAGAAGCCATTACTGAAATGATTAGTGTCTTTTCTGCGAAAGGTGGGTGTTACATCTCTTTCCCCTGAGGTTGAAGTTCAGAGAGAATTTTTCTGGTTTTGACTGGCACCTTAATTCTATTTAAACATCAAATCTTCCCTTTTGAACAAGTTTTATTTTTAACTCTCCTAAATTGTCCTTCTTGGTTTATGGTAGTGATGAATAGAGTCAGCAGATCCCTGTTTCACAGCATCAGGTTTTTAGAACTAAGCACAACTATTTCATAACAAAGAAGTCATGATACAAACCACAGACTGTCACTGCAGAACCCCCAAAATTATTATGATTCTCACAGGAAAAGCTTACAAATTCCAGCTTGTTTAAAACTTTGGTTTTGATTAGAAAACATTTGAGTTTATATTGATTCACTTTCTTGTAATAGGATGAGGAGGAGAGGCACTAAAGCAGAAGGGAGAATAATAGCATGTTTTATCACAATGTATATGAAAATAAAAAGAGGAGCAGTTTTCTGATAAATCTGATAAATCCAGATGTGCTTAATATTTTTCCTTGTTTTTTCTTTTTTTTTTCCTACTCAGGATTCTCCACTTTGTCTCTAGCTGACCAGATGAGCCTTCTGCAGAGTGCTTGGATGGAGATTTTGATTCTCGGTGTTGTATACCGGTCACTTTCTTTTGAGGATGAGCTCGTATACGCTGAAGATTATATTATGGATGAAGACCAATCCAAATTGGCAGGCCTTCTTGACCTTAACAATGCCATACTGCAGCTGGTAAAGAAATACAAGAGCATGAAGCTGGAGAAGGAAGAGTTTGTCACCCTCAAAGCTATAGCACTTGCTAATTCAGGTTGGCAGAGTGGCATGATGGTTGCTACATTTTTAATGTGTCACTTCCCCCGCCCCCCTTCTATAATACTCTTTGCATGATTGTTTTAAACATGGGTTTAGAATAAGAAATTGCTAATCAGACTTTAGCTAAAAGGCAACAAACAAAGCAGTTCAAACTAAGAACAACTTTCTGTTTCAATGTAATTGGGGAATATGTCCCTAAAGGAGTGGAAAATATTCCGCTGTATGATTTGGAGAGTATATTGCAGGCAGAGATCCCTTCAAATGAATATAGATGTTGTTCTCTTAAAACCATTCTATAATTCAGACAAGCCTAATCATTGCAATTAAAAGGGAAGAAAGGATGCTGAAGAATAGGCTATATATTTTCTTTTTAAAGGCAGCTACTGATTTATTTGATAGCGTGAATTCAGGATACAGAAGGAGGGAGGAAATCCTTATTAAATCTCACAAGGACCACACCTTACCTTACAGATCCTATGCATTTTTAGAGATAGTGCTTCTGCAAAAATTATTACCTGTGCAGCAAGAGTTAAAAATCTCAGAAAGAAATTTTTTTCTGCATTTGAATTTAAAAGTGCTGAAGCAGTGAATACTGTCAGATAAGTAAAAATCGTTTGTGCTTTGTTGTTTTTCCTTTTGTGTCTCCTTAATGCTTTATTGTGGTCTTAAGTCCCTTTTAGCATTTGCATAAAGTTCACGATAGATCCCTCTTTAATGACGTGCCGATCATTAGATACCTGTGTGTCAATAACATGCTCTGATGCTATGTTCCATTGACAGTCACACCGTGCCCCTCCATCTGCTTTTGTTTTGACCCTATCTTTGAACTTTATCTTGGTTGCTGGCCAGTAGTTTTCCCTTTAATTACAAGAAGGAAACTGTCAATAAAATCTGTTAAATGGGATGCAATGAGTGGCTTGAATGGGCGGACGGCTATTTGTTCAAATTCTGCAGCATTCAAGGTATTGACAGTTTGTTTTCTGGGGCCATATGTGACGATCAATCTCAGGCTGGGCTCAGCCGCGCTGAAAAATGAAAAACCAGATTGCTTTTGCTTACTTGTGGATGACGACTTGTGATTTGGCGCGGTCCTAGTGAGATGAGACCTTCTGCCCAAATTGCCCCCCTGAGAGCCAGGACGCGTGACTGTTTTTAGAAATAATTTTTTAATTGATTTTGTAATTAACAGTTCATCTACAATATTGATGCATGAATCCTCAGATTGATAGGAGGGAAATTGTTTTCAACAATGAAGTTGTACTTTCCTATTTATCTTTGTAATGTGATTTAGCACTCTGCATTTTTAATTGGAAATATAATTCAAAAACATGCAAAGCCAAAATGCTTGTTAGTTTCTTTATAAAATATTCCCCACCCCACTAACTCTGCCCTGAGTTTTAGAATATTATCTTATTTCCAGAATTAGCAAAATGCTAAAATGCCTCTAAAGATCAAAATTATTCTTAATTGAAGATTTATTTCTAATTTTTGAACATTGTAAATAGACACTTGAGGATGCTTTCCAGCTACAGAAAGGTTTTTTCCTCAAAATTGGCCATGCTTAATGATCAGAGCAAGAAAGTTATCTGGAATTACGAGTCTAAATGGAGAAGGTTTTTTGTATCTATTTTGATTCTGTAATTCAAAGGCTAAATTAAAATTATTTCTGTAGTTTACTTGATAAAAAGGATAAGGGCTAGAACATGGGGATATGATAGTGAATACCATTCACACCTTTTTTCCCTCCCCAAAAAAAGGCGTGCAGTGTTTAAGTAATAATAAAAAATAACTGCTGCCAAAAAAAAGTTTAGTCATACATTGTGCATAGAGTGTATCAAAATCATCTGTAGCTTCATTAACTTCACTGGAAATTACAACCAGGATAATGTCAGAGATAAAGACGGTTCAGCATACTAAAATTCAGGGCACACTGAAGTGAAAACATTTCCGTCCCTCATCTTAAAAGAAATAAAATTGCTGTCTTAAAATGAAACTGTTGCAAGGAGTAGTTAAAAAGCAGCCCAGCCATTCCGCTTCCCTTTCAACAGTGTTTTGACTGCTGGCATTCAACATTTCAGCTTCAGGTTGTATAGGCAGCAGATACCAAACTTCTATCAGCTGTAGCTACACTAACCTGGTGTTAAATAGCACCTGCAGAATTACCTCCCATCAGTGGATATCAGACCATTAGTGTTTCATTTTAAAAATGCTGCTAAAATTAAAATAAAAGTGAATTGCATTTTTTGTCTTTTTTTTTTTAATAGGCAAAACCAGAATAGCTTATTTTCATAGAACTGGGAACTTGATTAATGTAAATGCAGCTAATGTAAAAAAAAAAAAATAAAATGCCACTATAAAATCAATCAGTAGCAATTCACATTTTAATATATTTTATTGCTACTTCTCCTTTCTTCCACTATTTATTTTTCTGGTTTAAAATATGTTAGCCTTTCTATAGCTGTAGAGAGTACAATAAGAGATCTTGGGTGTTTCAGACATTTTTGCCGTATCTGCACTGTCTGGAAAGATTCCCAGGTTGACTCTACCGTAAACACTAGACAAAGATGGTTTTATACCTCTGTATCTGTGTTCATGATTTATGATACAGTGTCATAATACTTCCCCTGCTGGTGTTTGGAAGCAGGAAAAAGAAATTGTAGATTGTCTTCATATTGATTGTATTTTGTTTGAATAAATACCACAAGCTTTGTTTTGGCCAGCAAATCTCAGTAGTGCGAGCATTAAAACAGCCCAACTGCTAACTTTTCCTCAAGCCTACAGAGCCTACTTGTGCAGTACTGGATCTAATCCTGCCATTTGGTCCCTAAAAGGTGGGGAGGAGTAGCCATTTTTCAGGGAGATTCCCTGACAACCACTATCAAATGTTCCCTGTGCAGGGTTGGCAATGCCACGCCACTTCTATAAATTTCCACAAATGCAAGATGTGGCAGCCTTGTAGATTGTAGTGATTTCAAATGAAGTGCAAATAGACTCTGAAAAGTTTAAATATGTATGTAAGAGCACAATACTGAAATCCATAGATATTTCAGTCCTGCCTATGCTGAAATTTATACAGGCACAACTTCAACAGTTACATTTAGTATGTAAATAGGGAATTTATCAGGTTAGTTTTAAGCATCTGCATTGATTCAATAGTAATTTATACAGTCTTTATGCATGAAATCCAGAGAAGTAACTCTTTCTTTGGCATTGTCCTTGTCCTGCAAGTATCATGAGCTGCTTCCTTCTTTCCCTACCTTCTGTACATAAAAGCCAGGAGGTCCCTTGAAGCTGCAGGATGCCACTGCCTCGCGTTCTGCCTCACACCGCCCAATTGAAGCAAGCTGGCACCAATGAGCACTTTGTTTACCCACGCAGAAAATCAACTTTGAATGGTTTCCAAAACATGCATGTACCAATTACTTCCTCGTGTGTAAGGGAAGGTGAAATATTTACAAAATGTGCCTGAAGTGTACACAAGTGCGGGCACGTGCACCTGAACGCTCCGACACAGCAAAGATGACCCGCTCATCTCTTTTGTATTAGGGAGCGTTTCCACGTATCCATTAGGTAATACTAAACAGGGAGTTGCAGGTGAGCAGTTTTTTGAAACTGCCTAATCAGTAAGGGCTAAATTGGGCCCTAAGTCCAAATGTTGCAGAAGAGCTTAGGAGTCACAAATGAGAGAAGAGTTTTAAGAGAAGCTCAGTTCCCATCTAAGACCTAATGTAAGGAACTAGAGTGTCAAAATACATTAGCGCATTTGAAAGTCTGATCTGTGTGCATCTGCTTAATAGGCTGCTGGCATCTTGAAAAATCTGACCCAAATGTGAATGCTAGGCACTTAAAAAGTATAACCCTATGCACTGCTGAAAATTTAATCTTAAACGCTAATACTGGCTGTCTAGCCTGTACCACAAGAAGGAGAAAAGAACTTCTGCTCATCATCACAATTCCTAGTCTCTGATATTAGCTCTCCTAAAAAAATAACTGTCTCCCTTTCATTACTGAAGGAGTGAGAAGCAAAACGTATCTTTTGCATTTTAGCTTAATGAAGTGCAGTTTAGTGTCATCCTGGTAAAAAAATTAGTAAGTTCTTACAAGTTTTTTCAGCTTTCCAGACACAGTGTACTCAGAGCACCAGGCTGTCTATCACCATTAAATGATAGTATCATAAGAGAAGTTAATTGGTAGACACCAGTAAATCACTTACTCCATAGGACATCATCTTTATTATATGTTGATGTCACCACATAATGTATTTAATTTCTAATAATGTCAGTTTTTTCCTTTTGTTTTATTTAGTCATCTTGTTAGTATTAGAATTCATGGTATAGGTAGACAGATACATACATACACACATAGGGCTGTGTTAAGGGTGTGTTACCAGTCTTTATTTTGCCAAATATAAATAACAAGATCTTAACTCTTTGATGTAGTTCTGTGTAGGGAGTGGTACATCAGAAAAACAAGTTTTTAGAAAAGGAAGTTGCCGCTGTAGTGAGTTTTCGTGTTGCTTGAACGCAGTTTCATCCTCATATTCCATTTTAATGTAATCAAATAGGTGGCATTCACAATTTTTAGAGAAAATAAGTAACTCTGCTACCATTTGCTTAAGTTAGCATGGAGAAATGTTTATGCTAACATGTTATGCTAACTCTGGCGGTAGAGTTAATCAGTGGTTAATCATAATTTTTTTTCTGGTAGCAGGTGTAGTAACTGAATAACTTTGAGATATTCCTCACAGAGTTATGAAATAAGTAGCCATTATTTACATGTTAATAGCCTGAGACTTACAAAGGACAAGAAGCCAAACTAGTGGCTCTCAGTGGTAATAATTGTAGTAATTGTTCATATCTTGGTAGTGGATAAAAAGGATTTGGAAGCCTTCCATCTCCATTTTCTTTTAGTTGGTATCTCACTTCCCAACTCTTATCATTCAAATTCCCTTTTCCCACACTTTTAGTAGCCTTATTGAGTAGGTACTGAAACTAGTTCATAGTATGCAATTTGTTTTGCATTGTAAATATATCCCTTTATTTATTACCCTTGCTACCTATCCTAGTGGAAAGGAAACCATTTCAGGAATAAAAAAAAATATTTGTGTACTACGTTTTGACTTACTTTACGCCAGTGGTTTTAGTTAACCACTAAGCCAGTTAGTCCCTGAAATAAATAGGCATGTTCCATGAAGCAGTTTCTTTTCTTTCTTTGCCTTCCTTTCCTACTGTGTTTAAAAACTATTTTGAGGCTTCAGTTTGTGTATCTCTTTGGAAAAGTAGGCCAAACCAGGGCAGTCCAGCCTAAGTCCTCATTCAGTAAAATCAGTCATGCAAGCCTTTGTTTTCCTTTTTTGGTTTCCACTGCCTAAAATTCCTATGGAAAAGGAATTCTTAATTTATTCCTCTTTAATTTTCAACATATATTACTATTGAAATGTCTGTTTCCAGTAGAATACTCCAGATGTCAGATCATTTTTGCAAGGAGAAATATTCTGTTTCCCTCTGTGCTTTTCTCTTATCCTAACCATGCAGACCCCATCAAATAGTTCTGGTCAGGAAAAACAGGCGATAGGTAGTCAAAATGAAGTCTATTTCTTTACCACACACAGGGAAGACCGAAGTAAGTATCTGGAACAATTTCAGTTCTAAACTGCAAAACAATGGGAATTCTTGTGGGGTAAGAAAACCAAGAACCTAGTTTGATTTCCTATTGTCAATTTCCATGGATTGCGTCTTTCTTAAGCAATATGCTTTTCAAAATGTCACTGTGTTATATTTCTCATAAAAAATGTACAGAAACAAAATGTGGGCAAGCACTTTGTGTCCTTGTGCAAATCTGGCATATGTTTCAGGAGGAAGGGTTCTGTAATTCTGAGAACAGTTCACCCATTAATACACACTGCAGTGGATTTTGAGGGGTTTTTGGATTGGCAGTACAATCTAGGTAAAAAATTCCTTTATTTAAGACGTAATCCAGATTAGGATTTTGTTGTCCTTACATAATGCAAAAACCATTTTGCCTTCTGTTCTTACTCTTCATCCCATCCAGTTCTTCCAGGACCCTGGAAGATATAATAATCTGATTTATCCAGTTTGAGTTTGTGAACTGCTCAGCTATACAGAATCACAAACATCACAGCAATTGGTGTCTTTCAAGTACTTGTTGGTATCTACCTCTCCAGTGTGGTTTACCAGCATCTTAACGTGTATATTCACTGCTGCATGCCCCCTGCTGCTTGATTCTTTGTAATAATTTCTTCCTTCCTGCTGTCTGAATTTTCTGACATGAAGAAACACTTCATTTGAGACTCCTGCTTTTCTACCAGCCCTTAGCTTTCCTCAGAGCAGTGTTTTGAGAGGCCTTCTTGCCCTCAGTTCAGGTGCTTTCCAGTTTTTAGCTAGTGGTTGATCTTTGTGATGTGTTCTAAATGATTTCTCAGTGGCTGGATGTTTGTTTGCTGCATTTGAGATGAAACTTGAATTTTAAATGAGGTAGATTGTAATCAGAATTTCTGCCTGGACCTCACAGTGTTCTTGGATGAGAACTCCCGTTTTCTCCAATTTCTGTGCGATGATATGATCAATCAACTGATCAAAAGAGGTACAATTCTATTTTCCCATCCTGTGATGGTGAAAGAAAGCATTTGCAAGGATGAGATTCTCCAAGCAAAGCTCATTTGTTGATCTCAGTCTCTCCCATGGCGGTTTTGATTCGGAACAACTTTTCCCCTGGTGAGACTGACATCCCATGTTCTCAGCAGGGTGTTGTATCAACAGTTCTTGTGTTCATCTCTTGAGCTCAGTTTCAGTAACCTGTGTTTTTGCAGGGCATTTACCATCAAATTCTTCTTTCTTTCAAATGACACTGTGAAATTACCCTGTTTAATTTCATTGGTTTTATGGCCACTGATTTTTAAGTGTATTACATCTGGGTATAGGTATATTATATAGGTATATATTATAGGTATATTACCTGTGTAGGACATAATCATAAATTACCCAGACTGTCTGCACAGCCACTTAAAAAAACCCAAGCCAACCCATAAACAAAAGAATAGGGGTTTTCGTGGTATAAGAAGAAGAATCACACTCTTTGTACCTCACTTACAATTCAGTTTCATATTATCCGTGAAACTATTGCTTTATTTCTGGATTGTCACACAGATTGTCTGTGTTTCCTTAAATTATAGTGGTTCTTGATGACATCATTGAGGATTAGGTTTATCCCAATAAAATATGCCATATTTAGCAAAAAGTTAGCCTGTTCTGAATTCACTTCTACATCTGCCAGTCAGTAGTTACTGAAAAGATTTCTCTCTTTTATTTTTCCTCCTCTTTTCCCCTTGGCTAGTTCAGCATTTTCAACCATTTTGCTTATTTTCAAAGGCTTACGCCTGAGGGATTAAGATCTACATTCGTTTAATATTGGGAATAAAGTGGAAGTTCCAGACTGCAAGGCTAAAACTTGAAGAAGGATCTTTGTAGAGATTAATATTTTCCTGAGCAATCTGCAAGCTGAATCATGGTCTAATTAAATAGCACAGATTTATTGAGTTTGCATTTAAACATTGGCAGACCCTAGAATGGGTAAAGCTGAAATGAGTTTGAATCTTTGCTGTAAATGGGGAGTTAAATTATCATAGTAATTTGATTACATAATTTTTAAATCTTTCAAGCTAAATGGCCATTTTAAAAGAACAGTTTGAAGTCTTAATCACTGTTAGAAGGGTCCCTCTCTCAGCTGTTTTTTCTTACCCCATTTCCTGTGACCAGATCTGTTCCCCAAGGCACAGCTTCCTGAGCTGCTCCATGAACCTCCCTTTGGCAGTGAAGTGCTTGCATTAGGGCAGCAGAGAACTGGCTGGTCACGTTCTTCCCAACTACTGAATAGATTTCAAAGACAGCAACAAATACATTAAATGCTTTACTACTATTACTTTTCCATATAAATAATTACTCTGTTTGCTGGAGGGATGGTACACAATCACCCCTGCAAGGAGAGGGTAAGATTCCTTGGGTTTGGATGTTGTCCACACAGCAGAACGGTTTTGAGAGCATAGAGTGTAGTAGCTGTGTTAAAAAGCAGGATTTGATGCATTTTCTGGGGGGTGTTCTCTTCCTCTTTCTCCTCCTCACTCAGTGGCATTGTAAAAAATATGCAGAGTGTAGATACTTCTAACACTGCAGGCCAAATTGCTATCCAAACTGCAGTTAAACAACTTAGGCAAGTTTCAGCTCTTTGTGAAAAATATATTAGTCTGGACTCCATGCATCATCTCTTTTCAAACTCAGACGTGGTTACAGTTGCAAATACTGATTCTGGGAAGAATCAGACCAGTTTTCTAAAGGTTTAAAAACTAAACCTTTGTAGTCACGTTCTCCAGAAAGACCTGTCTCTTTATGCAGTGTAGTGTAAAAAAAAGAAGTCTCGAAAACAGTCAGTCTTTGACTCACCAAGGATTTGTTGCAGAAAAATTGCTCCTATTTGGTTCCCCAGCAAATCTGGCCCTGGCACTGTGAGTCTGGGGAGAGGAGAAAAAGGTGTGTAATTTCTGCACGAACAGGGCATGGTTTATGAAAAGATGGGAGATGCAGATCTTGCGTTCTGTAGCACAGAAGTGCATAGCCAAGGGCTTGGGAAAGAGTTGGGGAGTAAAGACAACAATTTGTTTGGAGTGTGCTTTCAAAGTTAAGTCTGGTGGCTGGTCACTATGCTTAAGACATCAGTCACGTCTGTATGTGTGTGTCTGTGTGCGTATCAGCATGTCTGTATCGATTACATATGTTTGTAGGACACAGAATTCAGGGGTTTTCTCTTATTGACACAGAATTATTAAATAGAATTGTGATATTAGAAAACTATCAAAAATGTATGGATTTGGGGAATTGTCTCATGTTAATTAGAACTAAATTTTGCTAGAGGTAGTACTTGCCTGTCATCTTTTCTAAAGTGTCATAGCCTTCTTTGTCCCTAAGAGAGATATTTCTGCATCTCTGCTTTCAGCACAGGATATCTTGATGTGCAGTATCACATCCCTGCAGTGCGTGTCTTAGTTGCATCCTTCTTAGAGCATGTATTCACTAAGACTCAGAATTATTAAACATGTATAATTCCCATAGGACTCCATTATGTGTAATTAACAGATAAACTGTCATCAGAATCAATAAAACGTGCTAAATGATCCAAACTTGTATATAATTAAGTGTCTGTTTTAGAGTGGGAACTGTAAGTTTTATTTTTTTTCTTTTCAGTTTGCACATTTGTTTTGACAATAGAACCTGGAACATTTTTGTTAACCTGTTACTGACTGGTTTGTGTTTTGGTTTACATGTTTGTATTTGAAAGGAGAGAGGTATTTACTATTTTGCCTAATTATCTGAGGAAGTATTTGCCCATCATCTTTTAGGAAATTAATCTTAGATGCCATTTAATTCTCTGAATGTAATTCAGATATTGGAAGCGTGTGTAAAACTTGATGTTTAATCATCAACAGGGTAAAACATGAGGCTTTGTCAGATACTGATCCAGGGCATCAGGCTGCTGAATACAGGTCTTGGAAACAATAATAGAAGTCGGTTCTTCCCTATCCAGCTCCTCAGTTATTATTCTGTCTGGGAATGGTAATGCAAAGCAGCGTTGTACTAATTAGTGTTTTCAAGAATAAACTAATTTTGCCATGTCCCAGTTTCACCCTGAGCAAAGCTTGCATAGCATAGCCTGTCCCTAAGACTTGAACCCCCTCACAGCACTTCCATTTTCATATGGTGTTTTATTGGTTCTTTAAGTTTGTCGACCATCCAAATTTTGGTAGCTGATAGGGGCTGTTTGGTGGCCCCTTTCACCTATGACTGTTCTTCCTTACTTGCATTCATCTCCCTTTGGACCACATCAGGGCTTTTTTGGCATTTACGACTACATAAAAGTCAGAGAATTAGGGCTGCTCATCCAAAGTCATCTCAGCATGGTCCAGTAACTGCGTGTTCTCAGGGACATCTTCCCTTTCTGTATCTATACAGTTGAGGGTTTTACAGTTATTTCAGTTAGATCTTTTCTTTTTATTTCACACTTCCATTGCTTTAATCTTTCCAGGTCACGTAGCAGTTTAGTTTAGTTCCTGATGTGTGCTGTGTCTAGGCTTGTCACTCAATACTTACACCACCAAAGCATCTCACCTGGAAAGGTACAGGGCAAGGTGTTTCCACTGAGTGTTTTATAAAAAATGCAAAACCCCGACACTAACAAGATAAACCACCATCTGAGTGGGTGGGAGAGAAGGATTACACCTTGTAAGAGATGTTAGCTTCACAGAACAAAAGCTGTTCAGGAACATGCTAAGTGTTGCCTGTCTGTCTGAATGTGCCTGAGAGAGAAAAAAAAATTGCTAAACCTAGCAGGAAATCCCATCAAACCCACATTTCCCTACTGTTGCTGCAGTGGTCCTAATCCCACAATCAGCATCTCTGAGCAGCGAGTAACGACCATGGCTTCCAACTCGGCAGCCTTGGAACCTGACACTGAGTGTTACTGAGCTTTTCCACAGCAGGGCAGTCATCCTCGCTTTCCTGATAGAACACAGCCCTCCATTCATTCAGCCCTCTGGTGCTGTCATTTCTCCAAAGCAGTAACCGTAAAGATGGTTTGCGGAGCACCGGGGGTGACTGTTTTACTTGTTCGAGAGGGATGAGGAGAAGAATTACTTACCCGAGAGTTAATTGTGCGTTTGTAGTTCCATGGCATTTCCATATACTTTGCTGAAGGTCAACATAGAAATTAGTGGGTAATTATCTTCCTCCTTTGTGAAAGGGGATGGACAGAACCAGTGACAGTGTCGTGCAGCCGTAGCGTTATCAAACTTCTGGCACACCAAACTGAAACCTCCTGTTGCTCTTTTGTTTTGCAGACTCAATGCACATAGAGGATGTTGAGGCAGTGCAGAAACTTCAGGATGTCTTACATGAGGCTCTGCAGGATTATGAGGCTGGGCAGCACATGGAAGACCCACGTCGTGCAGGCAAGATGTTGATGACTCTCCCGCTTCTGAGGCAAACCTCCACCAAGGCTGTGCAGCATTTCTACAACATCAAACTGGAAGGCAAAGTCCCCATGCACAAACTTTTTTTGGAAATGCTGGAGGCCAAGGTCTGACTAAAGCATCATGGGCTTCCCCATCATGCACGTTTTAAAAAAAAAAAAAAAAAAAAAAAAAAATAAAAAAGGGAAAATAAACAGGATAATAATGGCAAAGAAACTTATTGTTTAATTAAGGAAAAAATGACTGCACTGATATTTAGCAGCAAGACTGTGAAGCAGCTTTCAACTTTTTCTTCTGTGTCTTTCTGATGCAGTTTTTTCTTTTCCTTTTCCTTTCCTCTCTTTTCCTTTCTGTTCTTTCCTTTCCTTTTTTCCTTTTCTCTTTTTTCCTTTGCTGCTGAACTTTTTAAAAGAGGTCTCTAATTGAAGAGAGATGGAAGCCAGGCCTGCCAAAGGATGGAAATCCATAATATGGATGCCAGTGAACTTATTATGAACCATAATGTCCCCAATGACAAAGGAATCAAAGAGAGAACCACCGTACCTAGCAGTACAGTACAACACGATGAACTGACTGAATGCAGTATTAGATTTCATAGGAGCAGTCTCTAATTAGACGACTAAGCGACGATGCATCGGCTGCTTCTTATCATTGCATTTTCCATCTAGATCAGTTACAGCCATTTGATTCCTTAATTGTTTTTTCAAGTCTTCCAGATATTTCTTAGGTTAGCTACAATGTAACTTTTTCAGGGAATAGTTTAAGCTTTATTCATTCATGCAATACTAAAGAGAAAGAAATACTGCATTTTTGTGCTGGCTTGAACAATGATGAACAATAATGAAGGACAAATGAATCCTGAAGGAAGATTTTTTTAAATGTTTTGTTTCTTCTTACTAACGAAGATTTTTTTGTACCAGCTTTACCAGTTTTCAGCCATTTATTAATGTGGGAATTTATCTTACTAAAGCAATAGTCGAAGGGAAGGTGCATATTATCACGGATGCAATTTATGTTGTGTGCCAGTCTGGTCCAAAACATCCAGTTTCTTAACATGAGCTCCAGTTTATAACTAAATGTTCACTGACTCAAAGGATTAGATTACACCTGCAGTATATCCGAGTAGTCTAACATATAAATACTCCATGTCGAATACGAACCCGTAACGGTGTTTAGGAGACAGCGACCGTACAAAGGTATGGTCGCTACGTGATTTCTAACTGCTTCAGTTGCAAATGAACGAGATACTGCCTGTTTGCAAAATTATAACCTCACACGCAGGAAAACCCTATGAACCAATAGTAGCTTAGAGGCAATGAGGCAAATGCCGCCGTTCGCAAAATTAAGAAATCAGAGTAGTAGACTTCTGACCAAATTGAAGAATTTAACACTTCTATACCTTATTTATTGATTTAGACTTTATTTTGTAAATGGCGATCCTTAACAAGTAGCTAAACCAATATATGTGCTTTTCAACCAGTATTGTCACAGCATGAAAGTCAGTCAGTTTCAAGACTGTTACGAGGTGTAATCTAATGTATAAACCGATTAGATGCCCCCAGAAAACTACAGTTGCTAAATAACCAATAAACAATAACCTCCATCAAATGCTATACCAATGTACCAGTGTTAGTAGCTGCTCCCTGTACTATGTGAACATCCTTATTCTATGTACACAGATGTAATTAAAATTGTAATCCTAACAAACAAAAGAAATGTAGTTCAGCTTTTCAATGTTTCATGTTTGCTGTGCTTTTCTGAATTTTTATGTTGCATTCAAAGACTGTTGTCTTGTTCTTCTTGTGGTGTTTGGATTCTTGTGGTGTGTGCTTATAGACACAGGGTAGAATTAGAGACAATATTGGATGTACAATTCCTCAGGAGATTACAGTAGTATATTCTATTCCTTACCGGTAATAAAGTTCTTCCTAGTAATAATTAAGAGATCGAAACTCCAAACAAATACTCGTTATGAACAGATACACACTGAAATCATAATATTTTCAAAACAAGGGATAATTTCTGTAACAGTTTATTATAGAATACCAATGTATAGCTTAGAAATAAAACTTTGAATATTTCAAGATTATAGATAAGTCTAATTTTTAAATGCTGTAAATATAGCTTTTATTCAATCATCTCTCAGATGTTGTTATTAACTCGCTCTGTGTTGTTGCAAAACTTTTTTGGTGCGGACAAGTTTCCAAAACTATTGCTACGTTGTGTGCTTTAAAAAAAATAACAATGGGCCGATGCTCCGTTGGCCTCGTGCTAGGAAAAAAACAAACTGTGTATCTATCATTAGCTATATGGGACTATATTGTAGATTGTGTTTTCTCAGTAGAGAAGTGACTGTAGTGTGATTCTAGGTAAATCATCATTAGCAATTCATTCAGATGGTCAATAACTTGAAATTTATAGCTGTGATAGGAGTTCAGAAATTGGCACATCCCTTTTGAAAAATGTCAAAAAAAAAAAATACAACTCCTGGGAAAAAGGTGCTGATTCTATAAGATTATTTATATATGTAAGAGTGCAAAAAAAAAAAAGTTTATTTTCCAGAAAGTTTGTGCAGGGTTTAAGTTGCTACTGTTCAAGTACACTATATATATATAAATATATAATATAAATATTGTTTTTGCTGTATCACATTAAAGAACTTGGGCTTCAGGGTCAAAAGCCAATCAACTAGAAGTATACAGAACCACACAAAAAATGGAGATGTGTTAAAGGCACACGGTGCAAACTTTAGTTTTCATTTTCCGTAATTTTTTGGAGCTGCAAAAGAACAAGTATCTCAAGACTGTAAAACCATTACCTGAAACTTAGCTAAAAAAAAAACTGCACGGGCTTTATAATGTTGTTCATCTTAAACCTTGCTGGAGAAGAGTTCTTTCAAGACCACTTACTTAATGTGAAGTGTTGGGAAAATTTCAAAGGGTGTATGTTTTAGCCATAACAATTTAATTTCTATTTTTGCTTCATTTTTTAATTTTTTCTTATTTAAAGCAATATGATTGTGTAACTCCCAGAAGTTACACATTTGTTTCAATCAGATCAGATTGTTGTATTTATTCCACTATTTTGCATTTAAATGATAACATAAAAAAGATATAAAAAATTAAAACTGCTATTTTTCTTATAGAAGAGAAAATGGGTGTTGGTGATTGTATTTTAATTATTTAAGCGTCTCTGTTTACCTGCCTAGGAAAACATTTTATGGCAGTCTTATCGTGCAAAGATCGCAAAAGGACAAAAAAAATTAAACTGCTTATAATAATCCAGGAGTTGCATAATAGCCAGTAGTTAAAAACTGAAACAAAACAACAAATGAAAACAAACATGTCTATAGCTGTAGATGGGCTTCACATCTGTATAGCAATCAACTGTATATTTTTGTGATGTGTATCATACCGTGTGCTCCAACCAATGTCCATTTGTGTAAATGTATTTATTTTATATTGTATATATTGTTAAATGCAAAAAGGAGATATGATTCTGTAACTCCAATCAGTTCAGATGTGTAACTCAAATTATTATGCCTTTCAGGATGATGGTAGAGCAATATTAAACAAGCTTCCACTTTTGATTGCTTTTATTTTATTTTTTGTGTTGTGGGGTTTTTTGGGTTTTATTTTCTTTTTTGGAGAAGGAAACAGAGCAATTAGTGTTACCTTTTGTTACTTCCATTCGAAACAGAGCCAGTGTTAGCACTTCTCCCTTAGAGTACAATATGAGTGTAAATAAATGCTATATAAAGCCTTGTCAGAATGAATTCCAGCGTGGTACAAGACATTTTGCATACTCTTAAATATGCAAAATGTCTCATAGCGCATTAGAATTCAGGCTGGCAGGCCTTTATATAGCACTTATTTAATCTTAAAGCATCTTCACATCAACCTGCATTACTCAAAATCATTGCCTTTCTGTCAATGCCATAAAAGAAAACTTTCCCACTATTTTAAGATCGCATTAATATCATCTAGAAGTACTTCTTTTGCTTTCACCATCAACAACTGAGTCTATCATTCATTTCCTACTGCAGGAGACTCTTTTAATGTGTTCTGAGTAAAAATGATAAAAATAAATAAATAAAAATCTGCATTACTTGATCCAGCGTTGCTGAATGGAAGTAAGTAGCCACCAGAGCAATAATATAGATTGGTGTTAATGAAGAGCACCGATAGCTGTCAGGATCCAGGCGGGTTAAACAGTGCAGCATCAAACTGGCCATAAATGGCCTCTCGGCCTCTTCCCTCCGAGAGGCTGCAGCCCCCCTCGCTCGGGGCCAGCCCCTCTTTCCTGTGGACCCTTCTGGAACCATCACAGAAGTGCTAATGTGTGCTTTTCTTGCCTTTTAGCCTATCTTGATAGTGTTTTGTCCTTGTGTTTGCCAACGTATTTCTCACCTTCACTACCGGCCATTCTCTGGAGGTTGTGGCTGATGGCACAGAGGCTGCTGAACACAACGGTGATGCTCAGGGACAGGAATTGTGTCAGCCAAGGTACCGGGGCAGCACGGCGGGCTTTTTGTTCTTCGCAGTCTCTTAAGTAGCAACATGCCTTGGAATGGGAGAGCACCCCTTCCCTGCTACGAGTACTGTCTGTGTTTTAGCTATGCTAGGAAATAAGGGGGAGGGGGGCTGAGTAAAAGGAGCAGCAGAACAATAGGAAGATGAATCTTGGGTGGACTCTTTGAAGACATTCAGAATTGGGTTTGAGTGTTGCCAGTGCTGCACCCACAGGCGTACATACATACACACGTACATGTATGCATGCACAGAGCTGGTTGCCCCCCCCTTTTATTATTTTTCTGATTTTTAATTATTGCAAAGTAGCTCTTCAAAAGCCAACCCAGTACAGCGCCTTAAAAGTGAAAAGAATAGTGTTAGAATTTTTCGCACATAAAGGGGAAAAAAATTTAAACAGTGGCGCACTCCTAGTCTTCCTCACCGTGTGATTGACTAATGACTGGCTAAAGTTTTCACATACAATTAAAAAAATTTATAATTTCTGCACCATTTTTCATGAGAGGATCATGAAGCAGATCTAATCAGAAACTGAGCATCACAGAAATAAAAGTGCGGGGAACACTCAGATGACGCTGCTTCTAGGAACGCAGCTCTGCAGAACTGTTCTGGTTTCTTTCTTTCTTTCTGTCTTCCTCCTACTCTGTCTTGCCGTAAAGACAGGACAGGCACAGAAATCCATGGGAAATGTTTCAGGAGGCAGTAATGTTTCGGTAGGAATCTGTGGGGAATTAGGAGCACAAACCTCTCTAAACTGCAAAAAATAGTTACTAAGTCCTTAAAGAAAACAAAAAAAGGGCTTGGGATTTTGGGATTCTGACATTTGGAGTTCAACCAACACACCCTGCTGCAGCTCTCAACTGCTGCAGCCCCAACCCGTGGCTACTGCAACACCACTCAGTTAAAACACGGAGATGGCAAATGGAGAGAGAGCCTTCCCATTAGGGATATGGTTCGGCTCAGCAAAATCAGGTTTTGACTGACGTGGTTTACATTGCCCTTCCCTCCCCTACTTGCCCCGCCCCTCCCAATAAAAGAAGCCATCCCAGGCCAAGAGCACAGTTTTGCCTCCGGAGGTGCTTGTTTTACAGCCTCCTACCCCCGTGCCAGCCTGGCCGTGGAGCGCTCTGCTGCCCCACGCTGTGACGCTGGCACCCGTGCCCGCTCCCACACTGGCCGATGCCGTCAGTAACGATGCAAAAGGAAAACGCTGCTGGCTGAGCTGGCTCCTAAATGGAATGGGATTTATGACAGGCTCCAGTTTTCTCTGGAGCTTCCAGTAATGGCTTAACTTGATGTCATTTGGGCTCTTCGGATGGTTGGTGGGGTTTTTTGACTGCCTGAGTTCGCAGTGTGAGAAGGTCAGGCAAACACCAATAAAAAGTGGTCTGATGTGGTCCCTGCAGTTGATCCTTTCTCAGTGAAAGAAACGACATAAAAATCAGTGCTGGGCAGTGCTGTTGCACATGCTTCTTAATACACAATGCCAATGCTGCTGAAAGACTTAACAGAGGTTAACTATGGATAAAAAACCAAACCACCAAAACCAAAATGAAATATTATGAAAGATAACAGAGATGGAAATACTGTCTTTAGACGAGCTCTCATGTTGTATATATTTAAGTGTCCCGCAGCATTGCCCAGTCATGCCCTACTGGGGAAAAAACCAAAACCTAAGCACAAAAACACCGGAAGTGGTTTTTTTATGTACAGGCTTTTGCAGCAGAAAACGGCTCTTTTTTATTAACATTACCTGTCCTGGATCTTGCACTAGCTCAAGAATGGGACAGCTTCCATCTGTTTTCTAAATTTTTCCCCTAGCCTTTGTTAATTTTCCTTAACAACTTTCTTTACTTGCACCTTTCCGTTACTTTACATTTCATCTCTCTTGTGTAATGTAGGTCTCTGATTTCACATGGCACTTTGCTAATTACTATATACTTCGTTATACATCCTGCCTGCCCTAGCTGCCTCACAAGGCGTGTGTTTTTTCCTTTCTGATGAAATGCTGATTCAGTGTGTCTATAGATTGCCTTTATCACACAGATCACAAACTTCCTCCTTGTGCTTGCTGTTAAAGAAGGGGAATTACCCAAGTAGCTATGGAAAAGAATATGGATGCGTTTATTTGCTCTCAGCATTTTTATTCAAAAGTGTTTGTGCTGCCACATCCCGGCCATGCTAATCGTTAGTGTTTTGTTAAGATTAAGGGCCACTCACTCCTAGTGTTCAGATTCCCAAGCCTGGCTCCTTACAATCTCTGTTAATATAAAGAAGCAAGTGGAGGTAGATTGATTACATGCAGGCTCTTATTATTAAGCAGAACAGAAAAGAAAGGAATTTCAAAATATAATCCTCCGTTCCCAGGAGTATTTGTCTTGTTCTCCATGAAGTTAAAGGTCTGAAATAATGTGCCCATCAGGAGCTCAATGTTGCATGTCCATGCCAGTTGGTCCAAGGGCTTGTTATGATGGTAATGACCTGCTGAAACGTGAGCTTTGATGGCAACAATACAATTGCTACCAGCTCACCCGCTGGGAGAAATATTTTATTATTGTCAAATGCCCTCCGCAGAGATTTGTTTTGCCTGTTCCCATTTAAATTAAATTCAGAGCAGAACTGCATTATTATTTCTCTAGAGTATATTTGAAATAAACAACTAGTCTCCAAATTTAGGATTCCTGGTTAGTTTAAATTTTCTTATTAGCAGAAAAATTACAATAGGTGACAACATAGCTGCAGGAATATTATTATGGCAGCCATACAAGAGATTTACACACTGAGAGCATGGCCTAAAAGCACAAGAACTCCCTTCTACTTTACAAATGCCAGCCAAATTAATAATTAACTGTGCCATAAATTGTCCAGCCTTCAAGAATGATGTCAACGCTCTTCTGTGTCACACTAGAGGAATTTTGTCATAAGACTTAGTGGTGTTCTTAATAAAGAGCGTTACTTATATGTAGAAAGCGGCCCAGGAAAACAGCCCTTGCCACTCCATATTACAGCAGCTCAGCAAACAAGTGACAGCAGGACTTCAGAGTCATTTACTGCTGCTTTCTCAAGGCAAAACTATCTCCTTACCCCTGTGAAACAGAGCAAATTTTGTTCCACATTAAATGGGCCAGATTATCTCTTCCACAAGCTAAAGAGACAACACTAAATCCCAGCTCATGTAATTTCCTTCAAAATTGTTCTGCTCGGTCTGGGTGTTCCCAGGAGCGCCACCAGCAGAATTATCCAGCAATTCAGCTGTACTTAAATTGGCAGATGTTGGAGATTTAAGACAGTCCCGGAGCCTTAGCACAAATCCTCTACTTCTGTGCTGCCTCGTGGCCTCTCCTCGCTCGCCAGCCGATGCCACGGTGGCTGCCGAGCAGCTGATCCTGTGGCCCCACAAGCTGCCGGGCAGTGTCAAAATTGCCTTGTTCAATCCAGCACCCAGAGCCAGGAGGGCGGCAGAAGATATGGTGTGGGTTTGCATCTCTATCTGCTTACAAACAGGCTCTTAACCCTGCATTTCTCATTCGTGGAGCCCAGTTGTGTGCTTGTTGTTTGGCTTTTCCCTGTCTCAGTGCTCATACCAGTGAAAAGCTGCTCCATCTCAAGACTGGGTGATTTTTGTGCCCTGCTTTGCTGAAAGATGCTTCTCCCAGAGAGGCACTTGAGCACTGCAACACAGGCATCTGAGCGTGGCAGGGTAAGATAATGGTGCAAGGGCAGGTTATCTGCCCCACATCAGCATGTGAACATCTTTTAGAGGAGCTGCCACACACCCAAACAGGGAGGAACACTTACGGGGAGGGAGGACTGCCAAGTACACTTCCCCTGCAGCGATCCCCCCTTCAGCTGCCCTTACCAGCTCTTTGCACAAGCCGCCAACCACCCTCAGCAGCCGTGGGATGGGCCGGCAGAGAATGGGGTCTGTTGCGTCCAGAACTGCGAGTTGGTGTGGTTGAGGATGGCAGTTTTTGCAAAGTACAGACGTTTGCCCAGCTGGATGCGAGGGGAACCTGCTGCAGTACTCCTCAACAGGCTTTTCAGAGAGAGAGTTAGAGGGTAAATGGCAAGTGAAAGGGGTTAAAAGGAAAAATATTTTTAAATCACAAGTGCTTTACGAATCGCACTCCTAACGCTCTCCAGTTCAATGTACCATGCTCTATCTAATTTCACAGCTTTGTTGGGAATGGCCACAAGGTGAAGGACTGGCAGTAAGAGGAAGTCAATAAGGGCAGAATTCTCATACCAGGCTGCGAAGGAGTCACAGAAGTGCCAGTGTTACTTGTCAGAGGTTATCTTGGGGTCTACAGGGCTCCTCGGTGGCACTGAATGGAAAAAGTCCCTATCATCCTCAGTAGTTTCCTTCTTTACCACTACCCTGATTTAAATTTAAAAAGAAATACCTGTGTCTGAATCCCAGTGAGCATCTCTGACAAGGAAGTGTCTCAGCCTCCCACCCCTCAGATTAATCAAGTGCACAGGTCTGTCTCTCCCTAATCATAGCTGAACCTTCACTGAATATTCTGTCCTTTCCTATTTAACAAAAACACCCTAAAATAATGTGTCTATAGCCCATCAGGGCTAAGCTGTATAATTTAGTTGCAGACATGGAGTAACCTGCAGCAGAGGCTGAATCCCAGGTCATGCCTATGGTTTCCACCTCAGTTAACTCCCGGCAGGTTGTTCCCACTCTGCTGTGAAACCTCAGTGTAATCATACAGCCACTTTCTGTGATCACAAAAAAAAAAAGTGATAAGTAAGAAAATCCTCCCCGTGCCCAGCCTTTTCACTCCTTCTTCCCCTGCACACTCCTCGTTCTCCTCTCTGCAGGAGCAGCACTGTGTTACCAATGTTGGCCCAAAAGATTTAAAGGTAGGGTGGGGGTGGGAAATATTTTCCTTCCAGAAAGTGTGCTTTCCCCACCCTGCTGCCCAGCACAGCTCGTGGCTCCCAGCTCTGGGCTCAGGGCTCCAGCCCAAGCTGTTATTTCTATCTGGAAGAAGTTTAAGCATAAGCATAAAATCTATTTGGGCTGGCACTTGGGATGCTGTGGAATAGAGGTTACCCATGTCCCCAAGATTCACGTCAGTGGTCCTTACTGGGCACTGCAGATGCTCAAGTTCAAGTTTGAGACCGAGCCTTATGACTCAGAACAGCCTCTCTAGGCCTGCAGAAAGCAGTCCCACTTGTTAATAAAGACAAAGGCGGGGGATCTGGTACAACCTGGTTCTCATATTATGGAAAAATCTAAGGGCTGCATTACCAAATTCTCCCTCCCCTCATTGAGAAAGAAAGAAAGAAAAAAAACCAAGTAAACAAAAAAAAAACAAACCAAGAAGACTGTAACATAGTCACAGCAAACACGTTTTTATTCTTTCTGTCTGGTTGTCCGTGCAGTCTCCATGTGGCCTCCTTGCAATCAGCTTTCTCTGAAAGGGCTCTTTCCCAAAAAGAGTGTCACCCTGCCATTTGCCCATACTGTACTGTTGTGGTTTAAAGACACTTTTGGTTTCTCCCTTTTCCCACGTGACTGGTTCAGGGTCAGCCTACCCCAGCAGTCATATATTGCTCCTGATGACTGAGATCAGCCATATTCTGGAGCATCCTGGGTGGATTCCTTCTGTCTGCTCAAGGTACCCCAAAAGCTGTGACATGATCCTTGTGCATCATCAGCCAAGTTTAAGTCTGCAGAGTGCAACACGAATATCCTTACAGCAGCACCAGCAACCTGGTAATCAGTGTTTACTGATGAGTAGCAATGGGTTGAAGGAATACAAATCCATAATAACAACTTTCTCTCTTGCTCTGGTTTATGCATTTATGCCATTTACAGGCTCTTTTCCATCTCTAGGGTGGAGATATGCTCCCAAGTCCCACTAAGACTGTGGGAAATAACGAATCAGTCCATGTATGTAGGCTGGGACTGATATTTTCTATGTATTCCACTCCTTACAGATGGATAAAATAAACTGTGGTGGGAGGCAATAGGTCATTTCTTGAGGCCAAATTTGGATTTTGCAAGGGGTCAGACAACTAGAGCGCTGTAGTGGTTTTGCTTTGCATCTCAGATTGGAATAAAATGAACAAGGTCTTCAATTTCTTTCCATGACTCTTTGTCCTCTCCCATTATTATATCTTATCCTCTGACTACAGCAACAACAACAAAAAAATTGTCTTTGATATATTTGAGATTGTAGTACGTTGATGGATTTCGGGCAAATTGTTAAGATGGGCCTTGATAATGCTGTAAGATGTAAACGTGCCTATACTTGCAATATATGAGGTTTTACATAGTTCCTACATTGATTCCCTTGCTCCTTTGTCACCTCAACAGAGACCCACTCACAAGGTGACCATGACAAAAGTGTACAATGGAGAGGGGGATCCCTTCCCCCTCCTTCCCTTACTCCTTTACATTGACCAAATGTCTTTCTAAATGACTTGCTGAGCCAGGCTATTCTTATATCTTACATATAAATGGACTCTGTCTTACAACCAGAAGATTCAGGGGAAAAAAAATTTCAGCTCCCAATGTGAAAAGATTAAGGTCAGTCACTTTACACTACAAAACCTTTTCACAAGAGCAGCATAACAAAAGGATCCACAAGCCTATCCACAACATGGTTTATAGCTCCAAGAAAAACAAGAGAGTCTATGACATCCTTTTAGGACTGTACCACTTCTTTATAGACTTACAGCAGAAACAGCTGGGGAGAGGAAGGTGATATTAACTAGGAAGAAAAGCTAACTTGTCTCCTTACTTCCATTTACTTACTGGTATTTTTTTTTTCCATGGGGAGAACATATGCAGCATACTTGAACATGAGAGATTCATAGAAAATATATCACATTTTGGATCACATTGGGTCACATTGCAGCAAACACAGTGGTACCTGGGAACCAAACCCCCACAATGGGTGGCTCCGAGGCTTTATTCCTCTTTGTTTCCTCCATCAGTGTCTAAAAGCAGGCAACAGAAGCTCTGTGACTCAATACCTGTGCAGCACAACACGCGCCTTGGACTGATGCAGTTTAGAAATGCCATTCATGAAGTCAAATGCTCTTAACAGATGTTCCAGCTTAAAGATAAATTAATTTTATTTGGCACCGTGGCCCAGCCAAATTGCACTTCTTTCAGTAGACTTCATTTTGGCAAAGCAATGAATATCAGAAAGGACTTACCTAATGCATAAAAAAAATCTATTTAAATGTATAGACCATGCCAACAGCAATGGGGATCTGGAGCAGAGTTTGGTTAATATAAATACACTAATGGTGGCCAGAAGGGGTAGCATACAGCAGTCATCAAGCATGCCCATGGATTTGGAAGAATTTGAAGATGAGAAGGTCATGTCCATGTTAGACAAGGGAGGCAAAATCTGCAGAAAGGAAAAGAGACCTATATATGGAAGAAAATGCAGCTGTGGTGGGGGAGAGAGCCAAATATGGACAGAAGACAGAAAGAATATATGTAGGAATGGAGTATGCATCCGGAAAGAGGATAAAAGCTTGCTTTTTTTGTTATGTTCATAACAGCCTACCACTCTTGGAGTCAATACAGATAATAGTAGTAGTAGTACTAGTAAGTCAGTGCAGAATATTAACTGGGCCAACAAGGCTATCAAGGTAGCAGGCAGATAATGGGATAAAGAGGCATCTTAACAAAAAATCAGAGCATTGTTTGATTTTGTGGTAGAAACCTAAGGGTGATCTGAGCTCGGCTCCCCTCTGGAGCTGATGAAGCTGTTTAGGTCTGTGTGTACACCTGTGACCAGCAGGAGGCTCCCAGATGCTTGAGCCTAATTTGCTCTCAGCTGGCATGAGATTAAGTGATGCCCTGGGACAAGGAAGCCTGAGGAAAACAGGAGGTCTTAATCTCTCTATATTTAGGGCAGAAGGAGAGAAGCTGGTTTTTTGTGAGTTTGAGTCAGATGTGGTTTAGCTCTTGAGTACAATATCTAGACTGGGGTGAAACAGCCTTTTTTCTGATCTGCCAGGCACTGTCAGAGAAGAATGCTGACAGTGATAGGAGCTACTTAAAATACATCAGATTGGTGGTTTAACTACAATTAAAAGCCTGGGCATGCTGAAACATATGGATTGTCACTGTTTGGCCTAAGTGGGTGATAAAGCACTTCATCCGCATGTTCAACGGAAGTACTTCTGATCTGAAGGCAAAACCATAATTAACCAAAAAATGGTGGGTGGGCACAAATAACAGTGAGAGATCCTGATCAGGTCATTAGATACCAAGTGCTTAATTAAGTGCAAGGGCTTTCCCATGAAGCTAAGAGCAGTGAAGTCCCACCCTGGTCAGTATGTGAACTGTTCTGTGCGCTTTGGCAGCTGACATTCAACTACGTGAAGGTAAGCTGAGTATCTATGTTCCACATTCTATATAGGCAGCTATTTTTGGAAGCTAATTACCCCTGTTTAGGAAGTGGTGTTAATATATATTTGTGGGATACAGAACTAGAAAGCAGAAGGCCTCAACTTCTTGGAAATCAATTTTAATATCCCTATGACTCTGGTAGCCTAAGTGTCAATATACTTACTATATGCATGTCTTACAGAGGCTTCTCTTTTGCAATTAAGTCTCCCTAATTTACTGCAGGCAGGACATTTGGATTGAAAGACCTCAGGAGGTGTTTTATTTTCAGGGAAAAGGGAAGAACCAACAGTGCTATTCATATTATTTAGATTGTAAGTATATATTTGTTCCTGAAAGATTGTCTTTTGCCAGGGAGAATATTTTTTCCCATTTGGACTTTTCTCTGCATTTTACACTTGCAGTGTTATTGCAGTGCAAAGCTTCTTGCCTTCTCTTCTGAACCCCAGCCCTCAAACTGAAGGGATGAATCTGAGTACTCAGATGAGGCAGGTGTCTTGAGGTGGACACATAAACCTTAAAAGTAGTAATAAAAAAAATCATCTGTATAGTTGTTTTCTGCAAAATATTCACCAAGAATATGGAAAGCATAAAATTGCTGTGTTTTATCCATAACTAAAATTTGTCTTGGATTGAGTTGTGCGCCTCACAGAAATCAGTGGTGTGTAACACCTTGGCTTCTCTTGAACCCTGAGTAAAGACAAACTTGAATACCCAGTAATAACCAGAAAACAAACTACTTCATGTTATGTGAAGGAAGAGCACAACACTTGCAGCTCCCTCTGGGGAGCCCAAGGTCGTCCACAGAGGAGAGAGAGCCCCGTGTGAATGAGGGCAACATCCTCTGAGCAGCCCTGAGCAGAAGGCCTGGGGCGTGGAGGGTGGATGTTTCTGGTCCTAAAAGTCCTTTATGCCTTTTTTTGTGGAGGGGAATTCTGGCTAGGGAAGGGGGAGCTGCTGGGGAGTGGGCAAAATAATTAATTGCTTTGACTAAGTTAAGCTGGGCAGAGCTGGTGTTGCTAGAGCCCCAAATGTAGATATTTTGTGGAGAAAAAGAGAGAGAAGGCAGCACAGTGAAGTGAAGGGGGGGGAGAGTAGAAGACAGTATCTCTGAGGAGCTGAGGAAGGCTGGGTTAAGGAAGGTGTGTGTGTTTATGGATGGTGGGAGTGGTTGTAGACATCACAGAAAACAAAGCGAGCAGCATCGCATCGAATGGGGACTGTGGTGAGAATGAAGGCGCTGAGATGGGGTGCCCCCACAGCAGCCTCTAGCTTGGCTGCAGCCCAAAAGAGAGGAGGAAGAGAAAACCTTTGGCAGAGGCAGGCATGAATTCTGCCACTGTTGAGGATCGTTTTGTGGGGACAGTGTTTCACTCTAGGTTTTCAGGGCAGCATATTCACTCTCCTTCAGCCTCCAGCTTGCTCTGGAGACTGCATCATGGGTATTCACTCTTTTTTTTTTTTTTTAATTTCTTCTAAAATGGTCTCCACTAGCTCCTGCCCAGAGTACAGGATTTTGCTAACAAGCACATATGCCATTTAAACACTTACTAAATGAGGAAAAATCATGTGGAAAACATATTCTATTTAATACACATTTAATATATTTTCATAAATATTTTAAACTGAAGTGATTTTGGAAGAGTCTTAGGAAACAAACCAAACTAGGTAGAACTAATCTGCCCAGATTAATTTTGTTCTCTAGCCGATGTCTATGGGGTGGCAATCTTGCCATGCTTATTGATTATCAGACAAGACTACTAATCCCCTTAAGGTCATTAAGTGTACTTAATTAAAGAGCAGTTAGCAAGCTTCTCTTTACCAAGTTAATAGTGGCTGTTAAAAGTGATTTGTACATTACCAATATGGTAGCCATTAATCTAAAAGTCAATTTGTCATTTTTATTTTCCCAAACAAATGCATTCAATAGGCTGCAAAAGGTGGCTAGAGAGTGTTCAGCATCTGTTCTTGAAGTTCATGTAAGGAAGAAACTCTGCTTTCTTAAACTGTAAGGCTTAGGCTGTAGCAATTTCCAACCACTCCCCTCTACATCTCACTGTCTTGCTCCATCCTAAATTGGCAGGGCGAGAATAGGCAATACAATCTTGGAAATACTCAGTTTTGGAAAGTTTCAGGAAAGGTCAAAGCGAGATGGAGAAGCTCAAATTTAATTCTTCTCTGATAGAAAGCTTGGAGTTCTTTGGCTTTTTGACTGGCAATTGGTACAGAGGAAGTTTCAGAGAAGCCTTTCATTAAAGCAGGGGCGGGCACTGCTCTCTTCTCTGTGGTGACCAGTGACAGGACCCAAGGAAACGGCATAAAGCTGTGTCAGGGCAGGTTTACACTGGGTATCAGGAAAAGGTTCTTCACCCAGAGGGAGGCTGAGCTCTGGAACAGGCTCCCCAGGGAAGTAGTCACAGTACCAAGCCTAACAGAGTTCAAGAAGCATTTGGACAATTCTCTCGGGCACATGGTATGACTCTTGGGGATGTCCTGTGCAAGGCCAGGAGTTGGACTTCAATGATTCAGGATATTCTATGATTCTATGAAAGTCAAGGAAGGAGGCCGAGCGTACCATCAGGATGACTTAGTAGATAGGAAAGGGGAATCAAGGATATTGATGATGAGAAGGGAGAGTAAGGGAATGCAATATTACAGAAATCTGGATTTCATTGTTCTGTGAATATCAGAATTAATTTTTTCATTACTGTTTCCAAACGCAAATACATAGAAATTTCAATATTACATATTTCAAGATTAAATGTATAATGAGATACATAATGCTTTCTGATTCTTATTGCATACATAATTTGTTTTGGTAGACATATATAGATTGAATCTTCAATATGGATATTGCTCCAGTAACAGAAACCTCTTGCTACAATTACAGTAAACATTCTTTGGCAAAACACCACACATCTCTCATTTTCTCTCTTCTATAGATTAAAATATGTAACTTAAGAGCAAAAGTAAACGTATGTAGCAAATTATGACCTCTCAACTGAGCTCTTTTTAGGGTGCAGGGTAGGCTGAATGTGTCACTGGGGATGGGGGCATAGGGATGATGGCCATTTACAAAAGAATAGCTGCTTCTAAGCATACCTATCCCTTCCTCAGGTACCTCTCAAAAGTGCTCAGTAATGCTCTTCTAGACACTTGTCAGACAGTGAGGAAAGCAGTTGCTTTCCCCATTTGACCTGAACAGGTTGCTTTGCAAGAGTGTAAATTTAAGTTCAGGGGACTGGAGAAAATCTCAGAGTAGAGGACTCACCTGTAGAGTATTTTAGACTTGGAAAACTTGCAAGGATAAAATGTCAGTCACAAAAGTATTGTTTTAGCCCATATTAAGGCTCAATTATTTGCCTCCAATATTTTATTTTTTCAGCTGTATCTGAGATATATATGTATATAAATCTTTTACAAAGAGAGACCCCATGTTGTAACCTGCTTTTCCCATTAAAAAATGGATTCTATACTTGCCAATGGGATAAAATTCTCATTTTGATCTCTAGATGCAAATATATCCATAAGCCAGGATAAAACATTATCTGTCCTAATCATACAGCCAGTGTCATTCTGTGATAACACCTGCATTTGAGTATTTCTTTATAATATATTATTTTTGCTTTACTAATCAAGCCTGTTTAGAAAGTTATCAGGCACCTTGACTTATGGTGAAGGTCTGTCTTCAACAAAAGTACTGATTTAAATCTTTTGCCTGCTCCAGTATGTCAGGAGGGCTTTCTGTCATAATGTTGGAAATAAGATCTTGTTTTAAAAAAACCAAAACCTAACCAACATAACAAAACAAACACACGCACACAACAAAACCCCCAAACAAATAAACACCAAATGTGGCAAAAGTATTTTGCTCTAAGTGAATCAGTTCTCCAGATAAACTGAAGGTTTGGCTGCACAAAAAGATAAGAAAACAAAGGTTGGAAAGAAAACTAAAGAGGGGGGAAAATTTGTGGTGGAAGGTTTTTTTTTTGGTTTGTTTGTTTGTTTTTTTGGTTGGTTGGGATTTTTTTACTTTGTTTTTGCTTGTTTGTTTGTTGTGGGGGTTTTATGGGTTTGTTTGTTTTGCATTTCATGCTGGTACCATTGCTGAGAAAATGTATATGTTCAGGCAAGGTGGAACAAATCAGTGTGAAGCAGTGCAGTGTCCACCTGAGAGCAGGAGTTTGTTACTTGTGTTTAATACAAGCTTAAGAGCACAACCTAGATCTTACATTTTTATTAATTCTTCAGGTTAATCACATTAGACAGCTATATAGTGACTATTATTTGTGTATAACAAAAGAGAACACTTTTTAGTTATGAGGCAGTTTTTTTGGTTTTGGAGGTTTTCTCCCCCAGTTTTATCAACAGACAAATTTAGCTGCATGACTAAGGGCCAAACCAGCATCTCTCCTGAAAAATCGTTTGATTCCCAGTAGGGTGCCAAGGAGAGGTTTTTCACAGCAATGGGCAGGGACAGCAACAGACTTGGGGCTCAGCTGGAGCACCTGTGCAGTCATCTTAATTTTGAAAATGTATATACTGGTAAATGACAGAGCTCCCTCCCCCAAATGCATTTAATCTGGAAATATCCAAGCAGCTTATCTGCTAACAATCTTTTAATATTCTATTTATTTATTTAATATTGTTGCTTGGGCTGCTCATATAATCAGATAAAGGTCATTAAGCCAAATTTATGATTAAATAGGATAAAACTATTTATTCTCTTTACTCAGCCTATTAATGTTATAGCTTATGCTGACTAGATGTCGATATTTCAAATGAAGTTACTACATTTTTCAAATATCATAATGATATGAAAAAGCTATATTATCTCATTGTGAGGATTACTTTCCACTACCTTATCTGCCATAATGTCTGCACATATTGGCCTTCAGATTTTCTCGTGCTGCTAACTGCAGACGTTTCTCTAAGTCTCCCATCTGGTATCTGCATTAACCTCCACATAGTTTCATTTTGTTATTTTATTCCTTAAGTCACCATTAAGGATTTAAGGGGCTGTTTGTCAGGCTTTGTGTTTTCATGTTGCCTCGCAAACCAAAGTATCCAGTATTTTCTCGCTTAATTGTGATATGAGAATGTCACAGGGAAAAACAATTGCCTCATGATTCTGGAATACAGTAAGGGAAGAGTATGCTAACAAAGCTATGTTCACCAAAATGTAATAGGCTTGAGCACAAAGCTATGGACTCTTGCAAGCTTTCTGGTTTGACCCTAAGACCACCTTACAGTACAGGGCACCTTTCTTCACCTTTCCTTGTAAGAGCTCTGTGGCATTTGGATGGTTTCAAAAGCAAAGTTGCTGTACTTGGGGCTGTTACTTTTTTGCTAACCTTTTTTCTCCCTTTAATAGGCTATGACCTTGTGTTCAGAGAGGCCTAATTAGAAGCTCATAATGGCCACAGCCAATTTGACAGGTTTTGTGTAAATGCAGAGTGCAAAAGGAAAGCTGAGTTCCTCAGACAGTTGCCATTGTCGCAGGTAGCTGGCCAGTTAACTCCAATTTCGAAGATGCCTGACAGAGATCTGAGCCCATTTATGTGTTGTAGAGTCCTAAAAGAGATGTGATGACATGACCAGCCTAACACGAAGGCATGAGGATGCCAAGGCTGAGCCTCCTTCTGACAGACTGGTGACCACATGGCAGCAGAGTAGGTCTGGCTTCAGCAAAAAAATTAAAAACATGGCAGAAAAAGATAAATTTTAGCCATAAAATATTTTGTGGTAGTCTATTTGAAAGGTTCCCAAGCAGCTACAAAGCTAAAACATAAACTATTTTAAAACAATAATTTTATTCACTCTTTATATCCTGAAATTTTCTAGTAAGTAAATTTACAGTTCTTCATAAGAATTAGTGTCTTAGTTCACCTCCAGATTGCCTGCTTTCTTGACTTTTTTCCTATGGAAATTGGACAGTTTTCTCCTCTTTGCTGTCTTCTGTCTTCACCCTCATCCTCCAGGTTTTTGAGTTTCCTGTTCTCTCAACAGCTGGTCTCAATTTCATCATCCAAAACTTCATTTCTCTAGGCAATCAGGCAAATGAATTGTCTTCATCCATGTTTAAAACAAATTCATTCTAAATTAGTCTGTGCCCCTTCAGCGTTAATTTTCCATGACTATTATAGTCATTGAGCTTTATAGCATGAACACAAGCAAATATTAAGTTTGAAGGCTTAAATTGTTTTTCAGTGAATTTTAAATTGTGGGCTACATTTTCAGCTGTGATTTGAGTCAGTAGGAATCTTCAAAGCCAAGGGAAATGGTTTGTGATATGGTGAGAGCAGTAGCGTTGTATTGTCTCCACACTATTTGAAAAGCTGGCCTGTAAGTTGCTTCAAATTATGAATATTAACAACTTGTTTTAAAACAAATTACTTAAATTACTCAACTATGGAACGAAAAATGTTTAATGTAGCTAAGTAGCACTTCAGTGTAGTCTGAAGTTGACATGAATGAACTGTTTGCCATTTTGTTCTGGGACAGTTGTTTGGAAACTATTTAATATTCATTACAGTAATAAACATTTAAATGTGACATGCACTGAAGAATCTGCCACTTTAGAACATTTCTTGGATATAAGTAAGATATATGTCTGACATATGACTATTCATATGAGGAAATCAAGATCTGAATCTTGGAGTCAGTCAGGACCAGAAGCAGTGGCTTGGCTCCTCCTCTGAACTGCTCTCCAAAGGAACCTAATTTAGGCAGACTAAATTACTCCCCAGAAAAGCCTCTCTATCTGCACTCAATACAAAAGGCATATAAACTTATTCATCATGTATTTATAACTCTTATAACCTTATTCTACCTGCAATCACTTAGTTGAAGCTTATTTCACAGTACTTAACATTCTCCTTTTATGAATGAGGGTACTGGTAAATATTATCAACGTTCTTAATATTTGAAGCAAAATGGAAAAGGAATGTACAAGAGTATTACTTCAGACTTACATATGTATTTTGGGAATGTAATACTAGATGATGGAAATATTTAATTCCTTGTCAACTTGATCCAGTTTGATTTGGTGATAACAAACTTATCATTGCATGGTACTTACATGAAAGTAAATTTGACTCACTCAGGATATGTCAGGGGGGAGACAGTGTAAGTATCCAAATAAAGCAGTTCCACCACGCAGGTGTACACATCACAGAACTTGTTCCCCTTGTTGGCTTTCCAGAGAGAAATAAAAGGCTGAAAAAACACGTACTGAGTTTCTTCTATAGAGATCAGTCTTCCACATCCAGACTAAAGAATGTTGGCAACCTGTCCATGAATATTTTATTTCTATATTCATCTGCAATACAGTCAAGCCCTCAGTATTTCCACGGCATGGGGGGAGTTTCTATAATAAAAAGCCAGTGTTCAGCCTGACAGCTTCAAAAGGAAGGCTTTCAGCATCTTTCAAGTTCTCTGTCACTTGCTATCCAGCTGTTACTGTGGACTAACATATCAAACAGGTTTCAGATGTTTTCAGTGGTGCTCAGTGTTTTATTTAAATTTGTAAAAATGTGTCCTACTTATCAGACTAGTAGTGTTTCGCATATGCTTTTTATAGCCAGGAGTGTTTGGCTTCATGGCATCCTGTGAAAAAAACACCCTCGAGTCCCTGCTCCTCATGCCATTTCAGCTCTCTTTTTATGTGTTGCTGTTGGTGCTTTAGTTCAGGCTTCCCTGACGTATCAGTGGATAGACCCTCAGGAGCTTTACAGGGCAGGGAGAAGTATCCCAGTTCTTGATTATGAGAGACTGACATGTTGGTCACGAATGCTGAAGACTAGCAGGCACTTTCTACACAAAAGCCTGTATAGAAAATGCTCAAAGTAAAAAAGATTTGCAATTGGGGTATGGAGCAGGGGGAAGGCAAGACTCTGTATCTTGTCAGCTCTCTTTTTATTCTATTTGCCTACTAGCAGTTTTCATCTCATTTGAATAAGAAAGAGCACTGGCAAGTGGAAGAGGCCAAGCCTGCTACTGGAAGAAGATGTGTATGACAACACATGGGTTATGGGGAGCAAACATTTCATCCCAGTTGGGTTGTAGTTACCCTTTCTTTAAACGGATGCTCAGGAAAGATTATGAATTGGCTTTCTGGAAGCGATCTCCACTTCTGAATTACAGAGCAGGAATAAATTTCAAATTGCAGATGCCTGTTTTCTTCCTCTTCTTGTTAATTTCTGGACTTATTAGTGATTAATATTTTCCTTCCAAGTAAAGCCTTGGAAGACTGTCCTTTGTATTTTCATTGCTTTAATTGTTTCACAAACTGAGAATGATCTTTACGTAGGGTAAAGTATGACAAAAACATCTCAGAAGCAAGAAAGAGAAGAACAATTCCTAAAATCCTATTTAAAGTATCCTAAGAGGGACAATGTCTCCTATAAGTCAGCACATTGTAGGTGGAAAAGAATTCTACATCTCAGCTGCCGTCTTTTTCATCTGTCATCTGACCAGTTCTGCTGACAGGAGCTGAGGCAGACTAATTTGAGAATCTGTCAAAAGAGAAAGGATTCATCTCCCAGATTAGACACATAATTTTACTTTGTCGCTGAACGTTTCAGTTCAGCAGTTGAAATGAAAAAACAAAACAGAGAAAGACTTAACCTGAGCTATCTTGTTTTGACTCATGCTTAGAGGTCCTGCATCAATACCCTGGGTTACCTCCAGACACCTTGAAGGCTCAATTTGGCTTAGGGGTTTCCCAGATTCCACTTCTGTTGTAAGACTGCACTGAGTTTAACCATGTCTTCCTGGATCATGACTTCCAAATTAAAATTTCTTCAGACTAAATTTATACCAAATTATGTTCTCCAGCCTTCCTGAGTATATTTTCCTGCAGGTTTCAGTCAGGCTATTCACCCAAGGCAGAAAGATGGGATGCACTTCTGTAATACTGAATTATGAAAAAAAAAAATTGTGACAAAACTGTTTCAGTCTCAAACTCCATTGTTCTTTATATCTAGGTAAATAATGCCCTATTGTGTAAAATAAGTTGAGAAGGATGGAACCAAACTATGAACTCTTTTTTTTTTTAAATATTCTCAATTAGAACAGTTTGATAGGATATCTCCTTCAGCCTCTGCAGGAGGTTAAGGGCACATTTCATGATGGAGAAATGTGATTTCATAGTGCACTTGCCATAACTACACGCAGGGTAGCCTTAGTCTCTCCCTTAGAGAGAAAATACCATTAGAAGTTTAATCTAATGTTCTGCTCATGATGATAGTGAGGTCCCAGTATTGCTGGGCCTCAGACATACTACAGCAGTTCCCAGTACTTTTACTGATATGACAATATTTCTGTAGTTCCAAAACATTCTTGTCCTTGGCATTCACCAAAAAAAGAAAAAAAGGGAAAAAGTATAACTTCAGTTTACTTTACACCTTGATTTGGGGTAAAATTAAATTAGAAAATTGTACATAGAGCCCAACTGCTACAAGAGAATTAAAAGCTGGCAACAAATTTTGATGGCATGGATTTTGGTTGCAAGAATAATCATGCAAACATATGCCTATCCCAAAATCACTTATGTGTGTTTCTTTTATTTAAAGAAAAAAAATTCCCAGCAGAATAGAAATAATGAAATATAGGTGATCCACTCTCTGCCCACAATTAAAGAACTGTCAAAGGTAAAAGAACCATCAAATTGTCATCTCTTCATCTGAACCCTGATGTCATTGCTAGTTCTCCTGAAAAGTTAGTAAGCCTCAACAAAAGATCAAAGTTCAGTCCTCAGAGGATGGCTGGAAAAATCAGAACTATAGCTGGGATGGGTACTAGTGAACAAGTCTGTAAGCTGAAACACAGCTGAAAAAGTTCGCAGAACATAAAATTCTATACTTTGAAGAGTCTGTTACCTCTAACTGAAACTAGGAAGGAATATCACAAGTCATTTGTCGTTCATAACAGATTTATTTCTAGGTTGGAGTACTGAAGTCAGAAGGTTTTGCTTTCTTCTAAACACAGTGCCTTATGCATGAAACTTTCATACATGTGTTAATTTTTCCAGTTGTATGAACACTGGATTGCTATGGGGATAACTGGATAAATTCCAAAATTTAAAATAATTTAAAAACTGAAAGTCATTCCAACTGTTGAAAAATTCTTAAGCAGACAACAGAAGTGTCAAAAGGCTGGATGTTCAGTGAAATGCTTAGAATACAAACCAGGAAGTACACATCAGTCATTTATATGATTGAGTCAATTTTGAGTAAGTTTTAAAAAAATATAAAGAGGGGTTTTTGTTTTTTTTTTTTTTTGGTGGACAACTGCTTCTTGAATAATTTGTAAAGATTATTTAAAAAATAATTGCATTCTTAAAAAAATTAGTTTTAACAAAAGCAGTATGTATTCAAAGGACTTCTGGAATCTATTCTGATGACTAGGAAGTAAATTGCACCTTTTAAATATGCAAATCAGGCAATTCATTAGTAGTCATCTTAGCCCTGAAAACTGGACTGTAATATGAAGCCGCTTTCTCATTTACACTGTTATCCTCATGTTATGCTGATATGCTGGTATCTTTAGTGTTACTTGGTAAAATTTGTATTAAAAATTAACATCAAGTGTGTGGATGATGACAGTAATTACTTTTCTCTATCCCAAACATCCAAATGCTGAAAGGCATAAATATAGATGTTTGCGTGATTTTTGTCAAGGTGTCCTTGAATGAGAGGATTTAAACCTCAACAGTGTTGCTTGGGCCCAAGCCAAGTCATGTGTCCTCATTGGTCTTGAGGCTTTTCCTGTGAATGCAGCTGTCACTCTCCTTTGCAGAGTATCCTAATGGAATGAGACTTCTCTGTCCAGTCCCTGTCTAAGACTATGGATGTGTAGCTGAGGCTATAGGAACCCCCAGCTATTTAGCACTTCTCACTTGAGCTTGATAATTTTTCATTGCCCCAAGACCAACTCTGCAAGAAAAATCTCATAATTACGAGATTTATAAAATATGTATTAAGCAAATTAGCTTGATTAAAAATATATACATATATTTAAAATAAATGACGTGCAAAGTGCAAGGGGATCATTGCTTGCTATTTGAACATTCTCTTTATGCACAGTTTTCATTTTTACAGCAATATTGATAAAGCCAAAGCAATGCATTCCCATCTTTGGCTGTATCAGTATAGGCATATTGATGCACATACAGTTTGTTTCTCTTCCCTTAGGAAAACTGGGATATTAGGAATTATGTTACCTCAGAGATTTTACAGAGGAATCAACTGGACTGTGGCTGTACCAAATTACTTGTGTTTTTGCATACTCCTGATGAAAGTTATACCTACATTTGTGCATATTCATTATGATGGTCATGCAAATGAAATTATAATGCCAAAAAGTAGTTCTGCCTCTCACAAAAAAAAAAAAAAAAAAAAAAGAACACATTTGCCTATGATTTTGTCTATTTAGTGATGTCCTGTTTATCTTATGAACACATTCTGTCCATCTTGCTCTGTTTTCTGATGATCTTAAAATTCGGGTCATCATGTGCTGTGCCCTGTCAAGGAGATACATGTAATTACAGGTGGACTGAATACAGACAAGGAGAATGTGTCACAAGTGAAGCCTCCCTCCTTTTCCATCAATGGTGTAACTAATTTAGGTATCCTTTGACTTAGCTAGTAGTTTTTGAATTCTCTGGGGCCTCTTCCCCTCTATTTCTTCTGAGGAGAAAGACACCAGGAAGCATGATGTCCTGGAAAGTCATGCCTCACTCTATATAACTGGTTCAAAAACTGCCACTAGCCCTAGCCGTGGAAGGAGACTTTAAAGATCAAATAAATACATAGCTTGGAATATGTTTTCTCAAAGCAGACTGAAACCATCTAAAAGCTTGCTGCATTTAGAAAGGGTAATCCTGTTCTTGCCAATATCCTTGTACCCAACTTTGGCACTCACTTGACTCCTCAGTGAGTGGATTCAATCTGCTAAATCCTCTGGGCGGAGTGGGACTGCCCATTTGGGCAGCAGTCAGCTGTTAGCTTGCTTCTGCGGCATCCTCTACCAGCACCCTTTCCCTCTGATTATCCTGACACACTTCCTATGCTCTGTGCTTATCTCCCACTGGACTTGCTTATCGTGCTTTCTAGATTTACATTTATCCAACTAGAATGCAGTTAAATCAGCTTTTCCTCACAGAGCTACTCCACTGGGGGTTTTGTGCAGAAAAACAACAAAAGGTCTGTTTCTCTACAGTCACTTCTCTTACTGTGGGAGGCTCCTCTGCTTCCACCCAGCACTTTGAAGGAATTTCTAGTCTTTCTCCTTTAGAACACCTTCACCAGTAGATAATCTATAATTTTTTGCCGTAACTACTAGTATGTATTTTCATGTTATTAATCCTATTTCTATTTTAATTGATCATATAGGAAAAATTTATAAAGACACAGGGTCCTACTATCAGTTTTCTTTTGCCATGGGACCCTAATTACTGACTGCCCTCTAGCATTTCACAGGACCAGTATGTTGGAGCATTCAGCCATCACATAATACTTCCATTTTTTGGCTATTAACAGTAGACCTTTTTGTTCATAGCTAAAGCTAGATTTACTGCTAAGTTAAGCAGTTTCTTGAACTTCAGAAAGAGGGCTGGTTTTGACATTTGACGGTTAAACTCAGAAATTTTACTGCTCTTGATAATTCTTCGGTAATTTGTTCCTTCCTGCACATGTCATTGTGCTTCGCTGAAGTCAGTATCAATCTTCTCGATTTCTAGATAAGGAAACCAAGGCACAGACATGCAGTTACTCATTTCTGAGCTCTGATTAGAATTTTGATTTTCTGACTGCTTTCTTTCTTCTTTGGATAGCCTCCTTTAATCTAGCATCTGAATTTTACTATGAGAAGGATGTACTTTTATTTTTTAAAAAATAAGCTATACTTATCCTACAATTCTGTGAAAACCTATAGCACATGCTAACACTACTCAGAATTTATGGTATAGTCTGAGGTGCACAAAACGTCTCGATGCAAAAATGTGTATGCAGTTACAGCAGATACACTCGTTAAAGATAACTGGGAATAATGAACACCTCAAAGTTAGGATGATGAATAATGTTAATGTGTTTCACTTACAGGCGGAAGTGTAACGAGCTTAACTCAGTGGCTCTGGGGAGACTGCTGTCTCTTTGAATGTAACAGTTTTAAAATTATTATTGAAGAAAAGAAGTACCAGGAGCAGAGGGATCACTACTTTAAAGAAAAGCATGAGACTTGTGCATGCCTTTGAAAGATGGCACATAATATAACAGGGGAACCTGTGAGCGACACAGTAGGTATGGTAAAGTTCCTGCTCTGTATCAGTCTGAAGTGGAGAGAGGACCTGACTTCAGCTGCACTGTGCTCCTGAGGCAGCTACAGCCCTGCACAGGACTGAGGGAGCAAATTGGTCCTGATTGCTGAAAACGATTTGAAGACATACCTGTTACTTCAGAAGGCAATAGTGCACCGTGAGCTGTAAGGAGGGGCAAGGAAGGAGAGAAAACAAACCGACACCCTCCTAGTTCCGTGTCGTGGGGAGCAGCAGTTCCTCCCCTATATCTTGCCATTGCTGCTCATTAGGGATCTCATTGGTAAAGCAGGAAGTGTTTAATTGCATCTCCTGGCATGAGGAGACCTGAATGTGTCCTACACGGGAAAGAAGGATAGTGTGATTCTGCTCTGGAGACGATGAAGCTTCTGCATCACTGTTACTGGGTCTGCTACCCCAGCAGCTAGGCAAAGCACAGCAACAACCAATTTATGGCTCTGGAGTTTTTTCTCCAAGTCTCTCCCTCATGACACACAGAAGACAGAGAGCCCTCGAGAAGAAAAAGCATTTACCACAAACTTTGGAGAACTTTGGACTGAGGAGAGTTCAGGTGGAAGCTTTCAGAGGGAAGGGAAAGTGAATAGAAGGATAGAGGGAAAACTAAAGGTCAGAGAATTAATGAGGACTCTGTGCTTTGAAGGAGAGGGATACACTGAAAAGCAGCAGAAGAAATTGGCGTGAAATAAGGATTCTGAGGGTAGAGGATAAAGGTTTGAGGGACCTGATGCTTGCTGAAGAGTTGGTCTAAAAAGAAAGCAATCAGATCCTCATAGACTCAAACAGGAGTAAGATGTTTATGGAAGGAGCATGTCCTTGGGAATGATAAATTAATAGTGATTTGCAAGAAGCAATAAGAGGGGCTGTGAAATAGAAGTGACTTTAGAAGCTGAAGGAGAAAGACATAAATGCAGGGTTTTTGATAAAAAATAATATAAAGATAGGTGAAGTATTTTGAGAAATGTGAAATAGTAATTTTCAGGAAGAAATAGCAGAAATTGAACATTTATAGGAGGAAATTATTCTGGTCGTGTTGTATGGTGCAGTCCACAGGACATTTGAATGTAAGGAAAGAGTTTTTAGAGGAAATGTTATCTTTGGTGAATCTGTCTGACACTCGAAATCAGGACTGTCTTCTGTAATGGCTCAAGTGTAAGTCTCTTCACAGGATTTTTGCTTGCTGACTGCTCCTCCTGGCAGCCATGAAATAGGGGAGTATAGCAGAAGCTCTGAAGGAAGATGAAGAGTAGGAGCAGGGGATTTGACTGGGAGTCTGAAGAAGGCGTTGATGAAAACAGATAATTGATTAATTAAGTACAGATAACATATTAAAAGGGTTGTAGGCCAGAGGATACACTGGAGAATGGGGGGCTTTTTTGAGAATAAAAGAAAAGAGAAATTGTTACCTGGACATGTCCTGTTCTAGGAACTGGTAGGAAACCATATGATGGCACGGGGTGGGAGAAGATGTGGAGGAAATAACATATGCTGTAAGGAGAGGAAAGGTGGACTATGAGAGCCCAACTGCTCCAGCTGTATAGGATGGTCTTTGCTGCTTGGACAGGCCATTATTACAGCCTATCATGGTGATTGAAATGAAATTATGTGTAAAGAAGTCCTTGCAGAAGTTTCCTTTCTCTGAATTTACCATGTGGAGATGTAGAGTCTAGCTCAGAATTTTCATGTGAAGGAAGCCTGAAAAACTTGTTGCCTAAAAGAGTCTTTCGTTTCTGCCTTTCTAGTAACAAAGAAAGTTTTTGGTGCTAAAATAAGCAGTGTGATATACTGTACTTCTAAAGCTGTTAAAAGGCTCTTAACAGCTCTATAAAATACTTGCCGCCTCCTCCTGTGCTTTCAGGAAATTTTACTCCAGTATTTATTTCACTGGCTTACACAGAATTTCCTCCCCTTTAAAACAGAAGTTGTTAATTATTTCTCAGTTGTCATGATCAACTCCCCTCAAGCTATTAAAATGCACTTGTATTGTAGTTTTATTATTCCTTGCAAAATACTGGAAAAAATAATTTTGCTAGACAGTTAAATTTGAAATACATATTGACTCAGCAATGCAAATGGATCTTTTATGCTAATTTCCTGCAAATATTCAAATGCTGTAGTTTTACCAGAAAAAGCACTCATAAAAGCAAGTCTTTATGAATATTCACTGCACGTGAATTTTGAATTGTACACTTCAGCTTGGTCTTTGAAAGTCATGCTGTGTGGGCTAGTGTACATAGGTCACTTCCCACAATAGCAAAAATAGCATACAACTGCTCAACACTGCACAAATAGAAGCTAATATTGGTGTTCGGTGTTTTCAGAACATGATACAACAGCAAGCTTACAATACAATTCAAAATCCTGCATTTTTTTCATAACTTTATGAATAGAAGACAAGGTAAAACTGATGAACAAATTAGTTGTGAATAGTTTGTTTGTCACTAATAAGTTGGCATTGCACTATATGAGTATAAAACACGTACATGCAGCTGTGCACTATCTCTGCATGCTAGCTTTGTAATACTGGAGTTTTGAGTAGTGCATTGCTGCATGCCATTAATTCTTTTTTTTCCCCCTTCATCCTACCAGATGATCATTGATGTTTGGCAATGGTTGTGTTAGTTTGCATTCAAGGCAAGCTTTAATTAGTCCCTATGGTTTTGCCATCTCCAATAAGATGATCAACTGAACATATGCAAATAGCTATTTTTTGAGGGCTTATAACTTGATTTTAGAAAGATGACTTCTCATAAAATATTTTTGCTTCAGAGCATTCAAATTTTAGACATGTGGTCTTCAAAATTTTCTAGTCAAGGCAGAGACTGCCATCTAACAAACTAAGCTTTATGGTTTTCCCTAGCACACTATCCTGACGTCCTAGAGCCTCAGTGTGTCCTGAGACTGCTATCCATGGGTTAACAAAACAGCTGCTATGGAAACCTTTTTTTTAGATGATGTGATCTGCCATGGATCCAGTGCTGAATCATTAGGTTCAGGTGCCCAGTTACATCACAACTTTTTGATGCAGGTCAGATTTCCCAAAGGCACTGGTATTTCTTAGTGTCTAATGAAGGCTTTCTTTCCTGATGAGACGAACAGTTGTAACTAAAAGCTTGAAGCACTCAAATTAGGTCACTTGCCTTATGCCACAATTCTAATTCTGTTAAATGGGCATAATGAATTCATTGCATAATACTAGTACACTTTCTTGCCTGTACACATATGAAAACCCTGTTTTCATATATGTACATTAAAGGGCCTTCAAAACCCTCTTGTGAACAGGGTCCATATTTCCTGCAAAATCACTCTCAGGTTTGCCTTAGGATGATTTCTCATCTTTTAACCTCCTTCAGGTACTTTATTCATTATACTCCCAATGAACAAAAAGGTAATGATCCTTCACCTGGCTAATTGTACTGCTGGCCTGCAATGTGGTTTTGCAAGGTTTGTACTCCTGTCTTTGTATTTGGATGACATAAGCGAAGGGGAAAAATTTGATCTCTGCTGGTTATTTTTGTGAATAGAGGGTATAACATGAGTCAGGGCCATTTTCCCAAAGTAAGCACTATTGAAAGATGATACAGGCTACTTGGAAGGTGGTCAAGTATTTGCAGAATATAACAGAAAGTGCATTTTTTTGGTGAATGTATGCTGAATTTCTGTTTTGACACCTGTTAGACCTGCAAGGAATCTTGGAGAGAGCCTTGCCAGTTGCTGAAAGGGGTGGGCCAGAGCCAAACCTGATTGTTTTAATATTTCAAGAATACCAAGAAATACACACAGGTCAGTCTGGTGTCCTTGGCCACTTGGCAAGTTCCCACCTTTGTCAGCTGCATGCTCCATTACCTACAGTTGTTGCCACTGTTTGATGTCCAGAGATGGAAGCTAATATCTGAGGTCTTATCACTAGGTTGTTTTCTGTCTGTTCTCTCTCCATTGTGTTCTGTAAGACCTGGTTTGTTCTTGATGTGCAGAATCTCTGACCATCGCACTGTTGATGGTACCGTGGTAGCACGTGGTCTAACTGTATTTATCCAGAAATGCTTTATAGGCTGAGTTGTTGCACCATGCCTCAGACAAATGCTTCCCCCCCAGCCCTTCTGTGGTAAACAAAGTTCTTTACATTTGAATACTTTAGGGCATGTAATTCTGACAACAGAGCTACGATGCTGAATGACTACCAGAACATGAAAACACTGGAAAGTGACTGATAACACTTCAGCAGGAATTACTATTTATCTTTTATGACCTTAGGAAAAAGATCTGTATTAAAGCAGAGATGTTCCAGGAATGGTCAAGGAGCTTGTTTGATACAGCATGAAGGGCTTGTTAAAATGCATTAATAGTTATGACAGAGGATGATTTCTTAGGAGTTGTGTATGTTGCCAAAGAATGTAGCCAGTAACAGTCCAAACATGCAAAGGTAACAAGTTACTGGAGGCAATTTCAACTAAATTACAGGGAAAGATACCAGCCAGGTTGCAGCTCACCCAACTTCCACAATAAAGATAAAATTTATAGATGCTTCATATACCTTCGGGGGACGTATTAATTGGTGCTTCTCTGTCCAGAAACACACGTAAACAACCCGCTGTAGCTCACGCTCAGCTCCCTGACAAGCTCCTCAGCTCGTTTGTGCCTGCCGTGCGTCGCTGCACACGGGAAGGAGAAACGCGGTCCGCGAAAACGCGCCTGAAGGTCCGGACGGTGCGCCTTCAACCGCGCTCCTTTTGCTGGGGAGAGCGCAGCGCGGCAGAGCCCTGCCCTGCTCCGCGCTCCCGTGACTCCAAACTCTCCCTCCCTGCCTCCCTCCAGCGCGTCCCCAGGCGCTCTCCCCGCGCTCCCTTCCCGGGCAGCCCTCCCGGCGCCGCCGCCGCGGCCGCTTTAAAGCGCGGCGGGGGCGGGGCCGCGGCGTTGCCGGGCGACGGCGTTGGCGTTGCCGCGGGGAGCGCCGGGCACCGCCGGCCCGACCCGCTCCGCTCCGCTCCGCTCCGGGGCGCCGTGAGCGGCGGTACATCGACAACTCAGCCCGTCGTCCTCCGCCTGCCCCGGCCCCGGCCCCGGCCGTGCGCCCCAGCGCAGGCGCTCGCTGTTAGAAAAAGCTCCACACGGGACAGATGGGGAACGTGGTTTTTTTAATCGGCTTTGCCGAGCGCTGAGAGGAGCGGCCGGCGTGAGGTGGGCGGCGGGGTAAGGCACGAGGGGGGATGACGGATAACACGGCACGGAGAGGGTCCGGCCGCCGCTCCCGCTCGCTGGCACCCCTGGGAGCAGGGGGGGGTGTCCCGAAATAGCGCGGTGGGAAGGGCGCCCGGCGGCTCCCAGGGAGCGGTGCGAGGCTGAGGTAAGCGCCGGGGGGGGCTTGTGAGCGTGAGGTCCAGCCAACTCGCTCGAAACCCTCGGGAAAGACTCGAGGAGGCCGAAGTGGCGTGCCCCGGGTGAGCTGCCGTGTCCCGTGCTCCTCGCCGTGACACGCAAAGCCCAGTGTCGGCCTTGGGTGACGCGACGGATCCGGGATAATCTGCGCTGGGCCACGGGCGTGTGCGCCCTCGACTCGGCCTAATCCCGTGCCCTGGCTCACGGATGTCTCAGGCATAGCCAGAAGAGGTTTGCAGGCGGGCCCGCTGGCCGCTGTTTAGGAGAAAAGATTCAAAACCTTAAAATCCCTAGCAGGGCATCATCACCTCTGTTGGTGCAAAAGAGAATGTTCCTCCTACGGACTGTGTCTGTTTTCTGTGGTTTGCAGATCCCGGTTGTCACCCACGTGCATTTTGCTGGCCAGAAGACATAGATGTCCCTTGCGACTCAGCCCCTGCATGAGCGTTTTGAGGATGAAATGCTACATAAACTCTTAAAGCACACCACCTGAGTACATTGCTACCGACATGGACATCATTATTTATTTACAAATGTTTTAATCAGGAGGAGCTTTTTTGTAAACATGAATTGCTGGGCTCTTTCCTTGAGGTGTCGTTTCTTGTTTCATGCTATTGAAACATTAATCTTAACTTATTTTGACTCCTTTGTGTTGGTCAGCTCTCAGGGACATTTCCCTAGGCTTGAAAATGTGGGAGCTTTCAAGAATGTGTCAATCGTGCCAACTCAAGCCACTTGTGGGCTGCCAGACCGAAGTACTTTTTGTGATAGCTCAGTAGCTGTTCAAAGCATTATATCCTGCACCCAGAGGTTTTGTGTTCAGGAATGTCCATACAGGTCATCCCCTTCGTCCTACAAACCACTTCTATCAGAAGGCCTTGGTACCTGCATCACAGAGGACAAAAGGGACTTGCATCCAGGGTCTTTCAGCAATGCTTCCAGTTTTATTTTTCATAATCACAAGGATTGCTTTTCTACTCCCCGTTTTCCAAGGCTTGCAGCTTCATTTACGTTAACTGTATGGTTGAAACCTGAGCAAGAAGGTGTAATGTAAGTAGTATTGAAGGTGTTTACTTTCCTGGTGCTCTTAAAAAAATTGATCGTTGTAGTCACAGTCATTATTAGCAAGCTATTTAAAATTTTAAAGGTTGCAGTGAGAAACTGTGACGTTTTTAAAGCTGTATTTAGGTTGGGGTCTTCACAGATGTCAAGACAAGTAGCTTCAGTTTCAGTGGCATTGACTCAGATGATAGTCCAATTGCTTTCAGTGGGTACTGTTCAAGACATAATGTGCAGGTCTATTCTCAAAAATAGAAATTTGTATTTCTAATTCACATTCCTTCTAAAAGCTGCTAGAAAATTATGTCGTCAGAAGGTTGTGCTGTTGCTGCTTTTGTGATGGAAAAAAAATTATCTAAAATATTAGGAATCCTTCAGCACAGGTTTATGTCTGAAGAACAAACAAGGAAAGCCACCAAAATGAATACTGAAGAGCCACAGAAAAAAGGTCATAGTTTTTCTGGAAGATTGGGGGAATGCTGCCTGACCGAGAGATTGTGCTGCTACGTTAACAAACGATTCCACTATTCAAACTGCTACTGAAGTTTCACTAGGTGTTCGTAAAATAGAAGTGGCTAAGTGTGCTCCCTCTCCTGTTTGCCTACATGTTGCATTTTTAGGAAATATTGCTGTTCTAAGTAACTGGGCTTGATTGGGCCTTACCATAGTGAAAAACCTGCTTTTTGAAAAACGCATCCCATATCCTGCAAAAAAGGTTCCCTTCATCTATCACAAAACGCAGAGGCTCCTACTCTTTCTTACCTTTGCTGTGCAGATCCTCTTAAAAAAATAAAGCACAAAGTATAGTATGCTCCTTCAGAGTATGTGTCACAAATGTTTTTGTACTTATGTTCCTAACTTATTCTTAGAATGAAGCTAGTGATATGCTCTGAGGCATTCTTGATACTTAACTTTGCATGCTGCTGGGAAGTGGTAACTTGTCTTAGGGGTAGGAAAATCACCAGAGACAACAGAAATATCTAAATTTGTAGTGTAAAATTATAGTTTCTCTTATGCAATGATAATTACCTTTAAAAAAAATCAACCTAACTGTAGAATTTGTGGCTATGGAGGGGAGATAAATGAGATCTGCAGAGCAAAATGGAGTTTAGTTTGAGTTCAAGTTAGATCAGCTCAGATGGCGGTATGTTTAAAGGTGTCTCTGCACCTTTGGCCTTTGTTTTTTTTACAGACAGCATTTTCTAAGTAATGGTTGAACCTTGAATGCCAGAGAGTCCATTCCTGGTGTTGTCCTATTCCATGAAGTCATGTTCACACACATGTGGGCATATCAGAGTCTTGTTCAGCAGAGCACGTGCCTAACTTGAAGTAGAAACATCCTGCTAATTTCCAAGCAAGCTTTTGCAGTGATGTATTGAGTGAGATCTGTGAAACTTCTTTGTCAATGGGATAGGCTTTTGATGCATGGAGCCTAAAACAATGAAATGTTATGTCCTTAGGTTCAAATGATTAAGTACTGTGAAGGAAACCATACTCTAGGATGACTGATAAATCCGTGGGCTAGTGAAAAAGATTAACTTTCAATTGCTGCTGTTTTAATAACTACACAATATACATATTCCTGTTCAGTGGGTTTTATAGATCACTTTAAATGTTTTTATTCATTTTTTGTAATATATGACTTCATTCTTCTTCCTTGTGAGATTGCTGCTACTCAACATGTAGAAATGACAGTGGTGAAGCCCAGGCCTGGAAATTGAAGTTGGACAACAATTTTTTTCAGTGGTCAGGATGATATGTCACTGTCACGTGCTTTTTTTCCCCCCACTGTTCACAGAAAGAAGTGTGTTAATTTTTTCTTTCTTCATAAAAAGAATACAAAGCTCCAGTTGTGATGGAACAGTAGTTGCATGTGTACAGCCACTGAAGCTTGACTCAGAAGGCATCTTACAAATGAGAAATAATTTACTAACAAAGATGCTTTCCCTTTTATTATTGGTTTAGTGAGTCCTTCAGGTTGCCAGATGGAGTTTGACTTAGCAGTTGTCCTACATTTTGCAGTCCCTGACAGGGAATTGTCATTTTGAGACCTTTTAAACTCCAAGGAACCTCATGGAAGTGGGATTCATTCTAACAAAGTTTTTGTGCTGCCACCAAAGGATTAGGAAGATCAGCCAGAACGAGCCACTCATTTTACTAGGAGAATGATTGAAAGTTTAACAAGCTATTTTTTTTCAGTAGCAAAGTGCTCTTACACCAGGTACAGCAGACCCATGTGTTTTGGACACACCATACTAGTGTGTTTCTGTGCTAAATTTTATGTGGCCTGCCTGTGAGAATCGGCTTAGGAAAGAATCTAGGAGTGTCGCTGCATAGTATCCCATTACGTCCTGTGACATTTCTGTCATTCATGTACCCATGTAAGAGAATGGCAGGATTTTTCTTTTAAAAGTTACTGTGCTAGTTGAAATGAGAGAGATATGAGAGGATCCAAGGTCTGAAGGCTCTTTAAAGACTGTGATGAAATATATGTGGATAAGCAGAGACACCAGGAATTTTCTTCATCAGTTTCATATACCAGCTTTTCTTATGTGAATCTGAAAAGAATACACTTTGCTATGAAAGGGGAGGAAAGTCACCTGACTGATTTTATGGATTTATTTGAAGCTCTAGTGCTCTTCTAAGATGTATAGTAGAGATAACTGTTGGCATGCTTTTAAGTCATTGCATATTGGAAATATTGAAGAAAAGCAAAAGAATAGTGAGAAAGCACTGACATTTGTATGCCAGTCTTTAAATTTACTTTCCCTTTAGGCAGTAAGTGCAGTAAGTGAGCAGAGTTCTTTCCCCTGAATTTCATTCTTTCCTCATGCTTCCTCTCTTGCTGCATGTACTCATCAGTTAATATAATTGCTTTCAGTAAGCCTATGTGTAGCCTGTATGTAAGCCTTAGCAAAATATGGGAAACTGTATATGATGATAACCCTTCACAATGCACTAGGATAAGAATATAAGTAGAAGCTTAGCATGTGTGAGTAATCATTACAGGCAGCTTATGTCAATGTAGCGTGAACTGGAGTAACTGGAAGTTAGATGAGCAGAAGACACTGGAGGTGGGTGAGAAATGAGGTGAGATCCTGATTACATGCAAAAAGATCAGCAGGAATTGCCCGACTGTGAAGTGAGTAGCACATATATTTTTTAACTTTATTCATCTAAGGGACTAAAATAATATCCTATTATTACTTTGTATCCATTCAGATGTTTTACATTAGTAATTAGACTGTAAGGGGGATTTGCCTTAAGATACCATTCACCTGATTTGAACCAGTGCAGATGTTGCCATTTGCAAGTACTTCAGTTGATGAGTGGGGATCACCAGTGCAGCCATGTTAGATTCTCTAGAATGTTTTTCTCTTTGAAAGCTGGCTGAGCAGATTTGTGTTATTTGCTTTTTTCTCCTCCGAACTCACCATTGAGATATATGTAGTTAGGAATTGGCTCCGTGGGACTGCAGGTTACCAGAAGTTGAAAACTTCACAAAGAACAGTGGCTTCCCTCTATAATCATGGCTGGAATGGAAAATCGTGCTCAGAGTCAGAAGTAATCCTTCTGCCTATTTCACCTGTGTTAGCACTAGTTTGTTGGTTTGTTTTTTTTTCTTCCTTCTCTCCCTCTTGATTTTTCTCTTTTACTAGTAAGTCACAATTCACATTTGTTCTTTCCAGTTTTCAAAGTGATGTACATCAAGGTCGCTTCCCTTCTTAAAGTCATGACACTATAGGGGATAAAAACAATGTGGGGATGTTTGTTTTAGATAACTAAAATAAACAAAAACCTGGATTATCCAATTATTGTTTATCCAGGAACTGGGTAAATCCAGTTCCTAAATATTTTGCTACTTAGCTGAGCCTTCCTTCACATTTATTATCTAACAAAACTAGCATGTTTACAAGCAAACAAAATATTGTAAAGATCAGCGGACAATTTATTAAGAAATGTGGTCTTAGTAAGGTTGGGAAAATAGAAGTCTGCATTTTGCAAGGTGTTTCATTGACAACATTCCAGCAGGCTAAAATAGTAACAGTTAAGATAAATTAATTTTTCTCTTGGATTTAAAGGTGAATTAGTGAATAATGGAAGTATCAAAAAACAGCCTTTTTGATACTTTTATAAATGCAAGGTGGATGAAGACCCTTATCAGTAGATAGGAGTTCTTTTGGTTTTTATTTTTCCCCCCTGAAATATGTTTAAGTAAATCTCAATCTCATACAAATTTTATATGCTTCTTTCTTGTGACTTAGTGCACTAATTTAGTCTGGTGTAACTGTTAAAATATTTGACTTTTCATGGGTCAGTAAATTGAGGGCTGTATTTCTCAAGCAGCTGAAATGGGAAGGGTAGAACTTTATAATTTTTCTTGTGCTGATGATTACCTTAATAAAATACGTCGTTTTTGCACGAGCATATAGAGCCTGTGCTTTCTCAGGACCATTGACATCATGATGATTCAATTGGCAAAAACATTTTGGGAGCTAGAAATGCAAAATGGGTTGCTGTGGTTGATATTCTTTGTACCTTATGTCATTGTTGCATTTGCTATTGATGGAAATTCTGTGTGGGAGGAAAAAAAATCCTAATGGGTGGCTGGATATCCTCCTTGCCTTGCTCTAGTTTCTCAGGTTAAAGAAAGGCTGTGCTAAAGGGAGAGTGTAAGGCAAGCTGGTGTCGTTGCTACCTTGCCTAGACAGATTTGGTGGAAAGAGGGAAGACTTATTTCCAAAGCATGTAATTTGTACTGCTTTTTGTGGTTATATTACATTTGCCAAGTTAGACTAAGGAAAATTTAAGTGCTTCCACATGATGTGCTGAGTTGTACAGCTTTGTATGAAAAGCGCAGCAGAGACCTGCACAGTGCTTGCCAGTTATTGTGGTTTCTGTCATGGAACGTGAAGAAAGGAGATGAGGTAGACCCCTCCTCCACCCCCAAGTGAACTGGGGTTGGACACACTACACCTGAAAAAACCCCAAACCAATCAACCAACAAAACCCCCACCAAAATGCCCAAATAACCCAGAAACCTTACAGGTAAAACAGAAGCTACTTTGCTAAAGTTCTTTTACACTTAATGCATCCTGTGACTTTCACTGTCACTGAGCATCTTCTCAAGAGCTGTATTTTTAATGTTTGTTTTAATACATTCTGGTTAGCATCACTTTACAGGATAGCACCTTGGCAAGAATGTGTATATGTGTGTGCCTCTGACCTTATGTTGTTTTTCTTGGTTATTTCCAAAGGTGTGTGATAGAAAAGGCTATTGATGGGCAGACTGTGTTCAAACTCACAATCTCTGAGAAAGAGACCATGTTTTATTATCGCACAGTAAATGGTTTGCAGCCACCAATAAAAGTAATGACACTGGGGAGAATTCTTGTGAAGAAATGGATTCATCTCAGTGTGCAGGTGAGTAAAATAAAAACTATTTAATATTTGTTGAAATACAACATTTGTGTGAGAATGGCATAACTGTATAAATATAAAAGAATAAATTGGGGGATGTAAATGATAACTCTTGAGTCTTGTTGATAAGGATCTTAATCTGAGAGTTCATTTTGGGGCAGTTGCTGATTTAGCACTGGAAAGAAATGCTGTTCCCGTTCTTCTGAATGAGTAGACTGAGCAAGGCTGAAAATTCTCACCTTTAGGAACATGAGTATGTGAGGTGAAGAGAAGCTACTTATATGTAACATTACCGGTTAGTCTCGGGTCTCAGATTATTTCCTAAAAAAGAGAATGTCATCTTGATCTATAGATGCTAATGTACTTATCTTACAGAGATGTGTCCCATTTAATTTTAAAATCTTCTTACAGTGCACATAAGTAAATGTGTGAGTTTGTGCAGGGTCAGCCAAAGTAGTAAGTTACAGAGCTATTACCTCTTATTTTAAAAGTGTGATCTGGAATTGTTAGAGCACAATCCCTATGTTCTAAGAGTCTTCTGTTGACATAACTTTTTAATAAGTGTACAAATATCCACTGAGGATAAAGCAAAATTGAGTTTGTTAAAATTTAGACTGTATGTACCAAAATCAGTAAACAAACACAGAATAAATTAAAATTCAGTTGTTTGCGTGTCTTGTAATTCCCAACAGACACCCTAGTAAATTCTATTTGTAAGCCAAGTTCAACTATTAATTATAAAACACAATTATCAGGTATTGAAATGTTTATCTTCTCCTTCCTTTATTTCCTTTATCCGTTCTATTAAATTTCATTTGGTCTACAGCACAATCAAGAATAGTTTTGCTGCTTTCTTGAAACTTGCTAAAAGGTATTGACTGTGATTTGGATTTTTAGTGCTGATCCTGTCACTTGTAAGAAGTATCTAAGCTGATGTCTTTATTTTTTTGCAGTTTTCTTTTTTCCGGGATAATAGCATGGTAGTGCGAATAAGGTTTGGGCTGTTGGATTAAAAGAGTGACCTTAAGGTAGAACTAATGAACTTTACACTTCAAACACTCAAGGGTGCTATATTACTGCTGTTGCTGTCAGCTGCGTTTTGTACTAGCCTCAGAAATTGCTAAAGCCCGGGATAGCCAAGTGAAGAGTGAAAGGGCTGGTTAAATACACACACATATCTTGAATTAGATTGCAAAGAAACCCGAAGCACCCTGTAGAATCTGGTCCTTTGTTTCCTTGAGGAAAGTTGTTCAATTCGTGGCAGGAGTAAAGAGGCAGAGCTTCTAGACCCTTAGAGGAACTGCAGGCTTAATATGTTTTCTAAGTTTCTGAGCTCAGGGTAGAACCTTATGATCTGTGCTTTGTGGTGTTGTAGGATTCAGCTTTCCATTAAAGGTGATAGTGGCTGGAGCATGATCCATTTAGCCCTAGGACTGGCCATGAAACGTTAGGCAAAGATTTTTTTTGTTTATTTGGTTGGTTTTGGGTTTTGTTGTTGTTTTTTGCTTTTGTTTGTTTTGTTTTTGTTGTTGTTGTTTTGTTTGGTTTGTTTTTCTTTTAGCAGCTGTCCATTGTAAATGGAGATATAAGTGCAAAATGAGGAGTGAGACCATACAAAAATACACGAAAGTAGCACGCATATGGAAGTGTCTCATGTCTTCAGACACTAGTAGTATGTGATAATGGTGTGTATGATACTGATTCAGGCCAAATGTCTCCAAGCCAGTCAGTCAGAGCTGGGGGCCTGCAAACAGGGAAGTTACCGTAGTAAAAACTGAGAAAAACTGAAATATTTGTACATGGATGCCAGGCTACAGACACGGTGACAGAGGAGCGTGAAGTATTGGTTACTGATGTGAAAGTGAATTTAGAGAGAGGAAAAATATGGTAGGATTGCAGATATGTTTGGAATTCAGGTATAAGTGCATATGCCTACTCAGGAATGATGACAGTGAATGCTAAATGGTGGAATAGCACCAAATAGTAATTAAATGATAAGAGGGAAGGAAAGAAGAAAGGACAGCACAGATTGAAAATAATTTCTTTGGAATAAAATAATTCTAGGAAAAGAGAAAGCTAGTAAATTAATTCTACTGAGGTAATCTAGGAATTTAAATTCTTGGGTTTGGATTTAGATGTGTAATTCGTTAGAGGGAACTACTATTAAGAACTGTGTCGTTGCAGAGACTTATTTTCCAGTTCATAGCTGGGAAATTTAAGTTCTACTAACAAAAGCAGGGCCCAAACATTCTTGTATGTTCTGCATGAAAGGTTTCTTCATCAAGTAGCTGCTGAAGCAGAAAGTCTGGATATACCAGTTTTGTTAAGTGATGAGGGCATTATCAGAGATGTAGGTCTCAAGAATAATGATGAGCATTCATAACTAGAGTCAGGTGAAGTGGAAGAGAAAACAGTTCTTTGGTTCCCTAAGCACACTTTTGGGTTTCAAAGGGAACAAACAAATAGAACTATTTTAATAAAAAAAGGTAAGCTGTGGAGTCCAGAATGGAAAAAAGGCCTGGAGGTTGTTAAAAATTAATATAATATAATTAAGAGAAATTTCTGCCCTTAAAGTGAAAAAATGGTCATGTAATGCCCAGGCTTATCTGAGTAAATAAACATCTCTGCAGTTAAAGGTGGCAGTGTGTGTGAGCACTGGGAAATGGAGAAGCAAATTCACAGAGAATGCTATATAGGAATAGGAATAGAACTATAAAGACGTTGATCTGAATTAGACTGTCAAAAGATAAAACATTCTTATGATTTTTTTGTTTGTTTGTTTGTTTAAGAAGACCAGTGGACGTGTGCTTGAGATTAAGGATGATTTGAGTAAGGTCCCCAGAATAAATACTTTGCTCTTGTTTTTAATACCAGGAGTCACAGAGCAAACCCAACCTTGGTAACAGAAATTAATACATGGGAACAGAAGTGATCGTAAGAGGCAGAATCATGAATTTGCAAGCTTATTGTGTATGTGCAACTGCAATCAGATGGTCATTGTCCAAGAACTCCAAAGAACTGATACATTAAATCCTTTGACAAAGAGATACTCTATGCAAATCTACAAAGTCAGAGGTGCAAGCTATAATGCGTATATTTAGGCAGAGTGTCATGCATTGATGTCAGCCAGCAGCCATGCACCTGGGCCCTCCTCACCCCTGCCAGTGGAACAGGGGAGACAATAGCAATAGCAAAAGTGAGGAAAAAATCATGAAGGACAGGAGTCTGGAAAAGGAAGAAATGGTGTTAAGGCAATCACTCACCGCCTCCCACAAGCAGACCACTGCCCAGCCAATTTCTTAGCAGCAGGCCACCTTGGAAGTAAAACCCCCATCTCCTCAAATTCCTTCATCTACCCCAGTTTTTATTGCTGAGCATGAGATTATGCAATATGGAATATCCCTTTGTCCCAGCTGTCTCCCTTCCTACTTGGCTGAAGCCTGGCATCCTGCTGAGGTGGGATGGGAAGTCAGTGTGGGAAAAGAGAAAGGCTTGACACTGGGCAAGATCTCTTGAGCAATGACTAAAATATTAAAGTTTTATCAATACTGTTTTAGCCACAAATTTGGAACACGGCACCGTCCAGGGTGTTGTGAAAAAATTTAACTCCATCCCTGCCAAAGCCCATATCAAGAGGTAGGAAAACGGATTTTGGCAATGCAGACCTATTTGTCTTGACACACATATGAGGATTTAGAAAAGATCTTTGAAGAAATAGATAAAGATGTGGAGCTAAATGAAAAAGGGGATAAAATGCAGCATGGATTTACTATAGATAGCTCATCACTGTCTAACCTCTTAGCTTTTTTTTTTTGTGAGAAGGCTGATTTTAAAGCAAAGTAAATGTGTCAGATTTCCTCTATCTGGAGTTCAGTTTAGCATTGATGTGACAACCTATGAGAAGTTGTAGGGTCAAAGGGAATGCTCATGGGAAGGGTTGGCAACAGATACTGCTCAAAGGAACTTGCTTATAATCCTGGGGAGAGGGGAGGCAAAACCCCTATTGAATTGTTTGAGAATGTTTTTGAATAAGCTTGTTTTACATTTTTGCTAATGATCTTGGCAGAAATATTAGGAGTGCACCAATAATGCTAGCCGGTAACAGACATAATCAGAAAGAGGAATAGTAAGATGTCATGCAGAAAGAATTACATGACCAAAAAGACTAGAGGAACTGGCATGAAACAAAATTGCTATTACAAAATGCAAAGTAGTAAACTTGAAATTCCTTGCAAAATTTTTTGCTAAGTAGGTAATCATTAGAGAATTGCTGAAGTAGGAGAAGATGGTAATTCATATTAATTCATAGTTATGGGGTGGACTGTGGGATTTTTCTTCTTTTATTCCTTTTCTCTGCAATATTACTGTAACTGCCACAGCCAGCAGGATGGTGGACATGAATCATTAATAGTTTTGGAATGGACTGTTGAAAAAGCTACTTGAGACGAGATGGCATCAGTCTAAAACTAACTTCATACTTTTTAATAGTTTTTGCAGCCTTCTTAATATGCAGTATGTTGCTGACAGAGCTATTGGCTATTCATTCCTTCGCTCTTTATCCCGAGTAAACATTTGAGACAAGTCAAACTTGAAAAGATCTGCTGAGCTAAATTGAAGTGCTTTTGCAAGAGAAGTGAATTCTGACAATTAATTTCTTTCTTTTTGATTAATATGACTTTTCTCTAATGATGTCTACTTCTATTTTCTACTGCTTATGATTTGTAAAGGAAATTATTTTTTCATTTTGCAATTTCAGACTTTTTTTTTTGGTGTTTTTTGGTTTTGTTTTTTTTATACAGCCAGAAATTGTGAATCCCGTTTCCTTGAAATTACTGATACTATTCAAGTTGATTTCAGTTGGTGAGGATTAAGTCCTGCAGGCTTCTGAAAGTTTTAGGGTCCTTCTGTGTTTTTGATCTTGATTTAATGATATTTGTCACTGTATGTTTTTAGGTGTATATTAGTAGAAACTCTGAAGGTACGCAGTGGAATAAAAAATATATAGTCTTAACTTAAAAGAATCTGTTATACACTCTGAAGTGAAACCTCAGAAAAAGTAGTGTCTTAAAATTTTAACTTTTAAAGCAATAAAAAATTTGAAAGTGTAGCAATACATAATTAAGGCCAATCTTATAATCTCTGCAAAGTGAAACCAATATCAGATTTATGCCACTTAGTAACAGCAGCTCCATTGTGTATTTTCTTTTTCATTTTCACTGCTACGAGTCTTTCACTTTCCCTTTGATACTTCAGAATTTATTTACCCAATTAAGAAGAGTAGAATTTAAACATGAATTTGCAGATACAGCCAAGGCTGCTGAAACAGGAGATTCTTTGAGAACATGTCAGACTGATGGTTTTGTTTCATATTTAGTGTCTGCAATTATAAAAATAGTCTTTTTACTAGCCTTTATTTTGCCTGATCATATCTATGTAACTCTGCCATGTTTTGGCAGACTATAGAACATTAAAAGCTTTAGAAAGTAAGTTTAAAATCTAAATGCAGAGAGGTAGCCGTGACTGAATTACTCTCCTGGGAGGAAAATGCTCTTAGAGTGCCTATTGAAATCAGCATTATCATTTCAATACATGTCAAATATGAGTCATTTCCTAGTTTAGGCAAAATTTCTTTATAAATCTTTAAATCTTCCAGTTCTTTCAAGAAAAGGTTAAAGTACTTATGATTTAATGAGACCGCTTTACATCATAACTGTTTGACTATCAAGAGAAAACTTGTCCTTTTCAATTTGTGAAATCCTTTTATTTTCTGCACAAGTTTTTGAATACTTTAAAATTTATTTTAAAAGCAAAGATCCTGAGATTTAAAAGCAGGGAGACAAACATTTATTCTATATACTCCCCGTGCATGTATTACTAAATACAAGGTGTTCTAAACTGTATAGACCCTAAGTTTAGTAAGGACATGACACAGCGAGAAAGCATTTTAATTTAACAAATCACTTTGATCTCAAAGTAAGTGTGAAGTCATCACTTACTGTCTATTAGGATTAGTTTGTCAGCCCCAAGAAGGGAGGGGAGAATTTGCATCAATTCCACATGTTGAAGCTTCTTGTCTATTAATTGCAGTTGTGTGTTGAAAATATTTAGGAGGATGCAGTCTATCCATATGGTTGGTGCTATGCTTCCACCAGACAGCGGAAATAAAACTCCCATTACAATCTATAATGTATTTGAGTGTCTGCTTAGAGAACTGTTCATAGACACAATGAGCTATGCTCTCTCAGCAGCTGGTTCAGCATCCCTAACCCGACCAGGCTATTCAGATACCCAGGCTGAACTTGCAGCCGCAGGGTTCTTGGATGTTACTATAACTTTTTGCTCCTGTGTCCAGAAGTCCTACTGTGATTTTTGCCTCTTCTCCTCCTCTTCCATGGATACTATGATGCTGACTGTGTTGATTTGAAAGCTCCGTTGTAACTTCAGCTTCTTGGGAAACTGAGATATTTCCTAGATGCCTCTATGTAGTCTTCACTTATAGTGTCTCTTAAATTACTTCCTTTCTTTCCTGAATATAAGTTTGAATATATTTGCAGATTTAAATGTATAGTCTAACAGCTGCCTGGGAATACAAGACAAGAAACTTCATCTGTGCCAAGGTTTTAATTTCAGAGAATGACAAAAATACAGGTTTTGTCAGTGCCGTCTTGACCACATTCTGGAAATTGTGATTGTGTTTTTTCTATTGCAATTGCAAATCCCACTGAAGTATGCCCAGACTCTGTTATACATGGTAGGAATGGAATCAAGCCTTTGTATAGGCAGTGTTGAGAGGAGGTAGTGTTGAATGGTTTGCCTGATTTGTCTGAAGAGTTTCAAACAACATTTGAAACCCATCAATTTTCAATTTGTTTTACAAGCAGTTTGTTTCCTTATACAAAAATACGCTTCAGCCAATTAAATTGTATTTTTAATAATGAAAGCACTATGTTAAGAATGTTTTGCCTTGATTTTTTTCCCCTAGTCTCAAATCTTTAAGCATCCTGCAGTGCTTAGACTTATGTTTTTGGTGTCTGGTGCACTTTTGCTTTTTAATTGAATTTTTATTTTATTAGATAAAATTGAGTAAAGTAGAGATAAATAATGGTTTATGCTACTCTAGAAATGGGGGGGCAGGGCAGGGGTGGTGTTGGTGTTTGATTAGGAAATAACCATAAGGTTATTTAATTAGAAAATACCATAACTTCTTTCTTTAATTAATAGCTGGGAATCAAACTTCTAGTGACTGTTATAATGTGCAATACATCTGTTTCTGTCATGTGTAGGTAAAGTTAAAATGCAATTTTAAGCACATTTAAAAAAAAATTGTTGTTTAAGATTGTGGTGGCATATTAGTCTAAAAGGTATGTCATACCAAATGTATGACTTCTTAAAGAATACCTTTCAAAGCATTTTCTCTATGTGTTCAAATTCAATATTAAGAATAATAGTAAAAATTGCATAACTGGAGTTAGAAGAACTGAAAGAGCTGTATATTGTTTAATGACATCCTGTGAATTAAGCTGTTCATTAGAATCAACTATTTTCAGATGCTAGAAATATGGAGTCCTACTGGGAGGTATATAAACAATATTGTTTTAACTAGATAGCCCTTGCTTCTGAACTAATGTCTCATATACATGTTTATGTATTTTAAGTGGGTTCAGATAGATACTGCTTGGTAGAACTTTAGGGACACTTCTGCAGCTGATGAATGCTCTTTCACTTGTACATTTGTGTAGGGAGAGTTTGGAAGTGTCTCTGTGTACTTGATGTAGCTGGTATAAAATATTAGGATGACACTTACAGGGTACATCTACATTATCAGTTTTGTGTATGGAAAGCATTCTTGTTGATACAGCTTTGCCTTCTGTCTATTTGGAGTCCTGTGTTATTGAAGAGCCCTGCTGATATGCTTGAATTTGATTCCTTTTTGGGGAGACCAAGCTTGTAGTTGTACAGTGGAGTATCACCATTTAGAATATACCGTTTGCAATGTGGGCAGAACATCCTCCATCAGGTGGCACAATATACAGCATGTGAGCAGAAAACTGGCAACTGGTCGAAGTCTTTGCTGGTAAAGGTGCATCACAGATATTATGAACCATTGTCCTTTCTTCTTTGTGATGTGCTAGTTGTTAAATGTTTTCGTGAGATATTTGAAACTTTTTTTTATGAGTCTAAAATCTTTGTGAGCACAGCCAAATAGAGCAGCTTCTGCTTTTCCTGGATTTTTGTTTTATTTTTTTTTGCTGCTTTGTTTTTAAGTAGTTGCTACATTTCAAGTTTCTGTAGCTTAAGGACAGACTTAAGTTGGAAGTCTGATCAAGAAATGGAAGATGGAACTTTCAAGTTGTCCTTTGTGCAACCTCCATTATTTGTGTGTGAACTCTCTCACATCTCACGTTAGCATCTGTGCATGCAGCAAGTGGAGGGTGACATAAATGACATGCAAAATCCATGTGTGGTGGTGGAGTCCACAGGAGGCATCTTGTGATAAGACTTCACATGTATCATCATCTCATGGAAGAAAAGAATATTTCCTGGCACTGAACAACTTGTCAGCTTGACTGAAAGGTAGAAAATTCTGGGATGAAAGAGATGAGGAGGAACTCCTCCTGTCCCTATATCTCATTCCAGTGCCTCAGCTCAATAATGCTATAATTTTTGCATCATTTAAGGACTGCTGTGTTGGTTGGACAGTCTGTCTAGATAGTCTGTCTTGGAGTATGAAAGAAGAATAGATGCACAGGCACAGCTTTCTTTTAGATATATTGCTGACCTATTTTCTGACAATCAGTGGTTTTGAAGCTTCTTAAGCTAGACTGTATTGAATAGCCACTGGCTGACCTGGTTTTAGTTTAATAGTCTAGTTCTTTTTCTTATAATTTATATATTGGCATATATATAATTTATATTTTGGCAGTCTTGTGGCAGTGACTTCCACATATGGAAATGTGACTGTATGAAAGTGTTCTATATTTTAAATCTGCTGTCTGCCAATTTCTTTTTGCCAATGTATTTTGTTAATTTCTTTCTATTTATGATTCTTGCAGTATTTGATACGTTGATTATAGAACTTGATCACATGTTTTAATTGTTTATAAACAAGATCTCTCCTTGTACTGAAGCCATTCTGCACTTTGTTAATGCTTATTGATCTTTTTCAAAACTTTTGGAGTTATATGGGGATGCAAGGGTCAGAACTCCGCTTATTCTTCCAGGGACTTTGCACTATAAGTTTCTAAACAATAAAGTTTTATGGGTTTATTTCTCATTTCTTTACCAAGGAATGTGTTTCCTCTTTACTCATTAGTGAATGACTCTCTACAGTAACTGCAAGATGGCTTGGAGCAGTGGCACTTCAGAATTTAGTGTTATGTTTGCATGGCTAAGAATAGATATCTCTTGTCTACTACCTTCTGGTTAACACATTGAGTCTGCTGCTTTGTTGTCTGTTCGTTAACAATTTTGAAATCCTTTGTAACTTTGAAGTAAGCTTTGACTTTTACTGTCTGGATGCACTCACTCCATCCTTTTTCACCTTACTTACCACTGTTTTCAAGCAGATACAAAATGTTAAATAGCAGAGATTGTTGGAGTTGATAAACTACCTCAGTGTGAAATGTGACCATTTAATGTCTCCCAAGTTTGAAACGTTTCTGGAAAGCCAGTGTATTATATTGGTCAGTTCTTCCTTATTCACTTGCCCTTTTATTTCAAAGATTTGAAATTGGATCTAGATTTTTTTCAACAAAAGTCACGTTGCCTTTTCTAGTGTACAGTATTAATCCGTGTGCTTTTCCAACCAATTCTCCCAGTGCAGACTTGATTTGATGGATTCTCAGAAGAAATGGTCCAAGACCTGGTCATGCATCATGTCTATAATTTTAATTTCCACATTGTTCTTTGCTCTGTGCAGGGTTAATTGAAAATAGGTTTCGGGGATTTTTGTCTTTTTTTTTTTTTTTTTTTTCCCCCTGCTGCTTTTCCGATCTTCCATTGAATCTGAAGGTGCTCTTTTTATTTTAAAAAATGTGCTGGAATGCCAGCTTCTGTAATATGTTTTAATGCAGTAAGCTTATTCATGAAAATTTGAACTTTCTTTAAGACATAGCAACACTTTTTCAGTGGTATGATCTATGTAATTCCTGACATTCAGGTTCAAACATCTTAACGCTTCAGATTTCAAAGACAGGTATATTTTATCACAGTCTACAGTCTACATGCATGCTTAGTTAGGACATTTCTGTTTTGGATACTTTATTTTTTCCCTTCAACTTTGGATTTCTTTCCTAATTTGATATACAAATAAACTGGCTCTATTTGGGTATAGGAGCAGCTGACCCTTCTTTGATTCTGTCTGTTCCAGAAAAGTGTCTCAATTCTGAATTGACCTGAATCTTTTTTTCCATGCACAGTTTGTGTGCAGAGTCATACAGCCTTGCTTGTCTGACCCTTTGTGATACTGGCAGCATTTCAAAGAATGGCACTGGCTTTTGTCTTCTGCCTCCTGAGCAAAAAACAACCTATTTTCCTCCTGAACCTCTCTTCTCTCCTTTCTGGTGGTGTTTAGGTATATCCTTGCTGTTGACTGTGATCGTAGATGGCCTATATGTCTTGTGAGGTTCATCGTCCTTGCACCTATAAGCAAAACATCAAGCGATATTCAGTGGCAGCACAGAATAAACCATCAATATTTCTCCTAATCTATACTTCAGAACTTCAAACTTCTGTTTCTTTCCACTGGAATTCTTACCCTTGAAGATTTATTGTCAGTACTCGGAGATAAGAGCCTTTCTCTTTCTAGCTTGATGACAATGTCTCATGGGACTTACGTGGTTTTTGGAATCAGGACTGGTCAAAAGTAAAGTCTGTCATCTTTCTGAGCTTCTCTAGGTGGCCTGCTTGGGTCTTGATAGTAAGTACTGTGTTTCTTGAAGTTACTACTTACTTGTGCCATATAAATGCACCTCTTAAGTCAGATAATTATGCAAGTAGCAGGTTGGATTTTCTGCTGGACTTCTGAGTGTATTTTATTATGTTTAAAGGGCTTCTGTCTTTTCCTTATACTGTGTTTGTTGACATCCTCATCTATGCTGCTGTTCAGTAATTTCCTTGGCCTTTCTGTGCCTTAGCTTCAGGCCTGTACGCTGAAGTGCACAGGGTGCCACTATGAATTTTATGACCAGCCTCCCCCGGTCCTCTCCTGGCCCATCTCTAGCAAAATGTGGTTGAGGGAGCTCCTGCATAAACTGTTTCATTTAGCTTTTCCCAACAATAAGCTACCAAAACACTGTCCTCCAAAGTCAGCTTTGCTCTGTGTTCCATTAACAGCACAGTTTGGATCTATGGCAAAGCTTGGCTGGTAAGATTCTTAGTAAGAATGCTCTGGAGAAAAGCACTTATTATCAAAAACTGAAAATTGAAGCTTACAGTGAATTGTCATCAAAAAGAGTGTTGGAGAGTTACATTACAAAGGAATAGTTGAATGACCATTTCTAAAGGACTTTGTGATGGAGGGAAGAAAGCAGGGCACAGAGGAGGAGGGAAGGGCCTGAAGTAAGGTTGTGGGGAGGAATATGACAGAAATCAAAGGCAGAGTTTTGTGGCTCCTTGACCATGAAAAGAGGCTAAGCCTTGAAAGAAAAGATGAGACTTTATTTGCAAAAATCCCTTAACTGGATACATGAACTTTTGTGCAAGGCATTCAAAGGGCAAGAATAATTGCTTTCTTCTTATGCAAATCATCACCCAAAAAAGACAGAGGGATGAATTTTCAACCTTTCAGTCCCAGCAGAGCTGTTTCAGTTGTTGTGGAACCAATGTATTCTTGTGCCATATTTGGGAATGACTTACATGTCCCAATACTGAGTGGTGCAAAATTGTGTAAAATTCTTCAGGTATAATCAATTCAAAAGACTAGAATTTAATATGCAGCTGATATTGTAATACAGGGCTAATAATTGTATATTAGTAAGAGCTTCCCCCTTTATTTGTGTGGGGATCTGCTTATTCTTTGACTAGTGAAGCACAGAGACTTTATTCAGAAGGGATATTTCATTTGACATCTCCATCTCATCTGTAATTTACATGATTACAAGTAGTTTGTGAAAATTCCGAATCAGTGGTTGTGCTGTATTTTAAATGGAGGGAGCAGAGAGAAAATGCGCATTGTTATGAGGTTATCTAAAATGTACTTTCAGACCTTTTGTTTCAATTAATTTTGGCAAGTCTACGTAACTGTTTAGCTACTAAAAAGCAGCTTGTTGAGTCCTTAATATTTGTCTCCATTCGTGTTACTATACTGATTATTGGATGTTGGATCTGATTTGTTCTGTGACTTGGGGAAAATAGAGTCATTATGCAGCAGGAAAGCAATTGTTCTCCATGTATTTTCAGATCTGATGGCTAGGATCCTCTTAAGTTTTTTTATTTGGAACTAATTTACAGCACAGGAGTCACTTGTTAAACCTTTCCATGTAAAAAGGACAGAGATTGATCAATGGTTAAAATAGTTGTAGCAAAGCTTATTTGTTAATTACTTTAGTTTCTAACAGAATCTGTATTTGCAATGTTGAGCTCTTGGCTTCTCTCTGCCACTCCCTTGCCCAGATATATTTATTCTGTCCTAAGGCATCCGTAATAGATTGATACAGCTCTACTGGCACTGGCAGTAGAGAATATTCATCATTGCTACAGTGCTGGCTGGGTAGAAAGTGGAAAGCTGTAGTTAACAATTTTAATACTGCTTCATACTACTGAAATACTTTTGAAGTACTGGCCAACAAAAGATTAAATTTCCAGTCTAAAATTGGAATGCATAGTCTATAGCAAAAGGGTCACTAATCTCTGATTCAACTGTTTGTTTTAAAACAATGTTTATTTTTTAAAATACTAATTCTCTAAAAAGACAGGCCATTTCAAAAGGTGTCTCTTTTCACATTGATCTTTTTTTGTCTTTGGCCTGGTTTATCAGATAACTGAGTGTGGGTTATATCACCCAGTTTTTAACAGTGTACTAAAATTACCCCATCCAAAAAAAATTAACATGTTTCTTATTTTGGTACTTTCACTTTTGCATCTTAAATGCTTTGGTTTTGAAATAATTATTAGTTTTTCTTAAGCTTGTAAACTGCCTTATAGATTGGTCTGCATTCTAGTTGCTTTCCAATTTGGCTGTTGGGGTCAAATTTATATTAATATATAGCTTGATCTCGAACAGAGTTAAGTGCTTCAAGGAGCACTCTGGGGTTCCGTATTCCATCCCCCCTCCCACTTCCCCTTTAAAAAAGAGAGAAATAAAAATTATGTTGTTCTTCAGGGAATTTGAGCTGAACTAGTGGATATATTCACAAAAAGAAAGACTTGGATTGAAGGAAAACCATTTCCTGCTGAGAAGGGATTAACATTGTAGGAGATAGTGAAAAAGAAAAGTAAAGGAGGGCAAAGAGAAAAGCTAAATATCTTTTATACAAATGCTAGGAGCATATGTAATAAGACTGCTGAATTGGAGTGACATGTTTTTAAGGATAAGAAAGATATTATTGGAATAAGAGAGACAACCAGGAAAATGAAGGGGGATTTAAAATGCCAAAATACACAGTTTCAGGGAAGGGAGAGTTAATATAAAGCTGGAAGAGATGTAACAATATTGCTGAGGGATGATACTCCATCTGCAATCTGCAGTAGGAAACACTCCTGCTCTCACCCTTCCTTTTTTTTTCTTCTTTTTTTTTTTTTTTCTTCTATTTCTTTAAACTAAGTTCAGTGGTTTGCATGCAAGGTAAGAACAGTTTAATGTAATTGTGATTCTTGGCTGTTGCACTAGACTTGCAGGTGATCAGAAAATAGAAGCCCAAGCAATAAAAATATTTAAGACATAGCAGTCCCTAAGGAAACCAGAACTTTGATTTGAAGAATGCCAGGGTATTGAGGAGGAGAAAGAAGGGAGACATTGTTAGAGATCAGTTATCATACTGACTGTGTTAAAACTACAAATGAGAGTATGTTTCCAGTGTTGCTGTAAGGTTAATGAAACAGCATACAATATTGTAACTGCTATGGAAAGATTGCAAATATAAATCTGTATATGGAGATAAGACATAAAATCAAGTATCAAAAATCATGAAATTTGAACTAGTTGTGGGGTGGGGGTACGTGCTGGATGGAGGAAGCAGCCCTAAAGTTATTGATTTTAGCAAAGCTAACTTTGAAGGAAAGCAAAATGCTCCTGGGGTTTTTGTCTGCATTCCTGTGATGAATGGGAAATCCACTCCACACAAGTAGAAAGTACATAGTGTATAAAACACGGAGAGAGGCTGCAATTAAAATTCATCCCAGTTAAGTCAAGAAAAGGAAAGGCCGATATGGGCCTGAGGCAAAAGAAGGAAAGGCAAAGAGACAACTTGCCCCTCCCGACCTTATGCTTTTTCCTTCCCCTTCGCTGTTCTTTACCATTTCTTCTACTGTCCCTTTATCCTCTCCAGCCCTTGTGTTTTAAGACAGTTCTGTCACTGTGGTCCCCTGATGAGGTTTCTTCCTCAAGTCTCCTGATTTTTTCACACTGGATTTCTCAGAGTGTAGGCATAACTGTTCGGAGTGCTCACAACATGGATATGAATCCTTCTCCCCTTTTACCCCCTAAAACACTTACTCTGTACATCCCCTTAAACATGGTTGCAAGCTTTATGTAGTAGATGTATTTGTTCTTCCCCAACTTCCTTTATCTGTTTGTGAATCTAGGATGATTTCAATTTACTGTGAGACAAGGAGGAACTAAAGCTGGGGAAGGCAAGAAGCGGATAAGTAACAACTCATGTAAATGGTGTGGATATATGAAAATTTTTAGAAAACTGCACTGTGCTGTGATGGAACGCCTGCCACTGAAATGGCAGAAGTTCTCTGAGAGACAAGAGTGAAACAGGCACATACGTGGTTGCAGGTGGTATTCCTTTATTTTAATGTGCAAAGTTAGGACACAAATTATGTCGTCTTTTGGGAGTTGCTTTATTGTCCAACGTCCCACATGCACATTTTATCAGACATATTGTTTCAAGGTGTAAAGAAAGATGCGAGAAAAAGAGTAACTAACATATTTGAGGTCTGAATCTGGGCAGGTGTAAAATGACATTGCTGAAGCTGAAAGCAGTTTACAGTAGCTGAAGATCTGGCCCTTAACTAATGCAAACAGTTCGAACAAATTTTGATCTGGCATTTTGTTTTTAAACAGTGAACAAGGATGATAATGGCAAAAGTGGATTTTGGAGAGAGATTTAATGGGACACTGATGGAAGATTGAGTGATCTTTTTCTGTCAGTTGATCTGTATTCTCTCTCTTTTTTTTTTTTTAAATTGCAGTGATTTGTTAACTGCAGAAATTGGCAACAGGCAGAGAGGATGACCATGCAGTCTTATGGCATCCAGCTGATGACCTGTTTCTAAAGATGGTATGAGGGATCATAAAGTTTAGTTCCATGTGTATTGTGATGATAGTTGCATCTATATTTAAAGCTTTCTGTCACTGAAGCACTCTTGGTGTTGTCAGATGTCTATTGGACTGGATGAGCTGCAACTTCTTGCAATTGAATGTCAATAAGACCAAAGCAATTTTGGTTGATTCATAGCACCAGCTTAAGCATATTCACTTGCACAGATTACATTTGACAGATAGTTACCTTCAGCTGAACTCTGTGGTTAGAAGCCTTGGTATATTCTTGACAGTGAGCTTAGAGCTGATGCCTTATGTTTATTTCATATCCTGTTTTTTCCTTCCTAATACTGCATGTGTATGTCTACATTTAAATAAATTCACAGCTGAAGTACTAGTCACTCCACTTGTTATCTCTGGACAGAATGTTGTGATAAGTCAATTTCAGATTTTTTAAAAATGTTGGTTTTTTCCCATTTAGGCAGTTTTAATTTCAAAAGCTATCAAGGATTTTTTTTTTTTTTTTTTTTTTTATCAGGAGGTCCTGGAAAAGTGTCTGTCAAAGTCTAACAACAGAAAGAAAGAAAGAAAGAAAGAAGTAGAGGATATAAGCAAAGATGGAAAAAAGTATTTTTCCTTTTGGAATGTTTTTCTGGTATTCTACCGGTTTTCTGGCCTACAGGGAAAATATAGTCAGCACAGGTGTTCTTACTGTATTATGTTAGTGAAAGTTAAAGTCCTCTGGATTCTGCAACAAGATTGAGCACAGTGTCTTCAAATACTGATGTGTGTTAGGATTCCTTATAAATTTTGTAAAGAAAAGCATCTGCCCACATAGTTTCTCATAATGTCTCTAAAATAGTCTGGGTTAATATACAGTTTCATTCACTGATTTGGTTAGTTGATCCTGTTTATGGTGAACTTACATAAATTGCAAATTCATTTGGAGCATACTGAAGAATTAAACTTTTGAATTATTTCAAACCATTTCCTTGTGTGGGTTCCTGGTCAGCTTAAAGCAGCATCCTGATTTTGAAGAAAAATTTGATGACTTAATGACAAATATCTCGTCCGTATACTGTTTCCACTCACAAATTCAGTTTCTGTTGTTAAAGGCTAAAGGTGATTTTTCTATAGAGCTTTAAGGAGGTTCTGAAAGGGAGATCTTGGGAGTTTTTACTTCCTTCTCTCAGTGAAGAATAGGATTGCAGCATCCTTGAATTTTGATATGAATAAACAAAAAATAAAATACTTAAAAATTAAAATAGTTGCAGTTGCATACTGGAATGCTCCGGTGAGCAAACAGAGTTGGCTTGGTAATTTGGCAACAGTTGAATAATGAATCTCAGCCTAGACCTATGTTGACAGGTCTTCTTTCTAAAAATGACAGAATGGTTGTAAGTAAAGGAGTCTCCCCTAACCATGGATGCTAACTTAAGCGTTTTCTTTTTGAAAGTCATCATAACAAAGTCTCTGACTGTGCTGTTGCTTATGTCAGTGGTGGCAATGAAAAGCTCCAAGCCCTATTTGTTTGCTTCCTGTAAAATGCTCTTTGTCCTGAGGACCAAAGATGCGTGAAAAGCATCACATTGAAACCTACACAGAAGCCAGGGTTGCAGCTTGCCTCTGTCATCTTCTGCTCTTGTCATTCAATCTTGCAGCTAAGTTGCTTCAAAGGCTTGAAATGCAGAGCAGTGGGTAGTAGGTTTGGGTTTGCTTGGATGTGCAGAGTTCTTACAGCTTGAAAATTTAATTTTTTGCCATATGAAGGTAGTATAGGATTTGAATATGGAAACAGCGAAATTCAGAAAAGTGAATCAAGTCATTTAACAATAGCAGGTAGAATAGATTTTATGGTGTATGTAGCTTTTGCATTTGCTGTTATATATTGGTCAAATGATCTAAAAACAGGATTGAAGATTTGAAATTGTGACAGGGTTCTAGCTGAAGCAGCACCAAGATCACTGGCAAATTTGTCAGGCAGGTTTTTTCTGGTACAGAAGGTACCATTTGTCTGTCAAGTGTTATGCAGATAAATTATCTGAGCTTCCTTGTCGTCCTGGATATTATTCTTTCATTTCCTCAGCCCTCCCTCCCACAACTCCCCTGTCCCTATTAACATGGTTATTAGCATCTTTTTTTGGTCTGTTTGAGAACAAGTTCCTAGACAAATTCCTCCTGACATATCCTTGTTCTCATATGTTTGCTACATAAATTCATTATCTCTTGCCAAGTTTTAGATCTGCCAAGTTCCCTCTGTGTTGTCTCAATTTTCATTCCAAGTAAAAAAATTAAAATGCAAAGTGCAGAAGACTAAAAGTGAACTCTTTTTATTTTAGGGTTGTAAGCTTTGTCTCTGAGAGGAGTAAAAAAAAGGCCACAGGAGAATTTGATGTATGTAAGACATCTGTCCAAACATCTCTAGCAATAATGTTACCACTGTGATAGTCCTTATTCTTGAATTATCCATTCAGCGAAGGTTATAAATTTGGGTTAGGCTGCATGTGGTATGTTATAAGGAGAGATAATCAGTATAAGACTATAGGAGTGATAGGTGAGTAGTAGGTGGAGTAGGAGGTGGCTGATTGTGATGTGGAATCCTGGCTCATCTGCAGAGATTGAACTGTGGGAATTACCACACCTCTTTATTTTCTAAAGCAATTTTCTAAAGCTGACAGAGAGATTGTCTGAAGGCTTGGGAGGAGCAGAGGAGTTTGGGGATCATAGAATGAATAGAATATCCAGAGTTGAAAAACTCCCACAAGGATGATTGAGTCCAACTCCTGGCCCTGCACAGGACAGCTCCAAGACTCACACCACATGCCTGAGAACGTTGTCCAAATGCTTCTTAAAGGCTGGTAGAGACTTAGCACTGTGACCATGTCCCTGGGGAGCCTGTTCCAGTGCTCAACCACCCTCTGGATCATGAGCCTTTTCCTAATGTCTAACCTAAACCTTCCCTGACACAGCTTTGTACTATTTCCTCAGGTCCTGTCAGTGGTCACCAGAGAGAAGAGATCAGTGCCTGCCCTTCCCAGGATAAACTGTTTTGTTCCCTGTTTATATTAATGTTTGATAAAAATAGTCCGTGGGGACCTAGAATCTGCTCCCATTTGTATTCACTACATTTTTCCTGTTGTTTGGGGTTTTTTTGTTATTATTGTTTTGTAGTTGGGTTTTTTTTAAGCTAAATGTAAATTTGGTAGATTAAAAAGAAGAAATAAATATTAGTAGAATAATGCAAAATAAGAATAAGGCAGAAATGGGGAGTAGAGAAGGAGGAGCCTTTGAGATGTATGTTTAAGGTGTGTAAATTCTGCAATTTATTCAGTGAAGTAAAGTGTTGAATTGTGGCAGAGAGTTGTCTGTCATTTATGATTCATCAATTTAGGGGGCACACAGATGCTCAGATTTTTAAAATATGTAAAATGCAGCACTGTGATTTTTGGTTGCTAGCTCTGCTTATATTACAGCTGAAAGTAAATTTGGATTCATGCTAATGGTTTCAATCTATTTTTTCCCCCAAATTCTGTTGCTGAAGTCAGTATCACTGACTTTTCCTCTTTACAGAAATTCATTTATGAAGTATTAAAGCTGTGTGGAAGCCTTTTTAACTGCAGCTTCAGCAAGATTTGTAATTATTCAAGAAAATACTGAAATACACACCTGTGTGTTTCTCATCTCTTTGATATGCAAAACCCCTTTACTCTTCTATTAACTGTTATGCTTCTGTTTCACACCTGCTTTTGTAAAGATGCGAACCTAAATGTCCCCCAGTGGTAGAATATGCCATATATCTTTATATGAACAGGCAAAAAGAGCATATTTAGACAGGTTGAAGGTGAAAAAAATTTTTATGCTCAAGTTTCTGATTAGACCATTATAACAGCATCACTAATTCCGCTCCTTCCATCTATTGTCTTCCTTCCTCTGTTGTCATCAGTGACCACTGTTGATTTGTTGACTCTATTAAAGTATTCAAGGAAGCCACAGGCCTGTCATTTTGGTCATAACCTTAATCTGTTTTCTCACCTTGGGAGAAAATGTGTTAATACACTGTCTGTTTCTGTAGAATGAACTCATTGAGAAAGTTCCTGATGCAACAAATCTGCAATACGTTTAAGACGGGGTAAAAAAAAAAGGTTTTCTGAATCTTGGTTATTTTAACAGATAGCGAGCTATGTTTAGCTGGCAGCTTTTGTAAGAACCATACCAAATTAAGTGACAGTAAGCAATTGTAACGGTACGTTGTGTAGTAATTTTTGAGCTGGATGAGTTGCAGCTTCTCTTGATTTCTCATAATCTCTGACTCCTTGTTATTTCTGAATGATTAAGCAAATCATTTATGCTAACTTCTGCTTTAATTTACATCTCTGTAAAGCCTGTGTAACTTTATTTTTTCTGGAGTTGCTTTAGTTTTTAAGACAAGTAAAGGGAGGGATCATTTCTGCCAGCTTGCTGATCTGGAAAATAAATAGCACCTTTTTTTTTTTTTTTTTTAATATGCCTTAGAGGTAAATTATATAGCTGCCTAATTGCTTCTCATAAAGCACTTTAAAATTCTTCAAATGGGTTATCATCTTTATAATAGTTATTTCTATTTCTAAGAAACTACTTGCTGTGCAAATAGAGCTTATTTAAAGGAAAAACAAAACCAGGCTTGAGTCTTCTTAGAGTTTATTTTTTGTTCTCTTATTTCTAGGAGAATTTGCTTTTTTTCTTCATATTTGAGAAACAGGCCTTGTGTTTTAATTTGTATTAAATTTAAAAATTTAACTTGCGTTTGCAGCTACCTAAATTTGCGTTTTTAACTGACAAATTAGATGTTTTTTGTTTCTTTTTAAAATTTTAATATGCAGATACCTGAGTTTTGGAACAGTCTCATTCACTGTCTTCTATGTATCGTAGATCCCTGAACTGCTTCTTTTTCATCTTATATGAAAACAGTGGTGTCTATTACATGTACTGGAATGTATTACTTTCCTACTGTTGGAAGATGCATTTTGGGTCCTTGTCCTACGTATGTTGGTCAGTCCTGCCCCTGCCGTCTGAGACTTTGTCTGATGGTTTAAATAGCCATAAGAGCTGAAGTTACAGTCCAAGTGCTTGCCATCACTAAGTTGGCTGGATAACTTAAGTAGGCCAGGATTAGTATCATTTGACTTAAATGACTAGAAAAGATTTTTTTTTTCTTTTATTTTTGGTGCCAGAGTTCTCTCTGTTGTTGAACTCCTCATTTATGGCCTATGCATCTGGGAAGAAATCTTTCTGGTTTATTAATCTGTCTTGCCAGACAGTGTGATCTAGTTATTAGAACAATAGATGATGAGAAGAAATGTTAAGATTAAATTGTATTTTATGGTTACTAGGAGCTATGATGAATAAGAGTAAAAAGAATGTGTGTTCAACCAGTAGAAGAGATTAATGTTGTCTTGAAATAACTCTCTTTAATTTATCTATAATATTTTAATAAATCTTTCCCATGACATTAAATATTGGGATAGGAAAGATAACCTATAGGGAAAGATTGTACTAACTGAAAACCAGATATGTCTTTCTAGCATATAATAATTACAAATTGTGAAATATTTTGGGAAGAGGCTACTGCATCTGTTGGTTGTGTATCATTTAGTGCAGTGAAGCTTTGATCTCTGGATAGTGATCTTGAGCTCTGCTATAATATATTTAGGTATTCTTTAGAATTTTTTTTTAATAGAATATAAGGGACTCTTTTCTATGTCTCTTCTTCCTATCTTATTTATTAGAAATCATTTTCTACAAGGCATATGGGTATTTTTAATATTAGAACTGACTTTTAATGGAAAAATCTTGCTGATGCCAAAAGATCATAGTGTCTGCTGAAGAAAGATTCACTTAACTTCATTTATTTTTGCTTAAATGGTGCAGTTCAATTCCACATGGAAGAAACTAAAATTGTCTCAATTGTGTTTATATATATGTTTCAGGACATTTTGATGACAGTGTGATTAATGTGTGTGAAGAAAAAATGTATGTTGCTTAAGAGGGCCAGATATCACACACATACTTTGCAGTGTAATAAATGTGTGTGTTATTACATGGAAGACAAAACTTTGTGGATTGTGGTCTCAGAATTCCTCCAAATTGGCTTTGGCTTGGAAAAGGTCAGTGTAGTACAAGAAGGTGGAGTCAGCATAACTGTGTTTTTTTGTTTGATATCAAAATCTGTTCTGCCACTGTGGTTAATGATGAGAAATATTCAGCTTCTTTTTTTAAAAAAAAAAATGTTAATTTTTTTTGGTAATACTACTTATTTTTATGATACCTGTTATACTCTTTTAATTCTTATACTATTTATTTATACATTGATTATACCAATATACATTATACTTATAGATATCAGTGCAATACAGGGCTTATGAAAAAAAAGTGAAAATGAAAAACAATGACATTCTTCATTCAAGGAGCAGCTATGCAAAATCAGGCAGAATATATCCATGGAAAGCTACTAATATGTAGAAACCATGGCTGACTGGTCAAGTCTCTGAGCTGCTGGTGGTTTGAGATTCAAAAAGTATTCAGGCACAATAATGTACAAGCTTGCCATGCTCCTGTATGGTCCCCTGCTCCTGCTTTTTGCCATATTCCCTTAACCAGTGCAACTGCTCTGAAGTGGAGTATTCAGTTGTGTTGCTGCTTTTTTGACAGACAGATTGCTGCAATATAGTGGAAGTTAGCAGTTCTGTTAGCAGCTAGTACATGAAAATACTGGCTTTTGTTCACGTGATAGCTCTGCCTGATCCAAACCAAGTGGAAAAATTCAGGGTAAATATCACTGTTATGTTTTCATAGGCAGGACCGAATAGCACAGGTCTTTAGGCGAGGTGTTTTCTCTACCCATCTTGTTTTATTAACAATAGCATGGACACAGTCCTGTGTGATGTGCTCTGGGGTGACCCTGCTTGAGCAGGGAGATTGGACCAGATGATCCACTGTGGTCCCTTCCAACCTTACCCATTCTGTGATTTTGTGATTCTGCACTACGTGACCCACAGGGCAAGGAAGTCTTCCTAGGTAGGAAGTGCTTTGGTTTGGTACTGCTGTCTCTGATGCACAATTTGTTTGTGCCGAAGAACCATAAGAGCTTAGTTCAGGATGTATTAAAGGAACTTGCCTCTCAGCTCTTTGGCCCAGCACCTCTCAGCTTTGAGTCTTCTGAATTATAACAAGAATACTATTAGAGGAAAGAATGTGAACATCTTTCACCACTTCAATTCACCATTGAATGGATTTTCCATTGCTTATTATGTTCCATGTTGGCAGGGGCTGATGTAGCTTCAGAGTGAATGTATCTTAGTAACTAATCCTTGCTACCTCCTTGTGAGGTGATTTGCTAAGTATCTGACAGATGGGGAAGCATGGGAGTGCAAGGCGGTTTCAGAGCTGGGATTAGAGGGCTGATGTCCCAGGCTTCTGGTCCTGTGCACTGTGCAACCATGAAACCAACCTTTCCTGCCCATCTCTTGTTACTCTCTTGGGACAAATTCCTATTGCACGTTATTAATAAAGACAACAGGGGAACAATCCTGTTGTCCTGGTCAGGAGGGAAAATGTTCTTTTAGTTCTGTGCTATTGTATGAAATTTAATGCTAACGGTCAGGAGACCTTAAATAACTACATTAAACAGCCGATTTGCTGCCAGCTTTTCTTCTTATTTAGCTTAGTCTAAACTGACACCAAACTTTGAGACTTCCTCTCCTCCCACAGTGAAGAGCCGCTGGGATTTTTTATACCACACATGGTTTCCCTCCTACATTTTCCTCCCATGTCAGATATTCATACCCCCTTTAATAACCAGCAGGGGGATCATTACATTGAGCTACTGCCAAATGCATAATGACTGCTGCCTTTGCCTTACACAGTCACTGCACTACTGATATCCAATTCAGCATTGTAAAGTGCTTAGGGCTACCTTGGGGATGTGCTATATTAAACCCAACTATTCTAAATCCTATTTAATACGAAGAGATTGGTGGTGGGGGAGGGGGGAGGGAGATTTAAAATTGTCATTAGTCACCTATTTTCAACAAGTAAAAATACCTGGTCACTTAGGGCTCAATTCTGTTGCTGTTAAGTCATAAATAGACCCACTGATTTTAGTAGGGGATGCATGGAGGTGAGCACTCTGCTTACCATGGGGGAGGCAGAATTGGGTCCTATAGAGATGTATCTGAGACGGTAAGTTTGCAAGAAGCTGGTGGGGGTGAGTGCGCCCATTTCTGAATTCCACTTACAAATGTTTTACAGTGGAAACAGGAAAGCGGAAACATGCTTCATATCTGACTAAAAATAAAGGTACTCTTAACTTGTAAAAGGCAACATTTTTATTTGAATGATATGACAGAGCTGCCACAGGAGTGTTACCTGCTATAAAGAAAGCTTAAGAATTATTACCTTTATTAGACCAGTGACACTGAGCTTTAGCCATACATTTCTAACTTCTGTCCCTCTACAGAGACAATTTTCTTTTCTTAAATAAACTGTCATGCTAGTGTTAATATATTGTTGGCTCCCTCATACTCTGAGAATACTGCTGATATAAAACATGTATATGTTAGATTGGTAATAGTATCTTTAGTGTAGCTGACTAGAACAAATGTGTTTCCCTCATGGCTGTGCTAATGTGATAAAGGAAAATTGGCTGTTCATCAGCTTTTGGCTGGGTAAAGACAGTAGAGATGGAACCACATTCTTTTTTATGCATTAATACCACTGAGAACTTTTCACTAGTTATATTTCATGTGCGGGCATGTTGTGCAAAGATGTTGTAAAACATGAGATAATGCTACAAATAACAAAGTAGAAAAGCCTGTATCTTTTATGATGATAACAGTCAAACACCAAATGACAGTAACAGGCTGTAAAAAATGTGATGCAGAAAAAAACTGCGATGTAACCACCATATATACATATACTTAGGCTCTTGCAAATAGGGCATCAGATGTTTAGAGGGCTTTGAATTAAAATTAAATAAAAAACTGTTGTATTTAGGTCATTGATGTGTCAACACAAAAGATAATTTAAAATGGAGAGATGTATTTTGAGTGGTGAAACTCATATGCAATAACTTTTTTAACAGATCTCTAGGCTTAGTAATTATGATAATAGCCTTCAAATTTCCATCAGTGGAAGGGCGATAAATATTCCTGTCTAAATTTAGGAAGTATTGACTGAATCTGGAAATGGCAATAAAGCTCAGCATGCATGTGTATGTTTGAAAGTGCAGTTTAAGGAGGAAAAATTCATCTGTACAATTTTGTGTGAAGCCTAAAAAAAAAAAGTCCAAACAAATCCCTCCATCTTATTTCATTTTTTCTTTCTTAAGATGCTGATAGACTCATGTTGCCCAAGGCACTGATGCTGATCATCTGAGCTGAGATTTATAGATAATTGTGTCCGTTTATCTTGGTCTGAAATTTGAAAGACTTTATTGCGGAATAGTATTGTGAGTGCTTATATTGTGGTTTTCAAGCTGGTATCTTGTTAACTGGTAAATAAGTTCTGTCTTTCCTCTTTGCAACAAATTATTCTGGCTTGTAAACCTTCTGCATCCTCACATAGATATTATTCCTATGGAAGCAATTATTCCATGTTTATTTTGTTTTGATTAGCATGACTATCAAGACAGGCTAAAGCACTCTAGTTTTATCTGGCCTTGGTAGACACGATTCATCAGACATTCATATCTGCGAAATTAAAATACTTCTCTGTAAATTGGCAGCAAAAAAATGGTGTTTCAAATGCTGAAAGCTACCAAGTTCTCATGTGAAAAAAGTCTTGTGCAAGCTAAATATTGCTAAAAATCAAGTAATTTCATTTTTGCAAATAAATTGCTTTCTGAAATAAAGACAAGGTCAACTTAGTTTGCATAATTAATTTCATTAATGGGGAGCTAACTATAGCTGTGATATCTACTCTTTTCATTTTGTGTGGGCCTGTTTTTTTTAAATGAGGGTACTGAATTTCATAAAATGTAAGGCTGAAAGATACTCCCATATTAATAACATTTTCCTAATTTTAGGTAACTTAAACCTGAGGATTTTTTAATGGAAAAAGAAGTACTTTGTAAAAGCTCAGCATCTTGTGACTTTGTGGAGCTGGGAGAACGCCATAAAGTATATCTATGAACGTTAGCTCAGATTTAAAATGAATTGGCAGGGAAGGGAGCACTTGCAGAAAACAGTACCCTGGGGTGCTGGCTGAGTGCATATTCCTAGCCAAGGGTTCCCTTGATGTGAGGGAATTACCCACTGGGTGTAAAGCAGATGTAGGCAGTTCCTATACCATTCCCTTCAGCCCTTGTAGAAAGAAGCATGCAAGGGTTAGGGAGGTGTTTTGGAGGGGTGTTAGAGGCCTGGCTGAAACGTGCTGTGCTTGGTTTTCCTGAGCGTGGTATACAGCCCCTTGAGGCCTGTTTGAACTGATGTGTATGAGAAGAGCTGTGACAGCTATAACATGTGCCCATGGCCTGAAGTGGTGATGTAGCTGTAACCAGCCTTGTACCTTGTGAAACAGACCCGCCCTTCTCCTTTTCTTCTCTCCCCCCTTCCTGCCAGATCCCTATACTGTAGTTTCTTCTTTGGTGTAACTACTGTGGAAATTTTATACCTTGTGCATCTGAGTGGTGATCTATTAACTGTATGGACAGAAAAGAGGTAACTGCTTTCAGTAGGCACTGAAAATAAAGAAACACGGCAAATAGGTTGAAGTAATGTTATTGGTTAATCAGCGATAGACTCAACATGTAGAGAAATCAAAGTGATTGCATAATAAACCACGTGCTTGCCCTTTTACATTGACCCTATAGGTGCATCACAGCCGAATTAGTTTCTTCTTGAACGGCTGGGAAGATGACAACACACCTTTTGATTCAAGGATTCTTACGGGAACAGTTGCGGATACTAATGCTGATGGTACTCTGCAAATTGGACAAAGCTTCACAGGTGAATCTTGTAGTATTTTAGTGGAATGCACTGGAATATACAAAAAAATATACATGGTGTGGTTAAAAGAAGTGTGTGAGTAATTTTAAGTTAGTAATGCTGAGAAGTAATGCCTTCCTGCAGAAGAAAGCAGAATGAGACTAGCAGAATGAGAATCTTTCAGCCTAGCAATGGCTAATAGCTTTAGTCCTCATCTGCATCTAGAATTTTATATGTACTACAGCATGACATAGTCATAGCAGAATGGTGGGGGATGTTTTGTTGCTTTTCACAGATTCTTGGTTCTGCAGGTCCAAGAACACTGACTGTTGCTCTTCAGTTGCACAATTTGAAGCTAACTCCTAAATATGTCTACATGTTACTTAAAACAACTTTATTGTGGCTTGGGCAAGAAAGTATTCTGTGCCCCATTTTTTAAAGCTTGTATTTGGAAATATGTTTTGTTTTAATTTTGATTCTGAATAGTGGATAACCAGTAATTGTATAAAAGAAAGAAATATTTTAAAATGCTTTTTATCTTTATTGTATAAATTGATAGGTACAGTTGTACCTACTGTATCTCTTCTCTAATTAGAGGTGGCACATGGACTGGCTCATTACTTCTGTCTAATGAGCCGATCCCTGTGCCACCTCTCTAATCAGAAAAGAGATAGGTACAAAATGTTCTTATAAAGTTATTATAAATCATTCTTTTTTATCAAAAAAATTAAGCCACTGCCCTCTATAGTTTTGTCCAGGTCCAAGATGGTTTCATTCAGGAGGGGTAATTGTGCAAGAGAGATCTCTGAGTGCTGAATTAAAGGTGCTTTCATGCACTGCAAAGCTGCTTTCTGCTCAATAGATTATTTATGGTATATTTTCTTAGGTTTAGAGCAATTTGTTGGAAGAATGCAAGATTTTCGATTTTACCCAGTGGCACTTACAAACAGGTAAAGAACTTTTATTTTTGTAAAAAAGTAACAGTGAGGCGAAAAGAAAGTGTAGATAACAATATGCTTATTTCCCAAAGCATAGTGCTTTTCAGATATTTCCTTTAGATGATTGCTTATGATGATGTAGTTTCCTGAACCTCATTTCAAAGATTACCTTTAATCTAAAAAATCTTGAGGTAAAATAAATTCAACAACTTTATGTGTTTTGCTTTTGAACTGTGCTTAAGTAGGCTTAATATATGTAGTGTATATATGTATACTGCAACACAACACTCAGTAATAAATATGTGCTTTCCTTCTTCTTGCTGTCCTTGTTACAACCTGATTTACTATATATTCTGCAGAGAGTAGATCCAGTTGCTAGATTTCAATGCTTATAAACTGTCTAGGTGTTATCTACTCATCATAATTCTGACATAATAGTGTGTGCTGATAAGCTTAGTCCTGGTGGATAAGACTTGCTAAGCTTTCTCAGAACTCTCTGTAAACTGTAAGGCAAGGGAGGGAGCACAGAGGACTAGTCCATTTTAGACCACTCAAATACCAGTGATCCAATTGAAGACGACAGACACTCCAACTGGTTGGAATGCCGGCTTTGTGGCTGCAAACCTGGCTGCCTGTGCTTTGCTGTTTCTTTCCTCTGGTTTCAGATTCCCCGTGGTATCGGATGTCCATGTCGGCTATTCTAGGTGCTTCCCCCGCCCCACGCACACACCCTTACCTCGGTGTCTGAAGTGTTCTTTGCTTTCTAGATTAGATTGTCACCATAAGATGCCAATGACTTCGCTAGCTCAAGCCCACAGAGCCCTGGGCAATTGCTTTGACTTCGTGTATTCCTGAGGCCAAATTACAGTTGCCAGTGCAATTTCTGTTGCCCTCCAGCCTCCCTTCCTAGCACATTACAAAGAAATGTTACCTTTGTTATCCAACTCATGCTGGATTAATCTAGTCAATTCAAGCTGGCCAGAAGTAGTCAGGTCCTATTTGTCTGCATGGTGCTTCTGGGTAGGCTGCTCGCAATGACACTCATGACTGCAGACCTTAAGGCTACCTAAAGATAGACTTTCAATAAGATGTAGAGCAGTTTCCTAGGAGCTCAGCTGTCTGCAGGACGTTATGATGAACTGAGCTCCTATGAATTGAAAATATTAATGTGAATCTGAATTCCAGTTTTATGAAAATCACGGTTTTATTTTTTCAGAGCAATGCTTGTCAAATCCTTTGAACTACAATTTAGGTCAATGAAATGAATAAATTTAACAATTGAAAAATAAGATATTTTACAGCATGTTTTTGCCTAGCGATGTCTTTGTAGATTTGATTTTATATCCTCAAATAACTTGGTCCAAAATGGGATAAACTGTGAAGGAAAGTCTTGCCTGTGTGCCAATTACTGTGTAAAAGGCCCTGTAGTTTTGGGTTCTGTGGAATTTGTAGTGGCAGCTAGCAAGAATTTATTTACTTAATAAGTGCACAAAAATTATGTTCTTACTGATAAAATAAGAAAATGGAAAAAGTAAATAAAAAAATAAATAAAAAAAGTAAATAAAAATTCAGTATCTACTAGGCTTACAAAATCTTTCTTTTGCACCAGAGAAGAACAGATAAAGACCTGCCCATGTCATGCATATATCTACCTGCTTGCCTCCCTCCCTTCCTATGTATCTATTTCAGTTGCTGATGTCAGAGGAAACTCAAGTGACTCAATGATTTGACATGGTTGTATTGGTCGCAAACTGGGGCAGTTAAAAAGTGAGCATTTGTATTAAACTTAGTTAAAAGTGAAAACATTTCTATCCAGGTTTTCTGAGGCGCGGTGTGATATTGTTCAAAGTGGTATTTTTGGAGGAATTGAGTGCAAACATTCAACTTTTCTGTGGTTAGAGGCAATGTGTTAATGTTATGGTGTCCTTAAAAGCAGTTTCCAGACCACTAACTGGAGTAAGACATGATGCTGCGATAAAGTGTTGAAGAGTTTTTCTCCTTGCATATATGGCTAGATTCATCCTATCTAGCTTTAGACACCTCAACAAGGAACTGATTTCCCTTAGTGCCATATGTCAGAGGAACTTCGTATATGTGGAGCAATGAAAGCATCTCTGCAGTGCTTCTTCACAGATACCTTCTGAAGGTGCTTAGCAGTGATAACAGAGAGATCTTGTGGGGGCTTCATTTGTAGCTGATTGCGCCATTTTTATGAGCTGAAACCAGGCCTTTAGTGCTTCTACTATAATCTAAGCTGAATTTTGTTTAATCTATGAGCCTGGAGGCACAAAGTGGCACTTGTCCTTTTTTGTTCTGTATGTAATTACTTTTCTATATGCTGTGACAGAGACATTTTGGAAGTATTCTCTGGAAAATTTCCTCATGTCCATACCCAGTCTGAGTGCCGCTGTCCTGGAAGTCATCCCCGAGTGCACCCGTTGATACAGAGGTACTGCATCCCCAATGGTGCAGATGATACTACTAACGACAGAGTGCTGAGGTTGGATGCAGAAGCCCATCCTCTGTATTACATCAACGATGACGACATTGGGACCACTTGGATTTCATCTGTGTTTGCTAATACTGCAGGTCTGGATCGTGGTGTTTCAATCACAATAGATTTACAAAATGGACAGTATCAGGTAATGGGAAGATTACATTTGCTGTTTATTAAATAAGAACTAAGAAAATATTTTTGTAGATGTTTCATTACAATTCTGAGGAAATTCAAACCTTATGCTTTAAAATTTTACCCTTAGAGGACCAGGAAGAAAGCTTCCTTTTTTTGGTGTGTAACAGTGCAAAAGGCAGAATGCATTATGGTTTTTGTCATTCCCTTTTGATGTGCCTGTTGTAACAAGCAGTAATCTAGAATAGATATACCAGAGAGGATATCCTGTGTGAAGACACCAATATTTAGAAACTGACTGCTGTCTTTTACCTCTGCTTTTGTAATCTTGAACTTTAATTTTAATTTCTGTTAAAGCTTATGGTGCTTGTTCCGTACCTCTGGTAGAAAACTGGCTGCAAACGAATGAAGTTGAACATGTCGAAAGCACACTGATGTATCAGAGGGGATTTCTGTTGTGTAAATATTCTGGAGATGGTAGTTAAGCCTCCCAAAGAATATGGAAGGAGAAAACGATAGGCAGGCCTGGTTACTGAAGAGACCATATTTCATCTAACATTCCACTGGGCTGTTGAAGAGTGTCAGGATGTCTTGCAAGGAGGGACATATCAGTAATGGGGCTGCATTCACAATAGTGAATTCACCAAATTTCTGTGTATTCTTGCTAGCCTGTTCTTTTTTTTTTTCATTAACGGTGAGAAGGAAAAGAATGTGATGACACGTTTTGGCTACATACATAAGAATTAGTCCTTTAGTTAAGAACGATTTCAAATCTGTGTGACGTTCTAGGATTTTGCTTACTTGCTACACACATTTCTGCACAAGCAGTATGCTGAGGGAAATGCTCTTTAAAACAGCACAGGTATTTGATAAGATTCTGAGCTAAAAATAGAGAGAATCCTAAAAAAAAAAGTACCTGATATCAGACAAATAACTCGTCAAATATTTGGCAACACAAAGTTATAATTTTCATTTTTGCCAAAATAATATTACTGTAACAAATCATGGACTTTATAGTGCATCTTCAAATGCTCATCAAGAAAAGCTGGCATTCTGATGCACAGATCACTAGTTATGTAATAGCGTCTGAGAGATCAAAGAGCTTGTTTAACAAAAAAGGTTATCTTTGGTTTTGATTGGGAATATATGGCCTGAAATATAGCTGCTGCTTCTGTCTGTGAGTGGTAGAGCAGGCTGCGTAGTCACAAAGAAAAAAGAAGTTTATATTCTCATTGTTTTATGACTTAGCCGTTAATATCAGTTCATAAATTTATCTTCTTGTAGGTATTCTATATTATCCTGCAGTTCTTCAGCCCACACCCCGAAGCAGTAAGAATAGAAAGAAAAAAAAGAGATGATCTAAAATGGGAAGACTGGCAGTATTTTGCTAGAAATTGCAGTATTTTTGGAATGGAGAACAATGGATCTCTGGAGAAACCAGACTCTGTCAACTGTCTCCAGCTTCATAGGTATGAGTGGGTATTATCTGCATAATACAAATGCTTTGAACAGGTAACATCCTGACACAAGTCATTTCTGTGTCCCAATGAGATAAAATCTTTTAATTTGGTATACTCATTTATTGTGGACTACTGAATGTATGAAGATCCTAAATCTGACCTTTTGATTGCAGATTTCCAGAAAGTCATCTGTCATTTTTATCATATTTTAGTCATTTATGAATGTGACACGATTGATTCCTCAGTTATTTTTGTGCTAGAGTTTTGAAATTTTATGTGCTTGTGTTTTGAGGGGCTATTGTCAGTAGAATTACAGAACATTGAGATGATAAGTGGAGGAAGGTACTGACATAACAGATTGTTTTAAACTGTCTACTGGATACGGAAGTCTACCTTCTGATCTCTGAGAGTGCAGCTTGTTCTGAAGCCTAGAAAAGAGGCCAAACCTCAGTACAAAAGGCAGTCTTACCAGTGGTCATGCAAAACATGTAAGAAATGTCTTGAAAATGGTATCTTGAAATTTTCTAACCTTTCTAAGCAAGAACCAATATAAAACGGGGGAGGGGCATAAGGAGGATCCCTAGATTTTAGAAATATGTTCATGCCCTTTTACTGATAATGAGCATGTGCATATTTAAAGCTATGTAAAATATACATTTCATAAATATAGTGTGACATCTATCATAGTTAATATGTTATCAGTTTACACACACATGCATGTATGTACACGCAGATACACATAACTGAATCTATACCACTATATGTATTCAAATGCAGTATCTCGTGGCTGAATTCAGATGCCAGTCAGTATTAGCCTTGTTTAGTATTTAGCTGGAAATCAGTGAGAAAATACATTACCAGGTGCTGTAGGAATTTTGTTTTTTTTTGTTGTTTCACTTTTACTACTTTTCTAAGACTTTTCAAGTGTCAGCATCTTTGTCTGTTTTCCAGGAGTTAGAATTCTGAGGAGAGGAGCATAAGGTCATTTGAGTTATACCACTTTTCAGCAAAGGAATCTGAGCTTTATAGCTGATCCTTGGAACAGAGGGCAGAGGAGAAAGGAAATACCTTAAGCAAGCCAAACATGTTTGGATAAATAAAGTAAAAGAGGTGTAATACCACTTTCATCCCAGAAATACATATTTGTATATTTTCTAAAAAGAACTAAGGAGTTAAATATGAACTGTTTCTATAAATGTTTTGTAAGCAGCACTGTTTCTGCTCTTCAGTTAAAATATAAATGATGATAGGAAATGTTACAAATGAATGATTTTTGGGTACAGCTGATGTACATAATGCTTTGTTTAAAAGGTAGGACATATACCCTATAATGGTGAATATTGTGTGTTCTCCAAGAGTAGTTACTGTTGAAATAATGCTCCAAATTTGTGTCAGCAGTGTAACAGAGTTCCCTTTATGGGAGGATTTTACGGTAAACCACAACTGGTTTCTCTCTCTTTCTCTCCCAACCACATACTTGTAACTGCCAAGACATGTCCAAATTGTCTGTCCAGGATTTAGACACCAGGGTGCTTGTTACCTGGTGGCCTTGCCAGGATCCCTGGGTTAACATGGAAGGCAGATGACCTTGGCTTTGAAATCCATACCATGATTTGAGAGTTCTTGTTTTGGTGACCATATGCTAGTACTGAATGGACTTTTTGTGTCCTTTAGGAAATGAAAGTGATTAAGGTTTTTGTTTCTCCATCCTGTACCACCTGTGTAAATTAGGAGTTGCTTGCTGTCCTTAATCTCCCTTTCAGAGGCTTGAATCTTTGCTTAGTCTGAATATTGGCTGACCTTTATTTTAGGATCTCCTTTGTTTTCCTGAGAAACTGCACGTAGATGCCCTAAAATCTTGATGACCTGCTTGTCTAGTTGCTGTCAGCCTTACTGTCTTTCTGCTGTTCCTTCTGAAGCTTCCATAACAAGATGATGGTGTTCGTCTGCCATTTGTACCTGTCTAAACATTTACATTACAGTTCCATATGCCATGGCAGCAAAAAATATTTTATTTAATTTTCTGCAGAATGGAAGAGAAGGCAGTATAACCCAGAGAAAAATACAGATATATTCCACTGAGATTTTTGTGAAGCACTGACCTGGATTGGGGGACAGTAAATTCAAAGATTCTTCATGAAGACAGAGGAGTATGACTCAGCAGACCTAGTCTAACTAGAAATCTTATCTTTCAAAAGCTCTGAGATATTTTGAAGTGACATTTTTTGAATGTTGTATGTCAGGTGCCAGGTGATAACATGGGTTATCTGTTTTTAATGAGCCCATGTAGGTATGCAAATAAGCAGACATTCTTCTCTCTTGCAGAGGCAAGTTCTACTCATAGCTAAAGTCAGCCTTTGCTTGAATTCTCAAGACTGTCTTTCCCCTTCCTGGACTTAAATATACAGTTCTACTCTCAATTCCTTCATTCCATTAAACCCTCTTTTATTTCACTTGCATGTGTTTCTAACTCTGCTCACTCATCAAATGAGATTTATATGGTCCAGTGACCCTGGAATTCAAGATATAATAATTGTTTCTCTATGGTTTTTGAATGTGTTTAGAAGGTATATAATTAACAATATGGACCTGTTAATTATTTTGTTAGTCATCAGAATGGTTTCCTTATGTGGTTCAAGCCTAGTTCATGTTTCTCAATGTTAAACTTTTTAAAACCTTAGTACAGATGACACTCTTATCAGTCACACTTTATTCCTGTTTTGAAGTTGCCTGCTAGAGGCTTTACTTTTAATTGGAATACTAGGGGCTGGAGAAGAGTGTGGTAGTTTGGGGCAAAACAGACTTATAGAGGACATTTCTTTTCCCCTTCCTGAATTCCAGTGACTGGAAATCCAGTGACATAAGAATTTTTACCCAGAAAGCACAAAACTCCTGTGTACAGTTAAGTGGAGACCCTCTCTGAGAAACAGGATATTAGGAGACAGAATCTGTAAAATATGTGATTTTAATTTGCCTTCCTCTCTGTTTGAACAGCTTTACACCGTATTCTCGTGGTAATCTAACTTTTAGTGTTCTTACCCCGGAACCAAATCACCGACCTGGTTACAATGATTTTTATAATACTCCATCTCTCCAAGAATTTGTAAAAGCTACACAAGTGAGGATTCATCTCCGCGGCCAATATCATACCAATGAACCTTGGGTAAATTTCAGGCATAGGTACTATGGAGTTAATGAAGTTACAGTCAGTGGAAGGTAGGTATTATGTGACTCTTCCCACACCCAGCACTGCCTCTGACTATTGCAGCTGTGCAAAGCATAAAAGGACCTGCCTAAAATTTAGTCAAATTGTTTTGCTTTTACAGTTATGAATGAGAAAAAAATTTGATCTGAAGCAGTGTATCAAGATTGAAATTATTGGTGTGCTGTGTTTTGAAAACATTTGCTCCCATGTGATTTTACAATTAATTATACTTATTACCCAACTCTATCAAAAGCAGTCCTTTCCTTGGAATTATCAATGCCTCTAAGCAAAGGCATTTGTTCAATGAAATGATGGCTTGTGCTTTACTTCAGTAACTGTTCCAAGTTGCAGATTCCAGTCATGGCAATTTTAACAGTCTTAATGCAGTGCTCATTCTTTGTTTTAGCTGAAGTTTTCCTTTCAGAATTGTTCAGTGTTACATTATCTGTGACTGACAACTTTATTGTATATGATAAGTGTGCTGTCTTATGAAAGGACTAATTATGGCCTATAAATAATATGCAAATTTGGCAATGAAATTGTTTCCAAAGATCATATGGTGAAGATTTTTAAGTAGTATTATTCCTGAAATTATTTTGGTAGTTCTAATTTTGAGGGAAAGAACCTCATTAGACGTCATGTTTGCCGAAAAATTTTCTACATTACTAATATATTTTGATTATTGATTTAGCTGTGTTATGATAATGCATTTACTAAAATAGCTTTATCTTGGTGACAATGTAACAGTAAAATAATTACAGCTGTAGTTTGCAAAGCTATGCCATGCATCCAGAAGAACAGCCCTTCAGGTAGAGTGGTATGGTTATTAACTAAGATTCTCCACAGATTTTATTTTGGTAAGAAATGGACATTTTAGCTGACATAAAATGTGTTAAATGCCAAAATTATGCCTCATATGGGTAAGGTGCCTTGGAAAAACTAGAGCTGCTGTGTAAGGCTTAATATTGGTGTATAATTATAATAGATTTAATCAAATTTTACGTATTAATGTTGCATACTGAAAAACTGTTTTCATTGCATATTATGTAAGATAAGAGTAGTTGTACTAAATGCTGGGTTTTGTTTTCTTGGAAAGCAATTTTTGTTGCTTAAAACTCTGTTGAGTGAAGTAATTTTTTGTAGGTTATTGCACTTAAAAGCATTCTCTTCGGTGACGTTTATTGGTACTTAATAAAGATCCAGACTATGTAATACACAAAGTTGACTTTGTTTTCATGTTTTAATTTTTTTCACTACATTTTGTTCTTTCAGGTGTAATTGCCACGGCCATGCTGAAAATTGTGACACAGCTGCAAAACCATATAGGTGCCTATGTGTCAAGGAAAGCTATACAGAAGGAAATAATGTTAGTGTCTCCTTTATCTGTCTACATCACCTATGAACAGCCTCAAAATTGGGATTTTAGTCCTGGGAAAGAGTGTTATGTATGTTAGTCTAGTCTGGTCTTTTATAGGGAAACTTTCCATAGCAGATTTGTATTAATTAAGGAAACAAAAAACTTTCCCTCCTCACCCCCGCACCCCAAGGCATTTCCACCACAGACCATTAGGAGTGTTCAGGATGTTGTTAGAGGATTAGGCCACTTTTAAACATTAGATACAAATCTCAGTTTAGACTGTGAGCATGTAGTAAAGGTTATGTCTCTGCTGCTGTATTGACTATCAAATGTCCCGTAGAGTGCATGGACTACTCCATGGTGGTTTTAGTCTGGTCCTGTGGACTCCAGACCCATTCAGAAGGTGGAAAGCAGTAGGCACAATCCTGGAGTTCAGCTTCCAACTTAGTTTCATTTGAAAGGGAACAGTTCAAGTTGTCCATGGTGCAAAGGACATTAAATGCAAAATTATAACTTTCTTTTTTTTATAATAGGTTTGTAATTCTTGGCCGTAGGAGGACCAAAATGGGGTTGATTGTTGTAAGTCATGGTATGTCAGATGAATATGTAGAGGAGAGCATAGAATGATGGTACTTATTTCATGCAGCTTTTGGGTTTCTTGGAAGCTGTTCAAATACAACTTAGCAAAAGCAGACCAATGAGGTATGAGTAGAGAAAACTTGCTCAAAGTAAGGATTCTGTCCCTAGATTAATTATTTATCTGCAGAGGAAAAAAAGCAAGAAAGGAAAATAAGTTGAGGTTAAGAAAGAATGACCTACATCAAGGGAACGAATACAAAAGTCTCACGAATGTTAGATTTCCATTGTGAGTACTTGTATTCCTTGTTACATTTGTGCCTTTTGGAAGTAGCCTTTCTAAAAATTAAGAAGGGATTATGTGGAATAACTACAATAGCAAACGGGAGACTAATCTGCCAGCAGAAAAAAAGCAAGCAGTTGGTGCTTGCTGGAACAGGGCAAGGAGTGTTCACTTGTGAGCATTTGATACAGCTCTTATGATTGTGTGAAAGATCTTCGTCAGATTTCTTAGGGGATTTAAGTTCTCTCATTTTTTAAGCTGAAGTGTAAGATCTACAGTCTAAATGGGACTTGAACAGAAATTTCAACTTTTTAGATGGGTCAAATTAGGAAAAAAAAATTCAAACTGACAGTGTCCCTTTAATTAGAACACACATTGTGAAATGTTACTTTGTAAGGATTAATTATAAATATTTAATAAGATCTGGAAGTTCACCAAGCACTCTTGCAAGACTTATGCTACCTTGTGAAAACAAACCAAATACATTTTAATGATGTATCTGCCTTATCAGATATTTCCTGTCAATGTTAATGGGTTGTTCTGCTGAGTGTCACATTTTTGAATTGGCATATAGGCATTGTAACTATAATTGAAGTGCTTAAATTAACTGTATTAATTCAGAGTACAATAAGGATGTTGTTTAATTATTTTTCTCATTCTTTAATAACCATGTCAGTATCTATTAAATAGGAAATAAAATAGAAGTAATAATAAGATAGAATTAATATTTGGAAGTACATCTCTAACTACTTTGAATTTTATCAAAAATTTACATTGAAGCCAAACAAAGGTTTTGATTTTTATTTTATGAGGCAAATACTTAAAAGCCAAACCAAAACCCATTCTGATTTTGGACTGTCATTGGCAACAGTAAAACTCCGTCTTATAGGCTTACATCTGTTTTTCAGGCTCCCACCCCATTGAATTAGGAATTGAAATATAAATTTATTTATCTGTATATTTTTTTAATTCAAGTAAGAATTCGATGAAGGAAGTTTCTAAATAAAATGGTTTTGGTAGGGAGGAGGAAAATGTTTTTGATAAGAAATTGCACTATCAGCAAGTTGTCTTTTTTTAACTTCCATCCTATTCTATCACTAAATAAGTCACCACAACTGAGGGGTTATATGAAGATTTTTGGGTTTGGGGTGGGTTTTTTCAGTGTCTTGGACCAGAAATCAAAGATCCTTGAAAAGCTTTTAACATATGTCAAAGTTTGTCCTTGTCACATTTACAGTTAATACAGCTAAAATTACCATCTTGAATTTGTCATAGTCATCTGGCTAGCTGTTGTGCAGCAAAGCACAGAAATGAAAAATTTGCATAATTCATTACAAATAGAAATTTTAGTTTAGTTATTTGCATCACCACATTACAAAATTTGGCATACCAAATGGATTTTTTTGGGTTTTGGTTTGGTTTGGGTTTTTTTCCTGAGTTCTCTTTTGGTGAAGAATGATGATGAAATATGTTGCTATGAAATTTGAGATGATGGAAAGAAGGGAATGGTTAAAAATGAGTTGCAGATGATGAGGGGCCAGATTATGAAAGAAGAGGAAATAATCCTCACAAAGCTTGTCTCTCAGTTTATGCAAAAAAATGTTCAGCTTCTTCATTTACAAAGTGTTCTGTAAATGACTTGGGCCTGGCTTTGAGAAATAGCTCTGCCTTTTACAACCGGAAGATGAGGCACCAGATTTTGGTAGCATTTATATGCAGACTCATTTATAGATGTGAGTAAAAGTATGTTCAAAAACTTTCCATGATGTCATATGAAAAGCTGGAAACAGCCCATGAAAAAATAAGACAGTCAAGTAAGGTCAGTCTTACCTTACAACACTGAGCTTCCTTTAAATTGATCATATGGAACTTAACAGAGAAAGGTAATGGCAAAATATGCAGGAATAATTGTACAAATAATAATAGAAAATAGAATTAAAAATAAGTAGAACAACTCTAATAAATGCTTCAAAGGATATGAATGGAAGTGAGAGTGACTGGATACAGTAAAGGCTTCAGGTGTTTAGAGTTTTACATGCAAATAATTAATGGTCTTAAACATCTGCAGTCTGAAAACTGCATATGGCATTGTTGATTTATTGAGAATTATATAAATAAGGCTTTTCATGTTGTTACAGAAGAATCTGTGTAAACTGTAGTTAAAAGTCAGTCTCTATCATATGTTGGAATGAATGATACATAGTACTTGAGGAGCTGTAAATATTAACAACATTAAGTGGTCACTCAAAGACTTTTAGCTTGCAGAAGGAATCAAGGTAGCAAATCATACACTTCTTAATACATGGAGTGTTAGGATGGAACCCCATAAGACACTCTTAATTTCTGTTCTATCTTCCTTAGTCACTTGGAGTCACTTAGAGTGTTCTAGCTTGCTTTTATTTTTTATTTTTTATTTTTTTTATTTTTTTTCTTTCCCTTTCATAAAACCTGGCTTTTAAGTTTAAAAGCCCTTTGGTCTTTGGGAAATTCACAAGAGACAGATGTAGTTCAAAGCTCTGATAGCACATGGTCTTGATAGATAGTCAGATGCTGTAATGAGGGTGCTGATGAAAGCCATGAGGAAATTAAGATGACTGTCTTCAGAGCAGGGTGAAGCTGCCCTGGAACAGATATTACCTAAAAGCCATGTACATCTTTGAGAGTTCAACACTGGAGGTCTGGGAAGTTAAATGCAATTCTTAACCTGATAAAGCTGTGACAAAAAGCAGGGTGAAGTGGGAGCCCAGTTCACATTTTTATTGCATACACATGTGACAACTGCTAGAAAAACAGTTGTTTCACACTCATTGCCAACTTCTGAATGACTGCTTTTTTGCCAAGACTTTTCAAAGGAGGTTGTAGGCAGGTGGAAGTCAATCTCTTCTTCCAGGTAACAAGCATTGGAAGGAGAGGAAACAACCTCATGTTGTTCCAGAGGAGGTTTAAATTGGATACTAGGAAAAACTTTGTCTTTGAAAGGCTTTTCAGTGGTTGGAACAGGCTACCCAGGGAAAGTGCTGGAGTCACTGTCCCTGAAAGTGTTAAAGAATGTGTGGAAGTAGCACTCAGGGACATCAGTTAGTGGTGGACCAGGCAGCATTAGGTTAATAGTTGAACTTGATGATCTTAAAGGTCTTTTCCAACCTTAATGATTCTGTGATTCTTAAAAGTTCTGTTGAAGTTTTAAGCCAGAGAACAAGAGATATAGTTCAAAGAGGCTCCGTCCTATGTAATCAAATGCCATCTTTTTCTTTCTTATGCCTTAGTGCTTGTGTTGCTTAACAATAGGTGCGAGCACAGGTGTGCATAAGTAACTGATCTAAGATTAAATCTGAAATGAGATGATGAATGCCTTCTGCTGCTGTGTGGCTAGCCAAGCACAAATGGAAACTCAGGGCTGGCAGGTTGGTAGCTATTTCTATGCTGTTTTCCTTTCAAGGAGGACATATTTCCATAGACGTGCTGAGAGGAGGAAGCTGCATGAGTTGGATGGCTTGGCTGGGAGCTTATTTCTTTGTTGTGCTTCCCAAGTTGTGCCATGCTTGAGTGAACCCTTGTCTCATGTTGGTGCTGTGTAATGCTGATTTTCCTCAAGGTAGAGACAAAGGGAGAGACTGAAGATGGATGTGAATGAGGGAAGGACTTGAATAAATTTGAGCTTTGTAACTTGTATAACAGTAACAGGCAAGGTGTTTCCCTTAGCGTACTTAAATTGAGCTAATCACAACTAGGCAGTGATTGTTCTGATAAAGAAAGACCAGAGTTCAAGGTCTCAAGTGAAGCCCTGCTAATTTCCATTTTGAAAGCTCCTTTTTTTCTTCACTGTGGTGATGTTGTGGGGTTTTCTTGTTTTGTTTTGTTTTTAACAGATGGCAAAAATGTGCAGTAGCTATTGTTATCTTACCGCTTACTGTTAGTTTAATTTCTTAAAACTGAATTTCAGCAGAGAAGTTCTTGTGCTTTCATTTTGTCTCCCAGGTGACTTTTGCTATGAGTTGTGACTGGGCTGCAATTCTTGAACTATCTTAAGCTTATGGTTTTTAATTCAATTTCTGATTTTATCCACAGTTGATGCTTTCCCAGCATCAGCTGTGGGGGAAACAGTTTAGGAACTTCAACAGTTGCCTAATTGTCAGCGTATAGTGACATAGACACACTGGCCTAGATATAATAGTGCTTGGAATAATAGCCATGGAGAAAGATGAGCCCAATTCTGGAACTGAAGAAGGAAGTAGTTGCCCAAAGAAGAAAGTAGTTGCCCAAATAATTTACAGAAGCAACTTATTTTGAAGCATTTAAATTCCTTCTGAAAGATGGAAATTATAATTGCCATGTATTTTGTTTCATTTGTTTCACTCACAAGGTCTAATGGTGATAGTACAAAGTACAGTTACTACAAGGTTAGAAACTACAATAACATTGTTTAAAATGCATCCACATGGATGCGCTAGGTGAATATGTCTTCCGTGCCTCAAACAGAGCGGGCACCATTTTGCATCCTTAGAAGTTTCGATAAATCTGAATCTCAAGATGTTAGCCTGTACTGAGTATCTAAATACTTAAAATTTTATTTGTCTACCCACCTTCCTTGATTTTGTTGTGTTTAATTAACTTAAAAAGCCTAAAATATTAATAATTACAAAGTTGGGTTTGTTATTTTCCTATATGCGAGACAGCATAGGTCTTTTTGTCTAAAACCAATACTGTTAATATTTAAATGGGATAAAACACAGAATGAAATATCAATATAGAGAGTGTAATAGTATTCTTGTGAGATAAAGAAATGCTAATTTCTAAGAAATAATATTTAATTCATTATTTATTTCAGTGCGATCACTGCTTGCCGTTATACAATGACAAGCCTTTTCGTCCAGGTGACCAAGTTCATGCCTATAATTGCAAGCCATGTCAGTGTTACAGCCATGCAGTGAGCTGCCACTATGACTTAGCAATGGATCCTTTTCCTCAGGAGCACTACAGAGGCGGTGGTGGAGTGTGTGATGACTGTCAGCACAACACAGCTGGTAAGTCACACCAAAGAGAATGGACTGTTTGTTTTGCAGTCACTTTTTGACTAAGTTTTGTGTCAGCTGAGATTAGTAATGCTCAATGGCTGACAGTCCAATAAATTCTCATATTTTTTAGCTATTTAGATATTGCAGTAATAACAGTTGTGTCACTTCGTAGGCCATAGGAAAATACTGCTAAAATTTGATACAATCTTGTATAAAAACTTTTGTGCAAAAAACATTCTAATAAATAATTAAAACATATAGTTTCAAATGAATTCCTGTTACATGTGCTAGAGCCTGTAAATCCAGAATATCACTTTTCTAGTTGGACCAGTTTAACAGACATCTTAAAAATGTTAGTTTCTTGCCTATTGAGTAAAAGGTCTTTATTCAATATAGGTAGTGTATTTGAATACTTTTTAAAACAGTTTTCTTCTATTTCAGTTTTCTTGGCTTTATCTAGTAAAGGGAAAAAAGAGTTTCAGGTTCAATGATAGTTTTTCAAAAAAAAATGTATAGGCATTTGCATGGCACAGCTTTTATATAAGTGTGGTATTATATAACAGATGGAAGTTTAATGGAGTAAAACATAGTTTGTAACAGGTTCATTGTTTCATATGCTCTGGATCACTAAATTGGCAGGTAGAGATGAAAGGTGCATTAAAATGGACGTCCTGAAAATTATAGAATTCTCTCAAAGGAATAGTCTTTAATTTTGAATTATACAGCTAATTTTAATGAATTGGAAGCCATAATGCATAACCTTTCTTTCATGCAGGAAGAAACTGTGAGCTGTGCAAGGATTTCCATTACAGACAAGCAGGTGCAGATCTTTCAGCTACTGATGTTTGCAAACCCTGTGACTGTGATGCAACAGGCACCAAAAATATGAGCCTTCTGTGTGATAATGTAAGTAGCCTCAATACAGAAAATGGAGAAAACATTTTAATAAGCTGGGTAAACAGCTGTAAGATTTTGCAAAATGTATTTAGATGGTAACTGGTTTATAAAAAAATGCAGAAATTCAGCCTTTTCAAAATGATAATTGACTTAGACATTGAAAGCTGAGAAAACACAGCAATTTGAAATGTACTGCTGGAGAGTTACTCATCTAGACCAGCAACAGACATAAAGATGCTGTATGAACAGTAGTTTTGCGATGCTAACAGATACCTATGTACTCAGTAATGTTAAAACTTCTAGTTTCTGAGTGTTTTTGAAGACCTTTATATTGTCTTAAAGTTACCACGAGGTTTTGAATATCCAGGCAATAAGCTGAGCCTGAAATTTAACTAGAATTAAGCTACTTTCCTCTGTAATAAGACAAGGATTGATCTCCCTTTTAATTTATAAAGTCCATTAAAAAAACCACCAAACACGAAGTGATGCTGAAAAGAGAACAATGTCAACTACACTTTTTAAACCAAAGGACCTCATTGACACGTATAAGGTCTAGTCTGGTAATAAAGCTATCTGTAACTTTCAAAACGTGCATCTTGAAAAAAGGCAGGAAAATTGATTAAATCTTGAACATATATAAAAGATATATGGTATTTCATGTCCTATTTACATATGTCCTGTCCACTGCCAAAATCTAAATTTTGTTAGGAATAAGGAAGAAATATTTCTTTAAAATGTATTTTAAAGGTAGGATTTATTCTACAGGTAATTGAGGTAGAACTTCTTGAACTTGTTGCCACTTTTCCTATCTCTTCCTTTTTCAAGACTTTTGTTAGTAAAGCAATCTCTAGGTTTTTTTCATAGTATGCCCCTTTTCACTGCATTTTATTTAAAAGTGAACTCTTGTGGGTCTTGTTGTATTTTCATCTCCAGTTCTGTAGTGGTACAGATACATACCCAGTTTGACTCAGTGCACCTTCACATTGCTGCATGTGCATTGGTGCATATTTTGAGTGACATGCAAATTTAGCACAATGCATTTTTTAAAATAACCCCTTGTAGTACAAATAACTATTATTTTATAATTTTCAGTCTTCTGAAGGTGATGCTTTTTGCCAGCAACACAGAAATGGAGAAAAAAAAAAGCTTGCAAAATGCAGGTATCATGTTAGGACTATTTTTTAAGATATAGGAAGAATGAAAGCAAGTGTTAATTTATGTGTCCATGGTTTGTGGTGAAATTTCAACATAAATCAACTTTAGATGTGATTAATAATCAGAGGAAGAGTAGTTTACAGAAATCACTGTTTTATACTGAAATATACAAGAATGTTGATGAAGTTTGACTATGAAAGTATGAACGGGGAGATAAAATGGGAAAAATGGGGGAGACTGTATTGCTCAATAAAGCGTCAATTGCTGCAGTAGAAGCAGAGCAGGGAGAAATGATTGAGAGGCATTAAAGAATAGATTAATAAGGCTGGGGCCTAAAGGCTGAAATGAATTACACGAAATAGGAAGGCATCATTGAAGGAAGTGTTTCCAAATTTGACCTGTGGAAGATGAAATCATAAGGAATAAGGACCCTACTCATGAAAGTTAATTGTCACATCACATTAATAATTTTCAAGGAAATTTGCCAAAAATGGGGCAGAATACACTTTTGCTGCATAACTCAACCACTTTCTTCAGGTCATCAACTTTTTTTTTTTTTTTGCAAAGTGCCACTTGTGTCACTAAGTTCCAAGAGGTAGAGAGTTCCGAAATTAATCCGTTAAATCACAAATGAATCTATTGAATCACACAGAAAGAATGTTTACTCATCAAATACAGTATTATTCACATAGATAGTTTACAAGATCAGTAGAAGAGCTTACTGTAACACAATTGCTACCATTCTCAATCTTTTGGACTGATCATGAAAATGTTATGCCTGTTCACCTTTTACACTCTCCCCTTGGTGACAAATGCATGTAAGTATGTAGCATTTTTCCCTTGCATAGTTTTTCAGTTCTCATATGTCCGAAGATCGTGTCCACTTAGAGATCAGTGTGTGACTTTGTTGGTACTTTAAATTGCAAACTAATGTATTAAGAACTTCAAAATTTTGACTTCACGGCTTATAGTAATGAGTGGCATTTCAGAAGGGTGGTGCAGCAGTGCATTCATGAGCAGTTCATTAGGTGTTTTTGCAGAGAGAGATCTTTCTTTGAGACTGGTGAGTACAAGAGACAATTGCTACAGCCTGATAAGCTGTCCACTTCTTTTCTTGTTATTGACATTTAATCAGTGTAGAAAAGATGGTTGCATTCTCTTTGTGAATGTTTGTCACAAAATATTTCAAACAATCAGAAAGTCCAGATGAACTATTGGAAGTGCTTGAGTTTTATGCGACTGAAAGAAGAATTGGCTGCCTTCTTCCCTTCTCCCTACCCATTCACACTTGAGAAAATTCTGCCAGAATACTACTGATGTGATCATTCTTGCTCTCTATGGAGAGCTGGAGATTAATTTCTTCTGGCCCTTTATACCACAAGCCTTTACTCATTTTCCTGTGCTGCTTTTTACCCAGACTGCTCTACAAATGCTTATGTATTCAGTCAGGCATTGCAGTCTGTAGTCCTTTCATGATTCTATTACAATAAACCATATATAAAGCTGGAAGAAAAAAGGCGCTCTTTTCCTGGGCCATTTGTTTTTAGGCAAACCTGCTATTGCTTTTACCTAATATTTGGAAGTACCATTCTGGTCTCAGTGAGTTTAGGTATCTTTCTTTACTCAGCTTTTGATGATTTTTAAAAATTTACTCTTAACATCCAAATAAATATGTATCATGTACTTATTGTTGCAAGGAAATGATATTTTACTGCAGAGGCTATTGTTCAGAGTTGCAAAGACTTAATTGCCTTCTATCAAGGTGGCAGCTGTATTGTCTCATTTTGCAAGAAAACTCTTTCTAAGGCAAGAAAATGAACAAAATGTTAGTTACTGTTTTCTCTGAAGAGTCAAATGAAAGCAGATTACAGTGCTACCAAGTGTACAGATTTCAAGTTAACAGGCTTCTGATTTCACCTTTTTGTATACTCCCTAAATATTTCTTTTTTGAATTTTTTTTTTCACTAAGAATTTTGAATGGTTAATCTAATTTTATTTTATGCATAGTGAAAAGATAGCTATGCATTTGTGTATATATATATATTTTAAACCAAAGTAGTATTTCTGTTTCTGTTTTCATTTCTGAGTTAATTCTTTTGTCTAAAATTAGAATGAGCATTCCCCTGTTCTCATTTATCCACCTACACTGTTTTCAACCCATTTATTGTGATTGACAGTAAATAAGTAAATGAAATGTGTGTTAAAAGGGAAAAAACATAGGTTAAAGCAGTTAATTAAGGCCATTTCGGGCAACAGATATACCAAATAGAATAAGGAATCTATAGGATGCAAATGTGGAAATGAAAAGCACGAGCATAGTGGAGTCCTTAAAAAATCAAGTTATAAAACACTGTGTGTCCTCTGAATCCTGGATATCCCTTCATTGAAGGCCTTAACCCTATTGCTAAAGTGAACGAAAATTAGCTTTTTATGTTACATAATTCCACAGCTTTATTTCTGATGAATTTTTTATGGTGGAAATCTTGGTTTTCCGTGATAGTTTTTTAATTTGGGGTATTTGGTCCACTCCCACCCCTTGGAGTGTCACGAACAGAGGGTAAATGCCTCACTGTACATTTTGAGTAAAAGTAGTAGAAAGCTACTGACTTTTGAAAGTCATCATAAGCGATGACAAGAAGAGATATCAGGGGAGTGCAAAGGAACTTCATTATTGCTGCTTATTCAATTTTCAGTTCCCAAAGCTGACATACCGAGAATACTCTCAGGTATTTGGTGTCAGACCATTAACCTATGTGTGTGAGCCAGCACACCATACAGTTATCATTTCCTAAACTGAAGAAAAGGAGAAGAAAATAAAAGTCCTCAACCTCCTTGCTCCCCCCTCCCACTTCCTGAGACTGCAGACAACTAGATGTTGGGGTCCTTGCCAGATTTGCAGTAAGAAGGTAGTGAGAAATATATAATTAGCATTTATATCAAAAAGGCAGAACACTGAGACTGGTACCAATCAATTGCAAAACTGACGATGGCAGGATGAACAGCAAGAATTTCATGCCAGACCTGAATATACCCCTGAGTCTTGCAGTGCCCTAAAACTTGCATTTTCAGTGGGTCAAGGGAAGGTGCTTCTGCCCAGCTAAATAATTGAAATTAGTAATGACTCAGCCAGTTGCAAAAGATTATTTTTTTCATGTGTTTCGGCCTTCAAAACTGGAAGTTAACTTTGGTAAAAGAAACTTAGAAAGGTGTCAGCATTACTTTTTCATTTAGTAACATCAAGCCTTATCTCATATTTATTCTCTGGAATTGGAGAGACTTTCTGATTATGTTTCTGGCAGTATGTTGCTTCTATTACAGACACCAAAGAATAGCAATTTGAAATTGTAGGCATATCTAAGGGGAAAAAGATGATTATAACTTTCAGAAAAATTTAGGCTACCTAATTTTTTAGAAAATTCCATTTTATACTTTAAGAATGCATATAGTCAACAAGAGCCTAAGTAGTCAGAAGTTATATTTCTGATACTATGATATGTCACTAGATGACTGCTGTGGCTAAATAGTTTGTGGTACTCAAAACAAAAATGAAGACAATTCTTTGAAATATGTCAGCCTTTGTCCTGGGTGCTTAAATCTTTTCTTAAATACTCATATCAGTTTAGTAACTGGACATTGGAAGAGTTCCTGAACAGGCATCTCTTTGAATATTTGTGATTCTAGATGTGATGTGTTAGATTAAAGTGTCCCCCAATAAAAAAGTGGGATCCCTGGAGTCTAAAGCAGTGTGAACTGCTCAGTATATCTAAAATTTAGAAGCCTTAACTAATCAGCTTCCTCATTAAGGACAATGATGCTGCAGCTGTGATTTGTGCAGGAGAAGATTCTGTGCATACATTTTGTGACGGTTTACGTTCAAGGATATAGGACTAATGTGTATTTCATACGCAAGTTGCGAATGGCACAAGGGATATGTGTCAACTCAGCATCAGTGATTTTCTGTATCAAATAACAGTTGTAATTATGAGGTCCCAAGATACACCACCACTTGGTAGTAATGCTTGGCTAGGCTCATTTTCATAGTGACCCATCTAGAGAGATATTTTCCATAAGTGATTTAGTACCGAGATGGTAATGTTAACACACAGGTTGTTTCTGTCTGCTTACTGTTTGGGCCAGAATCAGGTTTGTCAGGCATAAGCAACAGGAGAAAAGATTGCTTTCTCCTCTTCTGTAACTAGCATAAATAAAATATTTTTCTTTAAATGACAGATAGCATTTGAATCAGGGGGAGGAGGGGGAAGGTTTGGTAATATCTCCAGTACACAACTGGTGAAGTCCTGGTTAACTGGTTAACAGTCTTTAAATATTAATTGCTACCAATATTCTCACTGATAGCATAGTTTCCAGAGTAAGCTAGATTTACAGAAATAATACTAGTAATAACAACAATAACGACTCAGTTTCATAATTCACTCAGATTTTTGTGTAGAATACATAAAAATACATATTACAGAAATGGCTTGTTCTACCCATTTTGATGTAGTTTTCCATGTTTTAACCTGTGGTATCTGTTTTTGTGAGATTATAAATATTTTGTCAGCTTGTACAAATTCTTTGTAAGAGTATTTGTTGCCAAGCATTTCCCAGGCTATTTTGGTGCTTCTCTGTCTGTAAAGAGAAATAAAAGATACTATTTTTCTATATTTACCATTTTTTAGCCAGATTTTCCCCAAATTAAGGCCAATTATTATTTATACAGGAAGATCTCTAGATGCTTTTGTTGGCTGGATCCTGGGGAAATTTTGAATTCTTAGGTGACCAGACATTTCTCCCTGATTTGAAGAGTTACATTTATTCTTCAAGCATAATATTTTTTACCATATTGAGAGAAAGCTTGGGGACACACATTTTCTACTACTGAATGTGATGAAAATTACTGCTTCTTGTAATAGCTTGACACAAAATTATGCTGAACATACTGGTGTCTTTGCTCCTCTTAGCACTCAGCAATCTACATATTTCACGTGGTACATCAGGAAAGAGCTGCTCTTTGATCACAGTTAGTCTTGGACTTCCATGTATTCAGGATAAGAACAGCTATAGTGGATGAAAAGAGACTCATCTAGCACAGTATCCTCTCTGATAGTTACCATAAGCATGATCCTTCTGTGATATACTCTTCTAGATTCCAGCTGTTTATGGGTTTGGGACTTCCTGAGACAAACTCAGGGTTTTCACCTGAGTGGCCGTATTTGATGTCCACATATGGAATTAATCTAACTTGTTTTTTAGTGCAGTTCAAAAAAAGTGTATTTTTGTATACACTTGCACTGTATATTCTTTCATTCTTTTACGTTTACTTTCTTGTGATTTCCTGGATGTTCCATCTTATAAGTGAGAAATAATGAGTATTCATTCTGTAAGCCATTCATGATTCTACAGCCATGAATTCCCTTCATCTTACTCATCTCTTTCCAAACTGAAAAGTCTTCAGTCTCTTTTCATTGGTATCTTTGCTTATTCTACTCACTCTGTAACCTCTTTTACTTTAGAGAACGTAACCAGATATACAAATTATGCAAAAGGTTGATACACAATGGATTTTTATTACACAATGAGATCTTCTGTATACCTTTCAGTTCTTTTCCTAATAATTCCAGTATTCCTGTCACCTTTTTAAGAGACTCAGAGCTTTCAAATTATTTGTAGGGGAAATGGAGCAGCTTGATCTCCTTTTTGAAGTGGAAATAGCTAATTTTGGACTCACTACTGTCTACCAATAGTTAGCATTGGTTTTTCCAGGCATTAAGTTTGTATTTCTTGATGTAGAAATTAATTTGAATTTTTGATCATCCATTTGTTTCCGTATATGTGATATTTCCAGATGTTGTTGACTTGAAGAAATGCCGTAGAATCATGAAGCACGATTTTTATATGGAATAAAAGCACCAATCTTTTTCAATATATCAAACATGTTTTAATTTCTGATAGAATACAGAATAATAATACTAAAAAACCCTATTAGATTGTAGATCTCAGAAAAGTCCTTACAGATTTTTAAGGAGATTGATGTAAATTTTATAATTTTATTTCTCATATGCTGATACTGATTTAAGCAAGTAATATCTCAGTAATTTTATATTTTGGTTCATTTAGAACTTTAATGTCATGTTTAGTCACTTTTCAATGATGAGATTTTGCTAAAATATTTTCCCTCTGACATTTTGGTTTGAAACCAGTCTTAAAAATCATTCCTAATATAAAAAGGTAGCACTTCTTTCATAGTGAAAAGCTATTCAGTTCTTTCTTTGCAATCTATGTTGTGGTCCTCTTTCCTGAATGCTACACATAATTATAAAAGCATTAGTTGGTGATCTGCTTCAGCTCAAAGCAGAATTGTTGTCAGTGATAGATCCAGTCAGTCATGATTTTGTCTGGATAAATCTTGGTACCTTTGGGGACAGAAATTCCACATCCGCTCTGGGAAGCTTGTTACTGATGCTGCACTTTCCTTTTAGTGAAAAGTTCTGATGTCCACTCTGAATCTGCTAATCATACTACTTAATTGTTTATTCCCCACAGCGATTCTCTGGTCTTCCTCAAAGTCTTCCTTCGCTTCTGACACTTAAAAAAATGTTTGTTCCCTTCATGCCTTAGGCATGTTGTTTGTTAAAAGCTCATTTTTGTATTGCCTTATTCTGTTTCTAAAATTTGGTGTTGGTTATCCTGTCTTATTTAATTTCTTTTTTTTGATCCAGTTTTCACTGATTGAAAATGAATTTTTGCATGTAATGCTTTCCTTGCTGTGGTAGCGCTTGGATTAACTTTAAAGGCGTTTTTAAAGACTGAGTTGAGTACTATTGTGTAATCTGAGTATTCCGTGATCACTAACATAAAATATTTCTTTTGCAGTTATGTACTAAGGTTTTTTTTCATGTAGGATTAAAGTTAGAGTTGCTTTTCACATGTGAGTTCCCTGATGAATGGCTGTGATGCATGACTGGCTCTCATAATACACTAAATATCTAGATCAAGTCCAGTCTAAAAGGGAATTGTCTTAAAAATCCTTGTTGCTATGTTTTCTGCTGTTCTGGTATTTTAACTCTTTTTGTAGTTGCTGTTGTCTTGCCTTTTATAAAAAAATGTTGTCTTGCCTTTTTAATATCTTCATCTTCCTAAAAAACATGGCTGATAAATCAGTAGTAGATCTGTATCATTAAATCATATTGAAGAGATTTTATGAACTACAGAATCCTTTTATGAGGAAGAGGTAGGAGTACATGCTTCTCTAACTTTCAGTATTTTCTGCGCTGAGAATTTACTATTAGATGTTGAAATACTGTATTTTATCTTGTATTAACCAAGCTTAGCACTTCATTGTAGATTTGAAGGTGTGATAATAACGTTTATTTTAAGTGGAACTTCCAAGTAGCCTTGTCTCTCCTGTTCTTTCAGCTTTGTTTGACTTATAGATTAAAGATGAAAAAGGCAACCATTAAGAGAAATATTTGTTCTGGTAGCTATTTGAAAGCAAAATACGTTGAACTGCAGTTGTTGATGTCATAGATGAATGTGAGTTTTGAATCACTGTACTTTTTCATGTTTAGAAATATTTGTACTGAAAAAAAATACACTGACCCAAAGAAAATTACTTATAATTCAGAGTTTATTGGTTTGCTGCCATCTGCATTTTCCAGAACACTTGAGTTAGAAAAGTTAGTTTTTATTCCTTGATTATGAATCCCAAACCTTTTGCCATTTCACATCTCCTGCATCCTGGTGTGCTTTGATTTGCTGCTTTTTGTCTAGTTGTGCATTAACTGATGCCTTTCTCTGTCCCTGTGCCATTGCCCTTTCCCTGTGGTTGGTTTTCCCACCAAACTGGAAAGTGATGAATGTAGAGATTGTTGGTTTGGGGTTTTTTCCTGGCTTTCAGACATTGAGGTAGCTTTTCAGGAACCCTTTAATCTTGCACAAGAGGTGAGATTCATACTCCCAGAGCATGGTCCAGGCATAACATAGGATGTGTCAGCTCCTTCTGAATAGCAATGCTGCCCATTTAGGGAGTAGGTGAGGACCTTTATATCCTTCACTGAATCTGAGCCATGAAAAGAGGGAGATGGTTGCAGATACTGAGCTGTTGGATCACGTCCTTCAGTAAAGGAAGAGAAAATTTATCTTGGATGAATAATAAGAAAGGAAAATTTTCAACTGTGCTTCATTCTTACTTAACTAACATTTTCATTAAAATAAAGAAGCATATGGTCAGAACAAAAATTGCAAAACTTGACCTTTGAAGATGGCAGTTCCTTGCAGTAACTGTGATTCAAGAAAAGTACAATTTGTTTTAATGTCACCATTTATACAGTGCAATTTTGTAAATGTTCTTTGCAGATTCTCTGTCCAGATGGCAAATAGGGTCTCATTGTTTATTGAGTTCTTTTTCCCTTCTGTTTTGAAAGAATAGGACTTTTTAAGCTCTATTTAAAAGTTGAATGGTTACACTCTGTTCAATATTTCTCTTTTTTCCACTCTCTTAACAAATTAAAAAAGTGTTACACAGGCTTATATTTTTTCTGTTCCATTTAAAATTTTCTCCTCCCCAACTCATACTCCCGTTCTTGTTCCTAATGAATGTATCATCTAAAAATAGATAATGTTCATCACTCTATGTTATTTTGTACCTTTCTAGATTGGAGGCCAGTGTAATTGTAAGAGACATGTGTCTGGCAGACAATGCAATCAGTGCCAGGAAGGATTCTACGATCTGCAACAGTCAAACCCTGATGGCTGCAGTCCCTGTAACTGTAATACCTCTGGGACAGTCAATGGAGATATTACCTGTCACCAAAATTCAGGACAGTGCAAGTGCAAAGCAAATGTTATTGGTATGTGTAATGCAAGAGTTTGGAGCCATTTTTCTTGTTTTCCCTGGAAATAAGACACACTTGATTTCTAAATGAAAGGTGTAGCAAACTTCTTTGCTGAAGGCAGATTATAAAAATGAATGAAATTAACTGTTGAAAAATTATTAATTTAATAATTCTATCAAACTACAGCTTGAAGCTTAGTTTAATCAACCCTTTAGAAGTTTCTTTATGGCATAGCTGCATTAGCTTACATGGTTCCATACTAATAAGTCACAGAAATAATGTAATTTGCTTACTGCATAGATGTTTCTTTTAGGAAATTAACACTTTTTCAAAATGTTTTATACTTAATGACTTCTAAGCAAATCGTTTCCATGCTAGTTTTCTTAATAGACCAAAATAAATGGATTTTTTCTCAAAATATTCTGTGCTACAGGGTCCTTTGTGATAAATCTATCAATTTTTTTCTATTATATTTCTTTGAACTGTTCCTATGAAATGCAAAATAAGTCAACATAATTCCACAGATCATGTACATAGCTAGGGTTAGTTATCAAGGGCCACATAATTTTAATTTTGTAATTCAATGCCAAGCTGATTATAATAAACTGCTACCTTCTGTGTTATTTATCATTTTTTTTACAAGACATGCTTTTTTGTTTGTTACTCCCACAGGTATTTTTCAGAAATTAGATTTGATTATAGCAATTTATTACTTCCAGCATATTTGAGGGGAGCCACAGCCACATAAGGACAAAATTTATCAAGTGCCCAAAATACACAGTATATATAATACACTTTGAAATGTTGATGTATGGGAATATTATGCAAGGAGAATTTTCTGATAAAGTGAGCCTTGCATGGTAACTGTACATGTCTCAGACTATACATATGTCTCAAAAGGAAAAATCCTTTTCTGCTTTGTTATTAACAGAATTAGTAATTTATTTTTTCTTCAGCCTAACCATGATTCTAGGTTGCATTAATAATGTTTAAGCACATGTTAATATACTTGATAGTTTATATACCCTCATTTGTGAATGTTGACTCATTTGTAATATTGTGAGTCTTTGTTTCTTTTGGAAATTAGAAGAAAGAAGAAAATGCAAAATAACAAATAATGAAACCATCTCTAAACAGATAGAAGCCTGAACAGTTTCAGTCCTTTTTCCTTTGGAATGCTATGCTTTTCATGCAATAAGAAGGGTGCTAAGAGTAAAAAAATAACCTCTGTGCATCTTAAACCCACTCTCTTTTCAAGAAAAAGGACTTCAGAGCATTCTTAATTACATATTCTTTGCTGCCATTTCATATTTGCACCTGTGAAAACCTTTTTTAACTCAGTGGCAATTTGGCAGACAAGAAATGCAGTCTGGTTCTCACATATTTGGTTGTCTATATATGAAACATTTTATCCCCTTGATGAAAACAGTAAGAATTGTTTTTGTATTCACTGAAATAGTTATAAGAAAAATGTGTAAACCTATGCTTTCTGTACTTACCTGTAACAATGGTGGGGGCTGTACTTATGGAAGTGTTTGTTCGCAGGATAAAAACCTAATTCATTCCAGACTAGATTCTCTTTTTTTGTTTTCCAAACCAATTGTAAATAAGCTTGTGTATATTGAAACGTGTGCAGCAAACTTTAACAGAGAGCTTTTCTCTTTGGATTTCTAAATTGGTTTTTAGAGCAATCTGTCTATTGCCATTTTATCTATTTAAGCAAACATGATAACAGAAAAATGCAACTATGGACTGCAGTGTTATGAAACATGAACTGTTAGAGTTAACACAACTGTTAAATCTTACTAATGATTCTATCACCAGTAAAATACATTAGCACCAATAATTTTATTAAAGTAGGTCATTCATCTAGAATAAAAAGGTAGAAGAATGTGAATTAAATGCCAAGCGTGCTAACTCCCCTGTACTTGTTAACATTGAATGTGATGCCCTGTAGGCCTTCCTCAGTATCGTTAGGAATAGATTACCTGTCAGGAATATGTATGGCATATTCAAATAAGCACTGCGCATATTTTTAAAACTGATATGATATGAATCCATGTAGACCAATTTTAATAGTTCAAAATGAGTCATAATTCTTGTTAACAATACAGTTATTTTTAAAATTTGCAGCAATAGTGGTCCTTTTTTATTTTCCTTATTGAAATTAAATGATATGCCTTAGGTGAGTCATTCATCACTGTTAAAGGAACTTGCCTTCTGTTGGAATTTTTGAATTTTATCCATATATATAATGCATTCCCTACCATTTTTAGTTTTATATTTCTACATTTAAGTTGCTAGATGCATTTTTGTATGGTTTTGTATTTTTTAAATGATGACAGTGTTTTGCTGGAACATTGTATTTATATCTTCCTATATGAAGCGATCAAGTGATAGCTTCATAGTGAAGGATTTTCCCAGTGCAAGGGAAAATACGTAGCTGAATTTGCATTTTTCGTATAATAATCTAGTTTGCTTTCTTGTAATGTACATTTTATAAACTAACATATAAATGCCATCCCTTGGGGCAGGGATAAAGCAAGCATTGACTTTGAAAACAAAGCTAATAAAACTACAGGATGAAACATGACAAAACCAGTTTAGATTTTAATGTACTGCAGGAGTTAACTTAATCATAATTTAGATAAAAATATTTCATTTTGGATTATGGAAAACATTTTCTGCTTTCAGTGAGGGCCAACAGTAAACACTAACATAAATGTAATCAATGGTAAAACTGAAATATGGTGTTAAGTAAATAATTCGTTGTAATTAGTCTAACTTGTGCTGTCCTAGAGTATATTTAATGTTTTTAATAAGATATATAAATCTATTATCAGAACAGATTGAGAGCCCAGTGCAATTCCCTGTGTATTCCTTTTCTACAATATAGGGTGAAGAGTTCACATAAGCATTGATTGTGCAACAGGTGCTGTTCTGGGGGACAAAGAGATTAATTCTGGTTTGTCTTAGAAATGTTACAAAGAATCTCTGGCAGAAGTATCTTAAATTGTATTGAGAGGCCAATAGAAACGCATTGCTTCTGAAACAAATTGGAAAAGTAAACAGATTTTTGGGATGCCACAGTTACTCAGTTGATTTGTGCAGTCCTGTCACTCCTGTTAATTATGCTGGTGAAGAATATTAGTCCTTCCTTTCTGTTTTTTATTTACACTGTATTATACTTACCCTTTTTAAAAACTGAAATTAATAGCTTTTCAGCATTTTCCTTTTTAAAAAATTATTAATACCTTTTCTCCTTCTAGGTCTTAGGTGTGATGGTTGCAACTTTGGGTTTAAAGCTCTCAGATATGCTAATGAAGATGGATGTGAGCCTTGTTGGTGCAACAGCCACGGCTCAGTGAACCAATTCTGCAACCCTCTCTCCGGGCAGTGCAATTGTAAAGAGCGAGTGAAAGGGCTTCACTGTGACACCTGCATGGACAACTTTTATGGGCTGGATGTAACTGGTTGTAAGGCTTGTGAATGTAATGCTGCAGGGTCGTTTTCTGGAACCGTGTGCGACGCAAGGACAGGGCAGTGCGCATGTAAACCAAATATTGGAGGAAGACAATGCGACCAGTGTCTGGATGGCTACCGCAAAGTACAGAAGAATCATTCCTTTGTTTGTCTGCCATGTAACTGTGATAAGGCAGGTACAGTGAATGGCTCTCTGCTTTGTGACAAATCAACAGGACAGTGTCCTTGCAAAGCTGGTGTAACTGGCCCTCAGTGCAGTCAGTGCATGCTTCATACGTACAACCTCAGCGTGAGCAACCTCCTCGGCTGCCAGCGTTGTGACTGTGACGCTCTGGGCACGTTGGCAGGAACAGTTTGTGACCCCGTTTCTGGACAGTGTGTCTGTTTGCCTCAGCGCCAGGGGAGAAGGTGTAATGAGTGTAAACCAGGTAAGGAAATTGGAAGACAATCTGTTTGATGTAGTAAGTTTTGCTTTTTCTGTTATCATTGTAGTTGCTACAGTTTTTAGTATGTGTTTAGACAGCTTCGTATCTTACATCTCTGACATATGTTATTAATTATATTTCCATTTCTTCCTAACTGTGTGAGTGAGAAGGAAGTATTAATGTCCTGATCACCATCAAATATTTATTCTATTTCCAGAGCTTATATAATTTGTATTATTACTGCTTTTTCAATATGTTCAAAATAAGGTTAGGGTAGTTCTAGGTACTGAGAAAACAAGACAAATAATCCTGGCCCATTCACTAAATGAGAGGTAAATTGGCGTAATTTAATGAACAGCAGCTATCCTCATAATGAAAAATGTGAATTTGGAAGGCAAAGTGCAGTCTCTTCAAGAAGGGCACTTCATGCATAAAGCTGAGCATGGCAGGAGGCACCGAGGTGGTTGCTTGAACTCTGATGAGGCTGGCAAATGTGCCACTTAGGGAACATTCACCTGCCTTGCTGTGTTGAGGATGTGCTGGCTTTCACAAGGACTGCATACAGTTTGGCCCTACAAGTAGGTGATATTGTAGTTGCTATGTATCAGTTCAAGATATTATACTATATTACTGTAAACTAAGTCTAAATGTTCATTATAGGTGGGAAGCTCTGTAGTTATATTTCAATGTTTTTGTTTTAAAAAGTAGGTGGGTAAAATGAAACTATAGATAATATTAACCTACCCTTCATAATAATATTAAGCAGATAGATTTAGTTCAAGTTAAATACATATGCGATTTTTTCAAGTAGCAGGTCACATTAAAAGGTACATTATAGCTCCATTGGTTTTAATATGCCATTCAATAATTTGAACAGAGGTTAAAAAAGCTGCTTAACCTCCATTAAGTATTTTTTAAAATGCTTTCATTTAAATTATTTTAGGTACATATACTAATAAATAAAGCAGCATTCTGTTTTTCTTAGTTCCTCCTCCAGTGCTATTTGACCTGCTAACCCTCTGTAGCAGCCACTTAATCAGAGATCGGCAGAGGAGTGATGTCAAGGCTTCCCGAGTCAGTGACCGCCCTTGTCCTTGAAAAAGAAAGGCCAGGGTTTATGCAGAACTAAATGGTTTAAAAAGGTTTAATTGATAGTATGAACAGACTGATTTGTAAAAAAGCTTACATGGCACTCAAAGGAATACTTCCACAATAGTTCCTGTTAAAAAGAAAAATAATTTAAAACATATTTTGTAAGAATTATTTTTAAATTTTCTAATTAATAACTGTAAGCATATATGCTGAATGCTGAGCTCTCTGGTGCAGGTGAAAGTGTAAATTCTTATCATTGCAAAAGTGCTGTATTGCTCCTAGTGTAGCACAGCAAACTGCACTATTTTTGCTATTTTAGTGTTGATCCCAGCGTGAGCTCATTTAGATGTTTAATATATCTCACAAATAATAAATATTATTTATTTGTATGTTACAAGAGAAACTTTTCTGTAAAACAGAGGAGAGTATAAGAAATCTTCCGTATAGGAGTATGGAAGATCTTAATTGGCTTCCAGTACTGTAAACATGTCCTATGGCTTTGTCTTGGGGCAGAGATAAGAAATCGTATGCCAAGTGTATATGTAGCCAGTACATTCTAATTAAAGCACACAACGAGTTAGTTAATACTGGCAGCCCTGAAAACCTGCTGAGGACTTCTTCATGTGTTGGGACATTTCATCTATGTGATGCAAGTTTTCTTAGTGGAATACAGGTCATGTGTATTTTATTTTCTTATTCTGTGTAATTGTAAGTCTGTTTTAGTTAGTGGTATTTAAAATAACATCCCAATTGTAGCATATTTGTATGTGCTTTGATAAAATTTGAGAGGTTTCCGAAAGTTGCCAGAGTCTTAATGCAGGAAGAGTTGCCAATGGAGATAAATTCAAACTGGATGTAGTTTTGGGAAATTGTTTTATAATGAGATCTTTTTCCTTAAAACTCTTTTTGGAGCCCTCAGTCATGCCTTTAATCTGTTCAGCTGGATCCATGACCTGTCGTCTTCCGGTTTGTTCTCATACAAATAACATTTCGGTGGATTGCTGCACATTTAATTATTTTTTTTTTAACTGAAGGTGTATGGAAAGAGAGGGACACTTAATTCTACATGAAACAAAATGAAAGAGAAGTTTTGTGTTGTATATAAACTTGCTTTCAAGATTACAGTGACTGAGGCAGGATTTTTCTTGACCCCAAATTGTTGTGAGCAGTTTGTCCCTGTCTCATTCTGGAACTGTGTTGCCATAACGACTGGGATTTGTGCCACACAAATCCTATTCAACAGGTCTTGGATCCTGTTATGAGAGCAGAAAAGCTGGAAAAAAAGTAATATTTTAAGTTCATTACTTGGTGACCACAGGTCAGTGCTATGTAGTATGGAAAAGATATAAGCTAGCAGGTAGGATGTGTGTCTGGGCACCAGTGTTGAGTTTTTGTGTACATACTACCTCTCTTGGCCAGAAAAATGTGAATTACCTTGACAATATTGTTGGTGTGGTTAAATGTGCATTTTGAAGCACAGTCTATGGATACGAAATGAGCATTACTGCCATAGTTGGTAAGCATGTAAAAGTGGTAAGGAATTGTTCTTGTGTTCCTTTTTAGTACAGTAGGAGAAAAAGTAAGAGGATTATTAAAAAAGGAAGCTGAATAGTTTGCTATGACTTTCATTCTTCCTTAGGAAGAGTATGCTTGATTGACAAATGTGATCAGTTATGGTTGAATTGGAAAAAAATCTGAAAAAGAATAAGCATAATACTAGTTATACACATAGATCTTGTAGAGATTTGCAGTGGCTGTCTTAAAATTGGAAATTGGTTCTATTATACAACAGTGGATCCTTCATAAAGCAACTTTTATGAGCCCTTCTAACCTTGCTGTAAATTAAGCTTGCATTAAGTTGTTTCTTACTCTTTCCTGCCAAATTCTAGGTGGTAGAAGTAAATAATAAGAGTAATGGTTATGACAAACAGTATGAATTTGTAATCTGGTGTCTCTTCTTTTTTTGTCCACATTTAATCATGTTAATTTACATATAAATTAATTGGGGGAAGAAATTGCTCTCATTTTCCTATCCCTCACTTTTACTTTTAAAAAAAGTTTTACCTGATACTTCTGAAAAAAAAGAAAAAAAGAAAAGTAATGTGGTAGTATCCAGAAAATGAGTTAAACTTTTAGAGCATTTCTGAAATATTATTATCAAAATATCATACCATATCCTTCACTGTGATTTAGGCAATATGACATTAGGAGAGCCAGGATGTGTAACATTAAGGTATAGATTCTTTATAATTATGAATTTCGCTCTTACGAAGAAAGCAATATATGCTGTAGTGATCAGTCCTGCTCAGGCCCAATGAATTTATTTTCTAGAGATGTACATATTTACCCATTATAGTCGCTTCTAAGAAATCATGGAATAGAATCACGGAATCATAGTTTCATGCAAAATTTCGGGTGGACAATGATCTGGTTTAGCCTGAATGCTTATCATTTACTGCAACTTTAAACTGGGTTCTGAAGAAATGCTTTGACCTTCTGCATGAGTCCAGGCTTAAATTCGTTTGCTACCTTCGTGTTACGTTCTGTGAGTGGAGTCGTTCATTGTGCTCAGGAGTGACATTGCTGGGAAATGGTCTCCTCTATTTATGCACAGGATGGGCACTGCACTGTGCAGACAACTGCAGTATGAGATAATACATGCTGCCTCACTAATAACTTCAAGCTATTTGGTCTCTGTGGTGGCTCAGTTTGGGGCCTCTCTGGAATAAAGTGCCAACAGCATGGTTTTTTATGATGCGAATGTATGTTAACTGGAGACTGATATCACTTCACTGTCCACTTGAGATTTATCTCACTGAGGACCAGAGGCTAAATTTGAACAAAGATTTGAGCAGTAAAATTCTAATGTTTTCAATTTGTTTAGTTCCTCTGCTATTTGGATATGAGCTCACAGCGCAACGCTGCTGCAAAGACAGAGAATACCACCCTAGGGGTGTATATATAGAGCTATCTCTTGTAAGACAAATAATAAGGCCTTGGGCAATATGACATGTTACAATATAATTTTGGGCTCTTTATTATAAAGCAGGACATCAGGAAGTTATTGGACAGCAAATAATATTCAGTAACTGAGAATATGACTAAGAAACTACTGATTGAACTTTACCTGGAGAAGTCTGTGCAGATACTGTGTATCTCAGTAACAGTTAAAATTTTTCTATCAAAGTTGTGCAATAAAAATTAATAGCAACCAACTGACAGATAGAAACTTGTATCAATGGCCCTATCTTAGGCTTTGTTTTCCAAGGTAGGTACTTGTTTTCCACTAGAACCTGTTAACACCAGGTCATCAGCATCCTTTGCAGAGCTCTCACGCGTTGCTACATTTGCTAATATATTGTACCACTCCAAAGGGATGAGGGAAAAAAAAAAAAGCAGAACAATTTGTGTGAAAAACCCAATAGAATGTTTATTACTAATCAGGTAAAAATAGAAGATAATTTGGGAAACGTATGAAATTATATATTATTGGTATGTCATTACTTGAATTGGGTTCTGATCAGAAAGAAATTAGTAAGAATGGAATAAGTCCATACATAGCAAAATGGGTTATGCAAGTGTACAGCATCATTAAAACAATGTGTGTAAAAGCTCTCTTGTTGGAAATTTCAGGTGAGGCTGTGAATAATGGGTAAGTTCTTCAATGACCAGATTACAGCTGTATAAACTCTACTTATAAACTGTATTTATCAGTAATGTGCTCAAGGCATAGATAAAGATTGCTTGCAAGGGCAATTGGATGAAAGATAGCATAGCAGAAACATACCAAATATACAGTGGGGAAGGTGAAGTGAGTACTCCAGTTCATAATTGGAAATAATGCAGGGAGAAAAGGATAGGATTCAGATTGAAAGCTTTTTAATAGCAGATAAGTAATTTTTTTTAAATCAGTTTTTCAGTTTCTGTAAAAGTACTTATGTTGGATACAAGCTCTGTGCTACAGAGGACTAAAATATAAATTTTACATAGACCTGGGAATACTCATCAAAGGGAGTTTTCCCTAGGAAACATCATAGTGTTTCAAGGATTAAGCCAGCCATTGGTTGAGAAAGATTCAAGAGACTTTCTTGAGAAAATATGTGCATTTCTTATGGTTTGCAGCTGGCCATTTTCAGAGGTGAGATCTCAGACTAAAATGGACTCATATCTGTTCTCATATGTTATTTTTTATGTTTCTACTGCTAGTGGTGCATTCATTAGTACCTCTCATGTCCTTGGGTCTTTACTTTCCCCACAGACACATTAATGTACTCCCCCTAATTTGCATTTGCTCTGTCTAAAAGAGGAGAGAGAATAAAAAATCGGAGTTGGCAAATGGAGAATGAGTAATAGCTTTGCGAAGTGCCAGTGAGAACATTTAGAAGCTCAGCTCTGGAGGAAGACTACAGTGCTTTATTTGAGTTGATGTGTGTGTTACCTAAGCTTTAGTTCTGTTGTTTGATCCCTGATTTTGCATAAGTTGATAATAATCTTACTGTGTTCACTTTTTGCATATCGTCTGTTCTCAAAATCCCTTTATTTTCCAGGTTTTTATTTTTCTCCATCCAGTGTCACTGGCTGTCTGCCATGCCTGTGCCACATAGCTGGTTCAGTGAATCAGATCTGTGATAAACTAACTGGCCAATGTAGTTGCCAAGACACCTCTGTAACAGGACAGACATGCGAACGTTGCAAAGAACTTTATTTTGGATTTGACTCTGAAACAGGGAGGTGAGTGTTTCTTTTTTTACAGGTCACTTACAACCTCCTTGTTACATTTTTCTCATAGTAGCTCGGTCAAAGATTTAGTGACAATGAAAAGATATGTTCTAGTTGCCTTAATCCTTTGAGTTCATGTGTGCCCTCTGATTTACGTGTGATACGTTATACAATCGTCTGTGCTCCCGTGAGCTGAAGGAAATAGAAATTTTGCCACAGATTTAGGTAGAAACAGCATTAAAGCTGTATAAGGCTAATGTTTTCTAGTGTTATAGTAATTTGGAAATTGCTTCTTTACATTTTCTCTGCATCTTCAGTAAGGTGTGTTGTTTTCTGAAGTGTTAATTGTTGACTATTAAAATGCAGGTAATGTGCCCTTCTTATAGCCACTGATTGCTTTTGTATATTTCTGGAAGATATTTTAGTAGGGGAAGAAAAGGAAAAACTACAGGTATTGTTGTGTTTCCAAGTTTCTTTTGGTAGCAGTACAAATAGTCACTGCACCTTTACTCTTAAAAATCTGTTTTTCTGAAGCAGTATATTCTTTTTCAAGATTTTGTTATGTGCCATAGGGTAAATTGTTTATCAAATGTAGCCTGAGGCCTCTGAGTACATTGGAATTATATGGATACATTTCCTGCAATGTGAAAGGCAACACATGTCTATAGCTAGAGCACTGTTCTTCCAGCTATTGCTCTGTGTTTCTTTTCCAGGATCATCTTTCTTACTTAATCCTCACAATCTCAATTTCCTTTTAAATATTGTCCAGAAAGATTGCACAGCTCTAATGCTATCATATTTTCATGCAGACTGATGGTGCTGTTTGGTTATATTTTGTAATATTGCCTTTATAAACCCCAAATCATGCAGCATAGGCAGAAGCAAAATCTGTACAATATTCCTGTTCCCGTGCGCCTTTCCCCCTGCTAGTGTGGGATAGGCATGCTTTTAGGCAGTGATTATCAGTGTCATCTTGCATATATATGACATTATTCTGCAGATTTTTCACTTTAACTTTTATGTAACTGTCACTCATTAGGAGATTTTTAAAATTATTTTTTACTGTTTCGGGTCATAGACGCATCTGCTAATGGCCATAAAGTAATCTCTAGGAATAAGGACTTCCTATTTTCACTTCCTGTCATTTCTAATGGTAAGGAATAAAATCTGTGTAATATTAACGTTCCCTTTAAAATATATTTTCCTTACTATTAATGATACTCTTTTTTTAGTTCCTTGAAATAGATTCTCCCCCCTTTCCCCCACCACTTTTAGCAGGTGGCAGAGATGTTTGTGTCTGTGTTAAGCAGTGGCTTTTCTGAATTAAATATTGGCCTTCAAATAGCTGCATTTTAAGCTGTCTTCTGAAATTCAAAATGTGAAAATATAAATTATCTAGATCCAGACCTTGTTGTAAGGATAGAAAGTTTTAACAGTTCTGGAATTTAAGTCAGAGTTGGCTTTAATGCTTTAATACTTGTTAATCCTCATGACAGTATTGAAGACTGCTCTGGTAGTACATTAATATGATTAACCTGTGTTGCATATGCTTGGCTTCCTTGGTTATCATCTGCTTGGACAATGTACCTCAGTTCCTCAGGCAGAAATGTTTATCCAGTGAAAATGATAGTGCAAGTCTTTATTTATTAATCTATTTTAATCCATTTCTTTAACTGTTAAATATCTTCATGAAAAGAGTAATATGCCTTTTCTTTCTCCATAAAGTTGCCAAGTTATTTAAGCCATCCTTGCTTCAAGTGTCTTTTAAGGACTCCGTGTTTGCAGAACGAAAAGGATGTGAGCTATCTGTAGTGGCAGATGTACCTGTCTTTGCACAATAGCACAAAAGAAGCAAAAGTTATGATACACAGATTGTGAAGCTTCAAAATTCTCCCACTCTGAGGAATGTATATTTGAGCCGATTTATTTTGTGGTGTTTTAGAGATAAAACATGAACTCCATATTCCTTAATGCATTCCAGGTTATGTAGCAGGAAAATTTTCTTGGCAATTAAAGAATTACAAATACTGTGTATTTGCAGCAGTCTGAGCAGATCTGTTTTGGTTGTGGGTGTCGGTACATATTTGAAAAGCTTTACCTCTGTATTGTTTACTTTAATGAACTGGTCAATGAACATCACAAATTGTTTATATATATGTATATATCTTGACAGATTGCTGTTTATGAAATCCATTTAGCAAGTGAGGTTTTCCCATAAGGATGAAAAATGAAGATTTTAAACAGATTGCTGGAGAGGCTCTAACTGCACCAAGAGAGTCAATGTAATAAAGGTTTCTCTATATTAATATTACAAAAACCATTTATCCTCAAAAAATCAATATTGCAATTCATCTTGGCATGACATTTCTCTTTCCGTGTTTTAAAACTCTGTTTTACTTGATTATATATAATTCTGTTTTAACAAAATTCAAGTATATTTGAGTTGGAATGCCTTGAAAAAGTAGCATTTAGCAAGAATGCTGAAAATATTTCTTACAAGATTAAAAGCTACTTTTTTTTTTTAAGAATGTTATTCATTTCAAGTCGTTAATTGACTGAATCCTTAATCTTGATTGAAAAGCATGAACATGCATAACAACAAATCCAGTTTTAATGTTTTTCAGTTTAAGAAAATTATGAATGTGATGACACAAATATAGTGTGTAATGCTGTGGAGTAGAATATGATGAACTATATGCTATTATTTGAAGGATCTGGAGCCTAATTCAGTATAGGTGAAGGTAGGGAGCCTGTACTTTTCCTAGAAGAAAATGAAACAAGCAGAAAGAGCGAGCCCCACCCTGCTAGGCACTGAAAACTATCACTGTGACTGTATATGTGTGTGAGTTTGATTATCTCATGTGTGAATGATAATGAAAACTGCAATAATCAGGAGACCCTTATTCATAAGAGGTGCAAAAACCTCAAGAACAGTAAGAGAAGCTTGTCTTTCTTTGTTTATTTATTGAGAAACTTTTGTTAACACGCCCCCAACCAAATGATCATCGTGTAATGAAATTTTGAAATAAAAAAGTGCTGTCTTACTGAGCAAATAATTGTCTTTGCTTTTTCCGGTACCTAAACTGTTTTTTTTTAGTCATGATATTAAAATACTCTAAACAAAATCTCTATTTAAAGGGGGATTTGAATATACTGTCTACAGATGAAAAGACTTAATAGAGTTTGAAAAAATTGCCCTTTTCTCTTGACTGTAAAAGAGAGCAAACTACAGTATAGTGGTTTCCAAGAGAGAATGTATTTTATTTATTCTCTGAAGGATATTAGTCCATAAAACAAATTTGCAGCTTATTTTGCAGCTTTAGCTTTTATCAGCCTTTTTAAGGGTGTTGAATGATTCCCCAGGAGATCACACAGCACGAGCTGCTGTGGAGTAAAGGAACTCTAATACAGTGAGCTCTGTGATAGGCAGAAAATGTATGTGAAGAGTTTTCTTAAGCTTGTTTAAAAATCTGTCACATTTAATGTCTATTTCACTGATTATTGACCTGAATTTTAGTGTCCTAATGTGAAAACAGTTTCCACCTTGCCCTCCTCTCTCTCTTGCCTTAGAAAGCTAATACCTAAAATATAACTGAACTCACTTTTATTTCTGCTTTCATATGGGTAGAAAGAGAAGGTCGTGACTGAGAAAATGGCAAAGTAACTTTTTTAGAGACACCACCAAGTATTTCCTTGGATCTGGTGAAACTGGCCAAGGGAAAATCCACCACATGGAAATCAATGACTCTTGTGTAGTCTTAGGGTTAGCAGAGTAAAGGGGACATAGCATGACTGTCTCTGCCTTGGATTTCTCCGAGGTCTTTTTGCTTATTCATCATCTTGGGACCTGGCATCTGGAGTAATTTAAGATTCCCTTGAAAGTATATTGCTTATACCTGAGAATTGGACTTTTCCAGCTCAGAGCAAGGGGAGTAGACTCCCCAGTATGTTTTAGCTTTACTGTGTAGTCCTGTGTTTCTCCCAGTCCGTGTCAAATTTCAGAGCTTTTTTAGCCTGCAGCAATTAAAATATAGTGAAATTAGAATCTAAAGTATGAAGTTTTATTTGCCATTGTTGACTTTCTGTTATGACTAATAATGGCAGTCTAGATTGCAATGGGTAGCATAACAGTGTTTGCAGTAATTTGCTTAATTTCTGACATGTTCCAAGTCTTTGAATATTTGCACAATCTGACATCAGTATCCACGGTATAAATGGATGTCAGTGGGGAAATAGTGTATCAAGTGAAGAATAAGTTGATCGCAAGAAGTTTCACATGCAAAAGCCAAAGCATAAATTAATCCTGAAAGTATTCTACTGGTGCCACAGAGAGTTACAGTATTGAAACGTGGCATTTGTGTGATAGCAATGCTTTTACATTTTTTTGTTCTTGTTAATTAAAAAATAATTTAATTTGCCCATTTAATTAATTATTCTCTTCAGTTATTTCCAATTTTGTCCATCAGGCTGCAAAGGAATGGTGCTTTTTGTTATAATATCCATATTTCTGGTTTTTTTTTGTTTCCTGTCACTTATTTAATCTGATGGTTTTTCCCTCCCAATTTTGTTCACCACTCATTCTTCTTTATTCACAGCATGCTATTTTTTTCAACTTGGAGTTGCCTTTGTGGACAAGAAATTATTAATTGATTTTTTCTTTTCACCCCAACTAAAGCCTTGCTTGTACTGAGGTAGAAGGTTGATACCTCTGATACTGGTTACATGTGTATCCGTGAACTCTGCAGCTCTCAAGAAAGGTTGTGTGAGTAGGGCTGCAGGACTGAGTGCATAATGTTGTTATTACCAAACGTTATTATCCAGTTTGTGTATGGATCAATATATATAAAAGCTCTTTAATTCTAAGCAATTTTTATCTAAATTGGAATATTATTCTGGCATTGAAATGCTTATAGTGGGCACTTTTTTGGTAATTTTTTAAATCAGACTAATAGATTTTCTGCTGTGTTTCAGGCTACTGAACTGTTTTTGATTTTTTAATTAGGTTACCCAAGAATCTTTTAAACAAAACCCTACTGTGCTTAACTGAAGTGTTAATGTGTTTTGATCACTTCCTTGATTTGTTTTTGTTTATAGATGTCAGCACTGTAATTGTCATCCTGCAGGAGCCATTAGTGGGACTTGTCATCTTGTTACTGGACAGTGTGTTTGTAAACAATTTGTAACTGGCTTGAAATGTGACAACTGTGTTCCTGATGCTAGTAATTTGGATGTCCACAACCTATTTGGCTGCAGTAAAAGTAAGTGGATGTTAGGTCTTAAAAGCATGTCTTTCAAATTAAAGGTTTTTTTTTTTAATGATTTAGTGAGTATTGAATTGGGTCAGCAGTACTGATAATTGGGTTTTACTTCCCCCGTAGCCCCACATATATTTGGTCCCTGAAGTCTGAGTGATTTTTAGTGTGTCTTAGGACTGTTTTCTAGAGAGACATACAGAATGCTTTGTGTCATACACGCTTTCTGTTGTAGTCTAAGCAAGGGAAGAAGTAATGATCCATATTTCCCGTGCACTTCCCACAATGTTCTTTGCAGCGACCAATGCAGAGTTCACCTTTCAGTCACATGAGTTCAATGTACGACTTGAAGCTTAGCCCTCTTTCCTGCCATTGACAGAAGGCAGAGGACCTGCCTTAGAAGGTCTGAAGAACAGAAGGTCTGTTGATAACCACCTCCTGGGGATTAATTCAAAGTCTCCTCCTCAGTGCAATTGTAGCTTTGCCTTTGTATCTCCTGGGCCCTTTTTCTGGTTAGTTTGGGAAAATATGTGATGCATTGTAACAGGGTGGGAGAAATTGGCGTGTGTGAGGTGGGGCTAATGCCGTGTGGAAGGTCAGATAATGAACTGTAATGAAACAAATTGCAATGAAATATCTATACTTCTGCCCTTGCAGTGAGTCTGGATACAAAGAGGTGGCACAATTTCACCCTTTATGTCATAATTATTCAAAATTAAATGTTTAAATTTGCTCACCACTGCACAGTCTTCAAGCTGGCAGGGATTTTAAAGAAGTAGAGGATAAAGTACATATAATAAGAAAATTGAATTTTTAAGTTGTCCTTGGGTCAATGGTCAGAAATTGGCCTTGAGGACATCATGCCATGCAATGCCAAACCGTGGGGTGTGGACGTCAGCTAATTCTGAAAAAGCTGTGTTACTTTTTTTGACACCTCCACTTTAGTGCTGTACCCAGTTAACAGCCCAGTCTTGGAAGTCAGGTAACCAGTGAGTGAGGAACTCTGCAGATGCTAATTGGGCATTTCTGTCAGTAGGCCTAATTGGTAATGGCCACACTGGTCATACTGTGACAGTCACCTCAGGTAGCCATGTGTAATGCAACAACAGGGTTAGACATTCTCTGGAGTATGTTTCTGGATCCTCCTTCAACAAAGTATTTTTTGTGTGTTCTGCATGGATATTTACATGATACTCATCACTGTGATGTGCAAACTATGGATTTGCAAGCAGAGATGCACATGCACAAAGTGTTACAAGCACAGACAGCTCTTCGTTTTGGTACTAGTTTGTATTTCATTATAAGTCAGTTTAAATTTCAAATAATATGCATTGTGGAATGTACTGCATTATGGATAACATAAAGAGACTGATTTGTTACCAAAGATGATTTTTTGACTTTCCTCAAATTTTGGAAGTGTTTAGGCACAGTTTTGCTTTGTTTTTCCTCATACTCTTGCATAGAAGGCACAGTATCTATTCACTCTGCAGACAGTTGATTGGCTTGTTGTTTCTTTAAAAAATGTTAAGATGTTTCAACTGAATGTATAATAATAATAATACATGGCACTTTTTTGATGCTGTTCATCTTCAAAGTGCTTTACAAACATAAGCCAACCTACTTATTTATGTTGGGATATACATTGGATAAAGGTCAATAGCAATTCAACTCTAAAATTGATTAATAATAATATGACATAGATAAATAATATCATAGATTTTAGTTAGATAAAAATACATCAGGCAGTATTCTAAATGAGAAGCGCAGTCCTCTTCTGGACATAAATGATATAGCAATTACAGTCCTTTGCTTATTCATGCCAAAATATTTTAACTTGTTGCACAGATATGGAGCTTTGCCTAGCTTGATATTTGTGGTTATTTTCACTGCAGAACAGTATTTTGTTGACACATGCCATTACTGGTTATGAGTCTTTGCCAAGGGGAGCAAATGTAAGTTGCTATCACTGTCTAACTAATGTTCTTTAAGGAAAAGACCTGTATACATTTTTTCTACTTTGCAATATCAGACGCTGCGCAAAAATCCGAAATATAGTACTTTGCTTACACATATAAAATGCAAACCAACAAACACATGGGAGCAAATGCAGTTGGTTGAGACTGTGAATGGAGAATGAAGGTGATGGTGGTAGATTTCTAATATTGTTCAGGTCCTGTAAGAATGTATGACACAGAGAGAAATTTTTTAAAATGCCAAAGGGACTTTTTTCCTTTGATTCTCAGATTTTACTTCTACAGACACTTTAGCAGACGTTCACTTCCTAACTGAGCTGAACTCAAAAGCGCCAGATTGTCAGCAAAGCAACCTGTGCTCTCTGATGCAAGATGATGATTATGTTTTCTGTTAATCCAATGAATTCTAGAAAGATTTTCTGTTTTTTGTTGGCTGAGAGACTGCAGTAGTAGTAGGGCTTTTCATTATCTTACTCAAAATGAAGAGCTTCATCTCATGTTTTAATCTTGTATTAAAAACCCATATGTGATGTGGCCCACTGATTTTGGCATGTCTCTGCATCTGTCACTTGTGTGGCTTGAGGTCCTCATGACATTTTTTGTCTGCACCTTCCTTCTTTGCTTCTTGTATCCTGTTAGGTTGGATGAGTAGATTTTGGTAATTAACTTTTGATGGGTTCTTTATAATAAGCAAATATCCACCTAATGAAAAGTTTATAAAAACAGGGAGAAAAAAAATCTGCATGTTTCTAATCCTCATGTTGTCCCAAAATACTTAATGTAGGGGAGAAGAGCTTATTAGGTGGTTCTGGATGCAACTCCTGGTAGTTGCTCCCTATGCTGATTTCGGTGTTGCCCAGAGTTATTCTTATCCCTGGAGCAAAATGTTTTGCTCTAGGTCCACACTCCCCTGTTTTTCCCTCTCTTGGAGAAGAGGATAGGGAAATGGAACAGTCTGCCTTTGAGTCAAGCTATAGCAATTACCAGCTGCCAAATCAGACCAGTCTTGTTCTGTGCTAATGCCTGGTGTACTGAGGCACAGGGAGACTAGGGCTTTCCTCAGTATGACTGGATTACTGGAGATCTTACAGCAAGATATGAACTCATGCCCTGACTTGAATAATAACATAAATATAGAATCATAGAATCTTCTAGGTTGGAAAGGGCCTTTGAGATAGGTCAGTCCAACCATAGAATTGCATGTTTGTGTGAATATGTGTGTCTCTATGCATATAAAGTTTAATTTCTGAGTATTAGCTATTACCTTAGAAAGTTGGATTACAAAAGAGACATGGGAAAGACTTTGAATGCTCTTTCTTCAAATGTGAGACACTTGGCTCATGAACTTCAAATTTGTTTTTATCTTTATTTATAATGGTCCAATTAAGTAGCACATTTTCTGAAGTTAATGGAGGTGATAGCACAATAGTATTTTGGCAAATAAGCATCTCAGTCTGATTTCTTAAATTGTTGGATACCTTGCTCTCACTGGTTTCAGTTTCATTGGAAACAAATGGAAGCGAATTGCCTAAAAGTGAAGTGAATTGCCTTCAGAATTGGTCTCTTTATGTTTTTGTTATTTGATTAAGCAGGCTTATTGTAACAACTCAGTAAAATTTGTACTTAGTTGGAGTTTCCATTTCTGTTCTATTAGAGAAAGTTGGGCCCGGCCTATGCTAAAATGGAATGGATCCTCTGAAAAAATAAATTCTAATTGAACTAGAAACTTCAATAATGTGACCAGATAAATATGTTCTTGTTTTATAGATGTCTTGCAATACATCAAACAAACAAACAAACAAACCCAAAAAAACAAAAGCGGTTTGGAAAAAACTGTGGTGTACTTGCTTTAATTTGGGGTGGTCAGGGGGGATTAAGTTTATTTGTCATTTGTTTAAATATATGCATTTGTTTCACGTACTTGGATAAAAAGCTTTGTTGGAGAGCTCTTGGGTGGGTTGGTTTAGTAATTAATGTCTGCCTGGTTACTGTGCATTTAAACAGTGGTTTTTCAGTGAAGAAAGCTTAGCAGTTTCTTTGCATTCTTCTTTAAATTTGTGTGATTATTGATTACCTTCATTTTTACATCCTTAGTTTTTGTATATATGTTTTAGCTCCTTTCCAGCAACCTCCTCCTACAGGAGAAGTTCTCAATTCCTCTGTTATCAATCTTTCATGGAGTTCCCCTGACTCTCCAAATTCTAACAGGCTTATTTACCAGCTGTATAGGGATGAGGAAGAAATTTATACAGCTGAAGACTACTATCCTTATAGTAAGTAAGGTGACAGCAAAGATTTCATGTTTGTCTGTGTGTATATATATATGTGTGTTTGTGTGATGTTTCTTAAATATTTTTCATTTCTGTCATCATCATTCTCTGTGGTTTTGAATACATTTTCCTGGGTTTTTTTAATGAGTTACGGTTCTATGTTATTAATTTTGCTTGAAAGAAATTAATATCCTAGTGTAAAATCTGACATAGAGTCACCCAAAATAGCTGATAATTTTTTTCTTTTTAATCTGAAAAACTTTAAAGATGACTCCCCAAAAGTATTCACTGCAAATATACACAGACTCCAAAATCTAAAAGAGTCAAGTCACAGATGAAGAATTTGGGTGAACAGAAGAGACCATGACGTGCTTAAGTTTCTTTTTTCATCTTCCTGGTTTTAAACTGTTAACAGATTAGGAAAGCTTTTTGTGGCCTCTAACTTTTAGCACCTTCTGTTAAGCTATCAGTGTAGCCCCTGATTTGCCTCTAGCAGCACCACTTCTCTCATGTTGAGTCTTGCAAAGGGATCCTCAGAAGGCAGTCCTCAAGGATTCGACAGTTTGTCCAAGGTGGAAAGGCCATTTTGTGGTAATATTGCTCTACTTATCAGAGAAAAGAATTTGGATACTTTTTGTATGTATACATGGCACACAAGTGGTTTTTTTTTGTTTGTGTTTTGTTTGGTTTTTTTTTTTTTTTAGAGAAGACAGGTGTGGTTTAATGCCACTAACGTTTGGTTTCTGTTCTAGCAGCTTCTTTAGTTTTTGTGTTTTCCTACCAAGGCAGTGTTAGTATTTTGCAAAAGTCAAGTCTCTCTAATTGTTGGTGTGTAGCCTGGAAGAAAGAAAAAAAGAGCTGTTATTCAGTGGAAGCACAGATCCTTTGGAATGCACCTCACATTTTTATGTTTTGGTTCATGCTGCAGTGCTAACAGTTCATTACTCTGTGGCTTATGCTGTGAATTTGGGCACTCTGCAGTACATACCATGAGAAAAGGTGTGCAACCCATTTAAGCATGAGATTAAGTGATTGAGAGAAAGAAACATAAAAAAAAATAAAATTAAAGAACTAATAGAGAATATTCTAATTCTTTAATTTGCTTAGAGGTCTAACTTTAGCAAAAATATGAATTAGTTTCAAAAGAAAAGCTATTATACTTCATTGTCATAAATCTGTGCTTAGTAATATACTTGAAACAGTGCCTTGTTGAGGATGTTATTTCATGACACTACCTACAGAACTTGTAGAGAGTGAGAAATTTTGTATGGATTTAGCTGTATAATGAGACATTAGCATGTTTCTATTTAAGAAAACATTATGTTCTTAGAAAGATAGATTTGGTTTCAGGAAATGTTTTTGACATTTCCAGGCAATCCCCCTAATTAGTGATGTGAAATCATATCCTGGTGTTTGAATATCAAGAATACATTGTTAATGCTGTCAGAACTTCTGATAATATTGGTTTTTTCTCAGTATAGTGTGGACTTTATAATTCTTAAGTGCTAAGAGTACAACTGCACACAGCTGGCTCATGTTCAGCTGTTGACGCCCCCAGGTCCTTTTTCTGCTGGGCAGCTTTCCAGTGCTCTGCCTCAAACCTGTAGTGCTGTGTGGGGTTGTTGTCATCCAAATGTAGGACCTGACACTTGGCTGTGTTGAACCTCATCTAGTTGGCCTCGCTCCATCTATCCAGCCCATCGAGATCCTTCTGCAGGGCCTTCCTACCCTCCAGGAGATCAGCATTCCCACTCAACTTGGTGCTGTCTGCAAACTGACTGAAGGTGCACTCGATCCCCTCCTCCATGTCATTGATAAAGATATTAAACAGAACTGGCTCCAATCCTGAGCCCTGGGGAACGCAGCATGGTTGGAGTTGTTCAGCTGAGGAATGTAGAACCTTCTAACTTTTGGCTTTATCCAATTTTATCTAGCCTATATCCCTATTAGCCTGTATTCCTATGGAAAAAAAAAAATTCCATCACTACTCATCGTCAGTATTCATCAATACTGAATAGAACTTTCCTGTAATGTTGACGTGATGCCGGTTACTTTTCTGGCAGACAACATCAGCATTTTATGTGATCTGTCTCTTTCAGTCTCTGTATTGGAAAAGGGGAAAGTAATATGCTTGCTGTTGACATTAGACCTGGGGCCCTAGAGTCTGTGTTGTTCCTAGAGTTGCTACAAGTCCAGGTCTCTTCCAGAAGCTAGGTGTTGGGGATTGGTTGAGTGTAGAGCTAGTGTTGGGTGTAGGTGTTGGGGCTATAATTTCTAGAGGAGGAATTAATTATGGAGTTGGAGGTTTGGTAAGGAAGCAGTTCTAGATCACACTCTAGCTTGCACATTGGAGCTACATAGTGTCCTGTCTTTCTTGTTGGTTCTGGATGTATGTTTCTAGATAGGGTGTTGGCTCACTCGCTAGTCTTGGAGTGGAATGATGGTTTAGCTTGCTTGCTGGTTCAGGACCATGGTCCAACTCTAGCTTGCTGGTTGTTTCAGGACTGCTGGTTCCTGAGCAGGTTCTAGATACTTTTGGGTCTAGGTCACAGTCTTGTTGCTTTTTGCTTCCAGAGCATGCTCTAGCTCACGTGTCTGTTCTAGAACATGTTCTAGAACACCTGGTTTTGGGGTAGGTCCTAGCTTGCTTGTTGGTTCTAGGTCACCACATGGTTTGGGGTGGAGGGGAGGTCCTGGAATCTAGCTCTGACTCTGGGGATATTCCTCTATCTCACAAGGATTTGTGGTACTTGCTACTGCTAATAGTAGTCTAGGTGGTTTCTTTTTCTTTATTTCTTATTTTCTTCTGGTTTTTTTTTTTTCTTTATGCACTTTCTTTCTTCTCTGTGGCTCTTTTGAGTTGCAGGCTCATAGGATGGATGCTCCTATGATCCGATAAAGGGCAGCTCTCCCAAATTTCTACCATGCTGCCTCTGTGGCCATTTTTTTTCCCTCTGGCTGCAAATTTGGAAACTGGACACATGGGGAGCTCCTGCTTGTCATGTCCTTCACAGCAACTGTTGTCACACTTCTGGGATATATGCAGGAGCTATTAATGGCCATGGGTACTAAAAAGATGCTAAAAAGCTAACTAGAGTAATGGAAAGTAAGGGTGAGGAAGATAAATGTAGGCTTTGGATATATCTTTTTAATAATTATTGACACTTTTGTTTCACTTCTCATCCAAGATCAAATGCTTTACAAATGAACTATTAAACACTCTAGTAGAAGTGAGGAAGTGAAAGCACACAACACTGAAATATTTGGTCTTACTCTATGAAATTAATTAACAGGGATCTGAAAATTTACACAATGGTTTGAGTTTTTATTTTCTGAGTTATATTTACTAATATTGATGCTGATTTACATTTGAAATCATTATTTTCAAGCAAAATAGGAATAAGAAGATAATTGTATTAATATTCTTCATGATTAAAGGAGGAACTCGGAGAAGTTCAGTGGGAAATTATTTCTCTAGTGATGCCAGTGTGCAGTGGAAGATAATAAAGGGTAAAGGGGTAAAGAGAAAATTTTTTTCCCCTTGTTTAAAAAAAAAGAAATTGAGAATTTACAATATTTATAATGATCTCAAGAATAGCATGTGAACAGGAATTAAATATATCTTGGATTAGGGCTGGACAGATGTTAAGTGTACAAATTAAGATTATTTTTAATGTGTTATACTGATATAATTTTCTTCTCACCTGTTTGTTTTAGGTGCTCAGACCTTCACCGATACCATGTTAGCTCCCTATACCTTCTATTCCTACTACATCCAAGCCAGCAACGTTCATGGTTTTACAAGAAGTGCCTCAGTGACATACAGAACAGAATCTGGGACACCTGTAGGAAGCTTAGATTTAAATCCTGTTTTTCCTGTTAGTCACCACTCTGTATTACTTTACTGGACAAGTGTCTCCAATGACTCTGGACCCATAGAGAAATACATTTTGACATGTACTAGCTCGGTTGATCTTCAGCCTTGTGGTCAGTATGAAGGCCTAAAGACTTCAGCAATTATTTGGAATCTCGTTCCATTTACAAAGTATGTTTTTTCTGTGCAAGCTTGTACTAGTGGAGGGTGCTTAAAGAGCCAGCCAGTAACTGTAGTTACTGCACAAGCTCCTCCAGAAGGGCTACACACACCGATGGTAAAAACTATCAGCGCTACAGAACTGGCTGTGGAATGGTCACCACCTGAGAAACCAAATGGTAGGACACTGTGTTTACTTCTGTAAATCGCTTTGCAAGGAAAAAGCAGTATTTTCTCAAATCTGCTTAGAGTTCCTTATCCAGGTGACATACACTGAGAATGAAATATGGCATTGTCCTAATTTGCCTGTTTGCCATTACATGTATCCTCAGACTCTATGTTTCATGCTTTTGGAGACCAGAACTCCACTGACTGTTGAGTCCAGGATTCAGCCCTCAATGGCATCTGCTGCAGCAAAAATCACGTTTATAATCAAACATTTACAGTAAAATTAATTTTTTCCTAATTTGCCAGATCTCTTAGTTCAGACAGATGTGGTGATATTGCTTGACAAAAAATAAATAAGCAGATAACAGTTATGGAAAAAAATCTAAGAATTAACAGAGAAGTCTGTTTTTGAAACCATCCGTCATGTGCAGTAACTAATTCTATTAGCAGTATAACTTTGTTAGGGATTAGGTGATTGCCAAGAGTTCCTGGTCTAACTTGTGTAATAATATTTCAGGATTTTGAAACTGAGAACGCAGCTGTTATAGGATACTTCTGTGATGCCACAGATTTTATTGGTAAACACTATCTTTTAATATATGTGCAGTTCTGTGAACTTGCACTTGCACAAGTATTCGTGCATGTGAGAACAAGCAATTTGATCTGTTCATAAAATGGGCATCTGTCTATGAGTAGCTCAGCTTTCACTCTGAACATCTCATTTTCCAACTACTTCCAGGTTAGACAGGATTAATGCCCATACAAGAATGACTGTGTATTTAGAGGAGCAGTTTCTACAATGCAGGTCATGATATTTGCTGTTAGCACTTGTCCCTCAACATGTGTCTTACAGTCGTCATAGTTTACTCCATAGCCATGATATGCATTTAATGGCCAGCACAGGCAGATTTAAGCAATATTCTCGTATTTGTTTTCATGTCTGGTCGGATTTCCTGGTCTCTCCTAAGACAAAGAGAGAAGCTGTTTCTCCCAAGCAAACTCTCCTGTTCTGTGCATGAATACAGCCCCAAATATATATATTTTATGGTAATTATCTCTTGGCTTTGCCATGTCTCTCATTTTTGCCATTTCAGAAATCTCTGGTCAGATTTCTTTACAGTCTGTTCTCATAGTTAAACTACTTCCATGATCCAGCCTAGATCATGTATTGCTTCATATCCCAACACATACATGATGCATATGTATCCTATCCCATACTATCCAGGAATATGTTCTAAATGTTCTAAAATATTGGGATTTAAGTGTCACTCAAGAATTCCCTTCTCATAATTTAAAAATAATTAAAAAAAGGTGATTTTGTTTCAGGGAGTATAGCATTTGGATAGCATAGCAGAAAAGAAAAAAAACCTGCTAATGCTGTGTTTTCTTTGAATTTGATTGATTAATATCCCATTAAATATGTTTTTATTAAATGATTTAAATCCACTAATTTTTCTGGCTTACTTTTTTCTCTAGGTATAATTATAAGATATGAACTTTACATGAGAAAAAAATTAAAACCGGCTGGGAACTTTCTTTCCACTGAAATTCGTATTTTCCAAAGCAGTGGATGGCTCAGTCCTCAACCAGTTGTGGAATCTCCTAATGAAAATGCTCTGGCTCCACCACAGACCAGTACCACAGTCATTGATCTGGAACCATTTACAGAGTATGAATTTTATGTGGTAGCAGTGAACATGGCAGGTAGCATATCTTCAGACTGGATATCAGGACAAACAGGAGAGGCTGGTGAGCACTGGTTTGAATTTCTTTGATAGAAATTAAAGGAAAAACTAGATTATCATGTATTCTTATTTATTTTTTTTCCAATAAAATGTGTCTAGTGGTGGTTCAGCTAGGGACAAGTTCTCATTTTTACTAATTAAAGGTAGGTCAGATTATCTTAGAACTTAGCATGTTAAGCAAAAACATTTTCTTCACCATAAAATCATAGTGTTGAGGAAAATAGTCCATATCAATTAACTCAAAATTTAAACTACAAGATTATAAAATATACCAAGCAGTGTTCCAGTTTGAAGAACTTGAGAGGGTTACCTTTTCATGAGTATAGTGCTTGAGACTTTTGTTATGACCCAATTAGTGAAAGATACCCCTGCCTAAGTTAAGGTACAAGCACAACCATATGCTGCAGTCAATAATGTGTATTTTGTTTAACAATAAATGTGTAAAGAAATAGAAAAGAGGAGAGGGAGAGAGAGAGAGATATCAAGCAGAAGATAGTCACTACCTATGGATCCAGCAGCATCCCATTGGTCCTTCTTCACCATGGACTTCTCAGTGGTGGGGCCCCCGAAGTCATTCAGAACTTTTCACTATTCATATATCTTACCAAACAAAGGAATTAATGCTTATTGGCTACACAGTTCTCTTATTCTATGGGTTAAATCATTCCCTATCTTTTAATGCTAAATTGGTCTGCGTGCTCAGTTTTTCTCTTCTTTTGAGTTTCTTGGATCTGTGGGCCATGAATTGATGGTCGTGATCTCCCCTATCAGAATTACCTTTTACCCAGTGGGAGCTGATTTCAGCATACTTACTGAGTTGGCTTTCCTTGTGGCCCATAAATTCTGCATTCTTTGTGTCCATTATCAGTGACACATTCTACTCCCCAGCTTTGTTAACCTCCCACCTAGGTGTGGGAGATAACACCCAACAATAGTACTACCTTTATTTTATCTCAAGTTCCTGCTGTGGTGGCTCATTGTATAGTCCAAGTTCTAGGTATCCATAGAGTCGTATTTGTGGGGGACTTTGGTGATCGTTGATGGTTGCAGAAGCCACCTGTCCCATAACTTGGGGTGATCTTTGTTTGACTGGTGATATGTGTATGAGCAGTTGCTTCCTTACAGTTTGCCACAGTGGGAATTTTTGTCTGGATGTGTTAACCGGGATGAGCTAATCAGATCTTGCCTCCACCAGGCCTGGAGTTAGCATCACGCTGTTAAACCCTTCTGTGTTTATCTCATGGCAAAGTCCTTCTGTGGACTCTCCTTCTTAACTGTGTTTGAGACAGATAGTGTATTTTTCCGTATGCTTTTATGGAGGCCAAGTGTCATAATATGGACCCTTTTTTTCTGAAGTGTAACTAGTTTGCAACATCTCTTATTGTGACCCTTCTGTTCAGATTTTCTAAAGGGCTTGCTGCTTGACATATTATTTGAAATATCAGCAGTTTATTTCAGTGCTTTCAGTAGAAATCTAAGACTTTCAGACTGATGGAGCTTACGATTTGCAATTAAACGTCTCTGTTATGTTACTGATGCTTTTATTTGCTGTTAGCTTGAAAATTGTGTCCTCAATCATTTGCTCCTGAAAAACAGCAGGCTAAACTAATTCCTCCTTCAGAATGAGTCTTTGTGCCTATCTGTTCCTAAATACTGTATGTTATAAAAGTGTTAAATTGTATTTGGGAAGAGGTCCATTAGTGTGGTTGTTTGTATGTAGCAGAAGTGCTATGAGTTGGTATCCTATTATTACAGAGTAATCAGGTGGGGATTTAACTGCAGTGCAAACAATCCTTTAACAGATTTACTATTGAAGACAGGGGAACTGTTTTGTAAGAAGTGAGAGACATGTTAATTTCAAACTGGCCTGGCAAACAAAATTGCTTTTAAGATGCTGAAGTATTGAACACTTTTTGCTTTTATCAGTTTTTTCCCATGTTGCATGAAGTTTTTCTTCAAGACCTTTTTGTCTGTATGTGCCTTCCTACCTGCTACAGGGTTTTGGACTGTAGTGTTGATTCGTATTTCTTTGAAGACATAGGCAGAAGTTTTATTCTGCATTCACAGCCAGAGTAGAAAACAGGAGAATGATGAGTGAAGTACTTTCTATGTGCTATCAGTATAAGATGAAAATTCCATCTAAACTTGAAAGTAAAGTTTAAAAGGGGAAAAGATTGTCTGAAATGGTGTTTTACAAGGGCATTGAGAAAGCTTGCATTATTCACATTGCACATTTATTTTATAAATATTATTATATTAACTTTATTTTAGCCCCAGCATTCATGCCATCACCATCAGTATTACCTCTTTCACCATATTCCCTCAATGTGTCATGGGAAAAACCAGAAGATAATTTAGCAAGAGGAGAAGTGATGGGATACAGCGTCAGTTTAATGACTGAACAAAGGTCCTTGCCACCATTTTCCCAGGTATTATTGTTAGTTGCATAAAGTTTTTCCTAACTGGTAATATTAAAATTGATCAAGTCTGATGTCCTCTGAGGTGGTGTGGCGAATTGTTTCCCTGACTTGCTGTATATTCTCTGATCTAACTTTTCCACCTACCAGTTTGAGTGCTCTGTAATGTTATACACTACTTTTAGGGTTTAAGTTGTATTCCTGAGCTGACTTGTTTTCAGTAGTGAATGAGATTCAAAATTTGGAGGGATGAAAATGTGCAACAACATTTAAATTATCTTGATATTTGCATGTACTGCTTCTATATTGTTGCTATATTTGCTCGTATTCTTAAAGCCATATTGTGTTGTAGGAATCTGCATTGTCATTAAGAAGGTACCTGTCTGGCTTCTTGGTTGAATCTTTGAAGTGGGGAAACCTAAAATACCAGGAAAAAACAGCTTTAAAAAGTCAAAATGTGACTTTAAAATACTGTTGTAATGGTTGTGTGACTGGGTTTGGCAAACAAATGTCATGGCACTAGTAGTAAGCCAAAAGCTTAGGAATGAGCAAAGAAATGGATGGGAAAGTGAAGCTGGTGCTCTGATAATGAATTTCTCCTTCAGAGCTGATTTTGTCCTTTGGTAGTACCACAGATGGGCCTCAATTTATTTGCCTATGAAGTAGGGATACTAGTATTCCTGGGGTTATTGTAACAATACATAAATGCCAGTTGCTTCTGGTCAGCGGCTTGCAAGAGTTTTCATTTAAACAACCGTCTGATAACAAAGTTATCTAAAATGCTACAGTTTATTCAGTTCTCCTCCTTCTGATAGGTTACAGTAATGCTAAAGTAAAGCAGATGCGAATGTCTGTAGATTTTAGTTATTCCCCTCCCTCCTAATGCCTGCTGATCATGTCACTCCTTCAATGGTGGTCAGATTTCACAACTTAATAGTGTAATTTTCGTCATTTCGATTGTAGCTGCACTGTTTGTAGTGATAACTGCACCACCACACAGTTTTATGAGGCAATAACTTTGTTTCCTCATTTATCCACTCAGGAACTGGCTTATTACCTCATAAAACAGTGTGATGGGAAGTATTATCACCTAAATCCCAGCTTGTTCAGATTCTCCAAAATAATCCTCTCCCTCAGTTGGTCTTTTCAGGCTTTTCCACATCTGAATGAAGGAATCTGCAAGTTCAGAGACAAGTTCCTTATTGGTGAACGTGTCATCAATTGGCAGGAATGAAAATATTATTAACCAACTGTTGTCTTCCAATCTGCTTGCTTTGCAGGTTTTGCATATCGCTGAGGCTCATGAGCTCTCCTATGTAGCAACAGGATTAAAACCTTACAGGACATACAACTTTACTGTTACTCTCTGCAATCAAATTGGTTGTGTAACCAGTGAGCCAGGCATGGGGCAAACCTTGGCAGCTGGTAAGGAAGCAATCTGTAGCAAAGTGCAAAGCTGACACAGAGTTTACTAATGAATACTATTATGATGATAGTAGTTTGATGTGCAGTGACAGGGGTAGGTGTTGTATTAATACAGAGTGACTTGCTTAATTGTTATTTGTTTATCTTGACAGATTAAAACCAAAATGTTTTCAATGGAGGTTTAAGGTACACTATTATGGAAGTAGGCTTTGTGTACTGCTCTCTCAGTGGCAAGTTGTGATATGTATATTTTTTTTTCTTGTTTGTTTAAACAGTGAGTGTACATAAGTGTGGCTGCACCCATTCATTCATTTATGATGCTAAGAAGCTGTTGATTTGTTGCTGGGGTTTTCCAGTGTGTGTGTCATGTTTGCATAACAGGGGACATAAAATGCATCTGCTGTGCCAATGCCTTGCTTAACACATGAAGGAGGAGTTGCTTGGCTTTTGTGTTCTTTTTAACATAAGGGTATAGTGTATTTGTGTGTCTAAATCAGAAGCAGTATACATATTTTGGGTCTGCTCTTTTGAAAATGTTTATTTAGTCCCTGAGATTTATGAGGTTTTGTTTTGTAGATATGTATACACACACTTTCCTATGGAAACAGTGCTAAAGAAATTTTATATATGTTTCTGAGCACCTTAGTACATTTTCAGTCTTTGAGTGACTTTCGACCACATTGTCATGGATTTCAAAGGTATCAGCTGTCTACAAATTTCAGGGAAAATAAGCATCAGATGGAGAAAGGCTGTATTTACTTTGAAGAAAGGACTGGCATAAACTCACTTCTTGGACGTTGCAGCATGAAGAGAATTTTAAGAGAGAGATTGTTAGGAAAATCAGCTTTACAAGCCTCTTTATTCATGAAATGAGGTATTCAGTACAGTTCTTTAATATTATAAATACAGGCTCAAAATCTGTGCTACGTGACATATACTGATGGTTATCTGAGCTGACTACTTAACACTGCAGTTCCATTTTGTATAGGCATTTAAAACACATTAATTAATTTCACAATACTAGCTAAAAATGCTTAACTAAAAATGTTAACCGAGTAATAGTGTTGTCATGTGAATGTTGTGGTGATGGTCTTTGAAATTATCTCTCTCATATAATTTGGTCTCCCATAGGAAAAACCCTGAAATTTTCTGCTGTACAAAATGTTTTCCTAGACTCCCTGGGCTATATTTGTGTTTTCTGAATTCCATCAGAGTGTCTGTGCTTAATCAATGAAGAGATATAGGGGCTTCCAGACGGGGAACGAGGAGTTGCCCAGAGCCAGTAAATAGGAAGCTTTATGTACATCAGCTGAAGTGAAATTTAAGCTGTTGGGATATTACCTCTGGCCCATCCTCAGTTCTTCGTTGTCTGTTTGTTTCATTGCCTTTCCATTTTTTTTCAAGAGGAAGGCTGGCCATATACAAAGCTTCCTACTTGTATGACTTTGTCCCATAGCACAGAGCCATGCAAGGAATGGTGTTTCAGTCTGTGCTGATAACCATGGAAACAAACATTGTCTAAACAGCACACCTTGTTACTACAAATGATCCAACTTTGCATTTATACATTTATTAAAAGATTCAGAAACAATAGCTTAGCTATGCTTGACAGCTTGTTTATGACCATCTCCTCCCTGGTTGTGTTAATACTTAGAGACCTATCACATTAGAGAAGACAGGAGAATACAAAATAGCATAGCAGACATGTCCCCATTTATTAGCTGTTTTGTAGTGAAGCCTTTACCTGTAAGCCTTGAAAGAAAAGAATCCTGTTTCAGGTTCCTTTTATGTTTTTAAAGCATGTTGTTGCAATGGATTAAATATTGGCAAACAAAAAAATTAAAACCTTAAATTTTGCATGCAATTTCATCTTCCACCATTCACATTTTTGTTTCTGGAGAAATTTATTTTCAGCTATCCATACAGTGTGGAGGTTTTTTTGTCTATGTGTGTTTCATTCTGTGAAGTTCCGTAAAACTGGTTCCAAAGAAAATCTAAAGGAAGCACTACTTACATGATAACAATCAAAGCTAATTAAAATTTGGAACAAAGTTAGGAGCAACCAGTCCCTGTAATTTATAAATCTTAGTCCATTACTATCCTTTGCGAAATGAAATTAAAATTGCCTTTCTAGGACTGTTGGTGAGTTCTTTTTCATGAAGGAATGTCTTCCTGGCAAAGAGACAGCTTTCCTGGCTGGACGCCAGTCCCCCTCCATGCCCTGGCAAAGGGAGCTTTTTGGAGGAAGTCCTGACTGAAATGTGCTCCAGCATGATGGTCCCCTTGCATCGTAACACAACTCAGAAGCTTTGAATTGTATTCCAGGCTGGGCTAGAGGTTATACGAAATTAGGCTAGTTCTTCTCCTCTGATCCTGAGGAGGATGATGGAAAACCATCTCCATTCCTTCCATGTATGGAGTATACTGATTTATCACATGGACCATTTAAATTGATGGTACCTTGATGACTGTGATTTTGGCACAACTGATGTGTTTTAGCAAAAGGCTTCTTTTTGGAATTGCCAGTGGATTCTAAAATTTGCCACTAAAATTCTCAAGTCATTTTTAGGCTTTGTTCATATCCATTACGTTAATATGAAGACTAGTTATAAAAAAGATAGTCTTAAAAATCTACAGTTCTTCTTTTTCTCCTGCCACTTTTTTGCTTTTGTTTGTTTTTGTTTTTAATATAGTGTAACACATAAAATAAAAACGAGGGCAGAAACAAGGGTGTGAAATAATTAGAAACAAAAGTGCTGAGGAAGAAAGTAAGAGGTTTTGAGATAAGAGTGAAAAGACAAAGAAAAGAGACTTCTGCAGTCAGGAGCAGAATTTAAGAATAATACCCAAGGGAGCAGAAGCGTCAGAAAGAGTTTGCTGATCTTCCAGTGAGAAGTCTCTTGCAGTATAACTGATTAAAATAATCCCAAACAAGCATATATAATTAGTAGATTCCTTCTAACTTGATTCAGTATAGACGTCTGTGTTGGGAATATCTGATGAGTAGCTTTGCAGAAGCAGAGTGAAAGAGAACTAAAATTGGCCATATGTCCTTGTGTCTGTCAGACTGGCAAAAAATCTCCTCCTCACCAATACGTACACCCATGATATTTATATATGTAATAAAAGAAGATAAACCAAAAGAATGTGAGGAGGGAGAGTGAGGAAGCAAACAAAATAAAATTATTAAGAATGGAATTATTTTATGAAAGGCTGAGTGGAAGGTCTTACAAATGCATATGAAAACAGGAGGATATGGTAAATAAAGGAACTTGAATAGTTATGCCTGATGCGTGACCAGCTGAGAATGGTAGAAAGTGTTGGAAGATCGGTGTTATGTGGTAAATTCAGTATTGGGATGAAAGATCAAAACAGGCATATAAAGGTAACAGAAGAGAATTACCCATCTCTGTTTCCCAAAGAGAAGGTGCCTGGACAGAAAGAGAACCTCAGTTTGGTCTATTCAGATACAAATACATAAATAGTGGATTTTTAAATATTCAAACGATTAAGAAGTGTTCCATACTTTTTTTATCAGTCTTTTAAATGGTAAATTAAGATGATGCACCTTCCACAATCCGCACAGTATTTGAAATATTTTTATGCACTGCAATATTTTGCATATTCTATTGAAATCATTGGCTGATGAGGAGAAATTCATTGTTAATACTTTATTTGAAAATTTGGAATCCAATTTGAACTTTCTTATGTAACTGAAAGGAATATTGGACAGTAATTACACATTTTTCATCTCAGTATATAGAGCAAAATTTTACTTCATTCCTTTCTTTGGATTCTGCCATATTCAGCTACCTGTCTGAGAATGGCATCCAGCTTATTGTTTTTACCAGGTCTTATGCTTTTTTTAATTATTATTATTTCAAAAGGAGTTTTTGCTTTGTGATTTTTCCTCATGTAGGACCATGAACTGGTACCTTGGAATGTATACAGCTATAGTAGCTGGTACCAGTGAGAGACCTGGTCCTTTAAAGGTGCCTTTTTGTGACATTGTATTTGCATAAAATTATGAATTTCTAATACAAAACATGCATGTTTTCAAAATTTTTCATTGAGACAGAGAAATACCTCTTTATTCCCTGCAATTTCTGAGGTTTCAACAGGATGAAATGAGCCATGTGAGTGCTTCAACTAGTACAATTGCTTATGCTACTGATCTGAAATCATATAGTCAAAGGGTGCCTTAAACAATCTCTACAGATATGTTTCATTAACTACTATGTGACTAAGCTTATTTCTTGTAATTAAGTTCGCCTTTCCTTTGCCCTTAATTTTTTTAAAAATTAATTTAAAAAGCAGTTTTTAAGACATAGCAAAGTATGCCTCTGTGATTGCTGCCATTTACTCCAGCACATTGTATTCCTGATCCTTTGCTTTTGATGGCAATTACAGGGTTCAGAAGCTAATTTGTAGAAGATATTCTTCCAGCACCAGCTGCATCTGGCTTCTTGGCAGACTTCTCAAACAGTTGTATTTGGTGGCTTTGGAGTTGCTTCTGGGTTTGCTGGGGTAATTCTGGGCTGTCTTACATCCCTGGATGTCGTTTTCTTTTTGATTACCCTTTTAATCTGGGTAATTTGTCCATTTTTTCCATTCACAAATAAGATCTGGTGCAAGCCCTATTCAAAAGCCTCATTTGTTTGTGCCTGTCATAGACTGCTTTTCTACAAAATGCTATGTCTCAATTTTAAAATCACCAATACCCATTAAACAGGTAATAAGTAATGTATATTTTCCTTTGTTACAGAAGAGAAATACGAGGGCCGTTTGCTGCTGGTCTGGAAACACAGATTGTTTTGCATGCATGTACATAAGTCTCTTCATTGTGAATAGGACCCAAAGTGATTAAACAAGCACTCTTAATATGTTAATTTATAATTTTAATTACAACAATCTTGTATATATAGTCATTAGTGAATACTAATATAAATATTTTTCTACCTTTTTATTCATAATGCATAAACCAATCATCCAGTTACTTCTCGGCAGTTGCCTGTTTCCGTTTCATAATACAATCTTTGTTCATAGTTATGAATGCATTTTGTTCATTCCTGTCTTGAATAATCCCTCATTAAGCTAGTCACTTTCTGCTCCATGCTAAAAAGGAAAAATTATCATGCAAATGTGGCATGCCATATTAAAAAGCACATTACCAAACACTTTTGTTGCTGTCCTTCAATTAGTTTCCCTTCTTTGAATTTAATTTCATTTGTTGTTAAACTACTGACTTGATGTATGGACTCATGAATTTGAGACTGCTGCCAAGAATGTAGCAGGGAAAAAATCAAAGCCTCTTCAGAAAGCTACAGAGGCAAAGCTGAAATGAATTTGCTTCACCTTTGACAAGAACACTTGAGCAGCACTGGAATCCTCTGATGATTCAGCTTGGCTAATTATCCAATTATTTATTTCAAGAATAAAGACGCTGTTTTACAATTTGAAAAGTGTAAAGTAATCTGAGAAATTTCGTAATGACAGATGACTTAAGTAACTTCTGAGATAAATAGAATCTACTCAAACTTGCCTTGCCAAGTGTTCAAGCTGTAGTTAAACTGCTCTTTGAGTTTCAGGAAATTACTAGGGACGCAAAAGTTACTTGTTTCCTCTACCCTACCAACCACATATTATACTTCAGAAAATAGCTCAAAACAGCTCAGCTTGTTCTTTTCCCTCTCTGTTGAATTTGCAAGGTTTTAAAACTATGTTTAAGTTGCATTCCTCTTGATTAAAAGCTTTTGGTTCAAAGCAATACTTTTTAATTGCCTAATAATATAAGTCAGTTCTTAGGAAAGAACCGTGCATTTAGGAGTTCATTTGCAATATAACTGAAAAATTCATTGCATGGCAGTAAAACAATTTACTGTTAATTACAAGGAGAAGAATTTGCTGTACCATGCTCACAGATTGCCATGAATCATGCAGCACTCCTAGAGATTTATAACAGATGTGTAAGTGGGATGAATTAGCAGGGTTTAATAACAGAGACACAAATCATGCAGACTTCAAGGAGCTTTAATTGATATACTAGAATGTGACGGGCATGAATCACTCAGCCATTCAACAGCACTGTAACATATGGTCAGCTCAATATGCTGCATCTTAAATCGGTTGGTGAGTCGTTGGTTGTCCCATATGGTGGAAGCAATATATTTTTCATGATTTTTAAAAAATACACTGTATTACAACTATTTTAAAAGAAATATGATTGCAAAATATCTATGTTACTAAATTTTCTTTTGCTGTCCATTGTGCGTCGGTATCATTCTTTTTGGGAAACAGTCCAAAATGGACTCTATAAAGAACCTCCTAAAATTTCAAAATATTTTCAGAAGACATAAGTACTATTACTTGACTCACTTACTGTTGAAATGACTGATACTATTGTGAAGTGCAGAAAAAGAGAACATACCAGAAATGTGACAGCAGACTTGGAGTCCCCTGAACTAGTAACTGGTAGGAAAAATTAAATGGATGACCCATAGCGAGGCATGTAATTTTGCCTGCAAGGTGAACTCCAAGATGAAAAGTAAATGTATTTTCCGTAAGTTTTTGTCCTCAAATTTGCCAATTTTTTATGTTTTAATTTGTATGGATGCATTTTGAATTTAACTTCACAATAATTAAAACCTGTATACTTTATATATATACTTATACTTTATACGGTTACCTCCCTGAACTATTCAGAGTGTCTAATTGAAGGCTTCGGTGCAAGGTGCACAAATACCTACCTACAGTGTGCTGAGCAGGAGTTACTCAAACATATGTAGGCCTGTAAAATTTAGCCACAGTGTAAATATGTTATTCCTGGGACAAGAATCTGGCAGAGTATAGAAAAGCTTTAGCAGTTGTATTAGTAAACCTGACAGACTTGAGGAAGGAGTATTATATCCTTAGAACCATGGCTGCCAGAATTTAATGTCAACAATTAAAATTTATTTTGATCCTTACCTAGTGTTTATTACTGTTTGTATACACAACAGACCTTACTAATACAGAGATGCACTATTAGATGGAATTACCATCTGTTCAGAGTGAAATGCTGGCATCTGTCTTCGAGCCTAAAACTAAAATGATATTATTTCAAACAAAACAAAATTAACTGCTCTTTACTTACCAACTTCATTTTTGTGTACATGTGTGTGCGTAAGCACGTGGGAAAGGCTTATTTGCAATAACCTGTGTGGCAACATCTATATTTAGATATATGACTTCAACATAAGCTGTATGGACCATCTGTCTTTATTGGTCTTTTCTGTGCCCTCTGCTACACAATGGCATGCAGCAATCATGGGCTTTTAAATACTGTTTTAGCTTTATAATATATTAAATATGTATTATATAGCAAGACATTAAAACTACATAATTAAAATACACAAAAATGTGACTTTGAATCCACTAAAATGCAGTGCGCTCATTATTTTGACAGATGTGTCTTAACAGAACGTGACTAAAAAAAAATTAAATAGGTAAAATTATAGTCGATTCATCTTACAGAAACTTGCTACAGGTACCACAGTGACACCTTTAGGAAAATATATACTGTATCTTTTAGTCTTGAATATTTTTAATTTCAGCATTTAGTGCCCTGCTGGGCTGGTGCTACAGATTTATTTTAATTCCTGACTGTTTCGGTGTGCAGTTGGGTTTTCTGTTTGGGTTTTTTTGTTAGTTGTTTTCTTTTTTTTTTTTTCTTTTTTTTTCTTTTTAATACTTACGTAATTCATTCTGTACAGTTTTCTGCTGTTTTGATGCATAAGAATTCTCCAACCATCAATGAGACTGTAGTTTAAATAGTAATGTCATAGCAAGGATGTTACTTTCTGAAAGGGTAGTCTTCTTTTCCATATATCACAAAATAATAAATTGTGTCATGCCAGTGTTTAATGCGTGTACACAGTGCATTAACTGTAACTGTAGTACATTTATTTGTGCTAGAGGAGACTTGAAAATGATTAAAAAATCAATACTTCCCTGTCAGAGAAGCAAGTGTTACGATGCATTTAAGTAGTTAATTGCATAAGCCCCATAAAAGCTTCAGGTTTGGGTATCAGAGATGCCATAATTGTGGTCCAAGTAACTGCCGTTTATTAATACTAGACTTTAAAGGCAGATATAGTTATTGTCATGAGTGCTCGTCAGCTGGGTGTGTTTTAAGAATAATGAATTTTAGTGTTTCTGTTTTGCCATCAGTAATCTGAACTGGAGGGCTCAACCTCTTCAGTTCTCATTTAAAATGCTGACGTATGCTGGTTCCCTCAAAGGTGAAGTTTTGATTGTTAAGCCATGTTTTCTATTTAAACTTGTGCATTAATACCACAATTCATTAGTGCTATGCCCTACTTTTTCAGGGAAGCTTATGACCTCACGCTGCATTACTTCAATTTTGACATTGTAAATTTCTACCATCGTGTGAGATACTAATTAGATTGTGAAGTCATAAATGATACCTAAGCAGGAATTTACTGCACGTGGTGCCATTGGCAGTTTCCCAGTTCCCCAACTCCCTGCATTCTCAAAGAGGAATATTTATCAAGTTATGGGGTGTGGGGGACAAAGAAAAAGAAAAAGAAAGAAGTAATATACTACCAGCAAATAGGAAAAATGAAAAATATGTTAATGATCTTGGAAATGAGCGAATACTTAAAAGGATGTTATTAATTCATTTTAAATGCAGCAATCTCTCCTTCTCTAAAGAACTCGTGATATATACAATGCTGGTCTGTGAAGTACTATGTCAGATTTTGAAGGCCCATATTTTAATTCCGGTTTTATTGTTCTTGAAAGGCGTTTATTGCTCTTTACTATGTCATTATGGGAACAAGTAATTTTTACAAGTTGTCATTGTATTTTGCTTCCTGGGTACAAATGAAGTTTCTGTTGTTGAATCCTTTATCAGGGAAAGAAGGGGAAGAAAAAAGGAAGATAAGATGTATACAGATTCTATACATAGTAGAACATTCTAGTACTTCTCCAGATGATGTCTGTTGTTTCAGTGGTGGTCTGTTTCCTTCCCACCTGTGTGGCCATCGAGCCATTATGCAAACAGGTCATGCTGCCCTCCAGTGGCTTACTGTACAGTATTTTACAAAAAAATAGAATATGTTTTGTTAATAACTCAGTTATAGAGTGTTTAAAAGAATATCAAAGTATTTAATGGTAGGAGGATCGTCCTAATAACATAAAACTATCTTATGTTAATACCTTCATGGAAAGAATCTTCTATGGCATCTTACTGTGCACCACTATTGGTGAAGAAAAGTTAGAGAGGATAAGTTTCTTGAACTGAATAATTATTATCTGAATACATGCTAATGTCTGGTGTGCATATAACGAGGAGAGCAACATGATGAGCCTTCAAGTATTGTGGACAGATAATTGTTCTGCTCCTCTTTGTGAGGATAAGTCCAGTGACAAAAGACTCATGTTGTCACGTGCCATACTGAGATGTAACAAGAGTTAATTAACTATTCAGATCCTTCTTTGGTTTTTCTCTCACATCCATTGTGAAGTTCATACAGATACTACTTACAGTGAGTATGAAATGAGAGGCTGATTGAGGAAGGAATACAAATATACTTTTTATGAAGATGCTGATTCATATTCTTAAAGATTAGGAAAAAATATTTTTGATATAATAGTGGAGACATTTATCCAAAGCTTGAATAAACAAAGTGTATTTTTTGTGCAATTGAAACTGAGTTTTTCTGAAGATTAAAAATGTTTCTTGGTTTTTTTTTTCTCTTCTAATTAAGCTTCTGTGGATATTTGTGTTTATCCTTAAGATGATCAGAGACTGAAGCAGGACATTTTGCAAAAATTATGTCATGTGCAATAATTAATTTCCCAAGTGTTATGGATAAAAATACTTAGACAATTTTTATTTATCCACAGCTCCAAGAAAACTTAATGCCCCTCGTGTTGAAGGAATAAACAGCACAACGGTAAAGATATGTTGGAATGAACCTGAAGAGCTTAATGGGCCTTCTCCCATCTACCAAGTGGAAAGGATGGATTCATCTTTAGCTACATTTAGCACAGAAATAATGAAAGGGATCCGTTTCCCTGGAAATGGGTATTACAGATTTGCTAGTTCCACTCTCCCCACCAACACTTACTTTACAGGTAAATGAGTTTGCTTACAAAACGAACTGATTTTACTCTGCATTTATTTTACCATTTATTATCATGTCCTATATAATCTCTGTTTTAAAATATATAGGTGTTCATTTATTAATTTAATGTGATGGTTCATGGTATTTGGGCTATTTGGATTCTCAGTTAAAAAGCCTGTTGAAAACATTGGATGTGTGGGATTTGTATTCCTTTATGTTTGAATAGAGAGATGTACATGACAGTGAATCTAGCTGCATATTTGACTAATTTCTGAGTTGTAAACATAAGATGGATTTTATTTATTCTTCTGGGATAATAACTTTTTAATTAATTAGCTGTGAATGCTAAGGTGTGTTTTATTTGCTATCTTTTTGAGGATTCCTGAGGTTGCATAAGCACTCAAAAAGCTCTGTCTTTCGTATTCAGAACATTTGTGTTGTGATCTTGTGTTTTTTTGGTTTTTTGTTTGTTTAGTTTTGGTGTTTTTTGTTGTTTTTTGTTGTTGTTTTTTTTTTAATTTGGTTTGTTTTTGGGAGTTTTTGTTTGTTTTGGTTTTGTTTGTTTTTCAAGGAAAGAAAACATCCTGCCAATCTGACAGAATTCTGCTGTTTCTGGGCCCTTGGGTATTTTTTAAAAAAATCTTTTTTTAATTAGTTACTTGTTTTGGAACTGAGAGTTTTTCATGTTGAAGCAGATTTAGGTCCTGTTGTGATGACCCACAATGGGTCGTCACATCTGCGTTCTGTAATTCTCATAATCTGCTGATATCTTTTCTTCTGGGATAGACTGAAGACAGACTGTATGTTTTTTGAAAGAAATTAACTGGAGTGTTTGAGATGTTGTAGACGTCTGTAAGTGAGATAATGCATGGCTATTCATGAATCATGAGCGTTTAAAGGAAGAAATACAAGAGCTGAAGGTATTAGAGAAAAAAAAAAAAGGTGTATGAAAGGCCTGTGTGTGTTTGTGTGTATCTCAGGTCATGAGACTGACAGTGGCAAGGGGAAATCCAAAATGAATCTAGACAACCCTAAGAGCCAGCATTAGCTTGGTGCTAAGGCTGCACCCACACAGTGACACAACTTAACTTGGTACTTGTTTGTTAAGAGAGATAAGGGCTGCAAAAACCATGCAGCAGTGTTGACACACAAAAGAGCGCTGAAGATTTGAAAAGCGCTTAGCTGACATGCGTTTGTCTTCAGGGTCACCACAGGTAATTCTGGCAGGAATATTTGAGCACAGATATCTCAATACTTGCAAGTATGTGTGAGCATGTTCAGGTTTTGTTTAAAACAGAAATCAGCTTCTTGCCCCTCTCTATGATCACTTGGTGGATCTGACTTAAAAAAACTAACTTGAAGATGACTTCAAATTTTTTTTTCTGGCTCGGTGCTTACTTGTCCAATAATAGTAACAAATGATAATGTGTTAGTTAAATATTGACACCGTGTTGACTGGCAAAACCTGTCTCTGTGTGGGTATCTGTAGGAACAGCTGTTGGGCTTCTTTCCTCATCCAAATTGCTTGATGGTTTTCCTGACATCAGTTTGCACCCTTTATTGTATATTTAGCAAAAAACCCTTCAAATATGTTTCTTCTGTTGGTATGATCTAAATACCAAAGGAATTGTGAGCTGCAGTTTTTCTCTCTGGAGCTCCAGTCATCCCAATCACTGCGGTGTAGTTAAATAGTTTAATCAGACAGGTAAAGAATGATGAGTATCACTGAGTTTCATACTTCTCATCAGAGTGCGGGGGAAGATGATGTTACTGTTGGGATTATTAACATACCTTTGTATGTTTGTAACCAAGCAAGCCCAACACCAATCTACCCAGGCGTTGATTCAGTCTGGGGCTTGGTTATGCTCTGTAAGCTGAGACTGATGCCTTGAATAAAGTTTATTGTGATGACTGAGGTGATTTGAGACAGTTTGGAGAGACAGGTTGTGAAAAGATGTTAAAACAAAGCTCCCTCCGTACTAGCACCTGATGGCTGATGACCGTATGGATAATTTATCATAGCTTTGGATTGTGTTCTTTCTTTTCTACCAGCTATTAGTCAGAGTATTTGGAGACAACCTAGAACTAAAACACATTAGAAAATTTGTCCAGACATCTGCTAGTAATGACTGAGAATCAGGTTAAATCAGTCTGTGTTTGGTACATGAAAGTCTATAATTCTGGTTTGGCAACTCAATGGAGTTTTTGAGAAGTATTAATCTGGGTTTTTAATAGTAGATCATCTGTCCTTCTTCCAAAACATGATGGACAAAAAATGATGGCAAGTCCAAGAGAGTTTAGAAAGACACTTTAGGGAATGAAAAATATTTTTTAATTGCACTCTGCAGTTGTTTTGTTGTTGAGACCCTCTCTTATTACCAATCTCTGAAGACAAGCAGTTGGCAATTGTGCTTTATGGATGGAACAGCTTTAGTGTGCGTGCAGCTGTGTACATTTTTGACACAAAAGTGTGCCAGCTTGTATATGTCAGTCAGCAGACAGATACTTCTCGGTGTGTCTGGGAACTCCCACTGTTAATCCAGAAAAAGATTGATCAGTTTATTCATTGCTAATAAATGCAGTTGTCCTCACTACCTCCCTGGCTGGTCTTACACTCCAAGGTGCAAGTAATAGGGGCAGATGTATTATCTGGGAAATTTTCCAAATTCATCTTTAAAAAAAAAAGCTAGTCAATAAACACTGGCTACACTAAGCAGTGTCCTTCTGTCTGTAACAAAGCCTCCAGCTGCACAGGAAGATGTGCTCTGAGTACACATTAGATGAGAGAAAATCAGGTAAAAAAAAGGATCTTTTCTGCTAGAACTGTCCACGTGGAACTTCTCAGCTCTTCAAACTGTGTAGAAGCGTTTTAGGCATCTGTAATATCATTTCCCAAATGATGCAGACTTGATTTTTAATACTTATTCATATCCCTTGGCATTCTTAGTAGAACAGCATTCATTGTGTCTATCAAAATACCACAAGGCAAGGAACTGTTAGTGGTCTTGTTTTGCTAAGGAATTTATCTATCTCCCATCACCATGAAGATTGCGTTATTCAGGTGTTTATCCTTATGTCTTCTGCATGACACAGCAAAGTACATGATTCTGATTTAACATAGGGGGAAGCTGAAGTTCAGATTCTACTTAATGCAGGACTTTATACGTAAAAGGCCCTCTAGAAATGGCTAGAGGATTTTACAAATTATTTATTTTGTGTGGTTTGCTTTTATTGGTGCAGCTTGTGTGATGTGGATGTCAGTCTGGAGTCAGAATGCTGCAGCAACACTTGTGTTTTTCTAGTTGTTCTCTAGTTGTCAGCAGAGCTACTATCTATTTTATACAAGGTGTAGACAGGCAAGCTTGGAGTTCAAAGAACTGTAAAGAGCTGAGTGTCTGAATATCTTTTGAATTCAAGTTATACTTGTATTATCTCTTTAATGGCTGACTCTAATGACTAGGTCCAAAAAAAGCCTAAAGATGAAGGTAATGAGCATGATGTCATGTTAACCTGGCTTTTGCCACTAACAAATGGGTGAGAATATTTTGTTCTGCAGGAAAGCAGAACAAAATGTCTTCATGTACTTTGCAAGAGAGGAGTACCAAGGCTTATAAGTGAGATCCTTCAAGATAGCTGAATAGAATCCATGGGAAATAACATGCTAAACTGCTGAAATGTGTGTGTGTGTCAATAACAAGCCAGAGATATATTTATGAAAACTTTTTGCCCATTGGGTTAGGATTTGAGGTGCCTGAATGGATGAAATAAAAACTGATTTAAGAATTTTGATCTGTGTAAACAAGCCCTGCTTAGGATCAAGTTTGGTTTTAATCTGAGGCACTACTGTCTATTCCGGATTTGAAATTTAGAAATATCTTCTGAGGATTAGGCATCTTTAATTTTTTGTTTTACAAAGGGTCAGGGATGACATTTTTCTTTGAAAGCAGGACTCCTTGAGAAAGCACATGAGCACCCTATTGAGTATAGTGGTGGATATTGTGCCTTCAGATAGGAGTGTCACTGTTTAAACTTTGTAGAAAATCCTGTGAAGAGTATTTTCAAGAGCAAGTATACTGGATAAAGCTCCTAAGGATGGATAAAGGGAAGTTTAGTTTTTAGGTTTTATTAAGCAAATAGATCCCAAACTACTGGTTGTTTTAGAAAGGAACCTGTGGGCCCAAAGAGCAACTGATTGAAATTTGAACCTTGAATTTCCTTAATAATCAATGACATCTGAGCAGGGAGTTTCAGGACTGCAATATAGTTGCCTAAAGTACAGTCACACATTACACAAATCCCTTATTGGAATCTTTTCCTGTTGCCCGTTGCCAGGTAGAAAGTCTGTGGCAGAGCTGATGGGATAGGGCATATTATAGTTAGAAAGGGTAGAAATTGCAATCAGTTGGACACGTGGGTGAATGAGAAAGCTCCTTGACTCCACGCTAGGGAGATGGAGCTGAGCTCCGTGAAGAGACACTTGATGCATCTGGAGGGGAGTGCATGAACTGCTCATTTCACAAAGGCTGACTTGCTACAAAAGAAAGAAACTGCAGAGTAGTAAGATGGTTGTGTAGAAGGGGACATTCCTCCCAACCTCTCAAAATAAGACTACTTTTGAAATATAACATTGAACATAAGTTGACAATTCATTGTAGAGGGTTTTGTAAACAATATGCGTGTTCTTTCTATGAAATTCTATGAAATGGAGCAAAACAAATCCCCCAAGCATGCTTTATTCATTGTTTCAAATACGATTTGAGCTTGATGTCAGGAGTTCTAGTTAAACATCCATGTGAGAAGGGTGGCCTTTACTTATTTAGTGATAAAATAATTGATTTTGTCAGGTGGATAAAAAAATTCTTTGTGATATTTTTAAAATGGTTGAATTAGCTATTAATATTTTAATGTCATTCCTCTTGGATGCCACTTGTTTAAAAAGAAAATTATTCGGGTAATATTGATCCAAATGCAGTCCACTCTGAAGAAACTTTTTGTTCTCAGCGTTGCTTTGAATCCAAGTTTTCTGAAATAGGACACTATTAAAAAGAAGTAGGTCTTGCCTGGACTGTGTAATCTTTGCTAACCTCTGTATGATGTGTATCAGCTCTGTAATAATTAGAAAATAACTGTATGAGGTAAGATGTTAATATATTAGACATTACAAGTAGAACTTTTTTACGATGACATTTTTAATGTCATAAAGTGGTCTTAAAAATGTATATTTAAAAAAAAAAATAAATATTTCTGCCAGTGTTTTTACTGCCAGCTTCTGGCTCAGATACGCAGACATTTCTCAGAGTGGGGAATCTTTCCAGTAACGATGTTTCTTAATGAGTTTGCCATGGAACACTGCACAAGCATCGTTGTTCTGAGCAGAAGTGCTGAGAACGACTGTGGTCATTCAGTGTTGCATCTCCCCATAGCTCTTCATCACGGTGAACTCTCTTTGCAGTAATGTAAAACGAATTCCACTCCGTGTAATCTTGAACAAACATTCGGTAGTTGAAGGTGCAGATATTTTTATTAGTGTATGGAGCCAAATAAACACACCATTTCCAGCATCCTAATGGAAATTTATGGAATGCATTATGACTGAATACCAAGAAAATTAACACGACTAAAGGTCTTAAAACAATGTAAGAGGAAAAGCCAAAAAAATGGAGTAGTTTAGAAAACCAAAGACTAAAAGGAAACAAAATGATGGTTTTAAAATGTATAAAAATGTGTAGTTTAAATGAAGGGAATCAACTTTTCATGTCTACTGTGAGTAAAGCAGTAATGCAGTCATAATAAGCTTAAAATATAACAAAATAGATTGTAGATTGTATTCCCAGAAGACCTTTTTTCTAAAAGATTCAGGCTAGTTGAGAAAAATAATTCATTTTGTTAGAAAAAAAAAAAAGAAAGCTCTGACAATGCAGAATTTAAAGAATAGTTGGATGAGCATTTGTCAGGAATAACCTGGGTAAAATTGATTCTCCTTTGGAGTGTAAGTGGATTGATTCTGTGACCTCTAAGAATGTTTTCCAAACATATATCCTATTATAAACTCAGACTAACCCAGTGAAACTAGGAAAGATGTTCATTTCACCAAATAACTTTTAGTAGGAAAGAGCTGCCTTTTTTTTTTTTTTTTCTGATGGACAATTTTCTCTAAAGAGGGAAGGTTGTATGAGTTGAACAAGTTTTGCTTCTATTTTATTTTTTCTATTTTTATCCTCTAGATATTTTTCAGCATTTCTTTTTGTGACTAATGATTTGAGATGGTAAGAAATTAATTTTAATCAATAATCAGAATAGTGTAATAATTTAGGATTGAAGAGAAATCATCTAGTCCAACCTCCTGCTCATAGCGTGTTCCACTAGAGCTGTTTAGGCCTTTGCTTGAGTTTTCTCTCCATATGTAGTCAAGTATATTTCCAAGAACTGTTCCAGTTTCTAGTCTGACCAGGCTTGTGCTTAACTTTCCCGCCCTTATATCTCTACAAAATTATCTGCATTTGAACCTGCGTCCATTGCCTCTTGTTCTTTTTCACGATAGAGTTCCAAGAAAGTGTGGCTCCATCTTCATTATATCCTTCTCTGTGGTAATTGAAGAAGACAATAATTTCCTCCATCCTTTCATGCTTAAGACTGAACAAACCTTGTCTCTTCCCATTTGTTATGTACTTTGGCCCTCTGACTATCTTGGTGCCCCTCCACTCGATTCAATCCAGTCTGCAAGTACAGTTTTTGTTTGTTTTGGGTTTTGTTTGTTTGTTTTGGTTCTGTTTGTTTGATTAATTTTTGTTTGGTTGGTTTGGTTTTTTTTGATTTTTTCTTTTGGTGTGTTTTTGGGTAGGTCTTTTTTGTTGTTGATGGGTTTTTTCTTTTTTTTTCTTTTTTTTCTTTTTTTGGTTGGTGGGTTGGTTGGTTGGTTGATTTGGTTTTGTGTGTATGTGTTTTAATGCCAGAGTACCCAGAACTGCACTGTAGGACTTGCATTTGCTGGATCTCACAAGATTTCTGTCAGCCCATGTCTCCAGCCTGTCAAGATCTCTCTGTGTTGCAGTGTATCCACTGCAGCCCTCATTTTTTTTTTTATTGCCTCCAAACTTTTTGATAGTACTTTCCATCCCATTTCTTGGGATCCATTTTAATGAATAAAAGTGTTAAACAGAATTGGTCCCAGTAGAAGTTTGTTGTAAGTACTGCACAGTGGGCTTTGTGCCACTTGTCACAAGCCTTTGAGTCCTGCTAAGACACTTTTTAACTAATTTTTATAGTCCATCTGTGGTCCACCTATTTCTCCAGCCTAAAGATAAGAATTCCCTAATCTGTAGACACAACTTTACAGCAAATGCTGTTAAATTTGTTTGCTTCAGCCTTACACTAAAAAGATGGAGAGAACTGGAAAAGGAGGACAGAAATCGGACCTTTTTGCTTAGTTTGGCTTTATGTATTCTTTGTCTTTCTGCTGGCATTTTTTCCATTCATTGCTTTTTAAGAATCAGCGTTTTTTATTTCATTACACTGAACTGAAGAAAGTAAACAAGATTTTCTGAGGAAAAAACTATAACAAAAGAAATTCTTACACCAAGCTTTCGAATACTGAGAGAGAAAGAAAGAGGGCAGATCTGTTTTGCGGTTGTGAAGAACATGCTTTGTGTGTTAGGGAAGTTTTAATAGTGCCAATCATTTTTCAGACTTTTATATTAAATTTTGCACTAAAAAGCTCTTGGAGTACTTGCATTTTGTTGTGTCCTTTCTGTCTAGGTTGTTGCCACAGGACTTGTCCTTAGAAATTCTTTTAATTTTTATTCCAACTTATTACATTTTCTCCTCTTGTCTTCACAAAGGAATGATTTGAATCCACATCTTTATCTTCTGTGAAAGGAAGATAAAAATCTTCTAAATCACCATCAAGTGACTGGCTTCAGTAAGAAGGAGAACCATCCTTTTTTTCTGCCTGAGAACTGTTTGCACAGAGATTTTAGGTTAGAATTTTATCTTAGTACTTAAAAATGAATTCACAGTTTCATCTTGAAAAACACATTCCTTCCTTTCTTCCTTTTGAATCCCAAGAAGCCTAAAGATAGAGAGCGAGAGAGGAGCTGCATATAGAGAAAAAGGAGTGATCCAGCACAACAAAGTGAACTCAGCTGCTTTATGAACAAAACAACTTAAAACATTTTTGAACATGCACAACAGGGACTTAGGCAACAAATAAGCCAAGCTGATGCTGACCTTGCCAGTGTTACAGGGGTAATATTTTCACCAAGATGAGCTGATTTTTTTAGGCACTGACATACTTTCTATCAGTACATGTAACTGCTTTTTCTTTTGTTATTGTAGCCACTACAGAGGAGAAAAAAAGAAAAAAAGAATCTCACCTTGTATATTATTTTTCGTATTTACCTCTTGCACTTTAGTAGATCAACTATGCAGCACAAGCTTTAACACACAATTGCAATTTTTTTTTAAAATCTTCTTGGTTTTAGTGCCAAAGCAGATTTTTGCCAGTTTTGTGGGACATTCTGCACTGCGTGGTTAAAGACATTTTTCATCTTGTGCATGGATACTTTCAGAGCACATAGTAGAACCAACTGTGGAAGCTGTAAGAGTAGTAGCTTTCCCATTGTTATATCAAGGTGCCAGTGAAAGGCCCATTCCTAGACTAGAGCATAGTTTCAGCTGTCTGCAAAACAGACAAAAATTACAGAATTAGATCTTTTGATTATCACAAACACACCATATGACGTGTACTCTGTACTGAAGAACAGCAGTTTTTCTCCTTTTGTCACAACTCTAGTTTGGCTTTCATTTATTTTATGCAAACATGATTCAGTATTTTGGAATGTAGTGGGCATTCTCTCTGTAGGTGACAAGCCTGAGAATTAGCAGAAGAAACAGTTATGGAAGTGCTGTGTTTTCCTTCAGGCATGACATCTGGGTTTCTGTCTGTGCTTGGGCACCTCTAAGAAAAGGTACAGGATGGAGGGCCTTGTTGTGAGGGAGATTTAGGAAATAACAGTTGCTGAAAATTACAAACATAAAGAAAAAACTGGAAAGTATAAACTACACCAACGCATGATGTTTATTTAATTATAAAAAAACTCCACCAAAACAGGAGGCAGTGGAAGGTACCAAGCATCTCCTGAAATTTTAGCATGCCAGACATCCACGTACTCTGTGTTAAATGGAGGCTTATTTCACTTCAGTTAAAGTAAGGGCTGAAACAGCCCTTGAAGAATCAAAGAAAGAATTTGATCAAAGAAAGAATTTGAAGCAGGTTTGAACATAGAAAAGAGTAGTCCAATGGATGTTCACTTTTTCGAGGTGAGAATACCAGGTTTGAAGAAGCCCTCAAGGAGATCATCTGGTCCAACCTTTCTTGGCAAGAGCAGGGTCTAGACAAGATGACCCAGCACCTTGTCCATCTGAATTCTAACAGTGTCCAGAGCTGGGGAATCCACAACTTCCTGGGAACATTATTCCAGTGGCTGATTGTGCTCATTGTGAAAATTTTTCATCTTGCACTCAACTGGAGTCTCCTCGGAAGTAACTTGAACCCATTAATCCTCATCTTTTTTATGTGACTCCTTGTAAGAAGGGAGTCTACATCTTCTTTGTAGCCACTCTTTAAATACTGGGACATGGTGATAAGGTCTCCCTTGAGCCTCCTTTTCTCAAGGCTGAACAAACCTATTTCCCTCAGCCTTTCCTCACATCTGGCTTTCCAGTGCTTTTATCATCTTCGTGGCCCTGCTCTGGCCCCTCTTCAGCCTGTCCACATCTTTTTTGAGCGGTGGGAACCAAATCTGTACATAGTGTTCCAGGTGTGGCCTGACAAGACTGGATAGAGTGGGATAATGACTTCTTTATCTCTCCTGGTGATGCCTTTCTTGATGCAGAATCCTGCTGGCTTTGTTTGCCACAGCAGCAGACTCTGTTCATATTGAGCTGCTTGTCCACAAGATCCCCAGGTCCTTTTCCCCAGCAGGGTAGATCCCAGCCTGTGCTGCACTTCTGGTTTACATTTTACCAAGTGTAAGACCTTATATTTGTCTTTGTTGAACTTCATAAGGTTCTTGTTAGCCCATCCTTCCAGTTTATCCATATCTTCCTGCAAGGTGGCTCTCCCTTCCGAAGTGTCCACTTTTCTCAGTTTGGTGTCATCACATCTCAGCAGGGCACACTTGATCCCATCATCTAGATCACTTATGAAGATACTAAATAGCTTTAGGCTCAATATTGGTCTCTGGGCGACCCCACTGGAACAGGTTGCCAGTTACTGCCCCGCTGTGGATGCTGCCTGGCAATCAGTTCCCCCCACCAGCCACATAGACCATCATGCCTCAGGTTCTCTCTGAGGAGGCAGTGGCAAACCGTATGGAAAGCCTTGGTGAAATCAAGGTAGGCAATGTCCACTGCTTGCCCCACATCCACAGATGAGGTCACTTTGTTATAGAATTCAGCCAGGTTTGTCACACACAGTTTGCCTTTGGTGAATCCATGCTGGCTTTCCCCAGTTGTGTGTGTCACGTGACTTGTGGCAGCCCGCAGGAAGATTCACTCTGTAACTTTCCCAGGGACTGAAGTAAGAGTGATGGGCATATAATTTCCTGGATCATCCTTTAAGCTGTTCTCATAGATGGGAGTCTGGGATGTCCCCTGATCTCCACGACTTCTCAAAGATTGTGGAGGCTGGCCTCTCAGCAATGTCAGCAAGCTCTTATAACACCCTCAAGTGAATATTGTCAACTCCTCAACTACAGATTCTTCCTTTACTGACAGTGGGTCTTCAGTTGCATCAACCTCAATTTTTGTTCCCAAGGCCTGGGATCCAACAGTGCTGGTAAAGAGAGGGGTGAAGAAAGTGTTGAGAACTTTTGCCTTTTCACTGTTGTTGGTGACTAATTCACCTCTCCTGCTTAATAGTGCAGCAAAGAGCCATTTACCACTGTATTGGAGGGATACTTAAAGTGAAATTAATGCTTTCTGTTTGGCCCTTATTTACATCATTTTTATAATGGGTTATTTAATCCAATGGCTTCAGACATTGTGTTTGACTAATACTGAGCCTTTAAATTATTTCTGCTTTTAAGATACAAATTCCTTCCTATATTGTTTTTAAAGGGTGAAGATGTAAATACTGAATTATGTATTGACTAAAGCGTGTGAGGTGTCGTGCATTGATTATGATTGCATTGTGAATTTGATCAAGAAATTTTCATAATAATAACATAAGGAAGCTTTTCACCTTCTAATTGATTTTCAGGGTGATTAAATTAAGACCTTGTCTAAGTACGACTGTCCTTATCAATTACTGGCAGAATAGAGAAATTAAAGGATTAAAAATTTACGTGTGTTAAGATTCAGTATTTAAGGTCTAAAATCAATCAGATCATAGACTGAATAATTCCATTATGGAAAAACTATCATTCAGGATTAGACTCTGGTAATTTAGAAGTGGAAAAAAATCTGTCTGCACTAGTACATATAGAAAAAATTAAATTTGCAAAATTAACCACCTAGAGCTCTGGAAACAGAGTCAAAATAAGCAGTGTGAACTTAATTGAACTGTATTGTATTTATGTGTTATGATGACATGTAACTAGTTGATAAAAAACTCGCTTTCCATAGGTTCTGTGTATGGTATGGACCAGCTATTGCCTTTTAAAAATCCCTTCTGTTGTGTATATGGCTTTATGTCTGTCTGACTGTACATATCTATTCTTAAGTATATCACAGAATATGCAGATTTTCTTTTTTCCTGTTTTATTTTCGCTGAAGTACCTGAGTACTTATTAGTCATTGATACTCACTATTACAACACTTACATTACTAGTTTCATTTTATGAATAGGGATTTTGGGTAAAGAAAAAAGAGGAGTGAATGCTAATTTTGAGTGCTTGGTTTTACATACATGGGACCTGGGTTTTCAAAGTAGTTCATGCCGGCAACCCCTTTTCAATTAGGACCACTTAACACTTTCACAGATCTCCATGGAGTGTGTAAATGCAAGCACTAAAGAGAATGAAGAGCGGATAACTATGAAAAGTTTGACTTAAGTGATTTACCTCATATTGCATAAGAATTTTGTGGCAGAGGTCAGGACAGATTTCTCCAGAGTGACATTGAACTGTGCTAGCCGTTCACTTTTCATACTTCCTTTCTTCTTTCAATAAACATCCACAGAGCACTACATCAAGAAAGACAGGCTCCTGTGCACAAAATCCTTATTTGCTACATGAATTCTGGTTTAGTTGCTGAACATCATAAAATCCTTGAGGCAGATATCTTATGGGAAATGTATGTTTGTATAATTGTAGACTATATCATTATTCATCCTCTATTTGGGTATGTAATAATTTTTTTGTGGACAATTTTGGTTTTGCATTTCCTAAATTTTGTGTTTACTTTTATGGACTTAGTGTGGCCTTAATAGTTATTCTGAACAGTAATTAAAAGAAAAATTCCAGTGTCATAGGGGAATCCCAGACATATTCATAATTTGGAACATTGCTAGTGAATACAGATGTCAGTGAGTAGAAATCTTTAATATTCATGAAATCTCTTTCTGATTTGAACTATAAGAGACATTGATTGCTCCATTAGATGAACATCTGTATGTGAAGGGTGGAGTGAGTGTTTTTCTGTTATACTGTGTGTTTACAACATGTGTTTTCAGTTGAATTTGTAAGGAGAGTTCTTAGGAGTGGTTATAGGTTCTCCTGATTTTCTATTTACCCACCCCTGCTGTGTTTTTTTTTTAGTTTTTCTTTGGTTTAGTTTGTTTGTTTGGTGGTTTTTTGTTGTTGTGGTGGTTTTGTTTATTTTTAAATTTCTTTTGCTTTTTCATTTTTCCCCCCAGTTTTGGCACTATCCATGAATTGTTTCTTGCTTCTTCCCCTTCCACCCATTCTTTTTCTTTCTTGATTTTACCACTGATTGCCTTTGATTGTCTTCCTTTGGTGTTCAAGTAGGTGTTGTCTTCTTTTTTTTGTATTGCTTGTCACAAAGTGGTAGAAAGTTAAAGAGGCCTTTCTAGTGTTCAGCAAACCATCAAAATTTGGTGTCCAGGACCAGTTTCACACAAAAGCTTTCTTAGCCCCTACATTTTGAAGATGCAAAGTCTCCATGTCAATGTGATTTTACTTTGAGAATTTCACTACCATTCTCTACCTAACCATCCTGCAAACATCTACTTCATGACTTTGATAAATTTAGACTTTTTTTAATCTTAGGATAATCACACTCTAACAAATTCACAACTCTGATACACAGAAAGAAGGCACAAAACCCCTTAAATCCTTTTGTTATGTAAGATTATGAGAGTGATGTAAATGAGTTCTTCAAATTATTAATGAAAAAGTATTTGTCAAGAAGAAAATCTGGTTAGAAAGGATTTTCTTTTTCTTTTGCTTATGAAAGTATATTTTAGAAATAAATTATGCAACCATGGTGTCAAAGACCTGGAAGATAAATTTAGCGCTGCTGCCATTCTGATTTGCAGACCCTGGGAGGAAATACCATTGATATCTGGGTGTTACTGATTTGTTTAATAAATTCACTGCCTTAAAAAGTATGTTGAAGTTGAAACATCTTAGTTTGGCTAAATCCTTGTTAGTTATTTTATGTATGTACAGAGTTTCCAGAGATTATAGTGAGCTTTGTCATGGGAAATACCGTACAATCCTTTTGACACTGGAATGGCATACTTTCTCACACATTACGTGCTAGCATCTTTCTTCAGTAAGTGTATATTATTAAGATACGATTGAACTTAAGAGTAAAACATACATTTGATTAAATATTGCTTCTATATAGCTTCTTATTTTTACTTGTAAATAGCAATCCACTTCCTTGGTTTTGGGGGCTATACATTGCTTTATTTTTCAATTATGAACACAAATAATTAATTTTTTTTTTTTTTTAAGATCCTTCTACAGAATCACATGGGATTGCACTATGGGGTCTCTGTCTTTTCCTCAGTAGGTTCATACTTTCCATGAAATGTACTGGACTTGACAGACTATCCCTAGTAGAAAGTAGAAAATGTAGATGGACAGAATTTTAACTTCAAATAACTGCAAAGTTATTGTGCTGTATAGTAACTGAGAATTCAGAAAGCAACTGTTTAGCATAACCATTAGAATGAAAACACAAACCTGTCAAGTTTCTCTGGTATAAAGGCCATTTAACGCAGTTACAGAAAAGTTATATCCTAAATTAGTGGAGAATTTATTGATCTTGATAGCAAATTGTTGCCTTACTTTTTTTTTTAATTTAAAAGCTATTCTAGAGAATTATATACTGTACTGTAGAAAGATCTCAAAAAGTAACTATACTCTATCTCTGTATATACCCAAAATGAGATTTGACTGAAAGTAGTTAGATCTGTGCTTACTGACTTAAGATCCATAATACCTTAAGATTAATTGGGAGCATAAATGGAGAAGCTGACAACCTGGAACCTTGACTGCTTAAAATTGCTGACCCAATTACTGCTAAGCCCTTTGCTGACATGTTAATATGTCTATTTAACTGGTAAATCACCACCATTTCGGTGCGTGCTAGGGTTGGTCCATCAGATGAAGGAAGATGTAAGTTTAATTTAAATAATTATTGACCTATTATGACCTTTTCGTTTCACTTGTACTGCTCCTCTCAAGGTAAGCAATTATATTTTTATGGTATTGGATGGTAATCAATGTACAGGAGCTATCTTTATTGATTTAAGTAAGGCCTTTGATCTGGTAATCACCAACTATTTCTGTCTAGACTGGCCTTAACTATATTGGATTTTACTACAGTTTATTTAGTTTTAAAACATGCAGAATCTAGAATTGTATTAAGATCTTGCAAGCAAAGAATAAAAAAAATTGGAAATCCAAAACAATTGACTTCAAAATCTCCCTTAGAAATTTGAAACAGATTATTTTTTATAACCCATGCAGTTTTTTTGATTGTAACTAATTTTAGATCAGCAACCTGATTTTATTTTTTTTAATATCTAGCAGATGTCCTTTTGGGATCATTTTTCCTTAGTGGCAAAAGTCTGGCATTTTAAATTTTTTTAAATGTGCTATTAATATTGGACATTTTTTGGGAGAAAGGTTTAGTTCATTGGTTGTTTATTTCATTCTGTCTTATTCTGTGAATTCAGAGTTGCAAACTTCTATTCTTCCATTTTTGAATGGAAAAAATCTGAAATTCTTATTCTTTTTTTAACCAATGTGTGCATTTAGTGCAATTTTTTTTAACCAATGTTCATATAAATGTGTTATGTAAGAATGATAATGGAAATATTAGACCTCAGTCATAATTTGCCGGTGGTACCTTGAGTATCTTCCAAAATATACTCAGCTAAGTTGTTCTCATTGTTTTTTTTTCACTCCTTGTTTACCTGCTTCTTTTTTACCTCTGGCTTAACATTGTTCTCTCTTTTTTTGGCCTCCCTTCTTTGGTTTTAGTGGATGACTTTGGAAAGCCTGACTAGATCTGGGTTTAAACTAAAGGTGTGAAATTTGTGGTCATTTTTGATCTGCTCCTCTAATGAGTTCCCGGGCCTCTATCCTTCTTGCAAAGGCAGTTCAGTCTTGCTCTGGTGAGCCTTGAAACTAACAGCAGTTGTTCAGAGAGGTCACCAACATAATGGAAAGGGCACTCTTGAGATATCTTGAACCACCTCCATGGATGGCCATGAAGATTAATATTGGGACCTTACATTTGACCTAATATTCTATGGAGAGTCTGTGTAGTGAGCAGAGCAAATGGGATAATGTGCTTGTGGCAGAGTGTAAATGAAGCTGCTGCATTCTCAATTTTTTTTTTCCCTTTTCTTCCCCATTTTTGTTTTTGGTATGTAAGCTAAAATATTGCAACTTGTTCTAGCTTAAGATCATGAAGGTGAGAGTTGTTGTGACCAGGTGCATTCCTGACAAGCAGTGGCATAATCTCCTTGCTAGTCACAGGTGGAAGGCGGCAGGTTTTTGTAGGCTGCTGCCTCTGCCAGCCAGTGCTGAAATGGCTGGAACTTGGTGTTTTTAACTATGTTCTTGAAGAAGCTGATGATACAGTAGAACTGATAATTAAACACAGCAATGTTCTTTCCAGTCACCACATTTTGTGATTTTATTACCTATGTAAAGGCCTGTAAATTGTTATTTTGAAATAATTTGGTTTTATTTTCTTTGTCTGCTGAAAGGGCATTTTATTCTTTCGTATATACTCTATTTTGGTTTTAGGAACCATTCTTTGTTTGTAATTTCAAAATTCTTCTGTTAGCATTTTATATTTTTTTCTTGTTTCATATTACTAATGGATTTAATTATGCAAGTGGTCAGTACTACAGTTGGCTTAATCCCAAAGTTGTTTTGTCACATACACAATTTTTTTCAGTCTGTTGGTCAAAGACTAAATGAGATGGTGAGTAAAGGTTAGGACTGATCAGCAGGCTTGAAAATTTTACCTTAAGCCTTATCATGATCCCATTTTAAGACTGTGGTGTTCAGAGTGGAGGGACAGATATACATGTGAATTTTTTATCTCCAAATGATAGCAGACACCTCTAAATGGTAGGAGCATATTCCAATGTAGCATTTGCTTTTAAAATAATGTAGGTACTAAAATAAATAAAATCCCTGGCATGGATAAGAACTAAAAATAAAAGTGACTCAATGTTGGGACAGCTAATTTTATGTTGGATAAAATTATGGGGATTTTTTCTCTTCTGTGGAAAAAAAATAAAGTTAAATTCCTTGGAACTGTGATAAGCCTTGAAGTCACAAAGGACATTTACTTGTCTTTTGTCTGCTACTAAGGTTCTTTTTTTTTTTTTCCCTCTATGACTGGGGAACCTGCCAGACAGAGGTTTCTTTCCCCATCAGGAGAATTTTTTGTCCTGCTCGACATCATCTCTCTATGCTATTCCACATTATTTTGGAGTACTCTGCCAAATCTATAAGACAGTATAAAAGCTTTAAATATTTCTCTTATAGCAGTGACTTCACACTGGTGTTTCACTCAACTGTAAATCTTGTATCAGATTCTTTTTTGAAGCTTTTTATATTAAATAGCTATATGGACAAAATGCTATTTCATTTTGCTCAGTTATGCTATAAATATATACTACTAATAGGAAACAGCATGCTCTTCTGAACAACCCTAACTCTAAATGTGTTCCCTGGGACCCCCATTGTACCACATGGTGTTTTTTAGATTTCAGGAGGGGATGGAGATAAAAGGTATCATCTGCTTATGGTACAGGTCTGCTTATATGATAGGTATTTAATACTGATGACAAGAAAAACAAACTACTGCATTTCGAATTAAATCTATTGAACCAGGTCATATCCTGGATATATATGATTTTAGTACTATACTGGCTAATCTGAATTTCTGTCTTCCCACAAAAGTTCAACCAGCTTTCATGGGCTGCCAGTGTATTAACCATTCTCTAATATGCATTGTAGATGGCAGGTGCTAGAGTCTGTGTCGCTGTGCCCCAAGGCTAAGGCACTCTGCCTGAAGATATTAGATCAGCCAATTTTATCTGTGTTTATAAAGCTGGCATTTCTATTTTCTCAAGTTTTCCAGGTAGCCAGAGTGATCTCTGTCATTCTTTCATTTCTTTTTGTTTGACTCATGGGATATTAATAATATGAAGTTATTTTAGATGTTTTTACTACGTTGCAATATTTTTAAACTGATCATATGCAGTCTGCAGGAAAAAGGGGAAGCATAAGCGCAAAAAATCTCTTGGTCCATCAGGTGAATTTTCAGAACAGTATACGAGCATTTAGTCACACAAGTCCCATTAATGTTAATGGTCCCAAGCTTTCTTTTATTCATCACAGCACTGATTGCACTCAGTCAGCTCTTTATCAGTTTGAAATATTGACAGTAGGAGGAGGCGTTCCCTTAGCCAGGCCTGACTGTTGCAGTGCTCTTTTAACTTAGTCATCCTGCAAATGCTCCTATAAATGGATTTATTTCAGCAGATCCAAAATACATCAACCAGATCACCTTACCCTGGTGCTAGCCCCTTTACATTGGCTTCAATTTGCAAGAGCATTGATTTTAAAAATTGATCATTACTTATACAGCACTCTATGGTTTTGCACCATCCTATTTATTAAACTAACCTGTTACCTGTGCTGCTGTTAAAGTCCTCTCTATATCTTGTTAAGAAGTGATTATTTTCTCTCTATGATTTAGATTATAAAACAAGGGTATTCCCTGAAAAATGTGTTGGCTGCAATAACTCAAGATTTCTAAATTTTCTGCTATGCCGCTCCACTTTTGGAGGTGATCTATATAGGACAAGAGGTAACGTTTTTTAACTAAAAAGGGTAGATTTTGGCTAGTTATAAGCAAGTTTTTTACAGAGAAGGTGGTGAAACACTGGAACAGGTTGCTCAGAGAGGTTGCGGGTGTCCCGTTCCTGGAAATATTCAAGGTCTGTTTGGATGTAGCTCTAAGCAACTTGATCCAGTTGAAGGTGTCTCTTTTCATTCCAGGAGGGGTTTGACTTTGTGACCTCAAAAGGTCCCTTCCAGCCCAAACCATTATGATTCAAAATTCTTCCAGTGCTTTCTGCAATACATGTCTAAGAATCTCCATTTAAAAGTCTTTGTTCTGATCATGCTCACATGCTTAAATTTGGATTGGTGTTATTCTAAGGTGGTTAGAGTTTTAACACCTGATACTTGGAATGGAGTGTGTGGAGGTTTTCTCACAAGAAAAGAAAAAAAATGCTTCCATAATAAGTAGTATTACATTTTTATAGAGACTTTTTTTCCTTTTTTTTTCCCAGGCTTTTTAATTAAGAGTGCTGTTTTATACTGGTTTACATTAAAAGTTTCTTGATTTACTGGAAATGAGACTTCACCAGTAGAGGGGTCACCACGAGCAGAATGCATTAGTTTTGTAGAAAACAGTGGGAATTTTGTGTAGTGGAGTTTTAGTCCTTGGGGGATTTTATTTTATGCATTTTCAAGTTGTTCGGTGTCTTGCTGCAGAGACAGAGAGGGAGGAGGGGGAATCTATTTACACGAATTACAGTCTTTGTTCCCATCAGCATTCATAATTGGATGAACAAAACGAAGGCTGGACTGACAGGTACAGCTATCCCAGGTAGTATCTTTTGAGCCAGAAACAAAATATGAAGTGAATTGCAGTACCAGGGTGAAACCTTGTTGGGAACATTCAAGGGGGTATAGGGAATAAGCAGTTTTGAGAATGTTTACTGTTGGGAAAACTTGCAGGAGGAAAAGACAGTTTTATCTCGGTATGAAAGTCATCCTTTCCGCAGAAGTTTTGGCACTATTCAGAGTAAGTTCCTGTACAAAAAAATGCACATTTATTTATTATGTTTTAGAGATTTCATTTATTATTTTTAAAAGATGGAGTTTGTTGTAAAAACACTGCTTCCACACTCCAGCTTTCAAATTTAGGTGTTTCTCCCATTTAAGTTCCTCCTTTAGTATTCTTTAAGACTTCTTTCATCTGTTTTATATTTTTTCTCTCCCAAATCATTTTAGTTTAGTGATTGAAATATGTCAATTTCAGCTACTTATTCCAAACTCATGTTAAATTGTCACATTAGCGTCATTAATTTTCAAAAAATTAGGATATATGTATGTAAACTTGGTTATACTACTGAACTGCATGTACTAAGGGGGAAAAATAAGCTGAATGGGAATCCTGGGTGAAGCAAAGACTGCATAATTGGTTTTATGCCAGACCTTCTGCTTTTCACATAGGCAGGAAGGGGCCAGGGAAATGTCAGAGGTGGAAATCAGGGCAACACAGTACTTCTGCAGAATTGCAAAGTGGCCACCAACTGTAGTCAGCCTGAGAAATGGCCAGTGCTCAAGCTGCTTTAAGATAGAAATGCCCGGTTCTTCTGACTTTATAAAACACCAGCTGAAATCTTTCTACACCCAAGAGCCTCAGAATTGCTACTGCACATGATGGGAGGAAATATGCTGATAGCTCACAGCCAGTCTCTGCCCAGAGCTCTTTCTGTGGGACAGGGCTGAGCTGGGTGCAAGGCTTCAGCCTTGATAATCCGATACACTCTTTCTGCAGCAGTTTGGGATCTGGATTACCTGCCGGTCCCTGTGCTGGAAGCCCTGCTGTCAGCTGCCCGGTGCAGTGGAAGTGTTTCTGCTCTGACACAGCCGAGGGCCACATGCTGTTCAAGATCCTTTGGCCAGCTTTCCTGTGTGGAGAAGAGGAATACACATATGCCATTGTATGCTAGACTTGCCTTGCTACTACAGTGACACAGTTCACCTTTTTTAGAGACTGTTTAGTTTGAATTTTTTTTTTTTATTTAGTGTTTTTAAGTGCATCTATAAATGTGGGGGTTTTGCATTGTTAAGGATGAGGTAATTTTTTGTCATTTCCCTTATAGTATTCTTGCACTACAAGCAAAACTTTAAAATAGTTGGTGGGAGTTAAACAAGCTGGCTGTCATCTGAATCCTCAGGCAGGAAGAAAAGTGATTTGGAGCCATTGTTACAGCACACGGGCAAGGATTCTTGCTCTTTTTTTTCTTTTTTTTTTTTTTTTTTTTTTTTTAATATGGGTGTTTTTCTGTGAAGCATTGCAAGTGGTAAAGATGCAAAACTGATCACACTGGAAACAAAAGAATGTAAAATCTCATACTTCTTAGTAATATTGTATGTCCAGTCGCCGACTTTTTGATTTAATCTATTACAGTGGTGTAATAAATCATGATTTTCTCTGTTGCAGAGAGTCTCATAATTTGAAAGAGAGAGGGAGAAGAAAGAAAAAAATTATCAGTGAATTTTGCAAAAGAGGAGAATTTCCTTATTGCCATAATTCTGAATTAGTCATGTGTACTGTAATCACTGAAGTTTTAAGCAATAATGTAAAAATCAACACAAAGGCAGTCTATAGCGAAGTGTTCTTTAATTTAGGAATCCCGTAAGGAATTAAAATTCTGAAAAGATGACATAGGCTCAATCAATAACTGCCTGAAAATATCAGAATATATGAAGGTTAAGTGACATCATGGTATGTGAAAGAAATTAAAAGAAAGTCTTTTCACTATTGGCATTATCTCTTTTTATTAAGATTAATAAAATAAGTTGAATGTTAAATCTTTACATATCTGTTTTGTATTGGGAACAAAAAGTTGAAAATGTCTGCCTTAAGGAATTTACAGTCCAAGCATCAACAAGATCAACTCCACATACACAGAAGGCAGAGAAGGGAAATTTTATCAAAGTTAGTTAATTTTTTAATCCTTGTGTCTGGGCAGTTTAATTCATCCCTTATTTAGTGTTGCAATTTAACTTATATTGGGCAAACGGAATTAGTATGGTATTTAGTAAATGTTATATGCTATATCACTTAATTTCATTATAGTTTTCTATATTCCTTAATTTCTTGCTTACCTCAGGTTGAAATTTTTGTAAATTGTGCCCTATGTTAAGTCCCTACAGATTGAGTTACATGGCTGTTCAGACCATTGCGATGTCTTCGTTCAGGCTTATTTCTGGATCGTTATTTCTAATGATTGTACCAATAGATATAGTTCAGAATTTAGAGGTATACTTAGTTTCCTCTGAGTACTGATTAGAGTCATGGGAAAATTATGAGCTCCTTGCTGCACATGGAAAAGCACTGAAACACCAACAGATACCACTGTTGGTGCTGTTGTGTGTGTCAGTTGGCTTACAACTCTTTTATTTGCATCTGGACACACAGTGAAAGTCTCAGCTCAAATGCTGTGCTGTGGAGCAGCTAGCCCAACCTGGGTAGCTTCCCAGGAGGAAGGTATTACCTCTGTGTTCCATTTCTGCCAGCATTACCATGTAACATCCTGGTTGTCCGGGTGCTGCACACAGGACATCATAGCTGGTCCTGTCTGTCCCCTCTGAGATGTCTTGGTCATGTTAGCTGTATTGCTGGATGTGGTGTAGGAGTTTTTCCCTGTTCACCACATACCACAGTACTGCTTTCTTAAAAAACAGAAAAGAGGGAGGGTTTGGGTTGTATTTATCGCTCTGAAAGTTTTTCATACTGTGAGAATATTCTGCTATAGATAAATGTGATTTCATTGCCATGCTACTTTTGTTTTATGCTTCTGTGTGTGTTTAATGCTTACAGTGAGTGCAGATTCTTGGGAATAAGCCAGACTACAAATTGATAACACAACCTCCCCAGCTGGCTTACTGCACTGGGTCGTGTTTTCTGTGGCACACTTTGTATAGAAGCTTGGCAGAGCAGAGTATGTTGGTGAATTTGGTGAATATAGCATTAACTTATGCTAAATAACATGAAATCCTCTGTTCAATTATTGGGCCATATATTGGGTCATAGCCTTCTGACAAAGAAAAGTAAATGATAATAGCAACTGATGCTGCTACTACAAGTACTACGGGTGGTTCTCCCCTCCCTCCCTAGTTCTATTTTCAAAATCAGTCCAGGGACTGTGATAACTGTTTCCTTCTGTGCACTTGGAAACATTAGGGCAAGTAAACAGGGATCACATGTATGCTAAATTAATTTGTAAGAGAAAGTTACTAGATTTCTTAGCTTCTACTGCAGCACTTCTCTCTGTTTCTGTTCTAGATAGTGCATAGTAGTTAACCTTAACAGTAACAGACCCAGTATGTTGGCTTTATCCTGTTGACTTTCATGCCTTGACATGGTCATTTAAAGACAGCCGGGCCGAGGCTGTCTGTCGGGATTACAGTTAATGGAGAAGGTCAGAGAAGATTGGAGAAGGTCAAAGACAGGCAGACAGAGCTGGGTAGGCAGAGGACAGAAAAGTGAAGAAGATGGGTGGAGACAAATGAGGAAGGAAAAAGGAGCAAGGCAAAAGAGAAGGTCAGAGAACGTAGAAGGAGGGCAGAGAGAAGGATAGATAGGGGAAGAGAACAGTGGAGAAGGTGGAGTGCAGTGGAGAAGAAGGGCAAAAAATTGCACAAATGTTTGGTGGAATTTCACTGGAAGTGAGTGACACTTTAAGTGGCACTGACTGCAATGGTCCACAAAATTGTGATAAAGGATTGGAAAGATAAATTGCATACCTTTTGGCTTTTTCTCACTTTCTTCATTTGCACCTTCCCTTGCGTATCCTGCATATCCTTCTTCAGTAGAATTTCCTGTGTTTGAGACTTGAATTTGATAACAGTTTTCCAGTTGCTTCCCTTATTGTTTGTGTAGATCACCTTTTAGGAGTCTTCTGCTTTAGAATTTGTTTTGCATTTGTCTCATGAATTCAAACAGTTTGAAAAAGTGTAAAATAAACTCTGCCTCAGGTAGATTACTCATTGAAGTCACTAGGTCTTTTTCGAGATTGGGTTAAGTAGATACAGACTCTGATCTATTCTGAATTTCATATTGAGGATATAATTAACTGCTGATAGAGACTAGTAATCTAGGCAAGGACCTAACAGTAGAATGAAAAGGAGTTTACAGTAAAAAGGAACTGATGTACTTTGTTCTCATGTTCCAGAACTACCTTTTGTATAAACTGATTTCACTTAGTATCTGAATCCAGGAGTGAAAAATGCCATCATCTACATATCCAGTGCTAGAGAAGTTGAGCTGAACTTCCATTTATGTTCTATCCTGATCTGTAAGGGCTGTGCTTTCACTGAAACTGAAATTGTGATTTTTAAGATGGTGTTTTGATAGCTCTGGATTATATTTAAAGTAAAATATTTTGTGCAGTTGCTACAGAGTGTTTGGATATATCTTCAGTAAACATTCCATGCCAAACCCCATAAAGCACTTAATTCACAGTGTGAAGTTCCTAGGTACAGAGGAACAGGGATAACAGAACAAAATGTGATGGAATATTATTAACCCTCTCAGAGCAGGACCTGCAGCACTTTCAAGGTGTACTTCCCTTGGGTGTCAAATAACTTCGAAGGCAATGAGTGAACTTTCACAGTTGCCTATTTACCTATACATAAAGCTTGCACCTGATCATTCCATTGAAATCCTTTTGTGAACTTAGTTCCTACAAATAAAACCAGTTTTAGACTTCCTTTAGAAAATGTTATTATGTCAAGAATAGTCAACGGAAATATTGCCACAAAAACTACTAGATGAAAATATTATATATTTCTTTCAGTTAGTTATTATTTTGGCACTTTTTTTGCAGTCTACCTTAAATCTCGGCATTAACTTGAATGTATTGTTAGCTTTTTTTTCCCCCCAGTTCTACCATGAGTAGTATTTGTTGCTGAGTTTGTAACTTTAAACTATGCTTTTTGCTGAATGTTTGCTCTATGGTGTCTGCAAATTTTTTATGGTTTTTTTTTTTTCTTCTTGTTACATTTCCATTTTTGTCCTGTAGTATTCCTCAAGGCACTTATTAGCTTATTTCAGTTATTCTTCTATTCCATATGTACACTGCCTGATCAATAACCCTCTTCACTTGCTGCAGGATTTCCACCTTATTGTGCTTTCAGCTTCTGAGATTCCGTGTTACGGGATTCTGCCTTGGCTAATGCGCAGTTGTCTAAATCTGCTGTGTTTCAGATCATTACACTGACTTTAATTTTGATATATTTGCATTTTACCCAGTTCTAGTCTTACTCTTTTCCCTTGATCAGTTAAATTACTGTCTGTGCAGTGTTACATTTGTGCTACTGCTGGAAATACTAACTAAAGGCTTATAATTGAAGTGCTATTTACAACTACTGACCTCCAGCTCATTTCTGATTTCACTGTGATGTTGACCTTTTATAGATTGCACTGTTGTAAATCTTTGAAGTGATTCTTCTTGTCATCATATTTCTAGTAATTATGATTTGCATTGCATTAACACCTAGAAGCCTCTACCACCTTACCCTTGTTGCATAAGATGACCTTTTTTATGCACTAATTCACATACAGGTAACAGAATACAGTTCTTTCTCTAAAGAACTTATTCTGAAATGAAGATGAATGCTTGCCTCTGTTTCCATTCTTTAAATATCAACCTTTGAATTAATGAAATTGCTCATAAAGGATTCTTAGCCCTGGAAACTATTTTCTTCCTTTTCTAAAATCAGAGTCTGTTGAACTATTCTAGGCTATGAAAAAAATGAATAATAAAGATAAATAAATAAAATTGTTTGAGAGACCCCATATTTGTGTACAAAGTTTTTTCAGATTTTGCTCAAGTTGGACACCAACATCAAGGAAAGCATTATCTGAATATTGGACTGATGTTTTTTCTTTGTTCATATTTCCCCTCAATATTTAGCAACACAGAAACAAACCTGCAGCTGATCCTTACCCCAAGCAGCATTTAACTCAATGAGTTTCAAGATTACAGATATTATTTCTTCTCTGGTAGCTATGCCTTGAGAAAGTTATGCTGGTTGGATGTGATGCACGTTGTATACTTTCCCAGTGTACTTGGGTGGAAGGCAGTTATGAATTCTGTTCATAGACTTGCCTAATAGATGAATTTGAGTCAGGATACTCGTTTCTTTAATTGCTTAAAAGTCTACGTAAAGAACTGGCTGTTGACTCTAATGACAGAGGATGCTAACAGATAATGGCATCACCTCCATCTTTATATGTGGTTTCACACTGATTTCTTATATGTGTTTTTGTGAGGCCTTCATTTATTTGGTTAGATAAATCCAGATAGGCAGATTGACCAGTTGCTTTTGGGTCTTGCTAGACTCTTTGATAATCTGTTTCAAAATTTTGAATATTGTCCTAATGATGTTTCTGTTTTCACTGAGAAGTTGTAAAGTACCTGTGAAAAGCTGCATTTTCACTTTGAACTTCTACTGTTTTACTTTCCTTAAATGCTCTTGTGTGTTGAGTATGTGTTGGAAAGCTTCTCTGCTCCTTAACTGCCTTTCCTAGACAATTTCTTATGTTTGTATTATGTCCTCTTTGTTATGCACTGACTACAGCAAACCTGTCTTTGTCATTTTATCTTCATGTGACAGTATTCTCATGCCATGATCAATCATCTTGCTCTGAGCATGTTTGTTTTTTCTTAAAAAGCTATTTTGTATAAATATAAGTTCTTTAATGTATAAAGTATGGTTTATTTATTTTTGCACGATATAAAGAAATGATAGGACAGATCTGGAATGGCCAGTTAATTCTAAACCACAACTGTTGGTGTGCAGAGTAATATTAATACAGACTGGAAATTTCACTCTTTAGTAAAGTCTTGTGATGTTCTGCATAATATGGAGTGTTTGGAGGAGGCTAAACTAATCCTCTCTTTTGGATATATTAATGTTTCTCAAATGTCAGTACCTAGTCTCTAGTGATTTTTCTGAATACATGTGGGTATTTTGCTGATTTTATATGTATTTTAAGTCCGTGGAGAACAAAACAGTAATGAATTTTTTAAACATTACAGAACCTTACACAAGTTATATTGGCCACCATTCTTCAAGAAGGAGGAATATGGAGGCAGAGTGGTTTAAGTGATGGCTCTCAGGTGACATCTCTCAGTCACTGGCTGAGTGTAGGCTCAAGGTCTCCTAATTTTGAATCTCTTGATTTAGCCACTAGGCATTGCACTATTCCTGACAAAGCATCACTCTGTAAGTGAGGGGATAAAGTGCTACTAATACATCAAATCTTATCAAATGACTTTAAACTTATCTTAGCTTTCTTTTCACTAAGGTTTGCTGTAAATCTTTCCTACTGGGGAGTAGCAGGACTTGTGTCCTTGCTAAAAGGGGAAGATTGATTTACTGTATTCATATAGAACCAGCAGATTCCTATGAGTATGCAGTAATGGATTGGAATATCCTTTAGCTTTTACCCCTGTGCAACACTTCAGGAGACCTTAAAGCCTGGAGTATGTTAGAGAAGTCCATTTGATAGAAACTTATAAATATGTGTCTTCTCCTAGAATAACAGCATAACAAATCTTTTGGTATGAGCAATATTCTTATTCTTCAAATACTCTAATTGATTGTTCATTGGGCTCAGTCAGCCAAAAGTGGAGAGAAACTTTGTACAGACATCATTAGTTTTTCTCCATTTAAAGATTAATCATGAAGAGCTCTGGCTCTTTAATTCTGTAATTTGTATATTTAATGGGCTGCTGCAGAATCTATGACAGTAATTAGCATAGCCTGAAAACTCATTAATACGCAACAACATGATTAATGCAGCATTAATGCAAACATGACTGAAGTTATTTGGGTTATGTAGTAAGAAGATTAAAGCTAAAATGTCCTGTTTGTTTTACCAGTAGTGGGTATAATGGGGTAGCAAGGAAAATAAGAAAAAACAGGTATCAAATTTGTCATTTTAGTGTAAAAGAAACACTCAGTTCTCATCAAGAGGATTTGGAGTTTTGCCTGATAGTTGGTTTCCGCAAGAAGTGTTGCATATTTCCCCCTGTCATTCACTCACCATATTCTGTGTTTCTGCTTGCTCAGCATTTTAGTTTGACTTAGGCTTTTGGCAATTTGAGGTATTAAGAGTACATTAAAAAATTCTTTGAGCTGTGTCATTCTGAATAAAGTTAGACTTTTCCAAAATACAGGGCTTTTGTATAGTCTAATTTAGAAACAATGGATTTTTAGCTTCTCCTGCTTTTACTATGATCACAATAGAAAAGAGGCTCAGTTTGGGAAAAAGTCTGGAAATTTTTTTGTGTGTGTACAAAGATGTATGTATGTGTACACACACACATATATGTGCATATGTATTTGAATTTTAAGTATATATTTCAAATAATTTCTGCTAATAATTTCTGGAATTACTAACTTTATTTAGTGTAATGTTACTAACTTAGTGAAACATTAGTAACATTACTTAGCGTAATGTTCGTGATGATGAACTTTGAAAATATTTTCAAACACATTAAGGTAACAGTAAAACAGGGAGCCTGATCCTGTACCAAAGACAGCAAAAGATCTCGTAGAGATTTGGGAAGAAGACTTGCCATCTTTTCTCAACAAAATGCGGGAAGCTGTAGACCATCACAAAGTGTGAAGAACTCCTTGTATTCATGACTATGTCCAGGGAAATGTCCTCTGAGTTCCTTCTTTTCCTCTAATTGCACTATCCATTATGGGAAACTGCTTTGAATATTGATACACTTATGTGAAGTCTTCCTTTTTATTTTTGCTATGGGTGCATTTTCTTATATTAAAAAAATATTTAAATCTCTTTTAGCTGTTGTGATGACATGAGGCATGCAGAATCACTCTCGCAGAGAGATGAACTACAAAATGTTAATTCTGTGGAGCTGTATAGCCACTCAGAGTTTTACTCTCCATCTATCCCCTCCCCAGTTAGAAACAAGTTTTGTTTTATAATTGCTGTGGGAAAATGTACTTTGATTTGGCAAATGCATTTATACACAGTGTTAATGTTAAATAAACGCTTAACGTTCATCATCCCGAAAGGACTGCTGAGAGCCTAATGATGTAGTCAAAATTTTATATACAATTTCTATTCATTTCAGCTAGTGTTATGCACAAATAAGGGTTTACATAAGCATAGAGTGACTGCTTGCTTTGCCAACAATATATTTTCAGTTCATTTTATTGGAACATACAGTTATATAATTATTTACACCATTTCATATAACAATGTAAGTAGAATGGAAATGCAGATTGCGTTTCTACAACTGTACAATTCCGGGAAAAATTTCGCTGAACATGGATGTGTTTCCCAGGTTGTGCAAAATTCATTTCTAAAAATGCTTTATGATTTTTCCAGTTACTAGGTAGGTTTCTTTTCTTATTTATGAAAATTAGCACTAGTCTTGTTAAGCACTGAAAAGGTTGGAAATACATTTTTGGCTGTTCTTAGCACTTTTGGATAGAGTTGTTCCTGTGGTTATGTATAAGTTTGTGTGTAAGGTCATGAGACTTTTGAGACTTGTAGCAACCTCTGTGTATTTAATGTGTCTTCTGTTTGTTGGCTGTTTTCAATTGGACCCCGAACATCTAGTTGTAGAGAAAGGTGTTTTTGCTGGATAGATGGATGGATGGACAAAATTAGCTTTTAAGTATGTCACTTTGCTGAAATCTCTCAGCTGTTATTGTAAAAGATGTTTTCAATTGCCTTGACCCTCTGCCTACATTCTCTCCCCAAATTTCATAAAGTAAAAAGACAATTTCTGATCAATATGATTTTTTTTTTCCACAAAAACTAAATTTAATTCAGTTAACTTGAAAAGAAGTGTTACAGGAAGAAAACCCTCTATAGTCTGGGTGGATAGTTTCTTGGTCAAACAAAAGCTATTTTAAACTTTGTTTTTCAAGAAAAAAAAAGTCTTTAGCATTAGTTAGAAGTGGATTTTATTGCTATAATAATTATAAATTATTAGTGTATGTTATGCTAATCCAGGAGCTGCTCTAATTTATTAATATTTTCCCACTGACTGCCAACTGCTTTTTCTAAACTCAAAATAATCCTGTGTGCACTGTAAACTTCCCAGAAACACAGTCAGCCTCTCAAGAACGTATTCCTGGCTATTAAATAGTTTTGTGCAGGTCTTGTAAGTCATACTGAATTGAGCTGGGAAACTCTGAATCCGGGTAGTCTGAATCTGAAATGTTGCTAAAGTTTTGAGACTTGCTAAACTTACATGAGGGGTTATAAAAATCATACCATATGCATTTTCTTTATTAGACAAAAAACTATTTTCTGATGTTTGTGATGATGAAATTTGAAAATGTTTTCAAATACATCTAATATTATAGTAATAGTATATATAATTTTACTTGTTTTATCAGCCTGTTACCAGAAGGGACTCTCAAAACTGCCACTCTCAGGGTAACATGCTGATATTCTGTCTCAGTTGAATGTCTTTAAAAATGCCTGCATTGGTCACTCTTCACATCCTCATTCCTTTACTGACCTGACTGTGCCATCTTTGAAACTAGGACAGGCATCTAATCACAATCCGCTATTGCATAAATTGAAACTGTGTATATCCTGACGGAAGGTTAGTCTGCCCTAACACAGTTTGGGATACTTGAAAAGTATCCAACATAGTATTAATTCTAATACTAGTAATTTATTTTATTTGTCCTTTTTATGACTGTATGTTCTTCTTTTTGTCTTTTATGCCCACTATATACAATGCTTGTATTATGTTTTTGTACAATGCCATTATAATTAAAGAAATTGAATTAAAGAAATTAAATACATTATTTATAATTGCAGGAATTCTAACAGCTTCTCCAATTGCAACTGTAATTTGAAATAGAATTAAAGATTTTATTTGAATGACATACTTTAATGTTTAATTTGTATTAGAACTTCCTATTGGCTTTTACCCCAGAAATGATAACAACTTTCTGTGGAACAATCATTTTTGTTGCACAAACAGGTCTGTTAGGTGAATTCTTGAGTTGCAGTTCAAGGTTCAGTTGATTAAAAGCACGTTCCTACTATGCCCCACAGATGGTCGTGTTTTCTATCCAAGATTTAGTAGGATCTGTAGTGTGACTGAGATGCAGTTTCTGTAGATGACAATTGTAATTGTAATGTCACTGTTTTGTTTATGTTTCTATTTATCTGTTAAATTTAACATTGAAATTAAGGTTTTAGATGTTCATACTGAACTCTTAGAAAAACTTTCTTGCAAAATCTCTCACCCTCCCCTCCCCCAGTATGAAAAAAAGGAAGTTTTTTTGGTAACCCAGTGTGGTTTTCAAGTTCAGTGAAACTTCAGATTTTCAAGGGAGAGCTATCTGTGTTCAGTTCAAGTAAGATCAGTATTCAGTGTCAATACAACAAAAATGGCATGCATGTAGTTGTTACAAGTCTGAATGGGTTTCTGGTTATGCTTTGTTTTAGCCATGAGGTCCAACATTAATTAGTATGTTCCTGGGAAAAATATTACTTTCACAAGTTTTTGTCCTGCAGTGCAAATATTATCTATGGGGCAGAAGTTTGCTTATTATTTGGTTTCTCTATTGTGCTCACTTCTAGAAATGCAAGAAAATATTAATATTGAGGTATAAAAGTGTTTCTTTAGAGGTTCCTTATATGAACTTTCCTGTCTCATGAGAAATTCCAAAGCCACCTGAACTTAAAGGGTCAGAATCATTTTCTCAGTTACATAATAGGTGACAAATATATTTAGAAGAAAATAATGGTTCCTGAGTCATTAATAATTTATACGAAGCAGTGGCAGCTGTACAGGTAGGACTGTTCAATGTCCAAAGAAGAAAGTAAGCTCCTGCATAACGTTTAAAAACTTTTAGAATTACTCCAATATCACTGTTATGAACCATTTAATTTATATTTTCTAACACAATTATTATACAAGAATGGTGTTTTTTCGGAAACTCAGTTATTTGGTTTGGGTTTCTCCTTCTGAATTAGGTCTGAGGAGGGATCCTCTGGTCTTCAGAAATGTCTTTTGGCAACTTGATAAAAATACTGTCAGCTTGTTAAATTAACTATGCTTCCCACTGCTGAGATTAGAGGCTGTCAGTCTCAGCCTCTCCAGCAGATACTGCTGCTGGAAATACCTGAAGCCTCAAAGTACAGCAAAAGTGTTTATTTCTGAGCCAGGCAAACCTATGCTTTTCCTTAAGTATGGACACTGAGTTTTTTACTTGCAGGGGGTTACTTGTGTGCGACTGCTTTTTGCAGGTGTTTTAGTAGCATGGCTGACTTCCATTGTGTAGAAAATGTTTCATATCTGTGACTACATTATATGATTTGCATGGAAAAATTTATGTGATTAAGTAATGGGCTCAAAGGATACTTCTTCAGGTAATTAACAAGCATGATCTAGTAAGAATGTGCACTAGAATTATGATTATTTAATTTTTTAAAATATAGGTGCTGTCTGCAATAAAAAATTTAGTCACTGTTTTCTGCCTGACTTAAGATAGTGAAAATACTGAATAGTTTGATAAGATTGGTAAAACCCAATAAAACTTACCTTGTTCTGTAAGAGCACCTTATGCGGAAATGTTGTGAAAGTGTGGTATAGGTGGATGTTGCTATTGCTGCCTTTTCATTCCCCTTTACAAAAAGTTGGTACAGTAAAGGCATGGCTCCACCATGCACTCAGCCTGAGATATCTGGATTTGCACGTGAGAACAGCTGTGCCAAATAGGGCATATCTTTTTTTGTTACTGTAAGATCGTATTCCAGGAGGTAGCTTAAAAATAGTCATAAAAGATAGTAATAAAACACTGTGGTTTTCCAAAACTTGTTAGTTCATGATTATACTTCTCGAAATTAGTTACATAATTTATTAACTGTTTTGTTAATGTGTCCTTAGATAGTTCCTGAGTAAGTTTATACACTGGACAACAATAAGCTGTTGTAAAAAAACTCCTATGTTATTTTCCTTGTATGTCATTTAAATGACATTTCATGAGCTGAGATTTTATCAGAAATGAAATGGAGAACTATTGATAATGATCTGGAAAGTTCTTAATTAAGCTTAGTTCATTCATTATTGGATATTTCCAATTTTTGTTTAAACCATTTCTTTTCCAGGTGTTTTTTATGCACTTAGATGTATGTACCTGTAAAAGAATATATATAAATAAATATACACGTGTATATGTGTCTTTTGGAACCGAAACCCTGCTATTATTCATCGAAATCCTTGCATGCAGAAATCTCATTACTATTTTACTGACAGAAATGTTAAGTGACAAGTGTCCTTACATGTAAAACATCAACTCTTGTCAATTATCCACATTTAAAACATCAACTATTAGAATAGTAGGCTAATATCTCAGTTATATTTTCTTAAGCAAGAATTACTAAGCAGCATAAGTCACAACTGCATGTTTCTTTTTACAGATGAGTAAGGGGTCACAGAAATTTCTGTCAAGGGCTGACTCAGTCAGGATTAGTAAAATTTCTCCTGCAATGACTAGCAAGGGCTTTAGGTGAACAGAAATTCCATGATTTTAGTTTGTAATGTTACTGCTGTTTCTAAAACAGTATTTTGTTGGCAATTTTTGTTAGAACACAAAAGAACAGCTTTTGGTGTTAACCATCTACTTGCTTTTTCTAACCAGGTATTAAAGTGAAATTTAGAACCCAGGAGCCGGATGGTTTGATTTTTTTCTCTGCATCACCTGGCAATCAGGAGGAATACATTGCATTGCAGCTGAGGAATGGTCGTCCTTACTTCCTTTTTGATCCACAGGTACAGCAAAAGACAGAATCCTATAAAAATTGTTTATATTATTTATTTCAGTACTTTTTACATGCTTATTCTTGGTTGTTTTTGTTTTGTATTGGTTTGGATTTTTTTTATTTTTTTTTTTTTTAAATTTAACCGATACAAGTTCATTTGCTTTTTGGAACCCTCAGTGAACTAGAGATTTTGGGAGAGAAAAACTGAAACACTTAAGCTTTGCTCTTTTACTGTTAAGTGTGGCACAATTTAAGACTTTGGTTTTGCATTTTTATGAGTTGGGGTTTTTTTGTCAGTACCACCAAACACCCCTACACATAAAAGCAGCAAGATTTCAAAGGTGGGCAGAACGAGGTTTTGAATTAGTAAATAAAGATTATATAATTTTAGTAAATTATTTTTAAGAATCCCATCTTGAGACTTTTTTCTCACTGAAATCAGCATGTTGCCATTAAGCAAAGACATAAATAATGAGGGAAATATCAACATAATGAAAAATAAGGCCACATTCCTTATATTTCTGTTTGGATATTTTGTGTTTTCTCTGCACCCTGAAACTGGGTCTCCTCATGGAATTAACAAACATTATGGACTCACTTATATTTCATAAATATGCAAGAAATTGAAAGTAATTATCAGATTTTCTAATTATATTGCCAGAATGTGGTATCATACATATCATATACATGCATCCTTTTGGTAAGGCTACTGCTGCTTCAGTGTCACCAGAAGGTCTGATCTGGTTGCTCTATCAGCCATGTCTTCTGTCACACCTTAGTGCCTAATTCTGCGTTTGGCATTGTATCTGATGCTCCAGGGCATTGAACAGAAATGCCTAATGGCATAAAATGGTAGGGATTTAGAGATGTGCCCACCCACTGTTAACCTTTGCCTCCTGAGCTCTGCCGTAGTCCAGGTACTGATGCTCCACGACCATGTGGAAGTTTGTGTAGCAGTGAAGGTCCTCTTAAGCTCTGGACCATCTGTGGTGGAGGCATGGTGCTGCACAGAGGCTAGTTTGTATGTGATCCCTGTGCTTGTACATGATCCTCATGCTAGAAAACATTAAATCTGCTTCTGGCCCCAGCATATAAATTTCTACTATTTCCACTGTGTTTACATGGAGGCTTTACCTTATTTTTCCTTGTTGAAAACTGAATCAGTGCATATGTCAAATTTTGGGACCATGCTTAATGTTGTTAATGTTGCCCTCATCCACATTTTAATAGGGACAAATTCTATCCCTTTTACACTTCACTTAACTGAAAAGGAAATTTTATTTCCTTTTCAAGATCTTTCTACATATAATGGTTAGATTTTGTTGTTGTTGCTGTTTGTTATTTAATGGGAGTGGATGTCTTTCAGCTAGCATTTTAGTGCTTCAAATAGTATTCCTAGCCCTCCTTGCAGATTTGCTCCTTCTGAAGTAGATTTATGTTGGCTTGTTTGGACTCATTCCCTGAAAGATGTTGTATTTGTTTGGATTCACAGTATTTGGGGAATGGGAAGTGAGGGGGTACACATGGAAGGGTGGCTGCTTTGGGGCTTTAATTCCATCCCCCCCCTTTTTATCCTGTCTTTTAACTGTAAAAAAGTGCAGGCCTCATATTTAGTCATTTGAGCTTCTCAGTTTAGTTAATATTTGCAATAGTTACTATTGTGATTTTTAACATATTACTTGTTTATGAATGTATCTTTATGTTTCTGTTTCATTTGAATCAGACAATTCTGTTCCATGCTGATTTTTAGGATCATCACTTCCATATTGTTGCCTCTTCTTAAAAAGTCAAAAATTGCCTATGGTGCTGCTTCAGTGGCTGTTCAGAGAAAAAAAGTATGTCTGTCATTCAAGGTATTCAGTAACAGTTTAGGTCCTAACAGATGATTTACTATCTTGAAAGCTAATGCTTTTTAATTTCTCATTAATAATGTGGAAGAGAGTCCTGTACATTCTCAGATTCAGAAATAGGGTAGAGTGGCCTACATCAATGTGTTTTTGTAGTATCTTTTTCTGAATATTTTACCTTTGAAAATACAGTTATCAAAAATTTTCAGTCTTCTCTATCCTTACTATGCTGTGCTGCCTTACTCTCTTTACCTTTGTTTCTATGTTTTCTTCAGGGTTTCATTCTTTATTCATTTTGCCATGATTTGCTATTCTTATCTTACAATGTCAGGGATCACATTCTGTAGCAGCATTTCTTAATCTTTCATTTGTGCATCACAGTTTGCATCAGTGTGCAAATGCTTTAATTACTTCTTATTGGCATCATGCGGTGTCTTAACCAGGTTATATGCATTGTTTTTTCTAGTTATAGTCATGGCATATACAACAAGCATTTATGGCCTTGCCTTTGTGCTCTTCTCTTAAAAATTGCAAAAATTCTTTTTGATGACAACTGTATCTCTGCTGCTTTTTATCTATAGCAGTGTGGCATAATATTCTGTGCTGCCTTCCAGCTGTGTCCTGTCACAGGTTAATTATTTTTACCCTTAGTCCCTTTCAGGATGCTGGTACGTATCTTTGCTCATGATCAGCAGCGCGTTTTCTCTTTGTTGTGTCTGCTCTGGGGATAGTCCTGCCAAGTCTTCCTAGTGGGGAGCCTTCACCAGCCTAGCTTCATCCTTCGCTAAGTGTTAATTTCAAATCCTTTTCTTCCTGTCCATTCATACTTCTCTGAGCCTCATGTACACCACCATTCATCCAGCTATTGTCTGACCATCCCTTTTGTCTCCCTTTTGTGTTGTGTAACTGCTCTTTTATTCCTTCCTAATTGTTTTACTGCCTTTTTTTGCATTTTTTTGCATTTCTACTCATGGTCCAGGAAGCATGAGGGGTTTTGCTAACAGATGTCTTCCTTAGTCTTGTCCAGATGATCAAATTGTTCCATAGATCCTCCTCCAAACTCAGAGCATCTGTAAACCTTCAGCTGTCTGTGGATTTTCTTCTAATCATAATGTCTTTACATGACCCCTAAATTACACAATCAACTCCAGCTACATTTCTGGTTGTCTTTCAGTGGCTGCATGTCATTTGTTCTTTTTCTCAGAGAAGCACTGAATATTGTATACCAATTGAAATCATTAAAAGTGAAAATACAAATCCAGTGTGGAGAACCTTTTTCCTTAGTGATTAGTACAGTCTGGGAATAGCGTATTGAGATTGTTCTTACAGGATGGAGGGAAGTGAATCCAGCTCTTCCATTTTAGAAGGCAATGCATTTACTGAACTTTACAGCAAAAAGGAGGAACACCAGATACTTTTCTTGTTGCCTGTGTTTCCGTGTTGGTTGTTCTCGTCATGAAGAAGCTGAAGTAGTAGGCACAGTCTGAGGGTAAGCTGTAACTCCACAAAAAAAGGAAGATGGAGACTACCTACCCAGCTATGAGTCCCAACTAGACCTTCCTCCTTGGCATTGGCAAAACAACAGTATTTGTTTAACTTCTCAGTGGTAGGAGTTCGGACATTGAAAGAAAGTTTGGGCATTGACTGGGAAAAGTGTAGTTACACTCAGACTTTGGCAGCTAAGACAGTATCTTTGAAGATACTTATTTGTGATGTTTCTATGTATTTTCAATGTAAATGTCATCATGAGAGAGCGACAGTGGTTCATACTTCTTTAGTTATTACTGAGAGCTACCAAATATTAAGACATTGTATGGTTTAGCAAAACAACCCAGATTTCAAAATGTTGATTTCCAAAATGCATGACAAGCCATCTCACAAAAGGCTTTTTGAATGTGATTACGGAGTGACTCAGGTAGTTCTGGATAAAATGTCTTAAAGGGACCTCCAACGCAGTGCATGCTGAATCCTGAATACCGCCTTTTTTCTGTCTTCCCCCAAAATTAAGCACAGGTTTGCGCATATGCTTGTGTGGTCCCAGGTTGAGTTGGTTACACATAAATGTGTTTTCTGATGTATAAAACTGTTAATGCTCTAGACTGTTGCCAAACATAATATGAAGAACCACTTATTCAGGCACCTGATCTTTAGAATGCAGCATCATTTGTAACAATTTTAACGCTAACTAAGTACACTTTGATGAGACAGCATTTAATAAAATGCTCATTAATTTCATCATTAGCAAGGGTATGCTAAGAAGTAAGCCAGTTTCTTATGTCACGCCCAATTAGCATCCCATGCTAGTAATCCCATTAGTATTGTTGAATTCACTAATGGAAAAACTAATGGGCATGCTACCAGGGCACATTAATTGGGCATGACACCAGTTCTGGTTTTAATTATTAAACTACGATAATGAAATGTGTGTGTTTGTAAAATATTAAAATGTTGAAATAGGAGAGAAGACAATAAAAAATAGTATATGAAAAAGTGGGAATTAATATGTAAGGATATATAGCTTTGTATTGTTTCAGTGGGGCAGAGGGCTGCTGTACAAAACTCCTCAGTACCAGGATGTTGGCTGAATGGAGTAGGAAGCCTGCTGTAAATATTCACAGGGAATAATTTTTTCTGTAATCATGTACATATGTGCGCATCATATGTATTTTGATACCTAGGATACACAGTGACATTCCGCAATTCAAAATGTACTGTAAAATGTATTCTGTGTTCATAAATCTGTATGCCAAAATGGAATTTTTAATAGATGAATATCACTGAAGGCAGAATACTAAATTTTAACAAGAAGTTTTTAGTATTAATTGAAAGAGGTGGTAGTTTATGTCAACAGGTTTTCTCCATGTGCATAACTCAAAGGTTCTTGGGACAGAAAAAAGGCATAGATGATCTGGGAAAAAAAATAAAAAAATAAAAATTGCTGAATAATCTGTTTTTCTTTTGCAAAGTTACGAGCTAGGCCCACAAATGATAAGGAACAAAATTTTTCTTTTACAGATTTTTTGAAATTGTTTTTTTAAGCCGTAAAGTAACTACAGAGGTTGTGATTTTTTAATATAGCAGAGTGCCTATACAAGGAAATGTTTTTCCATTCAGTAGGTGCCTGCTGTGTAGGACAATTGTATTTTGTGAATTCAGCGGAATAACTGTGAGTTCTCAGATAGTTCAGGTAGGGTATAAAGTCCTGAGAAAATATTATGGGAATTCTTAGGAAATTAAAAAAAAAAATTAATATAACTCTCAGGAAAATTTTTGAAATTTATTGATTTTATTTTTATTACAACATTATATTAATTTGTGTGGTATTTTGTTTGGTTCTTTACAATCATGAGATTCAGTTTGGCAACTGCATCTATTATATTCCTCTTACTCAGGAATTTCGAAAAGATTTCTCTGTATTTGTCATAGATGTCCCTAAATTCACCCCCCCAATGTCATATTTTTTGTTCATTTTAATAAAACCACATAAAAATTCCAGTTAAACTTAAATGCATTTTTACAAGCATCCCTTATACCATAAAGCAACTTCAATAACTATCTTTTTTTTTGGGGGGGTGGTGTTTTTTTTTTTGTTTTTTCCTCTTTGTTTTGTTTTGTCTTCTTGAATCTTTTGGAATGACCTTTTTCCCCTCATAAATTTATTGTACTCTTTCATCTAGAAATTTAAGTCCTTTTGGTACTGGGTTAGCATGAACAGCACATGCATCTACTGTGCTACAAATACACCTCTTTTTTGAGTTCCTTCCTTTAGACAGGTGCGACAGTTAACAATCCTCATATGCAGCTTCTCTCTGTGCATGGCACACTGAAGCATTGCCATCAAACCTCACAGCCACAGTAATCCATGAAGTAGTTAAATAGAGACATAATTTAAAAAATGAATAAAAAATAAAAAATCTGAGTGACGTGACCCGCAATGATTTATGCCTCATCAGGGGAACTACACAGAGTTTTCTGTTTTTATAGAAACTGAACTGGATCCTTGATCTTTCATTTATTATTTGAGAAGGTTAATTTAGTGGGGAAATCAGTACTAAACATCATTCAGTAGTCCAAAAGAAGTTAAACAGAGGACTTCTGTCTTTATTTTATGTTACATGCTACAGATTGGTATAAAACAATAAGGTATAATTCTAAATGTTACCTTCATAATATTCTAAATTGGATTCTTCTGTTTATAAAAAGGGATCTGCGGTAGCAGTCACTCCAACCAACGATGGTGGAAAAGTGTACAATGATAACAGCTGGCACCAAATAATTGCTACAAGAATTCAAGCACTGGGAAACATCACAGTGGATGGGCAGTACACAGGTAATCAATTCATTTAAATAAATTTAATATTGCTCAGGGTATTGCTCACTTGCTTACTTTTCCACTACCTGTGTTCGCCAATAAAAAAAACCCTCAACTCAGTTTTCTCACAAAATCACTGCTGTTTTATCTGTTCATCTGTGAATCTTTGATGATTTAATACTGTATATCTTTTTGTGCTTGTGAATCTATAATTGTATGAATATTCTCTTGTAAAATAGAGCTGTAAATATTTCCTGGGTACGTATGGGAAAGCATTAGGTTATTGTGTCACATTAGCCCCTTTTATAAAATATCAATATTTTGTTATTGAGTTGAAAATCTGTTGAAATCATTGAATAACAGAATAGTGGTCTATTTCTTTCAGGTTCTTCCTTAGCAACTAGTGGCAGTACCATTATTGGAGAAAACACGGGAGTTTTTGTTGGAGGACTTCCACAGGGTTATACTATTGAGAGAAAGGATGTAGGTGAGTATGATAAGTAAGTCTGTACAGTTTCTCAAATTTTACCTTTCGAGGTGGGTTGAAATGTCTAAGTGTGCATTTTAATTAATTTTATACACAGAACTGGTATGACTGTGAGACTTACAGGTATGTTTTACATGCAGATTCCCAAATTCTTTTCCAAAATACACATGAAATTTCTTTTTATTAGCTTAAATACAGGCTTATGCATCCCACTTGGGTGCAGGGATACAACATGCTGGCCTTTTTTGGTGTCAGTTTGTATCCTTCAGAGATTGTTGCATTGGATTTGGTGGTGTAGGAATATACCTGTATTTTACAGATATAGAATTTATGCAGTATTGGATCATATCCGGCTTCTAGAAAAATCAATAAACATAAGTTTTCGTATATAAATTTGGTATATATGTCAAGTATATAATCTGCCAGCCTATAACAGAGAGGTGGTTGCCTACAAAACCAGTATACAATCAGCTGTTCTTGGTGAATGAATTTCCAGAATTTGGTTTTTATCATATTAACCTGGAAGCCAAATATGTGCATGTGTTTTTCTGAAATGTTGGTTCACAGAGTAATCCAGGATGCCTCCCTCAAAAAATGCAGGTAAATAATTAAAATGAGACTGACTATAAATACCATTCAAGAGGAGGCTACCCATAAATCTGCTTTATGTGTTTGTCCCTAGTGAAAAAAGGGATAGCAGCCAGTAATCATTGGGGATTTTTTATTCAAACAAGGAAAAGAAACTTCCTGATGAAGCTTCTAAATATGTATTCATCTGCCTTAGCTTTTGCAACACGGTTTCTTTCTATTCAGCAGAATCATGCCTTTCTTCAGAATTACTGTTTTGTTTAAAGAAAACTTTCCTTGGGTCTCCATAGGGCAGATTTGTGCTGTTGATTTGAAAGTACCTGTATGCAAAATCTCAAAAAGTTTAATATTTTTCAGCTATGTAGCAGAAGCTGCTGTCTTTAGGAGCTAGACCCATTTAGAAATCTGGATTTAGCTTTGAGACCATTTTTATGAAGTGATTGATGGCTGGTTTTCAATGCACACATAGACATATATGATAGGGGGAACACGTGTAAAACATATAAATTAATTCCTATGCTTAGTTGCAGGTGTTTGGCTTAAAAAATATTTTCCTTTTTTGCAGGGATGAAGAGGATAGTACAGAAAGGATTTGTGGGGTGTCTTAGTGATGTATTTTTGAAAAAAGTGCATACTCCCTATGAAAACTGGGAGTCTTTGAATTGGGAGTATGCTGAAGAGCAGAACAATGTCTATCATATTTGGGAAGGATGCCCCATTGTCCTCTCAGAAGGAGCACATTTTCTTGGCAGAGGTAGTTTGCTGTTCTATTGCACTATTCAAGTATGTTCTTGAGATGTAAAGGTGATCATATTAAAAGTATTGCAGCAATCTGCTTTTCAAAGCATTTCAGTTATAGAAGATTATTTTTGAATGGTCTAAGATTTGGTCTCTGGATTTACAGGAGGTTGCTGCAGGACAGAGGAATTGCATTTGCAGACAGGTAGTGCTGCTGTAACTGTATGCAGATTTGATGTGCCTCTAAAAGGTGAAGGTTCACTTTTGTAGAGACATAAAAGATGCCCATATAAGTTACAAAAAAAAATGACAGGTAAAAAAATGAGGATATTGTACCGGTTTGGTTTCTTGCAGTGTGTTGTCAGTAACTGCCCTTTACAAGACTCGGTGATAAAGTTGTAAAAACTATAATCTTGACACCCAAGTTCTTGACATCAAAGTAGAAAGTAGCATCTAAATTTTTATTTTTGGTTTCCTAAAACTATTTATTTGTGGATTTGATTAGCTTATGTATGCACTCACTCTCTTTCCAGGGTTCCTGGAATTACATTCAGGTGTTTTCAGTGGTGGAATGGAATTTGAGATCTCATTCAAATTCAGAACAGATCAACTGAATGGATTACTTCTGTTTGTTTACAATAAAGGTGGCCCAGATTATCTTGCAGTAAGTTCAAAAATACAAATAACTATATTCAGACATGAATGGTGAGATTTATCTGCTAAAGCCAAACTAGCACTTAAGGAAATTTCAAACCATAAATTATTTTTTGTGTTTTGCTAGTTTTGAAATGCTTTGCGCAGCAAAGCGTAAGGGGAGCAAAATACTCCAAGAGATATTCAGTTAAGTTACCTGTGTTATTTATATCATAAATAAGAAAGATATCAACATATGAAATGTAGAATTATTGTCTTTACTGAATTAGAAAAGAGAATAAAAAATATGTAAAAGTGTTCACTTCATTCCTCGGCAAGTATAGAGTTACCGTTTTCCCAGTTCTCATAGTAGAACAAAATTAAGTAAATTGCAAATCAAAAAGTTCATGATGGAAATTGTTCAGTCTCCTAATAAAGCTTTCTCTTTAAAGTATATATATTTTTTTATAATCCATAAGATTTTTTCATTTGGTTTTGAAACATATAGAAAGAAATTAGCTTAATCCCATCTCATCCCTGTCATGTTTTTCCCAACACTGCAAAATACAAATACTGTATTAGGCAAATTTGTGATCTACTGCTTATGAAGTTTCCTTTTGGTGTCTGTTAAATAAGACTGTTTATACTCAGAATTACTTGTGCTTCCATAATTTCCAGTATTTTGTTTAAATTTTCATGTGTTTGCTTTAGTTTTTCAAATTCTTTTATTAGGTGCATGGCTCTGGATTTTGATATTTTTCTTTCCTCAAGGGTTCTTAGTGTAATTAGACTGTGGTCACCATTGCTTAGTAGGTCAACTATAGTTAGTACTTGCACCAACCAATAGGTATTACAGAGGAAGAAAAAAAATACTTTTACAGTTTGTCCAGGAAGCAATAATTTATTTTTAGAGATTTTTGAAAGTATTGTTATTCTTTATGACCCAATCTGCCCTTTCTTCTCTATTATCAAATTTAATTTATTTATTTATTTCTTATTATGCAGCTGTTTTGCTAATGGCTGTCATGTCACAGCCTGTTTTATTGCATGGCATTATATCTAATGGGCCTTTTCTTTTAAACTTGTGACCTAAAACATGTAAATGTGTTTTTCTCCTTTTCAGGTCAACTATAACTTGCTCTATATTTTCTTTTTATACTACTGGCTTTTCCAGCAGATCATTTTTTCCTGGGTTTTTGAATTCTGCTAGACTGGTTTGCTTCCTCTTCTTGAAGCAGCCTTAGTTAAAAAATCACAATGAGTTCCAATAACAAGTCTTACTAATGACAGTTATTACTTTAATTTTGCCCTCAAGTAATGACCAAGATCACAAGCTAATAGCGTAAGATGTTATATGTATACTATTGTTCCAGCCTAAAAAAGATTGGTATTTGTGTAATTCACAGCACAGGGGCACTATTTATGTGAACAGTATTCACTGGGTTCTTCTGGAGATTCTAGTAGTATGTGATCCTTACTTCTCCTCTCTTTCTCTGTGTAAGACTACCAGAAACATGAGAAAATAGATTCTGGCTATAAAGTAAGAACGGGGATTTACTAAATTCAAAGTGGAGTCAAAAGCACAAAGTAGTTAGACAAAATAATTTCCTTTTCTACTCATACAAAAATCATCCAGATTTTTGTCAGTCTCATATTTATACTATTTTCAGCTGTGAGAATTGTGATTGGATAATTTTCTTAGAATTTGTCCTGAGTCAAGTAATTTTTTTTTATATCACTTTAATCCTGACCTCAACGTCTCCATAACCTTAAAATGAAGAATTTTAGAGAGGATGAGTATATGTATGCATGCTTTTCCAACCCTTGCCGCTTTGTGTTCTGCACATACATAATGATGACAGAAGGTTTTTCTGTACACTTGAGCTCACCAAAAAAGGTTAATAGAAAGTGAAAATGAGGTGTGTAGCATGTTGCGCATGAGCTGCGATGTCTTTGTTAGGAGCTTTGGTCAGGAGACACTTGCACAGCAAAACAGATTATGAGCTGTACCACTTATCCCAAGTGCTGTTGTAAGACGGTATTCCCTGACCCTTCCCTTTGCATAGGTCACAGCTCTCTTATTAGCTTTATAGTTTGGGAATGACTGTAGCTAGGCACATGACTGGTCTGTTACCAAACAGCCAAAGACTGTCTTGTCTTCTGTCCAAGACAAAATGATGTCCTAGAAAGGTGCTGTGCATAAAGGTCACTTCTCCCATGCCTTCCATGCCCTGAGAATTAACTCAAGCCAGATAGGCCAATCTGATTATCTTTGGATCCAGGCATGATAATTACAGGCAAAGTGTAGCCAGATACACTAGTATGAATTACTAGCTCTCACTCTGGCTTATATTTCCTCATGTGATTAAAAGAATCTGTGACTGCTGATAAAGTTTGCATTACTGATTTTGATGCTGACCACTTCAACAGCAGCAAAAGCCTAAGCACTGCCAGTGTGCAACAGTGGTACTGGCTCCCAAGACATTGTAGCTGATGATTTGCAAAGCTGAAAAGGAAGAAAAAAAGTCTTGGAAGAACTTTTTCCAGAGACTTCCACATAGTTGCATGAAGTAAAATAACCAGTGTTCAAGAACTCATTTAAGAGTGACTGATTCTGAGGAGACTGTTGCAGGGTCTGTGTTTAGGCCTCTGCTCTCTGCCTGGCAGGTCTGAACTGGGCTAGGTTTTGAACTGGAATGAACATCAACATGAGTAACATGTACTTTCCCTTTCAAAGGACTCACAGACTGCGTGTCCTTGAAAGGTTTTTGAAGTCCGTTGCTTTTCTCTACTGATATTCCTGACCCTCAGGAAGACTTCCCAGTTCAAGGGAGATAAAGCCATCACTTTTCTCGTTCTACATTAGTTGAGACCATTTTGGATGGCAGGTTTAATGAAGTGTTATTCAGGCTCTAATGCAGCCCTTATCCTATGTGGGTTTAGTTTCCCAGAGCTATATCTGCATATTTCTTTCATCTTCAAAATAATTTGTTTATAAGCAGATTGCGTGAGGCAGAGACTGGCTCCTGCAGAGAAGTACAATACAGAACTAAAAAACCATTTTAGTTGAAGGGACCTTTGGAGTAATTTATTCCCAATCTCTGCTAAAAGCAGGACCAATTTACGTTACGAAAAGGCTGCTGCATGCATTTTCTGTTTGTGTATTTTGCATCTCCCTACAGATGGATGGTCCACAGCTTTTCAAATTCTGCAGCCTGTTTCAATCTTTGACCATCCACATTATAGGAAAAAAAACAAACCCCAAACAACAAAGAAACCAGCCCTGATATCTTATTGTTTCTCTCATTGCAATTTGCCTCTCATCCTTTCATAATGAGCCTCTGAGAAGAGACTGGGACTGTCTTCTCTATATCTCCCATAAGGCAGTTGAACAGTTAAGTTCTCTTTGCTTTTACTCTTAAGACTGAACAAACCCTGTTCTTTTAGCTTCAACTCATACTCTAGGTGCTCCAACCACCGACCAACTTGGTGCCCTTCCATTGGATTCACTCTGGTGTGCTGCAATATCTTTCATATACCGGAGACTCCCCAGCTGGGTACAGTTGTCCATGTCTTATACATGATAGATAGAGGGGAAGAATCATCTCTTTAGAACTGTTGTCTACCTAATTTCTAATGTAGCCCAGTGCATGTTGGTCTTCATCGTTTTGAGGGTACTTTGGTGGCCGGTGTTCAGTATTTTCTTCAAAGCTACTTTATAGGCCTAGAATACCAGTGACAGCCCTCTTAGCTATCACCTGCAACCTTGATGAGAGTATAGCCCATCCTATTGCCCAGGTCATTAATAAAATTTTTAATCAGTTGGTCCCTGTATCAGTCTCGGAGAGATACCACAACCTGCTAGTGGGACTATGGAAGCTCTTCTTGCCCCTCATATCTTCCAGTTTCAGGCTAAGCTTTGATTTTCCTAATTCCAAACTTAAATGCTAAGGTATATCAAAATAAGAATTGTGTACGTAGAGAAAAGCATTAATGAAATTTTGTACTTCAAACTGAGCAAGCATGCTTTTAAGAATTAAACTGGAAACTGCTTACGTTTAGAGCTGTGATGTAACGCTCCTGTTGAGAGATGGCAACTGAGATGTCTGGAAGAATAAGATGATCTTCATGCATTTTTGGTTTAAAGTAATAATATATTTTCCAAGGGCAGATTAGAAATCAAACTTTTTTTTAAAGTGACGCCAGAATTTTATCTAAAGCAAAAACTTAGTCTGTTGTTTTTCTAAACCTGTGCTCAGTACCTATGCTCAGATCTGTGCAGGACTTTGCGCTTTTTTTATCTTCACCATGCAGAACAGTTGAAACTGAGCAGTGGTCCCCTATCTTTGTCTTCACTTGGGCATTCTAAATGTCAGTCCAGGTCAACGCAAAAAGCACAAGCGTTATTCACTGCCTGCTTTAAAACCATGCCAAGATGCGTAAATTGGAAGAGGGTTGTGCTGAGTAGTGACCCTGTGTCAAACACTGTGCCCTCTCTCTGGCTTCCAGGTCTGGCAGACTTGCTGGCACACCACTGTACTAATGCATCTGGAATGCTTTCTTCACACCAGCACAGTGTGCTCCATATTAATTCTTATCAGTGAAGAAAAGCAGTGACTTGTCCAATGGACACTTTTTTCAAGCTGTACTCATCAACATTGATGCCATGATCAGTCCTTCACCTGTATTGTAGAGTCCTTAGCTATAAATGGCTTTAAACTTATGGAAATAGGAAAAGTTGCGGTCCCGAAGAAAGAAATCAACAAAATCCCTCTGTCTCATGTGCAAGAAGTCAGTGTGCACTTGGGATAAGATCTGCATTGCCTATGTCACTGCAAGTACAGAGTTATTTCATCAGTTGTAGTCCCTATTAAGGAAATACAATCTAATTATGAACACTGCAATGCTAATATTATCAGTAAACTAAATATGTCAGTTTGTCAATAATGGTGATAAGAATTTATATTGAATCTGTAGTTTTTATTCACTTAATAAGGTTTTGGTATAGAAATGGTAGTGCCTTTTTGTGGATATATTCATATTTTTCAACCACCAGTTCATCCCCTAAGTGTCTAGTGCTTTATATGTGCCAATTTACAGTCTCAGCCCACTTGTGTTCCATTCAGTTCAGATAAAGAGTCTTGCTGTAAAGCATTTAGAGACTTCTGCAGTGAAATATTTAAGTAAAATGTATTTCTATTAGAGAATTGGCACATTAATCTCAAAAAGCACATACAAACCCAATTATTTTCTTACAAGATGTAGAAGAATAAGGATGAAATGTATGAATGTAAGAATCAATGTATACTGGAAAAATTTGAAATTGAGTTCACCAGCCAATTAAAAAGACCTTAATCAGGTCTGACATTTCATTTCCTTATTATCTTGTTACATTCTTCTAAAAAATGAATCATTAGATAAAATACTGTTTTCTCATTCTCAAAAAAAGCAAAACAGTCCTGATTCATTGTCTTTTCTTTTTAGTTGCATTAATGCCAAAGTCTTTTGTCAAAAAATCAAAATATGTTTTCCTACATTCTGAATTAACTGATTCACTCACTGTATTTTGCATGCTTTGTGTAAACAGTATTATCCTGAAGATAAAAATTTCTTGTTCATTCATCTTGTTCATTGATAACTCCCTTGATTATGTTTTTTAAAATAAATTTCTCTTGTTGTAGATTTGATGTCTCCTTCAAAATATTTTTTTCTCTTTGAAAATATATAGATTGAACTGAAAAGTGGAATATTAAACATCTTTTTAAAAACTGGCATCATCTTCACACAAGTGGATCTCTGGTTGGGACTGTCTTACTGTGATGGAAAGTGGAATGAAGTCACCGTGAGCAAGGAGGGCTCTGTGATTTCAACAAGTATGAATGAACTGAGAGAGCAGGTGCTTGAACCCCGTGTTCAGCAGCTGAAAGTAAACTCGCCTGTCTACATAGGAGGAATCCCACCAGAGATTCAGAATTTTTATAAAGAGCTGGGGTTAGCACAAGGTAAGATGACACCAAGAACATTTGTTTTCAAAAACTGGTGTCATGCACAAGGTGGACGTTCTGCTGCTGACAGTGTAAATTCACGAATATGTAACATGAATTTTTCTTTCCACCCATTGTTGCTTTAACTGCCAGTCATCCCTACCTATTTAGCTTAATTGAGACCTGATCCTTTTGCAAAGCTGTAGAAATTCTTCCAACCCAGTGATATCTGAAGCAATCTAACTGCTAGGAGGGGAACTGGAGAGTAGCAAATGGTAAACTGAGATGCCCAACCAGATGATCTCAAATCTTCATCAGAGAGAACCAGTTCAGATAAACTTGCTTCTCTTGATCAACTTGTGTCACTTGCAGATCTGGAATACAAAACTAGTGGAAAACAGTAAACATAGCTTAAATCTTTGTAATGAGGCTGGATGCTGCCACATGGAAGAATAGTTGAGAGGGTTTTAGACCATTGTTAGGCAATACTGATTCTGACCCCAAACATTAAGTGAACATAAACCTCCGAATTTGGATTTTGGCTACAATTTCTGTTGAGATTTTTCTGGTTATTAGAAAGAGGGGACATGGTCATATTCTAGCCATCACTGCAACCCTTCTATTCTGAACAGGCCAAATTTGTAGGGAAAAGAGAGAAGCATTAATTGCAGCCTGATACAGCAGCCTCCACAAAAGATCTACTGTGGGAAATGTAGCCGAAAGTGTCTACTAAACTGGCTCCATTTGGGTGTGTCTTTTCATCAGTTGTGAAACTATTCATCAGTCATGGTGTATTTTTCAGGTACTGTGAAGAAATAAGTAGCAGTGAGTAAGTGATTAGTGGGGAATCTAGTAAGTGGCTTTGAATGCATGAATCACACTCAATGTGTGCATCAAGCAAGCTCTGCAGAGCTGTATGGAAGCCTCATGGTTTCACAGCTATAGAGTAGTTTGAATCAAATCCATGCACTGGCACTCACAGATATTTCAAGAATATAGTGTTCTTCCAGCTCTAAGTATCACATATAATATAATCTTCCTTCAGGTTCTGTGTGCATAATATTTATGGCCCGAAAGAGCTAGCCAGTCATACCCTGTCAGTGTTGCCTTGTAGCAGATGGTATAGCCTCGTGAGTGGATGCATTCACAACTCCTGCAGCAAAGAGATCTGTGAACAAAGAATCTAGGGCAACACAGCATCTAAAGCGAATGTCTGAAGTGCATACCGAGGCACATCAATAAACATTACTTTTCCACCAAGCCTCCTCAGCACACTGCAAAATAAGATGGCGCCTGGGAGTTTGTACTTAGAGTGTGTAAAGATAAAAACATTCTCATGTGTGCTTAAACGTAGTTTTAGGTAAACACTACTTCTTAAAGCATAATTTTATTTGGGACTACAGTGATGGGATGGTAAGATAATAGAATATGGAGACCTTCTGATTTAATAGTTATTTAGATAAGGTTTTCTCAGCCAATGGCTGCTTGGTAATTAACTTTGAATAAAGGAATGTTGTTTTGCTTACAGCAAAAAAGGGATAAATATCCTTCTCCTCCCACCTTACCTCCACATCAGTTACAATTTTAATTTAAGAAATTTCAACTATAGTCTATGGGCGTTAGCGTGACCCATCACATGCCCTCTTGAGAGGCTCAAAAGGCAGGTACCTTGCAGGAATGTTTGTGAGAATTTGTAGTCTTTACTCATTCTGCAGCTACTTGGGAATAAACAAGATTACTTGGCTGACATCAGTCAGAAATCTTCAAATAGTGATAAATGTAGCTAAAAAGATACTAAAAATAATGTATTAAAATAGCTTATACAGTGCACATCTCACTGAAAATTAAACAGCAGTTCATTTTGTCTTATGATTAGGATGCCTGTGCAGACTGGGACTAATTCTTTCCTCTGCCACAGACTAAGAAACTGAGCAGGTCGCTGTGGAGTAGGAGTTGAGCTCAAATTAGGATGTATTTTTGCAAAGGAGCAGTTTGGCTGAATTCCTAGCATTGTGGAAAGAGAAAGTGCTTTACAGTCTGACTCAAAATGGGTGTCCACCTTCAGTACCCCTTTTTGCATGAACTATGTAAGAACATTAGATTCTCAGTTGAGGTGGCTAAGTATAAATACTACTCTGATCTGTCATCTTAGAGTGATAGAGGCAATAAAAGTACATAATATATAAATACAGTGCTTTCACAAAGCTAAAGAGTAGCACTGATCAGTGAGAGGCGGATTTTTAATTTACCAAGTTAATTCTTAAATGAATTGAAGTCCTCACTTTTGTTACTGTTTACTCTGGGTTTATGGTAAACACCAATCACTGCTCATATTTCAGATCTGTTTTGTATCAATTTATCGATTTTTAGTATATATGGAGATTTTAACAACTTCATCCTGAATCTTACAGTAGTGTTTTAACTGCAAATGACTAATTTAACGTATTTATAATGTTGATAGGAATGTTACACAGATGGACACACAGAAATATATGTATATACAGAAATAAACATAAAATGAAGCTTCTTAAATTTTTAATCATAAACAAATAGTTTAGGATTATGTTTCTAGAGGATGTTTGTAAACAGCATACCAGTTATATCCCCATCATAAAAACTGAAATAGCTCCATCTGATCTCCTGAAGTTAATTGTATTTTTAATTTAGATATTTTTCTCAGTTTGAGAAAGCATGTATATTAACAAAATATAAAAAAGCAGCAGAAAGCTGATTTTAAAAGTCAGAATCACTTTTCTGGTAATAATTTTAAAGTGAGAAGTGACAGGAGAGAAAACTGAAAGCTATTTTCTTGTGGGATGGAATTGCTAAGAGTGAAAGTGCAGACCAGTAAGGCAGGAACTTACCAGCTTGGTATCTTGAAAGCGTAGGCAGAATGTCGTGTTGGAAGTCAACATATTCACGTTACAGTCTTTAATGCTGAAAATATAGAATTGAAAGGAACAAAAGTGTTTCTTAATGACTGAAGCTCTTTATATGGTACTAATCCCTTACTGTTTGCTAGGTTTCGGTGGTTGCATGAAGGATGTTAAATTTACACGAGGTGCTGTCGTTAACTTGGCATCTGTGTCCAGCAGTGCTGTCAGAGTCAATCTGGACGGATGCCTATCAACTGACAGTGCTGTTAACTGCAGGGGAAATGACTCCATCCTAGTGTACCGAGGAAAAGAGCAGAGTGTTTATGAGCGTGGTCTACAACCATTTACAGGTAGCACATTGGTTCTTTAAAAAATAAATACATCATTTTAATTTCATTTATTGTTAATGTATTACTGTGTTCAGTGTTTTTTTAGTACTTTTTAATCTTTTAATCCTCTGTACTTCTCCATGTCCTTTGAAGAATACCTCTATAGAGTGGTTGCCTCAAACGAAGGAGGATCAGTATCTAGTGCATGGGCCCACGTTCGTACAAGAGAATCAGGTAAATATAATTTTAAGTTTCACTTACTCTCATTTTTCATAGTCTATCTAATACCAGGTTGAAGGTGTTCAGGAATGGTCTGGACACAATTCCGTGCAACCTGCTCTAGCATGACCCTGCTTGAGCAGGAAGGTTGGACCACAGGACCCACTGAGGTCTCTTCCAGCCTTACCCATTCTGTGACTTTGTGGAGACAATCCCACCACAGCGATTCTGAGTAGTGCACGTTGCATGGTATTTCTGAAGGAGCAAAACTTCTCAGTGCTTTGAACAGATACCAAACTCCAGTCACCAGCTATAAAGTGCTCAGGCAAGTGTTTTCTTATCATAATTCAAGGTATTTTCCAAATATATATTGGATAATGTCATTACGTGAGAGGAAAGGATGTAATTGAACTGCGTTAACTGAGTAAGAGCAGCCATCCATGTAGTTGTGCTCGTATGTGCACATTGAACCTCATGTTACATGACTAGGCTGGAGTAAGTAAATCTGTATTTTCCTACGTATAACTTAATGATACAAAATCAGGTATAGCGAAAGGTGATACTGGGATAGCAGGCACAAGATGTGGAAATAAGAGGCCATGTAGTTGCTAGGGACAAGAAGGCCTTGTGAAAGTTGTTTTTTAAATGACCCACACATGAATATGCTGCTCAGTGTTGCTGAATGAGGATTCTTTTAACAAGTAGTTCGCAGATTCTGTGTGAAAATATGGCAATATATACTACAAAAGCAGCATGTGGCTTGTGGAGAAGGTTTCAAAGTAGGAACATAATATCTGCTGAACATTAAAGATCAAATTTTTTGTATGTCTTACGAAGAAAATTTTAAAAACTTCTCTGCTGCTCAGTGTTTTTGCAAACTTTATTGAGCACATTTTTGAAGGTTTACAGTTCTTTATATTTGATTTAACAAACTTTCCCTCTTCTGTAAATTGAAGCCTAATTGCATTCCAACAAGGCAGAGAATTCTTTTGATGGAAGTTATTCAGTGTATGATCATAAAACATTATGTGATACTTGCAAAAATATTGGACTGTCATTATTTTGTGTGCCACCCAGAAGGCACAATATATATGCATATTTTCTTATTAACTGTCTGACAACTGTAAGGTTTGCCACAAATTTATGTTTGCAAGCTGACCACAGCATTGAGCAGTCTATGTTCCCTGGGGTTGGAGAATAATTGCACTATTTAATTATTTTTGAGTTGGTTTTGTTGCATCCCTTATGAGAAGACCATCTGCTGTACAGTACCTTACCTTATCTTGTGATACACTTCATAACTAATAAAATCAGTATATTACTGTAGTAATGGAAACTTTCTCAGAGTATCACATGCTTGCTTCACACAAGAATCACAACTTCCAGATATTTTTGTACTTTCCATGCTGCTACCCTTCTTATAAAAAACAAGGCTGAATTCACATTTAATCAAACTAAAAAATAAAATTACCAAAAAATAGGTTATTTAATGGTGAGAAAAGCGAATGGGGCTAGGGAGTCCACATGCATTTACGGCAAACTCATCATCCATCATCCTGCCATAGTGTTCCTTGGGTCTTTCCTTTGCATCCCTTGTGCAGTCATCTGTGATGAAGCTGTTACTGGCCAGACCTTTACTTGGTATAGTAATATCAAAGAAATAGTTAAAGGTTATAGGAATTGGGATGATTTCTTTATATTAGCAACTGTATGCATATATAATCTTTGTTTTCTGTTCCTTAAAACATTTTAATTTTCCTTTTCCCTCTTTTTTTCCCTTTTTTTCTTTTTATATTATGCTGTGATCAGAAGCAAAAGATTTTGCAAAATGGCCTTAAAAATCAGTGCTTTGCCCCAGGACATGGGGCATTGGCATTGTGGAAATAGGAAAATAAATCAAAGAGCTTTAATTTTTTGAAGGACTTCTGCAAATGAGAATGCAGATCTTTGGAAATGTCTCATAATTGTGACATTCTGTGGTTTACATACCCAAATGATAAATATCAAAACTCCTCTCTGTTGAAGTACTGTCTTCCTTCATTCAGTTGTATTATTATAATGCCTGAGCTTGTTAGCTACATGCAATCCACCTCCTCTCTTTGTGAGTGAAGCTTAAATATGTTTGATACATGAAATGTTTTTGGAAAATTGCAACAAGACAAGAAGGAATGTTATGTAGATGGAGTTTTGATGGTTTTGAAATATAGCTTAAACTGAATAGCTCAAGATGTGCAGTCATATTAAATCAATGCTGAAAAGTTACAACTCTAATAAATTGTATTTATGCTAATGGTTGAGTCTGATTTACTGCAGCCATTAAAAGTGAAGAATAGGGGCAATAGTCTCCTTAGAACTGCCATTTTCTCTATTTTCTATTTTATCCTTCTACAGTTCCACAAAATGTGCCAACTCCCTCAAGAGTTCACAGTATAAATGGTTACAGCATTGAGGTCACCTGGGACAAACCAGCTGGGGTCATAGGTGTAATTGAGAAGTACATTTTGAAAGCATATGAAGCGGATGGTCCCAGTGTACCCATCACTAGTGCTGAGCTTGCTGACGCTGGTATGCTCACAGGTAAATGCTGTTAAGTACCATTTTTTAGGCAGATCTAATAACACGGGATGCTTATATCTTCTTTTGTTGATCTGTAAAAAATTACTTGTCTATTTTTGTGTGTACACAGCATAGATAACATTTGGAAGGATAATTATTTGTGTCAGTGTCCTCATAGCAATGTGCTCATTTTGAAGAACAATAGAAATTAAGATACAACACAAATACTAAAAGTCAATTCACAAACTACTTATGATCTGGGCAAGAGGAATGCTTTTTTGGTTTGCTTGTTTTTGCTTAGTATATGTAATCTTTTTTCCCTCCTTCACTGTTGTTCCATCCAGTTCACCTAAATTAGCTCTGAATGTGGGTCCCGTAGGGTACTATTTCACCTGATGTATGAAAGCACTTGGATCTACCTGCCTAATTTTGATCATATAAACCTAAACTCATTTCAGTGGGAACTAGCATGCGTGTGTGTTAATCAGGTGCTGTGGCTGACACTGAGATGTAGAGGTAGGTTATTATGGAATGACGGAATTCAGGCCTTTGAGTTTATGGGGTTTGTTTGCTGTTGAGCTGTGGGTTGTGGACAGAAGCTATAAGGAACCATTACATGAGATGTTTCCTGGAGCCTAGGTCTTTTTACCCATAGGAGGCAAATTTTTTTAGGATGAAATGCTGGATTCTTTCTGCTACTTAGAGAACATTTTGGGACATTTCTTCCTGTCAGGATAACATGGATCTGACTTTCTGCTCTCTGTTAACAAACTGCCTTTGCTTGCTGCTGCAAGAGAAGGAAGTACATTACAGATAAGAGTCTGGATTATGTTATATGATGACTAAATGGGACAATAGTACAAAATCTTACTTTCACTGTAACAAATGGTGACCTATACATTTGTTTTTATAATCTCTAACATAAATTATTTAATCCATAACAATTAGAAAAGTGGTAACAATGTAATGCTCAAAGCTGTTGCTTTGGTTTGACTCAGATTTTGGCAGTACAGTAGTCTTGGAAAATCTGTTAACTCAGGCAGTGTATTATTGCTGCTTTCCTGAAGCCCAGGTAATAATTTTTACATAAGTATATATGGTTTGTGTTGTTTCTCTGCCATAACCATACATTTTCAAGAGAAAACTTGCTTGTATTTTATTCTCTTCAGTTTGAAATATCTTGACTATTTGTGAGTAATGAACTTGCATACTGCATGGACTTTCTGTCCTTACTGTGATTTCTCTGATGACCTTGTTGATTTCAATATTCTTATGCTATAAAGCAATACAAATTTTAATAGTGGAATTAAAAGACCCTAGCAAAAACATAGGTATGAGATAGCTTATTCACAGCTGACGGTCAGAACAAAAATGTTGTTTAAATTTGTTGGTGTTGTGCCATGATTATGTGTCAGGGTTGTGAAGAAGTCTATACCAGCCTGGACAGGTAAGAGGTTATCTGCATGCAGCTTGCAGGAGGCAGAAGAAGGCATACCTTTACATTAAATGGAGACAGTAAGTGGGTCTTGGTTCTTTACTCTGTTACAGCAGATAGCTGTTGAATAATGGAAAATAAAAGAATGGAATCATAGAATACCAGGTTGGAAGGGAGCTCAAGAATCACTTTGTGCGACCTTTCTTGGCAAAACCATGGTCTAGACAAGATGTCCAGCTGAATCTTAAAAGTGTCTAGTGCTGGGGAATCCACCACTTCCCAAAGACATTATTCCAATGGCTGATTGTTCTCATTTTGAAACTTTTTCCTCTTGTGTCCAATTGGAACCTCTCAAAGAGTAACTCTGATGTATTACCCCTCGTCTTTTCCGTGTGACTTTTTGTAAAAAGACAGTCTCCCTCTTCTTTGTAGCCACTCTTTAAATACTGGGACATGGTGATAAGGTCTCCCCTGAACTTTCGTTTCTCAGTGCTGAACAAACCCAGTTCTCTCATCTTTTCTTCACATAGCAGGCTTCCCAATACTTTTATCATCTTTGTGGCCCTTTTCTGGCCCCTCTCCAGCCTGTCCACATCTTTTTTGCACAGTGTTAACCAAAACTGATCAGTGTTCCAGGTGTGGCCTGACAAGCACTGGGTAGAGTGGGATAATGACTTCTTTATCTCTCCTGGTGATGTCTTTCTTGATGCAGAATCCTGCTGGCTTTGTTTGCCACAGTAACACACTGTCCAGTCATATGACCCAAAGAACTTAAGAATGGCTGTATTCAACTATTGATCTCTCTGACAATGTCAGATTATAGATGCTGAGGAAGAAAATGTAAGAAATGTAAGAGTGAGTGTTCCTGTTAATACAAATTCAGCTGTTTGGCTGTGGAATTCCTTGGCTGAAAGCTGCATCTGCACCATCACGCTTAATGGTAGAATTGTCTCTATTTTTTAATACATTTATACTTTTAGCTTCTGTAACTTGCTGTGGCAGTAAGTTTTCCAATTCAGTTTTGTGTGTTTAAGGAGTACTTCCTCTTGTTATTTATAACTGCTGCCCAATAGTTTACTTACGTATTTTCCAATTTTGGCATTGCACGAAATATGTAATTCACATCCCCATGGTGAGATCAGAGCTGAGACAAGTGAAAATTAAATCAGCAATCTTGGAGCTATTTTATCTTAGTCAATTGATTTCAGTGAAGCCTACTCGGATGGGCAAGTCTGTGGACATTGAGAACTGATTATCCACAAATGTGAGACTCCCAGGTATGTTTCCGGGGTGCATTATCTTTCCTAGTTAATCGAAAGTTATCATAAACAGAGAACCTCATGGAAGATGCTATTTTTGCTCACTTTGAGTTTACTGAGAGGGAAAATGTTGCTTACTTTCTCCCTAATTTCAGGGAGATTTCAGAAATTCTTTTGTTGCATTCTATGAGGAAATGCCACAGTAACTTAAACAGCCAGGCTTGTTAATGCAACAGCAGAGAAGAAAGCACCATACCTCTCAGTGGGATCACTGATGAAGAAACTGGCATTTTTCCACACCCTCCTTCAAATTTTCATTCCCTGTCAAACCTAGGCACCACTTAATCTGCTGCTTGCAAATGTATCTGAGAGCACTGACAACCCTCTTTGTCTTATTTTTTCCCTTGAAGCTTTTTATGCCCATCTGTTCTGTTTTGGTTTATACTTAAACTGTAAATTCTTTTGAACCATTTCAGTAGGGTCCTGAGTCATAGCTGTAGCACAGTGACAAAAAAGTTAAGAGCATTACCGGTTTCCGAGGAGGCTGTCCTGTGTGTGTCAAATTCAGAAGAACCTGTTGTACCTTTGTCAAGAAGAGGAAAAGCCGAGCTAAATATTAAAAGTAAAACAGGTCTTTAAATTACTGTAATTCCACAATCTAAATTGCCTATTTCTGACTCATCAGAAACCAAAATCCTTCTGAATCTGACCCTTGTAATCTTGAAAATGTCAAACTATTTTTTCACTTTTGTCCAAGAAAGGAATATTCATCAGATTTAAATGCTTAAAATGAGGTTCTGACTGTTGAACCAGGAGTGTATTGGATATATTATTTGATATATTTTCACACGATGTTCAGTATCTGTATTCTAGGCTGAGAGTATAAAGTTAGAGTGTAAATTTTTGGGATTCAAGGAGCACTGTGCAAGCCTATCTTGCCTTCAAAGAAGCATGTAATAACATTGATACACTTTGGATATAGCTGGTCACACTCACAAAGTAATAAAGGAAGTACAGGGTCATCACATCGAAGAATTTTTTTTGTAGAGACTGTGTTGCTTTCCTGTGCATTCCTCTGCATTTCACATGCTGACATGAAAATTTGGAATATTAATTAGTATCGGTATTTAAACAAATGAAAGAGGCTTTAGAACACACAGTGTTTCAGTGTGGTTTGTCAGAAGCTTTTGCCTCTACTTTTCTTTGGAATCCAGAATATCAAAAGATTGTTGAGCTTGGAAAGATTATCTAGTCCATTCCCCTAGCTCAGGCAAGGTTAGCTGGAGCAGGTTTCCCAGGACCATATCCAGTCAAGTTTTGAATATCTCCACATATGGAGATATTCCACTGTGGGAAGCCAGTTACAGTGTTTGTCCACTCTCACAGTAAAAAAGTGTGGTTTCTCGTGTTCAGTTGGAATTTCATTTTCTCCCCTAGGAAAGTGGTCACAGCACCAAGTCTGCCAGAGTTCAAGAAGAATTTGGGCGCTCAGACAGATGGTGTGATTCTTGGGGTTGTCCTGTGCAGAGCCAGGAGTTGGACTTGATGATCAAAGAATCATGTAGGTTGGAAAAGAGCTCTGAGATCATTGTGAACCATGATCCTTGTGTGTCCCTTCCAACTCAGGATATTCTGTGACATGATTCATGTATTTCAATTTGTGCCCATTGACTCTTGTTTTATCACTGGGCACTACTTAGAACAGTCTGTCTGTTTCTTTGTGCCCTCCCTCTGGTATTTATAAACATTGATAGATCACCCTAAGCCTTCTCTTTCCTGAGCTCAGTCCCAGCTCTTTCAGCCTCTCCTCATAGAAGACATGCTCCAGCCCATTTTTCATCTTAGTGGCCCTTTTGTATCATCCACAAACTTACTGAGGGTCACACTTCCCCCACCATCAAGGTCATTAATGAAGATGTCGAATGGTATTTGCCCCAGTGTCAACCCCTGGGATACACCTCAGCTGTCTTGCCTCTAAACAGGTTTTGCGTAACTGATCACAATCCTCTGATGCTTCTCTTGTCAAGCACAAGCACTAGGAGAACTATGGTGGGTTTTTTTACCCATCATAATTCAGATTTCTCTTATTTTAGAATTCAGGAGATTGACAAGCCTGTAAATTACAGGGTCCCAAAATATGGGCAGTGAAGAATGCTAATGATACCTGCAAATAATGAAATAAAATATGCTGCAAAAGAATTCACAAACAATTGGTGTTCCTCTTATAGATTTCTCTTTCTAGTTTGTATGGCTTTGCAGTTCATCCTGCCTGTGTCATTGCTCCAGTAGCTGAGGGCTGATGTTTTGACTCACGTGGTAGCGAGAAAATTGTTGTCGGCAGCTTCCCCTCTGAAAGCCCACGGCTGCTGTTCCCTCCTTCCCGTGACGCGTTTGTAATTACTTTTCACCTTTTAGTCTTTTATGCTTGACAGATGAATATCTCAGGAAAAGTTAATTTAATGATTTAATGTGGTTAATCAAAGTGTCTGGGCTGCACTTGGTTTTGAAAGTGCTCTAGCTAGAGAATCTCTCAGAAGAAGAGACAGGGCCACCTGCCAGTGGCAGATCGGCTGGGGCTGGACGGCGGGGCCATAGGGCTGGGGGAAGCTTGCTGCCAGGCTGGCAAATGCCCATGGTCTGGGAAATGCTGCTGGCTGAGAGATTCTCCCTTTCAGGGAAAGCTCTCCCAGGCCTCGTCCAGCACTGCCAAAGCAGCCTGTGGCTTTGCAACCAGCCTCTGCACCCTGACCACTGCCTCTGACAGCGTTCGGGGGTCACTGTCTGAGGTGGCTCTTAGGAAATGATGTTTCCTTCAGGATTTTTTGATCTACATGGGACCTGTAAGCAATTTACCGTCGATGGAGAGTTTGCCACATGAAACTGTTGGTGAATTGCTGGAGTAATACTTTGACACACTTGCAATTACTTGAAAGCTCTTGGTTTGCGCAAATATTTTACACTGAAAACATTCCTGTGCCACAGTTAATGAGATTTTTGTAAATTTATAGGAATTTATAAATTTACAGGAAAGGATTGCAAACCAACTAATGTAAACACACTTAGGGTCAGAGCACCAGGAGGACTCCCAAATCCCTGCTCCAACCTGAGACAAATTTCTAATGTTCTAAAACTTCTTATGTAGATACAAAGAGCCATAATGCGCTAAACAGGTTTGGTGTATTTAGTTTATATTTACTTACAACTAATGTTCAAAGTAATAAAAGCTGAAACTTTGTAATGAAAATATGGTTTTTGAAAGCTGCTTCATCAGATGCTTGAGCCATGTTAAATATGAGAATGGCTGTTATTTTGAGGTGGATTATTTCTCCTTACCATCATTTTGTATAAGTAACCTTTGGTCAGAAGCACAGATAGACGACAGAAGATTCCTAAATATTTCCCAGAAGAATGACATGTGCTTTACATAATGTGCTTTACAATGCGCTACTACAGCATGTGAGATCTGGAGGGCTGTACGCATCGTTCCCGCATGAACGGGTGTCGTGCGCTGAGATCCATGTAATGATGAGGGCTGTGATGCTCATTGTTGGCCTGTTTTGTCCCTGTGGGTGTCATAAGGAGACTTGGTCTCTCTGTGTCTCTCACCCATCTGTAGGCACATCTGTCTTGGTGGGAGTAGCTGAAGGAGCATACCAGAAGCTGCAGCCCAGCCCCTGCTCAGATCCCTGTGTGACTGCGGCGGCTAATGCGACATCGGGTAGCCAATAGACCTGTCTTTGCCCATTAGGTTCCTGTGAGTTGTCAGGTGGTGCTTGAGCTCCTAATGACTGTAAGTCAGAGTGGCAGAATGTAGGTTCCCATCTCCTTTCATTTAGCTGGCTTAAGCAAACTAGTGGCATATTTTTCAATATATGAATTTTAAAACATAAATTATATTAGTATTCTACAATATTAAGATTCAAACTTGATTGAGTTTAGACCTAAATGAATCTTGTTTACAGTCCAATGCCATTTTATAAATTTATTCATACAAAATGTAAATTGTCTGATTAAATAAACCTGAACATTTTATCAAAATCACATCAACTCTTAGCTACATACCAATACTTTTATTAATAAAAAGAAGTCAACTTTTTAATGTTTGTCAGGACAGAAGGGATTATTAATGTGTTTTTATAGACATACTCAAGTTTTCAAAAAGGTGGACAGTATTTCCTTCCCTCTCTGCTAACTTTTAAAGTAAATCATACTACAGAAAATGAGCACTGACAGTTGTTTGGAGTGATCAAGAGTAACATAGTGGTAGATATTACAGAATCAATACTCTATTGGGCCAAGGTTTTTTGCAAATTGAAGCAGCTAGAGTTGTCCTGTGTTATGGGGAATGTAACAGGTCTTTCAACGACTGGCACTTGAATTCCATCTTCAAAGCCAGTTGAGCTTGTGCATGGTTTGATATGAAATATTTCTGTTGGGGAAAAGAAGGGTCTTTCAAGCCACCTAAATCCAATAACTAAAGTAAACCTTTTTTTTCTTCTTATAAGCCAAAGTGTTGGAATAGGTGTCCTCATGTTCAATAGTCCTTCAACGTTATGTGACTCATAGGATACTTAGTTAGAAGATGCTTTAAAAATGCAGATGTATGCGACAGATTGATGCGCACAGGCTTTCAGTTCAGAAATGCATATGTAGAAGACACATGTACTTAAACAGTTTTTGCTACAATCTGTCAAAAACAAAGTCAGTTGAGGACTTCCTTTTCTGATCAGTGGACTGTGATTAAGTGTACTGTAGCAATGATGCATCTCGACACACAAGTGACTTTGTTAGACAGATGCTGTATGACCTTAGGCATTCAAGTTAGCTAAATAGTCTCGAGGTATAGGGAGGGGAGATTTTGTAATTTTTGTTTTTAAAGCTCAAACAAGAATTAAGGGAAATCTAAAGGTCAAGTGCTGTTTCAATTGCAATAGGTGTATTTCAAAATAGCCCTGTATGAAATGGAGTGTTAGGGAGTCAACAATTGAAAAAATCTGGCAAAGAGAGAAGTCCTTTTGGCAAAAAAATATTCAGCTTGTGAAACAAATGTGTGATTAGCTCTGTTTGGAATCTTAGTATTCAGTAGCAAAGCTGAGTTTTCAGGCTGCATATGAAAGCCTGGTTATGAGTAAAATTAGCTAAATTTACCTCTAAAAAAAATAGAACTAGCTTTGCAAAATAGTCCTCTTCCACTATATTAGCTGAGTCTAATTTTTATGCACGTGAGGAAGTGAATTTTAGTATTTGTGTTACATCTGTAAAATTAAATAGCTTTTTTTGTGTGAGCTGTGGGTGTAGGTGAGTGGTTTTGTTTTTATTGGAAGGCTTCATCAGGAAATATATTTTAAAAACCTCACCTCAATTTATGTTTTTTTTTAATAACAAATCCATTATGCAGAGTAAAAGCTCTATAAGTTGCAATAAGTAAGTGTGTCTTTTCATCTCTGAAGACCTGATGGAGTTTTGAAGCAACTTCATGAAACAGTAGGATGACAGATTGGAGCAATGAAGCAGCTGCTTTCGTAAAACTGGATGAAGAAATTGCTATAATACTGTAATTGCCTTTGGTTCTAATTTTCAGTTTTTCTGAACAGATTATTAACCCTCATACTTTGGTGGTGAACAGTTTATTTTCTTTCTTTGATGCAAAGTACTACTTTTCCACTCAAAATCTGCCAGGATGCTGTGGAATACGTCTGTGTTGCCTAAATGTAGGAGACTTCCCTTTTAGAGGTTTTGAACAAAAGAAATGTCTGTTTTACGGAGAAGTGAAGGAAAGAAGCTGGATATTTAATTTTCTTATGTGCTGTATGCATTAGAATGATGAATGGAGTGGATATAAAGATGCAACTCACCCGGACTAGTCCATGCACCCATTTTACCATAAATTCATTGTTGACCCCTTTTCTACTGTCCATAGCAATGTTCTTATCCCTGATCTGCTAGAATGAACCGAGCATTTTCTCTCTGACACAACTCTAAACCTCAACTTTCAATATTGCAAATAATTAAAGACCATTTAAATAAAAGTATAGAGAATTAAATACTAGTTTTGCATATAAAGTGGTCTTAATGTTCTAGGTGTGATTCCAGATCACTCTTTTAGACTGTTAACTTTACATTCATATTTAACAAATGACATTATTCAGTTTCATGGGGTCACTGTGTCAAAATGTCTGTGTTAGAACTTTAATTTATTTCCAAAGGTTCTTTGGGCAGATAGGAGTGGTGTGTTAGAATGATTTAGTGTCTCCACTTCCCCATGTGGATTTTAAGGCTTTGAATGCAGTCTATGATGTAAATTTTGAGACTAGGTGGATTCAGCTGCTCTGTGGTGGCAGACTGAATGAATGGGACTCATATCCCAAATGTGGGAGGTTGACCCTCATCTTAAATATTGATAATGTCTTTAATTCTATCTCGTGATCAAAGTGACAATTTATCTGCCTCTTTCCTGTTAACATTAATAGAATACATGCAATTGTGGCCAAATTTTGCTGTGTTAGGATCCCATCTTGGAAAGCCTGATGGATTCTTATCAGATCAACAATTGTTGGGTATAAACAAGAGATGTCAGTCAGGGAGCATGATAATTGAGGATCTGAAGTGAGTTTTTTAAATCTGTCAGCCAACTTCATTGGATCACAGGCTATTTTTTAGTGCAAAATTTATTTTGCTGTGCTATAAATTAATTCACGTGTATCAGTGATGATCTTTGCTATGGGACTGCTGACTTCGTATTTTAACGTAGTCAGGCGCTGAGTGTAAATTTCACTGACTGACTGAAAGTGCAGAGGAAATGAGTGGGTAATGAGAGCAGAGCAGCCAGTTCTTTAATTGAATTAAAAGCCGGGTGACACCGATGCAGACACCTGTCCAATTACAGACAGGCCAAGGTGTTTACCATTGCTGTACAAGCGATTTGAAGATGACAGAAATCTTTCCGCCCACAGATTAACATAATGAAGGAGAACAGATTACAGTGGATGCTGGCCAAACAGATAGGATGGCAGCTGAGAAAAAAGTAGTTTGCTGAAGTATGTAAATAAAATCTGTGCACTTCCTATTGCCTACCTATGCAGTACATCTGTTTCTTTGTTGAAAGAAAATAGGACAAGAGTACATGTGAAGGAAAAACGTAGATTAGGAAACAAACAAATCATTTTTTAATTTGCTGCCTCTGCTGAATGAGTTTTTAAACGTAAACCTTTTGCAAAAGGGTTTATTTACTTGGTTAGGGGTTTTGTGGTGTTTATTTTTTTTTCTTTTTACAAATTCTTGCTGCCTTTCACAAACCTATCTATGCAATGTGAACTCTGTTCTGCTGCAGGTGCTTTATATAAAACCTTTCTACTTAGTCACAAGTAAACAAATCAGCCCAATCCCAACCATCTACAGATATGGGCAGCTTTCTGGATATGTCCTACTGCGGCTCTCAGTGCCTGAAGCCATTGGTGACCCTACAGAATGTCTTCTATCAGGAAATGCAAGGAGCATTAATTCACGAAGAATGCTACAAGTGCTAAATGTAGAAATAAAACTAAATTGCTTCCTAAAGCACAGCAGAGTGAATAGAGGGGTGGCATATACACTATACTATGCTCCTGTTGACTGAGAACTTGCAAATGTCAAAGTTAGAGGATTTGGTTTCTGCTTCTGTTTATTTGCAGAAGGTAATTCCAATACTAACTTTTATAGTTTCCTGTGTTTAACCCTCTATGATCTGGAAATAAGTCAAGCAAAAAAAAAAGATAACTTTTTAACTAAAGGAATTTCTGTGATGAAGAATTTATTGTAGATTCTAGTACTTCCAATATTTAACAGGGATAGTAATGCCTAAAGGGAACATACAAGAAAGCTGGAAAGGGACTTCTTGCAAGGGTGTGTAGTAAAAAGAGAAGAGGTAATGGCTTTAAACTGAAAGAGGGCAGGTCTAGATCAGCTATTGGAAAGAAATTCTTTACTGTGGGGTTGGTGAGGCACTGAACAGTTTGCCCAGAGAAGCTGTGGATGTCCCATCCCTAGAAGTGTTCAAGACCAGGTTGGATGGGGCTCTGAGAAACCTAGTCTAGTGGAAAGTGTCCCTGCCTATGGAGGGGGGTTGGAATGATGATCTTTAAGGTCCTTTCCACCCCAAACCGTTCTATGAAAACATTATTTCCTATTTTCTGCTTTTTGATGGCTCTTAAAAATATCTGCCTTACATCACAGCAAGATTATGGGGACATTTGCTTGGGTGGTGGCTGACACAGCGTTCTTTTCCTTTCCTGTCACATTTACATGGGATAGTAAGATGTCAGTACAGCTTTCCTCTGTTAACTGGGGATTTGCAAAATCAAAGCTATAACCAGAGCAAGCAGGTGCTGATCAGCTGGTTTTAGTTTAACATTACTCTGAAGTATAAGTGATTACTTCTGAATATTTATTCATGTGTATGAGTGGAACAGCACCTCAGAAAATTCAAAGAGAAAGATAATTACAATGCCAACCTTTGAAGTTTTTTGACTGATTGTAAGAAAAGGCACAAACATTACTAATTCAGTGAAAGCTAGTCTCATATTTTCCATGTGAACACACCTATTAGTAAACACAATATAAGCCTTAACAGACTTGATTTTCTACTCAGAAAATAATATATTTATGCTGTAACTGTTAACTCCCAACATCAAATTCTCCAGGCTTTTTATCATTATAAAGGGCTTATGTGGGGAAAAGAGATTTTTTTTTTAAAATGAAATGCAAAGTTATGTTGCATTCTCTGTAGTAAGCCAATTATGAGTAGTAACACAGACTAATTTTGTCTACTTGTTTGTGTACATGTAATGCTGGGGGTTCTTTGGGGTAGTGGGAGCTCTTTCTAAGGTACTAGAAGCTGCTTTCAAAATGCAGTGTTGATCAGTTTTGAAATAACATTAGTTTGCTGAAATTTTATTTTTTTAATGAAAAACCACATTGATTTTACTAGAGAGCTGTGAGATGCGAGGTGAGAACATGGTTTGAAACAAAACTTGACATGAATTGGCCTTTTTTTAATTATTACTGCATTTAGATTGCTTATTACTTTATCGTTGGACCTGTTTGTTGGACCTGTTTGAAATGAGAGCTGCTGATGTTTCTGAAAATGATGATAACCATTTTTTTCCCTTGTAATTCTTTTGTATATTGTTGTTTAAAATATTGTTTAAGTTCCTGAAATGGTAACCAGTGGCTTATTGTATTTGCTGTGACAAAGAGCTGATTGATATGTGGGAATCTAGTAACTTTTCTTCACTAACATAAGCAGGACCTGAAATAGGAGAAGGTTGCAGATCTTTTTTTCTTGTAAACCCTTGGGTACTGTGTCATCTTAATTATGTTACTGTAGTAGTATAGCAAATGTACAGTCTGAAGTAATGGAAGATAAGTGAAATGTTTCATACAAAAAAAGATTTCAGTTTATGGATGAATCGGGGCAACATTGGAGAGGGAGCATTGAAAAAAATTTGTTCTGGGAGCCATTGAAAATTCCTTGGAAAAACAAAATTAATAACTGAAAAAACTTTGTGAGACAGGGACTAAGAAACGAACTCCTTTATTGTCATTGTTACTTTAACATATACGCTGCAATTTTGAAGCAGTACCTGTTACAGTGAGCATAACTAAAGAAACTTAACTGCATATTTAGTATTAAAAATGGAATAAAATACCATTTACTCTTAATTTATTTTGCAAAATCTAAGTCATGGCTGATAGGAATGATACCTTGAAATAATTTTCCTTTTCCACCTGTAACAGTGGAAGCCTGTGACAGAAGGAAGCCTTTATGTTACTTCTGTCTGTGTGTGCATATAATCAGTCTGTACAGTGTACATGCACAACATCTTGCTTTCTTGTGTTGCAGGCATATTGACGGGCTTGCATCCCTTCACAAACTATGCTGTAACCCTAACTGCTTGCACTTTGGCTGGCTGTACTGAGAGCTTGCATGCATTGAACATCTCCACTCCACAAGAAGGTAAAGTAATTTCAAAGGTCTTGACTTCCACATTTCAGTCATGAATAATAAAACAGGAGAAGAGCTAAATGCTGCAAAGCCATTTGCTGGAAAACCCCAACCTAATTTGATGACAAAGTGCATTGCCAGACCATAATTGCTCCATTTTTTGGGGGGGTGCGAAAATGAATCAAACTCCATACCCTTTAATGACATGCATCTTTAATAGCTGTAATGCAGATTAATGGGCTTTTTAATTGCTGTTACATTGTTCATGCAAGAGCCTTGTCATTAATATGAAGCATCTGAAAGATTAATGAAAGCTTCCTCATTTTACTATGGCTCAGAAGTAAATCTAGAGACAGTCTGACTAAAAAGAATTGATTGTATGGCACAGTATGAAATTGAGAATCAAACGGTTGATTTCCATGGTTTCTTTTAACTGCTAAACACCAGCAATAGGCAACAATTATTTCAGTGTGATGAAACCGCCAAATGCCGATTGAGTTATTTATTAATTGCTGTTCAGATTTTCTTTTTTTTTTTTCCTAAACTCTTTCACAAGTTGTTGTGCTCAGACTAAAAGGTTGTGAGTATAAATTAATGCTTCCTATGCTTACATTAAGAACAAGCCAGGAAGAAAGAAAAAATACATTCAGTTCTGACTTCAGAGACGAAGCTGATAAGTAATTCACATCAATTACAAATGCTCCGAAAATATCAGTGACGTATCTAACTTCATTCTCAATTAAACATAAAGTCCACATCTCCTGTTTCTATCCTAATCTAGTTAAAATAATCAGTTACTCCAAATTGACACCAGTAGAATAATGAAGACTTTGACATGTATTTATTGGACAGTAGTTAATCTTCCATGATGCAGAGTAGTTTTCAAAATTCCCTCCCTCCCACAGTTCTTTGTTTTATCTTCTCATGTAAACTAGGTAATAATACAGTACCGATAAAGCAAATAAAATTTTGGCATGAAGTCATGTGAATTATAGCCATAATAATTAAAAGAATGCTGGCATGTTGAATTGCTGCCAAAGCAAAGGCGTTGTCTTGATGAGGACAGTACTGAAGATTGCACTCTAACATTGCTAGAGCAGAATTTTGGTGTGACCATGTTAACAACTGCCAGCAGCACCAATCAAATCAGAATCCAATTATTGCTTCTTGGATGTTCAAAATAAACTGACTGAGATTGTCTGTCTCCATGAAAAGGTGCAGCCTCTGACAACCAAGTAGTTATTGGACCCTGTGATGTAAACATGAAATACAGTATTTACGTATTTCTTTCTGCTGTGACATAGTAATTAAAAATAAATCGTTTATGTCTTATTTTATCAGCTTAGTGAATAAAGCAGGAATCCAGGAATAAATCCAGGTGTCCTATTGGAAAGGTTTAGGCAACAGTAGCTTTTTTTCTTTTTTTTTTTTTCCCCCCCCTCCCCCGTGGAGATCAAATAAAGCCATGGGGAACATGTGTTTTATCTCTCACAAGGATTGAACAAAAAGTCAGTGTGTGGAATTTCTATTTTTGGATGCTCTTGTTGCATGCTCTTAGTAACAATAAATTGGCGATACAGAAGACAGACACCATATCACACCCTCCAGCTATCCCTGTTTCCCTATTGAAACATTCATTACTTTATATTGTTTTCACATTGCCAGCCACTGCTAGTTATTGTTTTAAATTGCTAGCACAGAGCTTGTAAATTACAAGATATTTCTCCCAGACTAAGGCCTGAGCCCTGCTCTCCTTGTGATATTCAGTGGGATTCCTTGTGCTTCTAATATATAACTCATTGGAACAGTGAAAGAACTTGACTTTTAAATTATTATGCATTGCCAACTTCCAGTATATTATATATATAAAATCTGCATTAAACAAACATTACTAAGTGTATTGAATTATGAAGAGTTTGAAATAAGGGGTAGTGCCTAAGAACACATTGCCTGCATCTGTGGTTGGAATGATCCCTTTGTAATTGGGAATAAAAAGCATGAAAGAAGAGGAAATAATTTTTATTAAAAAAAGGACTGCACTAAAATCATGCACCCCTCACCTTGCTTGATGTTATCAAGCTGGAAAGATAAAATTATAGAAGCATTATTATTCTCCTAAACCCAAGGTGTATATCGTCTTTCATAGAAGTTTCTGTTTGGCTAGGAATCCTCACATAAAACAGCTTCTCAAAATTCTGGTATCTTGCAGACATAAAATCTCTTCTGAAATTTCAGCTTCACCAAAACACATTCTGGTAGTAGCTTCTCACCTAAATTCTTTATTATCTATGGAAAGACAATGTAATATAACGGTATACGTTTTTTTCACCAGCCCCTGAAGATGTGCAATCACCTACAGCAATATCCTTTCCCACATTCCTACTGATGAGTTGGAGTCCACCCAAAACACCAAATGGTATTATTACACAGTATACTTTATATATGAATGGAATACCAATTTACTCTGGCAATGAAACTAAACATGTTGTAAAAGGTGAGTTCTCTGCTAGGTTGCGTATCTAATGTGTATCTCATAGTTGCTGTGAATATTTGCATGATTAACCTCTTCTTATTTTGGAGGAAAGGAAAAATAATTCTAAAATTGACTGAATGCACTTCAAACACTGATGGTTTTATTTTTTATAAAGAATCTTTCATAGAACTCTTTATTGGGACTCAGAGAAATTAACACCACCATGGATGGTTGAGCTTGCCCTCTTTAACAGGATCCAAGTCATCTTTTTAATGGTTTTATAACGTTTTGATCTCATACCATCTAGCTCTCTAAGCAAGTAAACTGCAAGCTGTTGAAGACAAGACAGAGATTTAATAGTTTTTCTTCCTGTCTTCCTTAGATATTCTTATTTGGAGAGACACTGCGTTGCTTACCTGAATAGTCCATGTTTAATTAAATTATTGAAAGTGTAAACTAATAATCTGTTTTCTTCTGATATTAGTTATGCCATGTGCCAATAGCCAGGCTATATCAGTACTCTTAAACTATTACATGGAAGCTAAATGCCTGTTGTTTGGCAGTACAGTGAAGCGTGGTAATCTGAGTTCCTATTTTAATGTAATTGGTGTAGTTTAATGAAGTATCCAAATTATTTGTTCAGACATTATCCAAACAACAAACAAAATTAATAGAAGCCCCAAGATATGGAGCTAGAAGTATCATAGTACAACATAAGCACTATTCCGGACCCATCAGAATTTGTATATGTTAATAGGTACAAGTAAAAATAAAGCATTTAATATTGGACAACTCAGGGGGGGAAAGGGTACCAAGACCCTACTTTCTTTGTAATGTAAGGCCTTAAAATTCAAAGCCATTTCTGCATCTTGAGTTAGTATAAAACATATTTAAAAATTCATATAGTTCAAATTTCTTTGCTTTGCACAGGCCATAAGCTGCTGGTGTGGTGGGTCAGTTTTGACACTGAAAAATGAATCCAGTTAGAGAACCTCCTGAAGGCTGTTGATGATCGCTATAATAAATAGTGCACACTTTAAGTCAAACTTTTTCATTCTGTATTCAAAGGTAATGGATTTTTCGTAACCATAGTAACCTTAGTGTATTTCTGGATAAATACATGAGGTATATACATTCTGGTTTTATTTTTGAATATAAACTACCACATTATGTATTACTAATAATATGAAAAATAGGATATAGGTTAGCATAATGACAGCTCAAACTAGTGTGCATTTTTCTTCTGCAAAAAATAAATATTTATCAAAAGTGTAGGTTCAATTAATTTCTCTCCCATCTCCCCAGTTTTTTGGTATTCTTGCGGTGCCATTTATCTTTTTTTTTTTTTTGCAAGATTTCCATGAATCGCTCATTGCTATATCATAGCACCATTCTTAAAAAGAAATGAAAGTAGTTGTGCTTCAAGTCTTATTAAAATCATTACTGAAAGTTCATCACAGGTAGTTTTACCGCTGTGTTCATCTGCAACCTGGTTGTAAATGGGTAAGCAATGTAAAATATTTGAGGTTACATTTTGGTTGGTTGGTTTTGGATTCATATCTGATTGTAGTCTGAATGACTATAATTATTCAAACTACATGAATGATGTAGTCTGATGAAATGATGCTTATTGATAGAAATTATGGTCAAGTAACTTTTGGAATTCTTTGAAAATAAAAGCCTAAGTTAAAAAGGATCAGGAGTTGATTCTTCCTGTTCTACCTCTAAATCTTGAGTGATATGTCAGAATATATTCAGCTGAAGTAGTCAAAGGAAGTCTCATCTGGTTCATAAGCTTTCTAGAGAAGCTCTTGTCCTTCCATTTAGAAATTATTTATTTATTTGTATTTTTTCTAGAATTTTTTATGTTTTTATATTGAGCATTTCATGACTTTGATTTCAATTAATTTTTAGGCAGACATGGATGTAAGGAGAAGGGAAAATCTTATTTATCCAAGAGAGAAAGCAGGTGAATCAAATTGTATTACTGTATGCGGTACAGCACGAGAGCCACTCTTGCCCACCATTATGAACATGGTGTGGAGATCAGTCTGTTTACTTTGGAACCATTTTACTTAGTTGCCTGAGGGAGAAGTGGCAATGTGAGCCAGCAGACTGGGATTTGGGTCACTAGAAATCCCAGTCCTTCTGAACCAGGTTTATTCAAGATCTTGCTTCGATCTGTATATATCTTTAATTTTACTTGATTTTTGCTTCCTTTCAGAGCTCAGTATTTCCTATTTTTTAGGCTAGATTTAAAAGAGGTATGACATAGTATTTTCCCCCCCTCCTCCCCCCCAGCCCCTCCATTTACAGTCTTACGGTGAAAAGTTGCAGCTTTTGGCTTTTGAGTGTTATACACAGGTCTTGGCCTTTTCCATATAATTATCCTTCTCTTTTCAGCACTTATGCTAGTGCTGTTGGTGACTTATTGCCTCAACATAATATGTTACTGACCCTAAACAGAGAAACAAAGTCTCTGACATCTGTTTCCTATTTTTTCACCAAAATTATTTTCCTAATTTACTGACTATATGACTTAGTTCCTGTCCAGTAGTTTATACGAGAAAGTCATAGATTCTCTCTGTATTTTTGAAGTACTGTATCTGTTGAAGTGTGATGGGTTTTTCAACTTCTCTTTTTAAGAAGACAGCTAAAAATTTATACTTTGCTGACTTTATTTCAGACCATGGAAAGTGCAGTTGGTTTAGGCCCATACTAATTAATCTGTGACTCGAGGAGGGATATGTTTTTTCAATACCATAATTGCACATATATTGTTAGTTTAATTTCTGATCTTGACAGTTGTTGAGGGCTTGAAATATTCATTGATTTTCATGGAAATTCGAGGGTTTGTTTCCTCTAGGGGCTGAGCTGTAATTAAAAAGGAAACCCTTTAAAAGCACATATGGCAAATGTACACTTTACCACATTGAAAAGGGACACCCATTAGGCATCCATCATCCATTAGTGCCTTTAAATATTTTCTCCATATTGACAAATTTGGTTTCTGTGTTGTGAGTAATAAAGCACTGAAATGAAGCCAGCCCCTCTGCCACAACACCTGTGTTAACTGCTTGTCTGATTTTTCTGCTTCCCACCTTTATGCATTTGCTTTATGTGGTGTATGTTCTACTTCCTCATGCAATCTGGGTTGTATTTCACATCCTACGTTGCTCTGAAAGCCTAATATCTCCAAGGGACTAGCAAAGAGGAAATAGTCCGGGATCCCAGGTGGAATTTGAGCTGTGTGAATCCATGCCCCTGTATTCATGCTTTCATTTCCTCTGTTGTGTGAGTGCAGAAGCTCCTGTAATCAAAACCAACATCTGCAGCTTAGGAGAGTAGTTGCAATAGGGTTCTGCTCCCCAAACCTGCATACCTTGCTGTTCTTAGATGACTAGCAGCTGTGAGGAGATGGAGGAGCTTGTACCGTTATCTTTAGAACTCTGAACTTATACATACTGATCTAAAAAAGGCTTTTGATTTTAGGAAAATTGGAGTTGATTTTTCCTGTGGAGAGGAAAATATTCTTCTTGTTCAACCAAACACTCACAGACAAAACTGAAGCTTCTACTTTGAAACATGGAGGTTTCTTCATGTAATTATTTAAACAATATTTTTAATTTTATGCAAGATATTCCTTCTTGTTTTTTCTTTAAATTAGTCTCAGAAATTTCTTACCTGCCTTAGACAAAAGAGCCAGTGGAGTGGGTTTTGTCCTGAAAAGTATTCAACAACTACAGTGGCCTGAGCTGATGGTGCCAATACCACCAGCAGAAAAGCGGTCTAAGAAATTAAGAATGTTATAGCATGAGCAAAGACAGTGATGCTTAGATGTGACCCAAGTGTCAAGTTTTATTTTGGTGGAAACCTTATTGTTGTGAAGAAACTTCAGAAAAAAAGATTAGAACAAAATATTCCCCTGTTCTTAAATGCTTAGGATTTGATGGACTAAGAAAAGCTATTAATTGCTTAACATGTTTACAAGGGGAAATGACTTAGTAGATACTTTAGAAAACAAAAAACCAAGAAGTATGAATCTGTCCTTGCACTGAGCTTTGCATTAGGGATGTATGTGTCCATTTGCTGCAGCAGTAGGTACTTGACAATGTTAACAAATTGTGTTCATATCATTTTCCTAGCAGAATCTAATGGTTCTCATCATGAATCTTTAAAAGGAAGATGTTCTTATTAAGACTCAGCCATATGAAACTTATTTTTCTCTGCCAACCTGAAAGAAGTGTTTCTAGTTTTTCAGGAAAGAGATCCTGTCAACTATGTTACAAGGACAGATCCTCAACTGAGTTAAACAAGCATAGAGTTATCCTAAATTACATGCCCAAGAGTTTATAAAAAAATGTGACAGAGTACTTTGTACCAGATTTCTGAGAAAAATATTAAGTAGAGCTTTGGTAAATGTGAGAAAGAGCTATCGTCACAATTTTTTCTGAAAGCGTGAACTAACCTTTGGCTTATTCGAATTGTTATTTGACCTGAGCGTGGGAAGGCTGATCCTACAAAAGCAGGTTAGAATGGGAGCCTTGTTTTTCTGTGAGGAAGAGACAGATGTTTGACATCTGTTCAATCAAGGCTTAACATATCTGAACTTAAAAAAATGGGAGAATCCCAATTTAGTACCTGTATTTTTTTATGGTACTCTAACCCAGTACTGATTATAATGCACATCATACACAGCCATGTGCAATTACTACATTTTACTGAAAATTTGGCAGGTTTTTTTCCTTTTTATCCCTATGAATACTACTGCCCATTTTAAATGATAGATCATGACAATAAAAGCAAAATCCATCATAGTATCAGTATTGTACTAATTGCCAAGTGAAACAATTTGAGCAAGAAAATCCACCAAATTGTACATAGAAGATAATTTCAATAAGATGTATCACTGCTAGAAGCTGGGCCACTGAGAAGAAAATCCTTATTATGTTAGGTTTAAGATGTAGTTCTTGTGGTTACTTTTCATACAGTTTTCAGCTGTAGCAACGTTTAAAACCAACAATTTCCATCCTTAAGGATTTGCATTCATTTGTTTTAGGTCCCACTCAAAGATGACAGGCAGCTTTTGCCTTAAAGGGCAAACAATAGAAAAATTCTGTAGTCCTCTGGTATGACTTTGTTTCCCATCTTCCAGGTTGCAGTGAAATACATATAAATAACAAATGTACCCAGTCTGTTCTTTCACTAGAGTGTTTTGGAAATAGTTGTTTGGTATTCAGTACAATGTTAGTGCTAGATTTGTGTGTATTATAACCTTGAATGTCACAGTTGCTCATTTTTCTGTAAAGCAGAGCCTTCTTTAGAACCATGGTGAGCAATAAACACTAGCCTTCACCTCTTCGCAGGGAGGTTATTAGACCTGGTTATCTGAAATGTCTTGCATGTGATCCAGTAAGACATGGCCCAGTGTCTCACCTTATTTTAGGGTCTTGCAGTACTGTGCAACAGTACCAGGTCAACCCCTTATACCTGGTTTAGCAACACCTCCAGCTAAGTCATACGGGAAGTACCATGTTTTAGGATGTCAGATGAAGAATGCCTGCAGCTTCAGGCCTGATTCTGGCCTGAGTGTGCATTTAAGGGAGCATCTATTGGTGCACCTGGCACTAGAGGGCAGGGTACACCAGTCTTACAGAAGAAGCTGCCTTCCTCTAAAAGTTCTAGGCATGTAAGAAAGCACATTTGATACACCTCAGTTGGCAACACTGACATTGCCAGTGACTGGTACTATCATAATTAATTCCACAGAGCCGGAATGCAAATTCAGCAGGCACAAAACCAAAGGGCAAATGGGCTGTCTGAGCCTGGTGTTCCTGTATTTCAGCTTCAGACAGAAAGATCTGGTGCACTCATTGGACTTAATAATACAGATCTGGGGAATTTAGAGGGGAGGGGGCCAGTGTAAGGGTAAAAGCATTATGTTTATTTGTAGCAGCTCTGTTGTATCATTTTCTATTGAAGTGCATTAGTGCAGTGTTAAATAAAATCTGCTTATTTAAAATCCTTTTAAATAGTGTTTAAATATTTCCTGCTGATACAATCTGCTAAAGTAGTTATCCTTGCTGCAGATTTCAGTTAACCTTGTCGCAGATATTAAGCCTGAAGCTACACAGACTTTTAGGGACCTTGATTATAGAGCAAAACCTAATGGTGTCATTATAAAACCACAGCTGGACAAGCTTCTGGAGTCCTTGTCCTTTGATCAGATTTGGGTAACACAGCAAGCCAGGAGAGAACTCACGCTAACCCTGCTGGAATTGCTGAGCTCTCAGGTTGCTTGAGTACCACTTTCTAAAAATTAAAATGCAACACGTTATAAAACGGGAGCGATTGGTACCTTCCAATCTTTTGTGTGTACCAAAGAGAACTGGAGCAAAATAGGGCTAATAGCTGTAGAACAGGGAGAGTATTTTTTTCTCTCCTTTCCCTTCTCTCATATAAGAATTATGTTGACTGCAGGCTCTGTTTATTTAAACAACAAGAAGAAAAACATTGGTTTCCAGGCTTGTCTGAATTCTGTGACAAGAAATAAAACCACTGAAATCATTAAAAAATGTGAAACTTCCAGATTATTTTGTCCTGTGGTATTACTTCAAAACTATTTGTCAGAATTAGACATATGTAGGCTTTTTTTCTATATTTTCTCATCCACAGTTATCTAGATTGGTTAGCAGACTTAAAGATTCTGAGATTTCTTCAAAAGACAGTGGTCTACTGAGGAGGACAGATTTACATCAAGAGTTCATTGAGTTAAATTTGTAAAATGTGAATTTACAATTTGACAGCCTTACAGCCTTTTTTATTCTTTTAATCAACCAGCAGAGCTTACTGTCCATGCATTATTGTCCTGCAGGTGGTCTCCATTTGCATGTGGATTTGTAGGTCTTCTCCAAGGCATCCACTCTGCAGTTAGATAGCAGCCACTTTCTGAGATCAGCTTGTTGTAATGTTGCCTTTGTGAACCTTTCTTGGGTAAAGTGGCTGAATCTTGTCTACCTTGCTCTTGGATCTTTTGAAGTGTGTAACCTGTTTATCTGCATTTTGTCTTTCATCAGTGAGTACTTCATATAAAGTGATACAGTTTCTCTTTGTGCGCTGTTGTCTCATGGTGACCACTGCTTATTACTAAACACTGAGAGATCTCCTAAGATTCCTAAAAACTAGGATATGCTTTCTTGGCCATGTTGAGCTTATAGCCTGAAATACTTTTTGTGGGATTATATTTTCGGCAGTATGCCTGGTAATTGTGGTTTGCCTGAAGCTAGTAAGGCAAAATGGTGGGTTCTGTTCTGGTTTTAATTTTGCTGCTAGACAAGATTTCTTTCAGTCACAGCTTTGTTAACATCAGAAACTGTGCAAGGTTTTATCTTCAAATTATAAGTAATATATTTATGAGTCTAGAAAAGCATCTTCACTTTTCTAAAAGTTTTTTTTTTTTTTTTTTGCCAGGATCATTTTGAGATACTTGGTAAATGATTTATGCTTACTGTCATGTTATGCTGAACTCAGGTAGATAGAGATATGACACCTCTTGCACAGGTGGACTAAGGCTAAACCTGCTGCTTCAGTTTGAATGTCTTGGTATCCTGAGGACATATCTCACTTAGCTCTAACGTAGTAGGCTTAGATAGAGTGGGTCTGTCTTCTTGGTATTGCCAGCTGCATAATGAAGCTTCTCTCTGAGTTTTGCCTTATTCCCTGGAAAACACGCTCGTATTTCTCCTTACTAATTTAGGAACATTTGGTCTCTCAAACTGCTAAACACTTGATGTATATTTAATTTAAAATAGATATTTTATTCCATGCTGCTATTGCAAACGGTGTTGGTTTATCAGCTGCGACAATGTTTTGAAAGAGCGGTACATGAGGTTCTCTTTGGCTAATGCAAGACACAGACTCTTCTCTCTCTACCTGCTATGTCTGAACATTCCTTTAACAGTCATGGAATTCTGAGTAATGGTTACAGTGTACAGGCGGGTAACACCACAGCAGTACTTCTAGAAGGTTCCCAACCAGGGAAACCTTTCCCTTGGTTTTATTAAAAATGTGGCCAGGAGAGTGTTCAGTCATTACTGAAATATGTTCAGCATTTTATTTATTGGAAAAACCAAAGCTATAATGAGACAAATTTATGGAAAATATTTGTCTTGTGTGTGAACAATACAAGACTGACTGTTACAAGGTCATAAAATAGTTGGTTATGAGTTTGATCTTAAAAATGTTTGATGGTTAGTATGACTGGAGGAGTATTCCTGTATTTTCAAAATCTGTTTCCCTATCCTCCTAAGTTATGTGGAAGCATAGGTCTTGTCCCAGAGAGCATGAAGAGCATTCTAGGATACATCCTTTCCTGTTGAATCACTGCCAGAAATCTAACCTAGGTTTCTACACTGATTGCCTAAATTGTATACATAAAGTTTAATAGAGTTTTAGTCAGTAGTGAACTGCATCATGCTTTTCACCAGTCTTCCATGAAATATTGTCTTTTTATGACAATCTATTTCTGATTGAAACATTTTCCATAAATTGTTTTTGGACTTTGAAAGGTGATGGGGTTTTATATTTTTTCATACTTTTTGTTTTATAAATAGAGAGACACGTTAAAGTGATGTGTTACCAGGAAATTAACTAGTACATGGAAAAAAATATTCAAGTGAACATAAAGCTAATCATGTAAGAAGAACATGAGATTAGTGTGTTAAAGTAAGGCTTAGACTTATGGTCTTTAGATGAATGCAAAGGTGGATGCTAAACATTGGTATTGTTTTTGTGATGGCTACTTTGGACATACCACTTGATTACTCAGGTACATTTGAGTCACATTTACAGTCTGCATGTCTTGATTTCTTTTTTGCATGTCTGGGTATGTTTAGGGCTACATAAAGTTGTTCAGAGGTGACAAGAGAGTCTGGCTTATTAAGAGATTCTGGGTCCTCATTGCTTACCTATCCAGGATCGTTGGCTAGACTAGGTGAGTTCATACAAAGGAATGTGAACTTTTCAGTCTATTGTAGGAGGAATGTTTAGAATTAGGGAAATTATCAATAATGAAAAGTAACCAATGTTGATAAAGTATGTCGATAGCATCCTTTTGAAAGCTGAACTTCAACATTGGAGCTATTTATCACTTCATTTTAATAGTGTTAGTCATTTGTTTTCTGACAAAGGAACAAAAATTTAATCCAACTGGCAAGAATTTTTAAATGTTCTCATAAGCTGGCTTGCTAGCCTTTACGTCAACTCAACGGTAAGTTAGATTAAAAGTATTGCTTCCATGTCAACTAATATATTTTGATTTTTTTGAGGTACAGCTCTTGGGATTTAACCATTGTTGCAATGTCAAATAACAGTTTTTAAGCTGTTAAATTGTAGTAGGAATTAAAATACATGCACAATTTAAATCTTCCTCCTAAGTTTGCAGTCAGAGAAAAAATACATAGAAAGTTTGTCAAGAAAACTCAAAATGAAGTGAGATACACTGAAAAAATAAAAAGTTTAAATAAATAAGTAAATGTTACCATAAAAAAGAGGTACAAGTCTCACCCTAACTATGAAAAGAAGTTGTGTGGCAAAGATTGAGGCAAAATAATCAAATGTTAGTTAGAACTAGAAAATTATTTAAAATATTTTCACACAGGACAAAGGAAAATCCAGGTAGAAAAACAGACTAAGTTCAAAACAATTGGGAAAAATTAGAAGGTAACTTCTTCACCAAAGAGCTTGTCCTGAGTGGTACTTCTTTGAGATGTATATCAGTCAATATTGTAGTGCCTCAGCCTGAGAACCAAAAAATATTTAAGCAGCTAGACTGAAATTATCACCAGGTAACAGAGTTCTTCTTAGAGGTAGAACTGCTGTGGAGGACAGCCTTAGGTTCAGCAAAATCTGTGACCTTTGTGTGCTATCATAAAAATTCTGGTCACAGCAGGTATTTAGAGGCTTCAGCAGAGAGGCTGAAGATGTGAATGGACACAGAGATTGGTGTATTTCCCCTGGAGGTCCAGCTAGAGGAGCAATATGTCACGTTAATTGTGATTCTTAGAGAATTATAGAATGGCCTGGGTTGGAAGGGACCTTAAAGATCATCTGGTTCCAACTCCTCTTCCCTGGACAGGGACACCTTCTACTAGACCAGGTTTCTCAGAGCCCCATCCAACCTGGCCTTGAACACTTCCAGAATTGAGGCATACACAAGTTCTCTGGGCAACCTGTTCCAATGCCTCCCCACCCTCACAATGAAGAATTTTTTCCTAATATCTGATCTAAACCTACTCTCCTTCTGTTAGAATCCACTCCCCCTTGTCCTGTCACTACATGCTTGTGTAAAAAGTCCCTCTTCATTTTTCTTGTAGTTTCCCTTCAGGTACTGGATGGCTACAGTTTGGTCACCCTGAAGTCTTCTCTTTTCTAGGCTGGACAATCCCAATTCTCTTAGCCTTTCCTCATAGGAGAGGCTCCATCCCTCTAATCAACTTGATAGCCAACCTATCTATGTTCTTCCTGTGCTGGGAAGTTTTAGTTGCAAGTCCTGTGTTCTATTAGTCGTGTCCCTGAGTATCACAAGAACATTCATAAAGATGGCACCAATAATGTGACTTAGAGCAGACACATACCCAGCAATGACTACTAATACAGTGCCTGTTGCTTTTCTGCAAGAAAGAAGTAGTGATTAAAAAAAACAAAACAGTCTAGCTGGAAATAAAAAATAAAATAAAAATTTGTGAATTGGTGGGACTGAACAATGTACTGTGTTCTACGTAGACAAGATTGGGGGGGGAAGAGGGTTGGGGTGAAATACGAAAGCCTCTTAAGAGTTTGCCACTTGTGAATTAATGCATCTCACTCGCACTAGTAGGCGTAAATGCATCATTCTAATCTGTTCTTATTACTTATTTATAGCACACAGTAGAACGTAAATTCTGTGCCTCCTTTGTAGAGGCTTACCATGCTAGTTAAGGTATGCAGATATTTCAGGGAGCCTACACAGACAACTTTCTTGGCATGCATTCTGTTGCCAATTAAAGGGCATAAACTTCAAACAATAAATTTAGCCAGCGCTTCCCCCACCATTTACAGGAGGAATATGGACATGATGTAAGAAATAAGGTATAGGAACAACAGATAATAAGAGCATTCATCTTGAAATAAACTACTGTGCTTTATTATTATTTATGATAGTAACTAGTATTAATAAACTACACGTGGGATAGAGGAAAAGCCTGCAACAACCACTGAATTTATGAGACTGGGGATAGATGCGTGCTCTTTCTGTTATATCCCTGGCACTGATCGATTTGTATTTTTCCCTGATGATGGTTTATGCCGTTATAACTGTTTGGTGGCTCTTTACTATTGACTTATGGTTACAAAGCACTTCACAAACGAGAACAAGCCTCTGGACGTTATATCCTAATCTGCACATCCTATAGATACGCCATAATACAGAGCAGCTGACTGCACCACCTGTGATCTGTGTACCCACAAACATGATTTATTCCAGTAATCCCAGTTTAATGCATCACATCAGATTGTGGCAGTTATGTTATCTGATGACATTACTGACACTACATGACATAACTGGGTAGTGCAACATGTCAGGTTGAAAAAAACTTTGGGCTTTTCATTCTTCTAGTTTTGTTTTTGTGTGCATGTGTTTTTGAAATAAATATAAAGGGAGAAAACTGGAAAAAAAAAAGAAACAAAAATGGGGGGTGGAATCCAAATAATTTTCCCCAATCACACGTTGACTATATTAATGCCTTCACATCTGGGGCTGTGGAGAGAGGAGAGCCTATAGAAGTACAGTATATTTTACTATGCTGCTAGTTCCCTGGTCAGCTGAAGACTAGCTCAGCTTTTGTAGTCTTGCAACAGATTTAACTTGCTATAAATTGTTTTGTTTAGGATCAGTGCTCAGAAGCTGAGTCCTCCCACTATCCTTGTTCCAGCACTACAGTAGTGTTTTGGCAAACCCCTTTATCCTCTGACTATAATTCAGATATACAGAGCTGTTCTGGTCCTGGGAAGGTGATAGTATCTCTTCTAGAGAAACTGTTAAATCACATGATGCCTTGCCTGGATGGTGAGAGTTGTTCTCTAATCATCCTGCATGCGTGGTACTATACAAACTGATGGAACAAGTTGCCCGTGATGGATTTAAAATGAAGATATTGCTAAATAAACCTCATAACCTATAAATCACTAGTTTGATCAACCTGTAGTTGATGGCAGTTCAAACTGCCCTTGTCACAGTTTTCCTATTTTGGTTCCAATTTCTAGTCTGATTGTGCTGTATCAAGTTTCTGCTTATTTGATGGATTTCTTTTTGTTGAGTATTTTGTTCATTAGAACAATTGTGTTGGGGTTAAAATGGTATTTTGTGATTCAATATGCATATTGAATTCTGATAAGAAAAATCTAGTAGTAACATTGTTTGATTTTTGTCAAAGAAAATCTTTCTTTTGGAAATTGATTTCTTTAATTGCATCCCTCTTTTTCTTTCCTTGAAGGGAAAATTTAAAAAATAAAACACAGTGTTGAAGAGTTCTAAATTGTCTCAAATACAAAGAGAAAGGTATAGAAATCTTGCAGGACTGTTCTACAGATTTGCAAATTACAGTGATGCTTATAAAAATAATTTTAAAAACACAATGTTGATACTTAATGTCTCTCCCCCTGAATCTGATTTATAAAGATAAGCCTGAATCTTCTTGTCAGCAGTAGTAGATGTTCCATGATTTTGAGTGGGGTGATTTTCTCTGAAAATTCCACTTTCTACATTACTGCATGTTCTTTTTCCTACCCCCACTGTATTATTGAAAGGGAACAGAGCATCCTAATTGCTTTTCTAGGTAGCACTTACTATCTTATACCCCTGTATGGTGTGTCATCTTCTTTGTTTCCTCCTTTCAGGTTGTTTTTGCAGCCTCTTTTCCTAAGAAAGTGTTTGTAAGTCGGTGCTATCTCACTGCTATTTTCCAGACAGACTTTATTTCTGCACTCTGTAATAAATGCTATTCCAGATGAGACCACACTGTTGATTTATATAAAATGGATAGTAATAGTTGCTGTATTACTTACCATACGTTTGTATATAACTTCATATCTTTCTGGCTTCTCTTGCCACAGCGGCACATTCATATGTGTTCTTCAGTGGGTTGTAAAAGTGGCAGTCTGGCACTTCTTGTGGCCTGATACAATTACCTCAGCACCAAATGTTAGGTAGATCTGAATTTTGTTTCTCCCACTGCAGCAAGATTGGAATTACTTGGGATGTACTTCTGCTGGTGAGCCAAAGGGTCCTTGGTCATACTAATGTGAATCCAGAGTAGTTCCAGTTTTATAGAAGCAGGTATCTGAGATTCAAATTTGCAATGTATTTACCTGGTGCAAATATATTTTCCAGTTGTGAATATAAAGCTGAAGTAATACAGAGGTAAAATGTTTAAAATACTTTTTTTTTTTCTTTTTCACTTTTTGGGCTAAACATTGATGAAGGCATCACGGTTCTTATGATCTATACTAACAACTCCCCTCTGTTGAAGCTGATAGAAATACAGTGACTGGATTGGAAGCATTCATGAATGGAAATTTTCATTTAACTCTTAGAATAGGGCTGCTTCATTCCGTTAGATGTGTAAAGCACTGAGAAAGAGAAAAATAAAACTAAAGTAGTGGTACTGACCACAATTACTTCTCTTCGTGTGCCTGGTAAAAATTAATGTGCTCTGTCCTCTTTCTGCTTTCTCTCCCTCTGACCTTCAAACTCACTTTATTTGTCCAACTGTTAAAATTGAAGTACACTAGAGAGATAGTGAGTGGTTTTAATTCTAGTAAGCAAAGATGTAACTTGGAAGTTCATTGGGCTCATTTGATGATGAATGTTTGCACTATCTGACTGGCTTTTTGTTTTGGCAGCAAGAGAAACATTTGAGAAAACCTCTGGATGCTGAGAGTTGTTTTCTCACCATCTGTATTTTTCTGATGTTGACTAATGATGATGAGTCAGGGGAAAAATGTGTCAGGGACGTAATGGGAAGGAGGTTTCCAAGGAGCACTGTGATTCTTCTGTGGTCAGTGACATGATACGTCTTTGGAGTATTGAGAATGAGGAACTGGGTAGATTTGTTGGTGGTAAAGTATTAAGAGAAATGTAAATGCTCTTCTCTGATGTTTCACTTCTCCTTTTCCTTAACCATGTGGTGTGGGGCGCTCCACATGATTTCAGTTTTCTTCAGCTGAGCAGCAGAAAGTTTTTCTATGAAACAATTGAGGGTGGAAGAGAGCATAACCAAGAGACACTATTACTAAATGTGGAAACAAGCTTTATGATCTTTGCTGTTAAAACATAATTATATTCAAAAGCCTTAATGTACTTTGGAGCTGCCCCTTTTCCAGAAGTGCTCCTTTTCCATAGCTCTACCATGTGCATGTGGTAGGACTATGGAAATTACTAATCTTTACTAATAATTTGCAGTCATTGCAAACTGAAATGATTACAGATCCTTTTGTTTTACATTTTTGCCAAAAGGGTTTCTTTTCTTGAATATAACTTTTTTATACACTCTAACACATAACTGTTGTGTTTTCACACTCCCATATGTTACATGGTTTTGTGCCGTGCTCTTTATTTCCTAAGATGGGACCTGGAAATTTCCTGAATTTTTCTTAAGTGTAAAAATCTCAAAAGCAATGAGGTTTTCGTAGAATGGTCTGGGTTGGAATGGACCTTAAAGATCATCTAGTTCCAATCCCCTGCCATGGGCAAGGTCACTTTCCACTCGACCAGGTTGCTCAGAGCCCCACCCAACCTGGCCTTCAACACTCCCAGGGAACATCAACAGGTTCTCTGGGCAACCTGTTCCAGTGCCTCACCACACTCACAGTAAAGAATTTTTTTTTTATGAGTAATTTGGAAAACCAGACATATTTACTGCTGAGTAAATAGTTTATAAAACACATTGGCATTTGCTGGCCAGCTGGAAGCAGAGTTTTTTTGTCCATTATGTCAATTGTCCATCATTTATGTCCATTATTGTCCATTGCTAGACTTTGGGTTAGAGAGCAGAACAACAGCTTGTGGTGCTTCCTGAATATGTGAGTATATTTGAACATTTGAGACCGTGAGTTTATTTATTTCTCTTTATTTCTTGGCCTTGTTTTTAATGGCTTCACAAAATTCTTTCAGTTGTTGCTCTGCAACATTACACAATCACATAAGCATTCTTAGTTATTAATTAATATCTGTTAGAATTTGCTACTGTCTTGGAAGATAACTGTTTTCTTCAATTAATGGGCCAGTTGCACATGTGAAAGGCCTTGCTAGTTTAGACAATTAAATACACAAACACACTGTTTTCTTCAGCTTGCCTGGGTTGCCTGAAGTACCTAAGTGGTGTCATTTGTGGCACCCTGATTTTTTCTGAAATATTTTCAAGGGAATGTTGAGTATGGTGTGGGGTTTGCAGGAGATCTACGAAAAAGTGCAGCAAGAGTAATACCTTTCCAGAGAAAGTTGTACATTACTGATTGTTCTTTGAGAGTAATCAGTGCTTTATAAACAAAGAAAGCAAGATGTACTTTAGTAAAAGTTAAATATGAGTTGTTGCTTGCTTTCAGAAAATGGTGGAAGGCAGAGGACTGCTAATGGTGTTTAATGGAGCAAGCCTGATAATGTGATCTTGACACTTAGCATATGAATTAGATTATTTTATTTATTTATTTATTTGAGTGCATAAAAGTCAGAATTGGGGCATTGTTGTATTTGGTGATGGAGATTTATGGTCCCAAAGAGTTTATCTTCTAATTAAATATTAAATTACTGTGGGTTAATGTAACAAATTCTGAGAAATAAGATGAGGGAACAGAGAAAGGATGTGAGTAATGAGCTGAAGTGTTCGTACAGTCTACCTACATAAACCACATGGTGATTGGAATTCTTTGGAAGGTTTTCATTTTCATACTCTCTCAGCAGGTTTTCTTTGTTGTGCTGTTAACGATCTCCTGCTACAATGCTGCTGTATTATTTTCTCTTGAATATAACAATGGGATATCTATTGTCTTGATTATTTTCCTGAGAGGAACTATGTGGGGTTTCTTACACAAGTCATGTGAGCGCTCAACAAGACAGGCCGTTGCCATTTCTGGCCCTTAAAATAGTTGCCTGAAGTCAGGGAGAGTGGAAACAGGGTGGAAGAGGGGAGGAATTACAGTAAACCTGAATATCGAATATATTACATATGAATGATAACAGTGTAGATATTATTATTATGATGTTATTTTTGAATGATGATGTACTCTGATAACCTGATGGTAAAACTCATGTTCTCAAATTTCAGGTGTTGTGGGTTTTTTTTGCCTTTTTTGTTTCGTTTTGTTTTGGGTTTTTTTGTTTGGTTGGTTTTTTGTGGGTTTGTTTTTTTTTTTTTTTACTGTACAGTGTTTTTCTCTCTATCTTAGTAACAAATTCCATGCTAAAAGTAGCACTGTAATGTTGCATATTATCTTTCAATGACTATCCATTAAATTTGATCAAAGCAAAGTGAGTGTTTTTATTGACCATGCAAAGAGGATCATTCTTTATTCTTTCTGCCTCATGCATTGATTGTTCTATCAGGACCTATGCTGCTGGTTGTTAGCAATTGGGTAGATACCAACTACTATAGTTGGTTAGCGTGGGAAGTTCCTCATAGACCACATATGTAATAAATGCAGTGGTATGCAAATATTGATTTTAATGATAGCTATAGTTAACAATTCTCCTGCTGACATGTGAGTTAGAAAATAATTTAGTTGGTATGTATTACCTCTGAGGTCAAAGAGGTGAAAAGGCAGGTTGATTCTTCCTCTCCCTCTGTGCCACCTTTTTCTTTGGGGAAAGTGGAATTTTATTTTATTTTTTCCGTTTGTTCTCTTTTTGACATAGAAATGCAGAATTATTTTTCTATCTACATACTACTTTAATAGGATGATTTGAAGGAATCCTTTACCCCCAAGAAAGTGTCTTTTTTCTCTATCCTTTGGTGCTCTTTGCTCTTCTGAGTCTAGAAATGAAAACAAGACCAAATCCTGAATTGGGTTTTTTTTTCCCTCAGTGAACTTCTATAATTTTTAAGTTTAGCTTTGTTTTGGTAAGAAATAAGTGGTTTCAGAGAGTAGGAATATTGAAATAAGAAGCATTTGAACTGAGGGAACTGGAATTGTGGAAGAGATAGGAATATAGCCTGGTCAAGAAAATTTGTAAAAAAAATAAATTTCAGTTTTTGTTGTAAGTTTAAAGGAAATAATTGTGTTCTTTTTCATCTCATTTTGTAAATTAAGATCAATGAAATCCTTCCAACCAACAGCATGGAATTAATTGTAAAATAACATATAATTCATGCTCTATATTGTAAATTATAGTTTGTTTGACATTGATCACTGAGTTTTTCATGCACTGAGATGTATTTTCTTGTAACACATTTCCACATAATGTTTGTGGATCCATTTCTAATGTGTTTGAGAGCGATCTGCTTTTCATGTCCACAATTGCCTACATTTTGATCTTATGCAAATCATGCAATCAAGCAAATGGAAAGCAAGGCATTATTGCTAGAGGGCCTTGACAAACAGTGGCTTTGTAGTTTTAAGAACCTCCTCCCTCCTCCTTCATGTTCATGTTTGTATCTGTAGTTGTTTGAATCCAGTGATCCATTATGAAACACACTGAACTTTAAATAGGAAAATATCTACTGAATCAGATTGTGACAAATAATTGCATTGATTACAATGTAATATGATTTTGTTGTTCAGTTTGTCAGTTTCTGGTTCTAACCTTTTCGGAATACTGCCTACTCTTATTTGCTGGCTCACCCAAACCTTGATGTAGTATGTGGAGAGATTTTAATGGATGGCAAAGCTCATGCTTTGAGTGACGTTGCTAAGACTCTAATTTCTTTGTTTTCTACTCCCACTTCCACAAACATAATGTTTCTTTTTAGCTGTTTCCCACCTAATCTTTGAGATTCCATTGAAACTTTGTATTTGGCATTTAGTAGACAAAATATTTCACTGTTATTAAATCAAGATGAGGAATAAAGTTTTTCTTTGATCTTGTTGACATGTTGCTTTTTCCCCCATATTTTATATTTTGACTCTTTTTTTTTTTAGTCTCCTATCCTCTCTTCCCTCTCAGTACATTTATCAATTGATTCAAAAGGATCTCACTGCTCATATGTGCTGTGTTTCCATTTCTTGTTATTGTGGTTTTTTAAAACTTTACGTGTTTGCCTGTGTTGTCTTTTTTACTTTTTACATTCTAGAGACTGAGATACACATAGTAACTTATAGTCAATTGTTTTTTTGAGGGAGGGAAATAAAAACTGTTTTGACCTTTCATTCTCTTAATCGTTGATGAAGTTTTCCCCTCTTCAAATTACACTAGGTATTTCCAGAAACTCATGTCTTCAAGTAGTTCCATCAGCTACAGTGTGCATCAAGCCCCTTTTTAAAAAATAGTAGTTCTAGGTGTGGACTTTTCCTTAAAGGACAGGAAAATAACCCTCACCAACAAGGAAAAGAGTGATCCACCACAAACAAATAGAAGAGACATCCACTTTCTCTCTTTTTCTTTCACTTGTGTTCACTCTGCTAAGTGAAGCCCCACAATACAGTTTCAGCTTAGAGAGAAGAGTGCCTATTCACAGTTTACAGGGTTAGCAATTAAAGAGGTTCCATGAATTGATTTCAGCTATTTGTTTTAGGATTGCTAAAAGTAAAATCCTTCTGATCACTTGTTTGCCCACCCGCAACATCAAGTATCTGATACTTGTGTCATAGACTTTCAGCTCCATCGGTACTTTTTCTGGCTTCTCTGATGGTAGCTGCAAAGAATAAGGGATCCAGGAAGGTGTACTCTAATGAAGGCATCACCGTCGGTGCAGTATGTGGAGTTTACTTTCCCTGCTTGCTGAGCCAGCTTGAGCACCTGCTCTGGAGTGTGCTTTTCCCCTCTCACGGACATAAGCACTGCTTAACCCTGGTAGAATCAGTCCCATTATGTTGATTAAACATGTCACTGTGTTGCAGGCGTTTGTTTGATGGTTTTTTTAGCTGCAGCATTTCTTTTTAACTCACACTTTGCCATGTGCTCCATAGAACAGCACCACTGAGTGATGCAGTATTTTCAAGAAAAATGCACAAGTTCCTTCTCTCCTCACACAGAATGGAGCAAATCGGAAGAAATTCCATTCCAGCAGAGACAAGTCATTATATAAAGCAAAACTAATGGGAGAGAAGTTGGGTCTACAACAGCTATGCTTTAGTGATGTGTTTGTCATCCAATTGCAGCTTTTGAATTTGTGCTCACAAATATTTTTGTACAAAACTACAGTGTGCTACTGTGTGGCTCTGAAAACACTACCATTGGTTATATCTTGGAAAAACCCGGAATTTTTCTGGCATGCTGAAAAACGTGTGTTTATAGCATAAGTATTTTACTTGTATGCGTTATACCAAAACCTCAATGTTGCCAAAACCTCAATTATAAATTCCTTCTTAAAGGATTTGCTTACTAAAGTCTGTGATTTGTATTTTAATTAAAAAACATGAAAAATATTAGAAAATTAGGTCTATATTACTTTCATACAATAATTTTTCTGTCAAATGTTCCTTTATTAGTATAGGAAAGCGTATATGATGCTCAAGATCTTTTAGAGCAGCAAAAATGCTACATTTTATTCATTTTCTGCAGTAATTGAAACTCAAGATACCTTTGTAATAAATAACCATTGAACAGTTTTTTTGCTATAGCATTAGACAGGTTGTCTTTACTGAAGTACATTTTACAATTGTTTGGTGTTTGTGCAGCTGAAGACAAATAGGCAAAGAGAAAACAGACCAGTATGAGTGGTGGCAACAAGGAGCTTCCTTTGTGCTCATCCTTATAATGTAATTTGTATGGCATGAATCATGGTATATCTTGATGCTTGACATTCATGTATCATACAGCACATTAAAAAAAATAAATATAATCCGGCTGCGTTAATGAATCTGTACTTATTTTTGCCATTAATTTGATTTGATTTAATCAGCTCAAAGGTGTTCATTTGCCACAGTAGCGAATTGATGTAGTATGTAGCACCTAAGAGGCTAACACATTTGGGGTTTTTTTTGTTTGGATGGTGTACATTCTAGTGTAAATGGAATACAATGGAGTCACCTCAACCAAAGCACACCCCACAGATCTATTAGGAGTCAAAATTTGCATTTATTTGCTATTAAAGAACCATCACCTATTCACTCCTCTGGGACACAGTTGAAACATTTAAGAGATACAGGTCCCCCTTCCTCTTGATTTTCTGAATTCACTCTGTCTGAAAGCTAAAGAAAAACGAGGTAAAATTGATACACAAAGTAAATTAGTATTATTTTTTGTCCTAGATTTAGCAGTTTTTACGCCACACCAGTTTCTGCTCACTGCCTGCACGCTTGCTGGCTGTACAAACAGTTCCCAGGTCACCTTGTTTACAGCACAGCTGCCACCATCTCACGTAGATGCCCCGGTCCTGACGGTTTTGGATTCTAGAACGATAAATGTACAGTAAGTAAGGATTTCTTCTTTCCTGACAACACAGTAGCGCATCAGTTTATTCAAGAATTCCAGTGAGTTCAATCAAGGGAAGGGTTTGTGACATAAAATTAAATTTATTATGATTAAATGCATAGAAGTGATTAGTTTAGTGGTTCTGTGAACCTTCTGATTATCACTTGCCAACTTAATTTCCATTTTGTCTTTACGCAATCAGTATAACCTACATATGGGCATAGCCTCTGCAAACTTCAGTGCAGGAAGTGTTCTGGTGATGTGCCCTTTTGTAGCCCCTGCTTTGTGTGTTACTGTAATCATTTGAGTGCAAATACAGCATTAGAGGTATGGCTTAGATTTCTTTTTGTGGTCGCGTGGCTGTGTTTTCAAATTTTCAAAATAAATCCCTCAAAGTCATCTAAACAAAGCCTGACATTTTTCAGTATGGTCTGAATCTTTATTGTTTTTTCTGGTCTTGATCACATTTTGCTTTTATTTGCAGATGGAAAGAACCAGTAGAAGTAAATGGAATCCTAGATCGCTATATAATTTATATTGCCAACAATGAGCAGAATTTTACAAAGTGGAATGTAATCTATAACAGCACAGAACCTTTTCTGGATTTTACTATTCCGCAGCTTTCCCCGGGTACTGAATACCTCATAAAACTAGCTGTAAGTTTTAAAGATGTGTAGTAGAGGTATAAAATGGTGAAAATGATTGTGATTATGTTAGCATCTTAATATTTAATGGTTCATGTGTCCACTTTGCTTAACCTCTTCTTTCTGAAGCTAAGGTTCAGGAGCCATCCTGAACAAAAGTTGGGTTTTTGTTTCAAAACAGGCCCTCAAAAATTTGTATGTCATTTAAATACAGGTTTGCTTCAAGAATACGTTGGATGATAACTAATAAATAATTGACCAGAAATATATAAAATGCTTTAAAAATGTCTCCTGGACCCAACTTACAAAAAAATATTGAATGCATTTAAAAATATTAACCTTTCATATTTTCTACAATGTGATGTCGTTCCTTCTTCTTAAAATCTGTACGTAGAAGGAAATAGCAGAGAGAAAGAGTTCAGTGTGAACTATCATTTTCTTTTTTGAAAACATTTTTAGAGACGTTAGTGTTTTCATTGCATTTCTTTATCATTGGTTTTATTTTGTGATGAAATAGAACAGCTTCAGCTCAACAGCAAACCTGAAAATACGTGAATAAAAGCAGGGGATTGTCTCTTGTTTTAAGCACACTGTTCATTTTATAACAATATCTATATAAGGATATTTGCTTTGATAAATGCCATAGAAAAATATTCTGCGCTTGATTATGAATAAATTTACATTTATGTAGACTGGGTATGCATTCATTTTTTCTTAACATGCTCTTGAATGTTCTAAATATTATACCACAAAAAATAAACCACCTTCAGGTAATGATAAGGATCTGACTTGAACCTGAAAAAACAAGAATATTCAGTCTAATTAAACTTAAATTCATGCTGAAATTAATTCATTTGTGCCTAGATATTTCAGCATAGCAAATTGTATAGCATATAAAATAGCACCATGTCCAAAACTAAGGTCGTTCATCAACAAGCATTTTATGCCTTTATAAACAAGCAGAATTATCAAAAGAATTTGTGCTGTCCTTCACTGTGCCACAGCTCTTCTCTGCTCCTGCCCAGCTTCTGGGCATGGGGGCACGAGGAGAGAGGATCATGAAAGAATTAATAGTTATGACCTGGAGAGCAACTGGAACTGCTTCTTTTGGTGGCTCTGCCTTGGGATATGGGACGAAGTGGTGCATGGATGTTGTTTTTGGTTCATCAATGTCCATAGCTTTCCTAGAAGTTACTGAGTAAATTTTTAGGAAACTTTGATATCCATATTTTATTTTTCATTTCTTCCTTCCCCCCAGCCTACTATTTGCATTTAATCAGTTGTAACCAGAAAGTAAGAAAAGATAATTTCTTCTAGTGACAAAAATAACCAGATTTCTCTGGATGAAATGCAGTGATCTCTGATAGGCAGGTTCAAAGATCTAAATGTCCTTGCAGCTTTGAAAATAACAGGTCTAAAAGTGCATGAAAAGCCCAGTATCCTTGAGATGTGATAGCTTTCTTAAAACATTTGGATCCGTGTTACTTGTATACTTTATGAAAAGAAAAAAAAAAAAGCAAAAAAACCACCATCAAAACCCAAACCCCCAAATCCAAATCAAGCATGCATAACTGAAAAGAATTTGAAATATTTTGTGTTTCATATATAATTTAACTGAAATGCAATAAAAATTTTAAAGGAAACAAAACCACCAAAACCAATAGTCAGCAGTGGCTACTTAACTAAATGATTCCTTTTTTTTGGTTAGAACAAAATATTACTATCAGCTAGAATCCTTTCCTTGTTGCACAGGTAATATTAATTTTGTTTTGCATCCAGTCAAAAATTGGTTTTGGTTTATGTGGGAGATTGAATTATCAAAGTTGCATATTGAACACAGGAATCAGGAACCTCATCAGCATCTCACAGGCTACTGGCTTTAACTTTCGTACGACAGGTTAATATAAGTACATTAAATAAAGTTAGCAAAATGTTTCTCTTTGCATGCTGTTACCAGTTTTCAGAATTGATTACTGCCATTTATTATTTAACAGTTGTATTCATAAATGAGTGCAACAGATTTTGTAAGCAAATCTAATGCTTCTTTCCAAAAGTCAGCCAAGAAGACTTAAGGTCACTCCTCCATGGACTAGTGTGAAGGAACTTGTTTTTGTACTGTTTGTGCTCTAAGCTGGATGGGTGTGAGCCAGGCCAGTCTGAAAGCAAATGGAAAGCTGAAAGGCTGCCTTTAGTAGCCAAGGTGTCTCACTCATTTCTGTTAGTTGAGTGCTTTAGTGATTTACCTCTTAAGCTTCTGTCTCCTCAGGACTTGCGTTGTGTGGGTAAGCTGTGGAGCATCACTGTGTCATTTTAGGTGGTTTGTTTGTCCCTTGGCTGTCTAGTTGCTTTGGTATTTTTGCAAATTTTACCTGAAATCTGTTTCTCAGTGAAGTTCAGCATGATGCAGTGGGACTTGATCTAGATGTAGGATTTCATGGCTTTGAGCATCAGTGGATGTGATTGCCAGAGTCCCAGTGATGTCCATTCGTTTTGGATACATTGATCCAAAATCCACCTGTTTACAAAGCAAAAGAACCAGAAGCTTCATGTCCCAGCAAATTTCAGGATACAAAAATTGAGCTGCATGACATTCAAGAAATAAGTGAATGGGAAGGCTGCTGTTATTAAGCCCTTAAAAGAAGAAGCCCTCCACTGCTGAAGCAAGCCTGGTGGAACTTAATTAGCAAGGCAGTAAGGATTGTGCAAGGAAGAGGCCTTCTAGAACTGATCTTTTTGGCTTCTTTATTAAGCCAGTAGAAGGGAAATAATTCAAAGATTACTCTGCCTTTACTGGGATGATAATTTTATTAAATATTTTCCTTATCAAAATGCTAATAGTTACCTCAGCATCCATCTAAACTGACTCTATTTCTCAGGTTTTGTGTTTTCCTGTGTTTTTTTAAACACTATCATCTTTAAAGTAAAGGCCATTTTTTTTATGTTCCCAAAACTGAGGTTTCCTTCTTTCATCTTCATTTGGTAGTTCAGACTGAACACAGGGAGTCATTCATTAGTTGTGTTGTGACTGTAATTTCCAGTGAAATCAAAATAATTGTGTATAAAATAGTTCCTCATTTATAAACAGTACATATTTTTACCCATGGTGTTAGTAGAAACTTTTGGAGGGGGTAGGAAATATGTTGACTGCTCTCTGATTTGAAACACAATGCGAAATGGGAAGTTGAAGGCAATTCTTTCAAATAAAATATACTAGATTAAATGAAACATTTTGTTTCTGGAGATCCGGTCAGCAGGGTTATTTTTCCTTTGTGTGCTGATGATCCACAGCAGACTACTCGTCCACTTCAGCACATGGACAACTCTGGAAAACATGGGTGGTCTCATAAATTTTATTTAACTGTATGTCTGAATCTGAATCTTTGTGGAATTCAAGTTTTGATTTATTTTATTGTTAAATAATAAACCCAAAATGAACAATAAACTAATACCAAAAAAAATATCTTTAAATCAAGTACAGAGTACTTTTTTTTTTGTTTTTTTTTTTTTTAAACTTTTCTAAGAACTCCTGTCTCTTGTCATGCTTAGTGCAAGTAATTCACAGGCCAGCATGTGTAAAGACCATAGCTGTGTGCATGTAAAACTTTAAAAGCTTTGTGAGGTAATATGCATGTTTCCTTGCATATTGTATTATTTCATAATCAAGTGAAATACAAGAATAGCGTAGTTAATACTTTGTTCTCTGGTAACTGAAATACAAATTATTTTACTTTATATTCTATAAACATGTAATAATAACTGGTACATACTGGTTTATAATGGAGTGTTTTTTCACTATTTTAGTCCGCATCTGCTATTGTGAAGTGTGGCACTGTCTGAATGGCATTTTTTTCTCAATGGCTGTTCCTTGAGATAATTTTTTAAGTGCCTTACAAGTTCGCTGGTATATTCTGTGTCTGGAACTCGTGAGAGATTTTCAGTCATTTACTGAAGAGTTTTGTACTGTAAATAATGTATATTGTACTATAATTATTTTTAACTGTGGCTGCAAAAGCAGTGGAAATCTGATTGATTATGAGTCACATTTAAATGGAAAATGCTGGAAGTCAAACAGTACAATATTTTAGCTCAAACCTAAGTATCATGCGTTATCTTACATCATTGTGTTATTTAAAAGAAGTAAATGAATTTATGCTAATAAAAGTGTCTTTTATGAAAATGACAGACTAAGTTTAGATAGGAAAGAATAATAAAATGTTAGCAAAAAAAATTGCTAAAATATTGGTGCTACATTGGAGTATGTTTATTTGTTTTGATTAATATTTTAAGGCTTGCACTGGAGGTGGATGTTCAATAAGCGAAGCTAGCACAGCTATAACAGATGAGAGTACACCAGAAGGTGTTCCTGCTCCAAAAGCCCAGTCATATTCATCTGACTCCTTTAACATCTCATGGACTAAGCCTGAGTATCCGAATGGTAAGTGAACTCTTTTAGCCTCAAGTTAAAAAGATGATTAGTAAAGGTAAATTAATATTCTAAATGGCAGCTTATATGTGGTGCTTAATTTTTAATGATCATTTTAGCACATAAAATACCTGAGATAGTATCATTGTCTGCAGCTGGGAGATTGTGGTTTTCAGCCTATCGTACTATTTCAGTGGCTCAAAAGTGCTCCCTTTTGATAGTTCTCGTGTACTACATCTCATTGTTTAATGTTTTCCAGGACAACTGAGCTGAGGAATAGGCATTCCTGGAGAATATCAGTCTGGGATGTTAATTTCACCCTCCAGTAAAACATTAATTTCTTTTACATTAATTGATTAATTTCTTTTATGTTAATTGATAGGTAATGATGATTAGATTTGTGTTCTGTGTAGTCATCATTTCCATGGGTGTGACAGTTAAACAATATACTTTCTCCTGTTTAGAAATGTTTTCCATTATGAAATATCCATCTGTAAAACTTTTGGACAAATTTTACATTTCTAATGAGATTGCACACTGTCGTTCACCTTGGAATTCACTCTGATTTTATTACCATGCATGTAATAGTTTAAATCGTTGCTAGGGATGCTATGTAGAAATCACTATATTTAAAGTAAAAGAAATAATTTTCCTTATTGGCTTGGCATATTGATATATTGTTTCTCCTGGTGGTTTTATATCAATTTCATTTTTGTCCTGCAAGTTTTTTCCTGCTTTCAATTGTGCTAGAGCATATCCTACTTGTAAAACTTCCCTAAACACACCACAAAATTGTTGATTGTAAAGCTGCACATACTTAATATTCTGTGAGCTCTTACAATAATTTTAGAAAAAAATAAGGGTATGTAATGTTTTAAATAAGGTGTTTGATAATTTATGGTTCTTTCATTGGAAGTTGTTGTGGAAGATTTTGCCTCTTAGCCCCTTAGAAACTCCCTAACCCTCTTTATAATATTCCATCAGCATATCTGGCAAGGCAAGGAGGCAGGAGAAAGTGGAGGGGTAAGGGATGGGAAGGGAGCAAATAGGGTAGGAAGGTCATGTATGTAGTTTAGTGGCTAAAGTCTAAATAATTTTCACTAACTTTTTATAGTTCATCTTGGGACCTGATCCTGTTATCCTTGCATTGTGGGAAAAAATCCAAATAACTTAGAGAGTGGTTTAACTAATCAAATAAGTATAAATATATATGTACATATATGCATTGCAACAGCACAGGAGAAAGACCTACACTTCAATAAATAAATTTCCGCCAACTTCCTTTAAAACAACTTAAAGTTGGGATTCATGACTAAATTTGGATGTTCTATCTTGTTAATACAGCATTTACTATGTACAGGTTGGCTCTCCTTTTAAATACAATAAACAGCTAGTTTGGAAACAACTGAGGGTGGTAGTGCACCCTCAGCAAGCTCGCAGACCTCACCAAGCTGGGCAGGAGTGTTGGTCTGCCAGAGGGTAGGAAGGTCCTGCAGGGGGATCTGGGCAGGCTGGACTGATGGGCCGAGGCCAGTGGTATGAGGTTCAGCTGGGCCAAGTGCCTGGTCCTGCACTGGGGTCACAACAACCCCATGCAGCGCTACGGGTTTGGGGCAATGTTGCTGGAAAGCTGCCCGGAGAAAAAGGAGCTGGGGGTGCTGGTTGGCAGCTGAACATGAGCCAGCAGTGTACCCAGGTGGCCAAGAGGGCCAGTGGCATCCTGGCCTGTATCAGCAATAATGTGGCCAGCAGGACTAGGGAAGGGATTATCCTCCTGTACTTGGTACTGGTCAGCCCACACCTCAAATCCTGTGTCCGGTTCTGCACCCCTCACTACAAGAAAGAACTTGAGGTGCCGGAGCATGTCCAGGGAAGGCCAACAGAGCTAGTGAGGAGGCTGAAGCAAAGGCCTTATGATGAGCTGGGGGTGTTTAGCCTAGAGAAAAGAATGCTCAGGGGGACCTTATTGCTCTCTACAACTGTCTGAAAGGAGGTTGGAGCGAGGTCTCTTCTCCCAGATAACAAGCGATAGGACAAGAGGGAATGGCCTCAAGTTGTACCGGGGAGGTTTAGATTGGATATTAGGAAAAATATCTTAACAGAAAAGGTTGTCAAGCATTGGAACAGACTGCCCAGGGAAGTAGTTGAGGCACTATCCCTGAAGGTATTTAAAAGATGTATAGATGTGGCACTTTGGGACATGGTTTAGTGGAGGGCTTGGCAGTGCTGGGTTAACAGCAGGACTCCACGATATTAAAAGTCCTTTCCAACCTATGTGGTTCTATGGCTCTATGATATATGTATTAGTACACATTCCCATTCTCCAATTTCCTACTTCCATCCTTTTCCTCATTTTATAAAAAGAATTAAAATCCTGCCAACAATAAGCAAGCTCTAAAACTTTTCACTGAGCAAGCTTGATGAGGAAAGCTTGCACTGTTCTGTGACTTTGTTTTGTTCATTCTCGGCACATCTTTTGGGGCTGCCTAGTGGTCGCATCATTTATAATTGCTCTCTGTGTCAGTGTTTTAAAACTATGTAAGAGTCTAAAAAATATCGTAGTTGAGAAGACTGAAATATGAGAAAGAGCAGCAGAAGGTACTTTCCCTTAAATTTTCTTACTTCAGCCTTCTACTGGTGTATTCTCGTAGTCAGAAGTTCTAGATCTCTGGGGCCATTCTTTTCTCTCCCTTTCTGTGTTCTGCTACTGCATGACAGATGTTACTGTTTATTCCCATGGGCTGAGAAAGCTGATCAGCTTCGAATGGGTGTGTAGGCTTAGACAGCACAGACTTTACTAGGCTCTCGTGATATATGTGGAGTCCAGCTGCTTGCCTTGATTTAGGAAAACTTAAGGAGAATTAGTATGCTACCCTTGAGGCCAAAGGTGACAAATAGGATTAAAGGCTGTATGTCTTCTTCATAAAGATAGCACAAAGAGGGGAGCCAAGCTTTGAATCAATACTGAGTTACAGTGGGGATGCCACAGAGGTACATATGACACCTACATTAATACCAAATGATCTCATTATGATTCATGCTGATACCATAAGTATCAAAGGAATTAATAATGGCTATAATGATTTGTCAGGCACTGATCTATACCCTCTGATGACCAGTGATGGGACCTGAGGGAAGGGCATGAAGTATAGGGGAGATTTAGGTTGGATATTAGGATAAGGTTCCTCACCCAGAGGGTGGTTAGGCCCTGAAACAGGGTCTTCAGAGACGTTGTCACTGCACCAAGCCTGAGAGAGTTCAAGAAGTATTTGGGCAATGCTGTCATGCACTTAGAATGATTTTTGGGGTTGTCCTGTGCAGTGCCAGGAGTTGGACTTTTGATGATCCTTGTGGGTCCCTTCTAACTCAATATATACTACGATTCTATAATACTTTTATAGGGTTAGTTCTACTTGTATAGGTGCTTAGAGTATCTCAATGTTTGTTTTTTTTCCTGTGTAAAAGAATGCCAGCATTCACATGTTTACTCTGAGATAAATAAAGTATTTTTAAGTGCATATGAATATATATAATTAGTTTATTTAATGTGGAGCATATCTCAACCATTAATGCTCTTGCTTTACAAGCAACTAGACATAGAACCACAACAGATTTTTCCTTTAGGAAGGCTGTCAAATGTGGTAGGATTGATAGTGTGAGATTTACCAGGACTTCCTCCCACACAGATCTACTGTCTCTTTAGCCTCTTGCTTTTCTAGAAGAGAAAAGAATTGAGAAGTCTGTGAATCACTTCACCATACACAGCTCTGCATTGGTTTAGCATATAAATCTTTTGAAGTACAACTCTTCAAAGCTCAGCTGAAACAGTTGTGGGTACACTTTTTATTTATGAAGTATTTCTCCATTTAGTAGAGGGGAAAATATTTTTTCAATTTCAACCCAAATCTTCCTCAATGTAGTTTCAAAAAAAAATCAGTTTTAAGGGAAGGAACGGTGAACTGAGCTATATTTCTACAATACAAAATTGTTTTTTATAATGGAAAGATTGGAAGGCATCCTCTGAACTAAACTCCCTTCAAATGAATCCTATAACTTTACAATTACTCACCTTAAGATTTCACATCGAAGTATCTTTTAAAAAGGGAGAATATTCATAAATGAGAAAGATGGAAAAACACCTCTGAGAAAAATGGCTACTTTGCAAGCTTAACTTCCAGTCTTAATCCGTAAAATTTAGTCTTCAGTTCATTAAACTCAAACACTCTACAGGATTCATGCTATCTATCCTATCATGGACCTTTGGAAGAACAGAATTTTAGAATTCCTTATAAATTAGATAAACAATCATCTTAAATTTTTGAATTAGTAGTAGGCAGTTATACAGGAAGGACCATTCTTTCCTCTGCCTAAAAATCTTGCTAATGTTTGTTTTGAGTTTGCAAATATGTTTTCTGAAATAATTATCATTGAGAATGAGCACCACTAAGGTGTTTTGTGTGACAAAATTGTTAGTCATTTATTGTAGTTATAGCACTGCCCTGAGTTGTCCTTCCACATTTCAATTTTATTGTAGATTTTTTTCTAAGTCTAAAGCTGTTAAGATGTGTGATAGTTTTGTGTGTCTTTCTTGTTTGAATAGCCATATGCATATGAAGAAGTTTCAGTAGCCATATGCAGAGGCTGTGAATCTGAATTGCCTCAGTTCTCCGGATTCTGAGGTGATTTGGCTGCTATTCAGAAACAAGTTTGTTAAGGGGTAACCTTTGGAATAGTGTAATTGTTTTAAAAGCTGCAATCCACTTGTGAGGTTTTCAGCAGTTAAGGATGGAAGTGTGTTTCTTCTGAGTTTTGTGTGCAGAGTCATGCTAAAAACATTATGTGCTCAACTGAAAAGAGTTTGAAATGCTACAACTACGGCCACTTTGATGTCTATAGCATTAGTTTTCTTCTAAATTCTGTAGCTTTTTAGATCCTGAATGCTATCACATTATTTTATAGGTATTATTACTAGCTATGGATTGTATATGGATGGTGTTCTGCTGCAAAATTCATCACAGCAAAGTTGTTATGCTTATGGACTTGCTCCTTGGAGCCTGCATTCCTTCAGAGTCCAGGCATGTACTGCGAAAGGTTGTGCTTTGGGTCCATTGGTGAGTATCTTAATTTACATTCTGGGAGTGTAATAAATGTCAGATGACAGTGAACATCAGAATAAATGGTGATGATTCACTCTGGGCAGTACTAACCCATCTGGCAAAATGTGACATTTAAAAAAAATCCTGTTTAAGTGCTGCTAAAGATTCAATAGGTCATTGTTAGGCACCATTCCAAAGCAGAACGTAGGTATGTGAAGAAAGACAAAAACTGAGGCTGAAACACACATTATTGAAATTAAATAGAGTTAATATGTTTGAAAGGTTCAGATGTGCTTTAACCAGATTTATAAGGATGTATATAAAGAAAGAGTTACTGTTCCAGTAATGAGCAAATTTCTAGCTGCCTGACTGAAAGGACTAAAGTTAATTTGAGAATCACAGAAGCCAGAAGTGGCAACAGGAGCAAGGAAAATATGGTCATTCATAAATCTTTTGAATGCGAGTATGTGATCAAAATATTATACTGGGCATATTTTAACAGCCTTGTACAACACCACATTTTTTTCAGGATTTGAGAATACAGGAATATTATATTAAATTTGACATGTGAAAAACAGCCCTTCTGAGGCTTTTTTATTTTATTAGAGATTTTTAGACATGTAGCTGAACTGATGAATATGGTATGATTTCATAGTTCTGAGGCTTATGAATAACTGGAATAGTATCTACTATGCTTGGTTTTGTTTTCAAGAGCAACTGAGAAAGAAGCCTGTGTTTATTCTGGGATAACAGTTTGTTTAATTAAGCTTTATTTGTGCACTTCAAAATTTGATAAAAAGAAAAGGAAGAAAAAAAAAGAGGAACATTTGGGAGATTTTGTGGTTTTCTTTTCATTTTTTTAATCACAATTTATAACATCACTATGTTGAATCTGTAAATAACTTCTAGGTTTTATTTTTATGATATAATTTCTAAGTCAAATTTCCAATATTATTTCCAAGATTTCTTTCTTTCAAGTGCTGGTAACATTTTCTATCTGTAGAAGACAACTAGACTTTATAACCATTAAACATTTTATAGCTTGCTCTACTTCAAAGGATATTTACTCTTAAAAGCTTGAATGGCTTTTTGCCAGTTTTTCTTGTACATTTTTTACAACTTCACATATAGCCCAAAAGCAAACCTTGTTTTAGGGTATTTGATGTGCAATAACCTAATCCATTGCATTAGTAGTGATGTTTAAGACAAGCCATTACCAAACTTTGCATACAGATGAAATATGTATGTTTTCAGTTCTACTGTCCTATCAAATAGGCATCAAAAAGGCGAAACAGAATAGTAGTAGTTGGGGTTTTAAAAATTAGTTTTGCTAGCCTTTTTTTCACATCTCCACTGAACTACAGACTCATAACTTGACTTTTGAAACAATTGAAAGTAGGGATTGCTGTAGCTGATGCCCATCTGCATCCCACAATCAGTACGCAAACTGTTTTCCAAAGCCAGCGATCCATCTCTAATCACAGGAATTGAAGTGCAACATCTTTATTTAGGCTCACCTAAGTGCTGCCTAAGTGCTGCTGGGTCTTCATTTGATTTTTTTAAAAGATTTTCGTATCAATTACACAGTAAATCCAACACTTAAAACAAAAAAGAAAAAAAAAAGGAAAGAGAAACCTGATGTTTTGCCTCTGCTCTAAATAGTATGGGAAACGTCTCCCAGCAGTAAATTGATACGCTTCCAGCTATTTTTGCTGCTGATCTTGTGCTTTAATGTGCCCTAATAGATCAATGAATGTTATGTGACTATGCTAAATATGGGATTTCTCCAGTTTATATTTCTGAATATGGCTCTGAAGATCTTAATCGGTTATGAGATTAATAACATTAGCTGTTATTCTGTTTCAATAAATTTTTTTGTTTGGGTTAGATAGTTTTTGTTTAACTTTTTTTTTTCCCCTGTGAGTATGGTTTATTTTCAAGTGAGGTGCAAATTGTTAACATATAAATTAAGAAAAGCTAATTTTTAATCTCTTTCTACTAAAGCCACAATATTGCTTTTGTGTCTGTTCTCGTTAGGGTTTTTTTGCCTGAAAAGAAAAATAACCTGGATTATAAAGAAATATTGTAACCTCTGATACTTTAGAGAAATTCAGGAGAAGTGAAATTCTGCTGGTTTTGAAATGTGTTAGCTCTTAAATCACTTGTAAATAAATGGACATGGTCCACACTGGATATTTCTCATCTCAACCCACTGCAATTAAACTTAGATTTCAGGTTTTTATCTTATGCATGTTCTAGTACTTTTTAAAAAAACTTAGATGGATGACAGTGTTTGCCCTATATTCCTATCTTATGGTTTGGTGTCACTTATATGGTAGCACAGTCTTTGTTTATTAAGTTATTAATACACACATCTGAAAATATCACAGAATTTAGTATAAATTAATGTTTATAAAAATAAATATGAAACAGGTTTTCTGTGCCATATGTTTGTATAGCAGGCCATAAAGAAAGAAAACCAAGACATCATGCAGCTGGTGTGGCTATATAGGATGTGATACAGATTGATACAAATCCATATTATTTTAAAATTTTCTTTAATCTTCTTCAGTAGAAAAAAATAGTTGTTGTTTGTTTCTTCATGTTTCTGGTGTTTGTGATTGAAGTACCTGCATTTAGCAGCACTTTACAGGAAATTATTTCAGTTTAGAAAGCGTAGTTTAGTCAAATTTTTCCATGTTTTTGACTGAAATATCTAAATAATCAGTTGGCACTGATCCAATAAATCTGTGGAGTATTCGTTTATCTTTAAGCATGTACTTTATCCTGTTGACTATACTGCAACTTATCACCTATTTTAAATATGATAGAGTGTATGACTATAGAAGCACATATATTGATATTGATGCACATTGAAGATATAGCCTGGCATTTGTAAACAATAAGCTTTCCAAATTTCACATGCTGAAAAGTAAAACATTCATGTTTCAAGGACAGAGAAAGTATGTTTGGTTATTTTGATGACAGAGCATGTGTGCAGATTAAAAATAGCATTTATTAGCACTCCCATGAACCTGCAGCTGAGAGGCACTTAGAAAGGTGTGAAACCGTCTTATACCTTAGAAAACACCAAATAAATAATGTATGAGAAACAAACTTGTTGCCATAAATAACGTACTATCAAATTATTTTGTCCCATAGCACTGAATGTTTACGACAAGTTATGAAATTCAAATACTAAATTTCTAGGATATTGAATAAGTGTTTATTTATTTATAGTAAAATCTTTTATATTCAGTACATTATTCAGGTCTTCTATAGTATTTTATTTTCTCTTAAAGATTTACTTCTTATTACAACTTACATTAATTAGATTAAGTTAGAAGTTAATTCAATGGAGCAACAAAATGCGATATCCATAAATGATATTTTTTCTTTATCAAATATCTGTAGTAATTTACTGCAGTGTTTAAATGCATGCTGCCTTTTTACATGCAGAAACAGAAAGTTCTGTGGTCTTCTATTGCTGCCTTTTCTCCGTAGGCTAAGCTGAGATAGTTCATGCACATGAGGTGCAATGATGTTTTCAAGAAATGGATATTTCACTCTTTTCCAGTATTTATTTCCTTTTCCTTACAGTGGTCTATTTAAAGTAGGTTAGTTGCTGGACAGCTTCAAACAAATGTAGATGAAAGGAAAGTAACTTGCTTAAAAATTAGGACAGCAGAAGTGTTACTTTTTTTTTAGGAAGGAATACCTTTTCTTAAAATTTTACATCTCTTATTCCTTCTCTGTGAACTATGGCACCAAACTTCAGTCTCGTGATTGAACTTACAGGTAGAAGCTCGGACTATGGAAGCTTCCCCTGAGGGCATGGTTGATGTATTTACTACTGTTGATGGGCCCAAAGAAGTTCAATTAAAATGGCTTGCCCCAAATAAACCTAATGGAAAACTGACCTACACAGTCCTTGTCACTGGTCTCTTCTATGCTGATCAAGGTATATTTTCCTCTTTTTTAATAAGTCTAATGTCTAATGATAACATTGATATTCCATTTATTTATTTTTTAAAATTCCTTTAGCACTAAATTTTCCTCCTTT
>JAWMRA010000113.1:20638382-20760882 GCA_035584735.1 Pseudotriccus pelzelni
TGAATGCAAGTTTGACATAAAGAGAATCCTTAATTAACTGTATGTCCTTAGGGAGTTTCACAACACCAAGTTGCAGGTTTATACTTGGAACTCCTTGTTGCTCTTGGATGTAGAAATCTTTGTGTGGTATTTTCAGTTTTTATTTTTCGTATCTTGGAGGTTTTTTAATACTTTTTGTAACTTCTGTTGTTGACATATCATCCAAGGTCCTTACTTTGCAGCAATGTAGTTCATCTGCTATTTTTGTAAAGAGGAAGTGAATAATCTGATTACTCTGCGTATTTGGAGATACTGTACCAGAAAGCTTCCTTGCAGCCTTGACAAAGTGGAGAATTCTAAATGCTGAATATAGCATAAAATAGTTGACTTCTGCATATGTGCATTAAAATGTTGTTCTTCTAATCTTTTTAGTTTCATATAGACTCTATATGAATAAATAGAAGAAAACTTGCACCATATATTAATTTGACTTCTATTAGAAGGTTCCTCTTATAATCTTGGTTGGACATAGTGCTTTCAGTACTCTTTCCAATCAGAATCAGAAAGGGAGTGTTAAGAATCAACCTGTTTTATAAAAGCAATGGCTGCTATAGGAAGACACACCACCTGCAGATGCCAGCAGAAGTGGGGAGAGGAATGCTGAAGCCCCTTAAAGTTCCTAGCCTGGCTTGTGTTGAAGGCTTGAGAATGGGGAATGAAAATTCTGCAGGATGTTACTTCAAAGATGGAGGAGGTGGTAATAAGCACTTTGCATTTAGATCCAAAAATTTAATAAAAACACAACGATTTCTGAGAATTAAACGTGATTCAGAAATGACTAAAACATTTCTGAGAGACTTGTTAGGATCATTTTCATACTGAATTTCTTTTAGATATTTTTTCCATAATTACCTCAAAATATAAAATAGTACAGATTTGCATTTACAGTTGCTGCAAATGATTCTGCAATAACTGAAAAAAAGTGACAAGTCTGATGCACCTCACAGGAAGTATTTTCTGTTATAGGTCTCATGCTCTTATTCTTGGATATTTTTTCTCATGGCCCTGCACCTGCAAACCCAGTAGTGTGATTGTAGAAGAACTTCATGTTCATGATGTTGTGAGAATCACCTTTCCCTAGCAGGTCTTTACCTCCGAAAACCTAGTGGACAAGGGAGATTTTTTATATTTCATCCCCTTCCTCCCTCATGTTGTCTATCTCAGTTTTAGCTACAGGCCTCAGTGATAAAGCTCACTAGTCCTAAAGATGTTTGAGAGGAGAAAGAAAAGGGGATGCATGATCCATTTTCAAATAGCCATATTTAATAAAAACAGAGTAGGACTTAGAGATATTTTGCCACTGAGTAATGTGGCATTTCAATTTTGATTTGCATGGCTAGAAAACTCATAGCCTCACTTGCACTTTAGGTTGATTATTGGGTAACGGTTAGTCATGCTTCATTAGATTTTGAATAGCCTCACAATACACCATGTTCTAGCATAATTTCCTTCAGCACCAGATATACTTTGTTTTTCTTTTCCTTGGAACAGGTGTCTCAGGGGAAAGCAAAATGAAAGCAGTCGCACTCTAATTTCTACATCTGACCATTTCTTTGATGAAGACTCAAGCATCAAACCACAGATGGTGTTTTAATTGATCTTCTGCATCACTCTATTCATATAGTTTTATTTTTGTCATGTGTACACTGGTTTGTTTCTATCTTGTACTGTGTAATTTATTTGGTTTGGTATGATAAAGCAGACACATAGGGCTGAACCCGATTCTGTGAGAAGTGTATGAGTTCTTAAAGGACTAAAATTCCTGCTGAGTGCCAATAGCAGTATAGTCTCCGAGACTGTCCTTACTCCCTTGTAATAGTCTAGGGAATAATAGCAACCTTCTGGAGATGGGTCTGGTAAACAGTATTGAGTGAAAGGGAATTTGCCAATCAGTTCTCCTATGAAGGCAGTCTTTTAGTTAATGAATGTCTTCCAGAGTTTTTAACCCACATGAAGGCTAAGGAGGCTACACTGACAGTGCGTAGGTATCTATGGTAAGTACTAAATGCAAAAAAACAATTTATGGCATTAGATGCAAAATGACTGGTGTGAGCGACATGGCCGAAACAAGATACAGGTATAATCTGACTAGAGCTTCCACAGATAAAGAAGTTGGGTTTGAATACTTGTATGTGTTGGTTTGAAACAAATATACTTCATTTTAGAGGCTAATGTAAAACTCATCTGGTTTCTCAGGTAGGGAATGCATGAGAAAAACTGGCATTTGACAAGCTTTTGATGCAGTTTTTCTTTGCACTTTATAAAGGGGACTTTATAGTGTACCAGAGAGATCGAGATACTCTGATAGGCCATCCTTTTGTAGGGATGATTGTGTGCAGTTGATATGGCTGATTATGTTAATCTACAAGGTTTTGCCTTGAATAGTCTAGAGGGAGGTGCTTTATAAGTGAGCACAACAAACACTTGCCCGAGTGATTCTGTGGTTCTTTCAATCTACAAGTGCATCATTTATGACGCCTCGTGAAAGGTGACTGTAAAAGCCAAAAGAATGTCTTATGTCAAACAGAAATCCTAGATCAAGTTTAGAGCTTCATTCCTTCCAAAGTATTACAACTAAGTGTAATGGCATTTGACAGTATTGACTTCTTTTATATGACTTCTTTTGGCTAGCTCAGCATTCTGAAAAAATAAATAGTGTTCTCCCTTTGTGATTGAAAGGGTTAAATAGTACCAATTCATTACCACTCACAAAAGGATTTATTTTGTTCTCATAAATCAGTTTTATTCCGCGTTTTTATTATTCCCTTGGGTCGGCTGCTCCAATTGAAATCAATACAAGTGCAAGTGACACAATCAATCTAGATATTTGATTATGGATTTGAGACTCCAAGTTCTGCTCTGTGTGTTTAGCTAGTCTCCTTCTGATAGTGTCCCTGGAGAATGGAAAATTCCTATTGGCATCCATGAATTATGGGCATAGATTCAGAAACCAGATACTGTGATAATCTCCATTTATGTACTGCTGCAGTTAGAGAAAGAATGTTCTATCCATGGAGAAACAAACTTAAAGATTTTAAAGCTATCTTTTTCTGAATTTTTTTTGTGTATAAAATCCCTCATTAAATATACTTTATAAAGTCTCATAATTTGTCTATAAAACCCCTCAAACAAAATGGATGAAATCAGTAGGTATATGCTCTATTATCAGCTTAACATAGCAAGTGCAACAAAATCTTTGGCCATTTTATGCCTTCTGGTCATTTATAGACAATGTGATGTTTTGCCAGTTGGGGTACTAAAGTGGGCTGGAACACTTTCTGCTGCTAATACTGGGATAAAAGCGCTTGGACACTGGAAGCCTTTGTGAAATCCAGATAAGTTAGTTCTACTCAGAGAATGCTTTCCAGAGTTGGATTTAGATCATGGACTGAGTTCTTACCGTGTATTCCTAAGACTTCATACAGTGTGTAATGTTGGTGGTCCGGGATTGATGCCCCTTGATGCTGTTGCAGAAAAATTGAATTACAATAGAGATGAATATTCTTACAGCAAAGGTTTAGCACTATACCGAATATACTGTTTTAACTGGAACTCAAAATCTGGACTCAACTGCAAGACTCATTAGATGTTTCCATGTTTATGAAAAAGTAATGAGAAAACCTAAAACAGTAATTCAAATCAAAAAGGTTTCTTCTTGGCATTTTCATCAACAATTACAGATTATTTTAGTTGAAAGCCTCATGTCACTGAACTGAAAGCTCCAAAGGGTAGATGAGACCACACAGCAAACATTCTTCTATGCCTGCCATCATGACAAAGCCTAATCTCAGATGCAGTCATTAACCATCCTTGGGGGCTGTGCTAACTTTCTTGTATGAGCTTTCACATCAAGCTGTGGGCTTTATTCATATTTCAGTCCATAGAATTAATGAGCATATAAATGCACATTACTTAGTGTTTGTAACACTAATAATCACTTATTTCTACTGACAGGAACATGCTTTCATCATAATGATTACTCCTGCTTTGCCTTAGGGTTCTTGAAGTGTTCGGCAAATTTTCATAGAATCATGGAGCAGCTGAGGTCAGAAAGCACCTCTAGTTCAACCTCTCTTCTCCAAGAAGGGTTAGTTGGAGCTCATTGCCCAGGACAGTGTCCAGCTCTGTTTTAACTATCACCAAGGATGGAGACTCCACAGCCTCTCTGGGCACCTTGTTCCAGTGTTTGACCAACCACAAAGTAAAGGGTTTTTTCTTAGGTTTAAAGAGAATTTCTTGTATTTTCTGTATGTATCCGTTGTCTTTTGCTCTGCTGCTATATACTGCTGAGAAGCGTTTGTCTTCTTTATGCCCTCACGATGGATATTTATACACATTGATAAGATATTCTACTCTCCAGGCCATCTCTTCTTCAGGCTAAACAATCTCAGTTCTCTTAAACTTTATGTGACAGACGCTTTAAGCCCTTAATCATCTTTTCATGAACTCCACTCCAGTATGTCCATATCTATGTTGTACTGGGGATCCCAGAACAGGATGAGCACTCCAGATGTCTTTCACCAGGATGAATAGAGAGGAGGGATCCCTTTCCTTGACCTGCTGCCAGTGCTTCTAATACAGCCCACAAAGCTGTTGGCCTCCTTTGTCGCAAGGACTCGCTGCTGGCTCATGTTCAGCTCGTCCACCAGGACCTTCTTGTCTTTTGTAAGGCAGAAAAGCAGCTTTCCAGTGTCAGAGTGATAGACAGCATACACATTCTGTATGTCTTCAGACAGTCTAAAGTAGCTGTACCAAATTTCAGCCTTTGAGAAGTCACAGAAGGTGCTTTTGCCTCTTTGAGGGAAACCGAGCTGTCAAAGCAATGACTTGAGTGCTACAGTCAGAAACTACATCTGAGTTTTCAGATTTCTTCTGTATGTGCCAACAGGGACTTTTGTCTTGTTCTTTAAATATTTTCTATTTTTCACTTTTAAAACTATAGGCTTCTTTAATTGCCAGTGAGAAAAGAAAATTATATTTTTTTTTCAATGCAGATAATGAGAGCTCTTTGTTATTTACAGGAAAATTAATATTTTTGATTAATAGTTTTTTTCCCAGTTTGTCTCAGTGCTTTTAAATTATGCATTTTGCCTCATCCAGCAACTCCTCCTAACTCATGAGAATTAAGATTTCATGTGTTAAGAGAGTCTTTAAGTTTTGGACTCAGTTTGATGGACTGTGACCATAATATGTCCATAGGAACAATACATCTGTCAGGTCAAGAACAGAGGAACAGATAGTGCTTCAAGAGGCTGAGACACAAAACCAGCAGTGTACCCATCTGAAAAAAGAAAGAAAAAACAAACCCAACCAACCAAAAAGAAATCCCCACCAAAAAACCCTCTGAAACAAACCCCCAAAACAAAAAAAAAAAAAAAAAAGGGAGTCACCAATAATGTCAAGCAAATATTTTTGGCTAGTTTTCTGTTGGGATAATCAAAGTAATGTAAGGTGATTCTGAATACTGGACTAGAAACAGTGGAAAAGGAAACTGGGAGAGAAGAAAAATCTTAGCTGTGAGGAAAGGAGTAGCTTGTGTAGAAGTAAATGAGGCTGAAGAATAGGCAAAACTAATGGGCAAAAGAATGAGACAAGGAAGTGTGCATATTCATAGAACTTACCCCCAAAAGATGTGGTGCCAAAGAGATAGAAAATACCATGGGGGCAGAAACTGGTGCACAATGAGGATAAGTTATGGGAAAAAGGGATAAAAAAGTGAGTTCTTGTTTCATTTTTGTTTTGCTATTCTGATGTTAACTTTTTCTGTGGCCTAAGACGGAAATAGTATGGATTGGTAATAATATTTCAGCACATGACACAAAGCCCTAGTCTCTCGAAAAATACTTTTCACCATGTAGTACTACACAATATGTAGTGTACTTTTGTGATTGAATCTTCTTGTTGTCTTGAAATAATGATATTGAAAGAAAATAATAGGTCACTAAACATTTGTGATTATAACACTGAAGTGTTAAAAGCTTAAGTACTTTTAGGTGGAAATTTCTTTGCACTTCACAAACTGTGGTCCTGCAATACCACTTAAGTTCAGGCAAATCTGGGGGCAAGATGGCCAATTTCTAGGACACTGCAAATAGAATAGAAATCTCTTTTATAAAAGTGTCTTGGTTCTTGAAGTCTTATAAGAATCAAACAGAAAAATAGAAGGAAGCTGCTTTTTGAGCAATATCTTCTGTATAATTATGCGTATATTAGATGAATGTATATAGTTTGTATTATTTCTTTTATTTCCGTTGTCACGAGAATTGTTTCATGTTGTATCATTGCCTGCACTCCTTACAACCTTTGTCACATGAATAAGATATCAGAATGCTAATGACTAATATACAGTATTCTGTGTCTGCTGATACTATACTGTACTACTGTGACCTTTGCAATATTGTGTATTCTGATTGGCTGTCCATTTCACCTCTTCCCCACAAGTTAATAAGGCTGTAAAAAGGAGAGAACTTGAAATCGCCAGCCAGTCAAATTACAGAATATTGAAAAGGTCAGAGCAGTACAGCACACAGAAAAAAATTATGGAATATATGAGGCATTAAAATTCTTGTGACAATGATTATAACAAGAATGGAAAAGGATACCCATTTATGTTATTTCAATCTAGTGAACCTCCTAGGATGACAGACCCAGGACAGCAGTAATTTACGCACCACTGACCCACAGGAGCTTAATTCACCTATTTACTGGGCTGCTTAGTAACAGGAATGCACATCTGCTTGAGAGCCCCCTGCAGTGTCCACCCAAAAACACTTCATACACAGCTGCTCACCAGCTAGAGTGCTGTTTGAAGCTTAGGACTTCTCAACAGTGATTTTGAATGGAATATGTACTTTTGTGTCTTTTTAATGGAAGCATGTTTTATTTCTTGACTTTGTTTCAAGTATACAAAATTTTTAAGTATGTATATGGGTATTCTTTAACCCTAATTTCTTCATATGGATCTTTTCCTGAAAAACTGAGATACTTTGATCTGGTGTAAACTATGAATAAACTGGGAACAGTAGAGGTTTTTCTCAAATAGCAGACTTAGGGAAAGAAGGCCCTCAGATACTTTGGGGGAGATATGGAGAGCTGAGCAGGAAGGCTAGTAAAAGAACAAAACCATCACCATGCAAAAATATGGAAAGATTAGGGAGCTTAGGGAAGCCCTTCACTTCTGGAAAGGTATTATTCTTTTTTAATAGCTTATAGGAGATGGTGGCTCTGAGCTTCCTCCCATTCAAATTCCGCTTTTCGTACAGTTGTTTGCAATGTCTTAAGTGTTGAAGTACATGCTGAACCAGATCTAGGAGTTTGCTTTCTGCCTCTTGAGGTTGTTCATGTATTGTGAAGGGACCTTGCTTGTTGGAGTGCTGGTGTATGTTCATGGCAGGAATTACAAGGCAGAGTGCAGGAGCAAGGAAGTATTCTGGAAGAAACCACCTGTCTGAAGTAAAACAATGTCTTTTACAACTTTACCAGTATCTGAGGCACCTGCTGTTTAGAGGACCCGTGAGCAGGATGGAGAGAAAAACACACATGAAAAATGGAAACAGAGAGGCCTCATCCACTTATACTCACAAATTGGGTCCACACTGAGGCAGGCTGGGCAGGAGTGGCATGGGATGATATGACAGGGTTATCACTGTATCGCTTTCTGTCAGGCTGAACCTATGTGTCTGCATTTTCCAGCCCACTGAAAGCTAAGTTTAAGCAGTGAGAAGTGGCAACGCTGCATATTGCAAGTCAGCCCCAGCAAGACCTGCATTTTAAAAATGTTCCTCTAACATTTTACTTGCCAGCAGCAGTAAGTTGCTTGGCTAGGGAGAGGGATAAAAACACCTTTTGTCTGTGTAAAATTCAGGTTAGGAAACTTGCAAGTACTCCTTGGCTTTTTATTAGAAGCAATGAAAAATTTTGAGCTGCTGTGTTGTCTATGTCATTGTAAATTTGCAAGTTCATTTTTGAGCTGAATAAAATGGTTATGTAATTACATACTTCTCCTAATTATTGAGTAATTATATACTTCTTATAATTGCCGAGTAATCACTCTGCTATAACTAGAATTTAATGTTACAACTAATTGTATAATTGCTGTATATTAATGTTGTTATCCAGGCAACTTGGAATAGAGTGTTATCCTTTTAATTCATATTCTGTTACTCAAAACTGTATTTTTAAAATATAGTATAGTTAGCCATCGGAAGAAAGATTAATAATGGAATAAAAATATCAGCGGAGGAAACACATTTTCCTTCCAGGTTCAGGTGGATGAAAATAAAAATATTAACATGTTAAAACTGTACTGTAGATAGAAAAAGTTTAATTTTCTCATGAGTTTGGCATATAAATTGCTACTAGGAAACCCACTCTTATGCTTAAAGTTTGAATCTGTCTATGTGCCAATCCATCAACACTAATTTTTAAACTTGCCTACACATAGGAGGTGAAATGTTTCAAAAATGCATCTTTTTTCCACAGCTGGCTGAGTCCTTAAGTGTTTCATGTCGCTAGAACCTGAAGAATGTATATGTCATATATACAGTTGGCCATTTCTAATGACTTTATTGTTAATAAAATAATAGGTGCATATAACAGTCATATGTTGTGTGATCTTCACAAATAATCAGTTGCAGACACTGAAAAAACTGTGATAGATGATAGGACAAATGTGCTCTGTTTGTATCTACTCCCAAATCACGCACAGGGAGAGTTTCACAAAGGTGCAGAAGGAGAGTTTGATACACAAATTAAGAGCTGAGTTTAAGTAATGCAGATGCATTTTTCTAGTGCTGGTTGAGTAGCCTGGGTACATAAGAGTAATGTCACACAAAATAACTTTGCTTCTGCAGGATTCTGTATGTGGAATGTGTAAAACGTCGTCGTTGTTCTTGCATGATAAGAAGTTTTGCCTTCAGTGCTGTATATAAAATGGGGTCTCGGGCTTGTGTAAACTTCAGTGAAATCCAAAATAAATCCATCAGGCTTCATGAAACCATTCAACCTTCACAGTACTGTAGGCTCTCCGGGTGGTCTGGTGCTATGGCATGGTGTAATCCAGGTAGAATTTGAGAAATAAGGAGCTAGGCTACAAGGCAGGTTTATGGAGAGTTGTACAAAACTGCCACCCCTCCAACAAAACCTCAGAAAATAAGTTTGTCATATGTTACCAGCAGAATCACTGAAAACACCCTTTGTGCCACTCTATGAACACCAAAATAATGGAATTGCTTGGACTTGTACCATAAGTTATTCAGAGATTGTTTATAGGAATCCAAAATTAGAGGAAAATCCAGATCACTCATCTGTGGTAAAATGTCATGTGAGCATGACTGAAATGTACCATTTATGCACGTGTTAGTGCACATCGTAGAAATATGGGAGATTTGAAAACCGGTTTCAGGTATAATAACATTTCAGCTTTAACAGTTCATTCAAAACTTCAATGAAAATTTATAAATCCAAGGAGTTTCCCTTTTAAAATTAACTAAAATGTTGATTTTCTAGGGTTTTTGTAATTCCATCTTGTCTAGGTTTTGTAGAGGACTCAGATGTGAATATTCAGTCTGCTACCTGTAACAGTGCCTTACTTATTTTACAATATTTTTAATAGTTATATACTGTTTAATCTCGTTCTCATACCTATGATCTTAGACTTGTGTGAGTCTGCTGTTGTTTGTAATAGAGAATTTCCTTTGACTTCACTCTGAGAACTCTCCATGGAATGATGAATAGTAGTAATAATATTAATGATTTATATAGCGCTTTATATGTTCGAAATATAGGATAATCTTTAAATGAGCTCATCTTTGCTCTCAGACATGTAAGTGAACATTGATTTGAAAAAAAATTGTTACTTGACATACAATTTTTTTTTAATTTTCTAGCCTTAATAGGTATTTTGGAAAGGGTTTTTTTTTACTTTTATGGGGCAGAATATTGTCTTATCTTAAGTTTGAGATCTTAAAAGGTTTGCAAAGGACATGTAGGTTGCTGTGGTGTCCTCTGATGATTTCAACTGATAAACTGAATACTTCAAAGCCATTCTGGAAAGCATGTGTTACTGCAGATGACTATTTCTTATGTGTGCAATGGAGTTAGCTTATAAACTCCTAAGGTAAGCATTTTTCTAGTGAATTCAAAAAATTTTACCAGTGTATCATAGGCATAAGAATTAACACTAACATTTGGAATTTGTGGTTATCACACAACTTTTCTAGAACATAAGTAATTTCTGAAAGCCGCCTTCTGTTTGCAGTCACCTTTGCAACTGCATGGTTGCTTCAGGTATTGGTTTGTTTGTTTTCCAAGATTTACAAGTACCATAAACTGTTGCCAAAAGCAGGAGAAATGATGAATAATACTTTTTCTCCCCAATAGCCAGAATTTCATGTGTATGTGTTATTGGTATAAATAACAACTCTTATTTTGAGTAGGAATAAGACTTAGTTCATAAAGATAGTGAGTTGTAGCAGATCCAAGGTCTAACATTTGTTCTTCTCCCCCTCCCCTTCTTGTTTTTTCATAACAGATAATGCTAATTATTCTATGCTAAATGATACTCGGATTTTCTGCAGCAGCAAGAAATTCAATGTATGGGTACCCATTAAAGGCCTGATTCCATTTTGTAACTACACAGTACAAGTGAATGCATCCAACAGCCAGGGCAGCTTGATAAGTGATGCTATAACAATTGTCATGCCTCCAGGAGGTAGGTATGAAAAAGTGCTTTTTCTGTGCATGTAACAATTACACAAACACTCTGTTGAACAAAATGTTATTTATTATCTCAACTGAGGACTGGAAGTTCAGAAGAATATGTTTGCATTAGTAGTTCTTACTAACAAAATTGTTCTTTTTGGCTTCTAATTTGTCACACTTTAAGAACTAGAGAATGAAAACTGTTGTATAGGTAACATTATGAAGGTGAGGGGTGTATTACGTACTTCATTTTTTTTTTGTGAATGGTGGCATATTCTGTCATGGACAGCTAACCTAGTCCAAAAATATCAAGAGGCTCACCTGCATTTTGTAACCTGTTTTAGAATAGAAGTTGAAAGTGCTGACAAGGAGCACTTACTTAGGATAGACTTAGAGAATTTGTTTAATAATAGCAGTATAAACCATAGGCAATACACTGGGCCACAAAGTAATTTAGTTGTGAGAAAGTCAATTACAATGTGCTGATTTACAGTGAATGAGGCTCTAAACTGCTCTGAATGTTATCTTTGTAACAATTTGAAGTAAGAGAATTGAGCAAATACGCCTTAAACACTGTGTTTTGTTCTGTGGTTTTGTTTTGATTGTTTGTTTTATTGTTTTTTTATCAAGAAAGCTGACATTTATAGCCGGTATAGCGTGTCCCTTTTGCATTCTCTTTTCATGACCATCCCTGAAAATTAGCTTTTGTTGAATAAATGCCAATAGAAACAATTAATTTAAGACAGTTTTGAAGTCTAACATGAGAGTCCAACAAATCTTGATCTTGAGAGATGTGTAGGTGTAGCTGTTGAATAAGAATAGTGTAGAGTGACATACATACCATTTTAAAGTAAAAGAAAACAAAAACAAAGAAAAGAGAAACACCATAAACCTTACAGCTCAAAAAATACGGTTAAACTTGAAACAGTTTGCCTGCAAACAGATAGAATAGGTTTGGGTCCAAAGCAGCAGAAAGTCTTCAGAAAAGTGAGTAAATATAATACAGAGTTTGTGTGACAGATTGCTGAGAAATAAGGAAAAGGTCAATTTCCAGCACATTTTATACTTTTCCAATTTTACCGTCAAGTTGCACCTAATATTAACAAATGTACTTTGTTATATAATAGTAAAACTGCCTCTGAGTTTCACTGCTCATTTAAGACTGAGCAGTAAGACAATGTTATTTCTAATTCTAGTGCCATATTTTAATTTCGCATAGCAAAATCTGGTAGTGGAAATTTTACCAAATGACAAAGTAGAGGATCTTTAAAGATAAGCAAGGATGTGCACAGGTTTATGACAGCCATTAAGATAGACTCTCTTTCATCATTAGATTGTTGTTGATTACAATTAGAAAACTTATAGCTTTGAAATTATCTTTTTTATGACCTTGTGGTAGTTTAAAAGCAATACCTCATTGGTTAAATAGGTTTTAGTTCATGCTTCCTTTTAGTTAATGATCTGAAAACATATTATCCTGATTTACACATAAAATCATGCTGAAAAGCATGTGGCATTCACTAGGATATGTGTGTTTAAGTAGAATTAAATTAGCAGTGAGAGTTATTAAAGAAATCTTCCATACTATTGTCCAGTGGACTGTGATCTGTAGTGAAATGAATAATAAATGAAGCAGGGCATATGAGAGAAGTGCTCTCTCACACACACTATATTCTTGCTGTATGTGCACACACATACAGACACACGCATGTGCATATCTGGGACAATGTATGTTTGTTTTACTAGGATGTTTATTACAATGACTCTTTAAATGCTATACAGTTCCATTGCATGGTAAATTATGAGTATAATGGTAATTTTACACTGGCTTATAATCAGTGCCTTCACACTTTGTAAATCATTAAGTGAATTCTAGGTGCCACTAAAATAAGAAGAAATTTTATTTTTTTACTTGAGCGGCCAAGATTTCACTTAGGAAGAAGTTTTGTTTGATCAAAGAGTAAGAGGTCTCATTAGGTACAAAATCATAGCCTTTTAATGACTGTGAACGTGTAGCATTCTCTTTTCAAGGAGAAGAAAAAAATACTGTTTCAGAAATTTGCATTGTGGGGAGTATTTCATGGAGCTTGACGGAACATTGTATAAAAGGAAGAGTGATAGAGGACAAAGGAGTATTCCATTTTAAAGTTACTGCTGATCAATGTTTCAAATTACGATACAATTTTTTTTCCAACATGCATTTCTTTTGTTTCTTTTTTTTTCTTTTTTTAAATTTAAGACATATTGCATATAGTGTAAAGCACACCAAATCCTTAGTGTTACCTGACTGAATGTATCTTAATTTCTTATCAATCTTATTTGCCATGCTTTAAGTCAACGCTTGAAAAAAAACCTATTAAAAATAAAGAATTTATTTTATCTAAGCTCTTGACTAAAATTGCAGTGCAGGTTCAAGAGTTCTTGGGAAGATTAAAAAAAATAAAAACTGAATCCAAATGTTAATCCATAAATATGAAACTTTCTTTTGACCCTTACCCTGTAGTGGTCTGGAGTTACTAATGGGGTTAGGATTTCAACTCTTAATGGGACTTGGTGCATTAGTGTTTGGTATGCATGGAATTCAGCATTCAGTTTAATAAGTGGTTGACATTGGTGATGTCCCTTAATTTGCTTAAATCTAATTGGCTCTTTTATCAGTCAAACCTGTATGGATTGGCAATTGATCAGAAAGGGTCAGCCATGACTGTGCATGTACTTAAATGCTGGAACCACCAGTTAAAGTCACTGTTGCATAATAAGAAGCTGAAACTATGAGAACAAATGATCTTCAGAGTCGGAAGGCAAAAGAAAGCAGAGAAGTTTTTCAGGATGTTCAAGTTCAGAACAAAGGCATTATGGAGTATATAAATTTTAAATACACTACTTTTTGCCTCAAGACTTAAAGCTTTTTTTTCCAGATGAACTGAAATCTTGTCTGAAACTGTCTTTGTTACATCAAAGAACTGCATGGAAAGCTAAAAGAGATGGAAGAAGCATAAAAGGGCATAGTTTAAAATGATTAGTGACAAATTTCATACCGCAGAGGTAGAAGTAAATTTTTTTGAGTTTTACGTTTTTTTGAAGAGGAATAAATTTGCTCTATTTATCTTGTCCTAAACTGCTTTGGTGGAAGTTGTAAAAACATAGTATAAGAGTCAGTGCTTCACGTTAATTTGAAGTTGCCAAGCAGTAAAAAATCTGGAAAACAAATTTCTTTAGAATTAATTTAATTAGGTAAATGAATTGAAGTAATGCAGAAGATGTAAAACTGCAAAATTCTGGGAGAAAATCTTCTGCATGGCATTCTTGGCTATACATTTTTCTTCTCAATTAGTGGTGTTTCTGATGAAGTGGCAGATACAAGACCCCGTTATCTTAGGATTGCTTTGTAGTAAGGGATGGTAAGCTAGCAGAAAATAACTTTGCAATCACTGCTGGTAATGCTCTAGTTAAATCCATTAGTTCCCTTCCTCTGACCATCAAAGCCCTGGTATGGAGAGGAATGAGGGGTCCTCTGTGCAGAAAGGAGAAAGGTTATGTTTAAAAAACAGGGGCAAACAGAGATAGCAGAGAAAGACAGGCTACTGTTCAGATGGGAAGCAGGAAGGTGAAGTTCAATCATCACCTACAAAGAACAGAAAAGGACTGGATTCCCAAGCCATAATAAGAGATATGAAGATTGTTGTGGATGCTAGTTCTGTGTTGCATTGCAGAGTTGTCTCTGTGTGGGTTCTTGGTGCTGACCCATTAACTTGGTGCCGACTCATCTACAGACCAGAACCTCAAAGAATTGATTTATATTTCCTATGTAAAACATGAAAGGGAAGATACTCTGGAAAAAAAATTGCCTAAGCAATGAAGTGCTTCTTTAAGCTCTCCTATGCTCTGTGATTTGCACAACATAGGAATGTTTAGCAGTTTGCTTTGGAGCACCTGCCCTTTTCCGGCCACTTGTTTGCATATGGAATACTGCATGCCTCTGCCTTTAAGCTTGGGCTTGTTCTCAGCAGCCAAAATTGAGCCTATGTACCTGTCTGTAGTTGCTGATGTTTGTTCAATGTCTACAGGAGATAGTGTCGTGCACCCAGGGCATTTCAGCCACTGTTAGTTTAGGTAGCAACACCTCTGAGACTGGATGTTGAACCTCATCATAGGATCCCAGATCTAATTATGCAAACAAGTAGGAATCACATCATACAACTTCTATTCACATCTGAAAGAATTTGTTCATGCAAGTGGATCACTGAAGCCAACAGGCCTCCTTAGAGGAGTGAATGTTCAGTAAACACAGCAAGCTGATGTTAGGTTAGAATTACTTAGAAAAAAAGATCAAACCTGGATATACTAGATTTTTCCCTGTGAGACAGATTTGTTTTTCTATTTTGCTTAGTATTGCACTGAGAGTCACATCATAAAACTTTCTTTGAAAGAATTTCCTTTATGTCAAATTTCAGTCCTTTGGATACAGCAGTTGTTATTCTCTCTTCTCCTTTCTATCTCTCTCTCTTTTCTCTCCCTTCTTTCTCTCTCTTTTCTCTCGTCTCTCTTCTCTCTCTCTTCTTTTTCTCTTCTTTGCTTCTTTCCTTCTTTCCACCAGGATTCTTTTCCACCAGGATTCTTTTTGTTCTATGTCTTCTGTTTCTTTTCAGCTTTTATTCTCTTAAATTCTCTTATGTCACTTCATGTGAATTTAAAAATGAAAAGAAAAATTAAAAGTAGTTTTTAAAAAAAATCTAATTGTGAAAAGAAATCACATTTAAAAATATTCCAAATTCTCAAATATTTTCAGGATATCTATCTAACTTCAGAGTAATATAATCTCTGATTCTGATGAAGAGCAGGAAATGTTTTTTTAAAAGTTCTTAAATGAAAAATTGCAACCATTTCTTTTCTAGAGGCAGTTTAAAGAGAGAGCAGGATAGAGCAGGGAGGAGGAAAGAGCTCCCCTACATCTCTCATCAATGACCTAGCTAATTAAATAGTGTCAGTGGCAAGCTGTGTATTGTCCATTCCAGTTCCTTTTGTCCAGAAAGATGATTTCATGGGGATATAAGGGTAGAATTGCAGAAGTGCTTGTGTGGAAAATTGGGAGTTGTTCTAATGAAACGATAATTCTTCTCTAACCTCTGCAGTATTGAACTGATTGTCATTTTCATTAGTGCTACTTTCTTCTTTTATTCCCCTCTCCCTGGCTTTTCAGCACATCTTTCAGTGAGCTCATACTGTGTCTAGGTTTTGGGTGGGTGTTCTGGATGTCAAGAGATGAGAGAAGTCTCATTCCTGAACAGTTGTGTCTTCAGCCTCTGGCAATGGGAGGCACAGAGGTGCCCTCTTTACTGCTCACTTTCCTAAATTGCAGCCAGCTGGGACTCAGCCTAACCCCACACATCACAAAGGACCACCTCAAGGTTGCTTTAAATTGAGGCTTGTTGTAAGTCCCTACTCATAAAACTGCGGAGTGTTTCCAGCAGGCAGTGACACTCCAACTATGTCCTCCTCTTCCAATTACCTCCTCCCCTTTGCCTCCACACTCTGCGCTTTTGGGGCTGGGCAGACATACAGCACCTGTATTTATCAGCTTTTAGGTTGCTCTCTGTCTTCTGGAGCTACATGAAGCAGTTGGGACACGAAGATCGAAATGGCAATTTTAGTTGCCTAGAAGAGCATGGATGTTTTTGCTTGCTTAGGGAGAGCCAGATGAGAAGGGGAAAACTGCACAACAGCTTGAAAGAGCTAATTGATCATATATAAGCAGGGAATTAACCTCATTGTAGAGGTCTCACTTTAGGTCCTTCCAAAACCTTAGGCTTAGCATGAGATCCAGGCTGTACTTAAGATCTCTTGGAAGAAATCTGTGGTAGAGGAGATTTCCTGCTGCAAAACTACAACTTAATTATACTTCTGAAAACAGAAGAATGTATAAAAATGGGGAAAATGGATCACTGTGAAATTTAGCAGTAGATCATTATTTAAAATTATAACCTACAATCACATTAACCTATTTTAGACCAATTTAAATTTTATACAAAAAAAAAGACGTAATTTAGATGAAGTATGCAGTTTTTATATAATCTCAAGTGTATTCATGCTTGGGGTTTTTTTGTTTTGGTTTTTCTTTTCGTTCTCTGTAAATCTGAACTAGACTTTACAGTACTGTAATTAGAGTCAACATCATTTATGTGACAAGTTAGGTTCTCTTGTTGAAAGATTTGTACAATAAAATGACATTGAAATTCCTGGTGAAAACCTACAGAAGACATTTGAAAAATCACACTATGAATTTTCTCTTTAGAGCCATTTTCCATATATATATAAGTACTAGGAATTGGATCAATTTTTATGTTACTTTACTACTGTGATTTGCACAGCTTTTCTAAAAAGCTCACTTTTTAATATTTTTTACTTTTGACAGCTCCTGCCCTACAGTTTTCAGAATAAAATGGCATTTTCATTAACTGTCAGTGAAGGCAAATGTCTGTGAGTTTTTTGTTTGTTGGTTGGGGGTTTTTTATCATGTCATCCTGTATTTTCTGCACTTGAAGCATCTAGATTATGGAAGTTAGCCTGGTCATCATAAAGCACCTGAGTCAAGTGACAAGCTTTGAAGGTTTGAGCCACTTTGTTCAGCTGAGGAAGCTTTGGAGTTCCTCTGCTTGCAATGAACTCTGTATGCCTCCAGCAAAGTTCCGTCACCCTGTTACATTTTTGTCACCTTTCCATATTAGGAAAACAAAACAAAACAAAAGCTTAAGTGGGTGGAAATGAAGGTTCCTTTAAGATCTTGCTGAGGCTGAAATGTAGGCGGAATGAAATCACTGTTTTTTTCCCCTCTTTAGCTGGGGACAAAATCAGAGATGATCTTTCTTAAACATGATAGACATAAAAGTGCTTTTGCTTTTTTTTTTTTTTTGTTCTATTTACAGTTAAAAATTACTCTGTGGGATTTTTCTCTGTAGTTTTGAAAAAGGTCTGAAATTGAATTTTAAAAATCTGAAATTTTATATCTGAATTCTTGAAACCCTTTGCAGAACTAAAATATCTTTCCTTCATATAGTTAATTACTTGTTCTGGTAGTGTTTTAAGTTTTACTTTTCACTACTTTTTCTTAGTATAGTGTTCCTCATTCTGTTACATCCATGCAGTTATCCTGAGGCTATACTGAATACCCAAGGAGAAGTAAGTGAATACCTTATTGACTGAATACCTAAGGAGAAATAAGTTTCTTTATAAAGACAGAAAGGAAGAGAAAATGGAATATGAGTGAGATTCAGTCATTGGATTAGTCCCTGTAGTGCAGTGTTGTATGCTACCCTCTTCTTTATGCAACTATAGGCCTTAGTGAGTCTTGACATCTGACAGCTTTGTCCTAACTGTTCTTTTCTTTCTGAACATATTTTTGTGTCTGCACACATCTGCAGATGCACACACATAAATAGATATACTATATATTAGTATATGCAAGTTCATGTATACGTGATCTTTTTCTGTCTTTTTTTTTTTAATCTTTGAATCTCTGTGGAGATCATACTTATTCCTCTGACAAAGAAATACTGTACTCTTAGATTAATTCCAGGTGAGTAAAATGAGAAAGGGAATTAATGTGTTTCATGTTACAGTGGGATATGTTATATTAATCCTTACCATTTGTATCCTGACCTATTTGCTGTTCTGATTTTTATATATATTTTCTAATTCAGATTTCCAGTAGGCTTCTGAAGTGATTGAAGATTGTTATTCCCATTTTAGAGATAAAGAGAGGCATGTGTTAGCAACAGAAGGTAAAAGAAAATGTTATATTCCTTCTCATGCTGAAAAGTGTAATATACATGTCACAAGGTTTGTCAGCCTCTCTTCTTGTCCCTTAGGCTGGCAGATTGCTTCTCAGTGAAAGGTGTCACCATAGTTGAATGCAGCCAGTGTGTACAGAGAAAATTAATGAATTCAGGTTGACTGATTTTAGACTATCTACACATCTCTAATAGTACATATATAAAGTAAAGAAGTTGAATAAGTGAAGAGATGGCATTATATAAAGAAAGAATATATTTTCCTCTATTTTTCCTTCCACTGAAGTTGTGAAGTTGTGCTCTTACATACTAAGAAGCCTATTTGAGAGAGTTCTTTGTAAGAAAGTGATACTGCTCTCCAAAATATGGAACTGATGGTTGTGATCTGAACTAATCAGCTGCAAGATTTTCTGTGTTGAAGATTGAGCTCTTTCAGTCTATGTTTTAAAAACCAACAAAGGAGAGGAAGTTTTCCCTGGCTCTTTACTTTTTGTCAAAATATTGAAGAAAATCTGTATTTTAGAGAGTAAGTATTGCCGAGATATTTACCTCAAGCTATGGTGGATAGTATGTGTAGATTAGGATAACTGCTCTGACATGTCTTGTGGCACATAAGGCAAAGCGCAGTCAGTCTTGTTTGGGTTTGAATAAAATGTGATGGTGTTACTAAGACTTTTAGTCAGTTAGACTACCTGATTTTGAACGAGACCACCATAGCCAAGGTCTTTTCAGTAAAAATACTTGTGAACAGATCATTCACTGTTTATATTGACACACTTCCACCAATTCCAGTGGATTTATGTGTTCCTCAGCATTATCTGAGGAATTGAAGCCCAGGGTTAATTCGTATAAATGGTTTATTTGTTAAAAGTATCTAGAACAGGACCCTAACTGATGAGTAGCTACTTAGTAATGCTGTACAGACATTTCTGTGTGGATAGCCCAGCTATAAAAGATTTTTACCCTATTCATCAAAGCAAACTATATATTTTGCATGGGTTATTTTCAGGTGGGAATAGTCTTGTCTCAGTTGCTTTTTATTCACCTTAAATATTAAATATTTGGCTTCAGCACTTAATACTGGATCATATTTCTGTCAATTGCAATGCTATATTTGTTGGGGTACCGATTAAAAAAAAACAGGGATTTTTGCCACAGTTAGGTGGAATGGCTTATCTCAGCGTTAAAGCACTGATTGAAAAAAAGGAGATCTGAATTATTCATCCTAAAGTGACTAACACTATTGTCTCTCAGTTGCTGGGCAGTGTACTAATCTCTGGGTTCATAAGCAAGGAATGCAGAATACTGTCCATCTATCCTGTTGGAACTCTACTACTGCATGTATGTGTGTGTGTGTAGGAAAAGTCTTATTGGGAGAAAAGGCAGAGCAGGTACTATTGTAACCCAGGGCTAATGACACTTCCCAGGTTGGGGTGACGCAATTTACATGTCAGCAGCAAAGAGGGCAAGAGGAGCAGGTGCTGAGTTCTGGGCATTCTTGGATCTGGATGTAGTCAGCATGAGCATCAGAATATTATCCTGTTGCTGTTTTCTGATGCAACTTAATTTATTGATACTGCAGCTGTTGAACTAGACTGTAATGTGAAGTGACAGCCATAGCATTGCAGTTGGCAATTTTGAGAAGTGATAAGAATTCTTGTTTACTCTCTAAATGTGATAGTTCAGATTTGTTTGCCTCGGCCTCATGTGTTACATAACAGAATAATATACAGTGGTTTGTTGTTATTTTCCTAATTATAACAGTTTTCTTACCATAACTGAATTTTTGATTCATCTCTTTTCCATTGTGCAGATTACCCACCCTGAGAGTTTTGCATGTTGATGATGAATGGCAGGATTTGGTTATATAGAAAAAACTCTCCATACTGGTAATGATGACAGATATAATTAAATTAATTCTCTGCCATCTCCTTTGATGCACACAGATTTTCCCCATTAATATTGATGGACTTTAGAGTCACAAGCACATGTTGGGGTAGGGGGGAGAAAGCCCCTGAATGTTGTATTTTGCTCTTTGTGGAGCTGACTATATCACGTTATGTATAAATGTAAGGAAAGCTGCTGACAGTTTTGATATATTAAATCATAGCTGAGAACTAATTCAAGGATCAAAGATGCTCTTTGGGAGACATCACTTTACTGGTAGGAAAAATCATTACCTTTTTTCCCAGTCTCATGTATTTGTACTGTATGTCTTGGAAATATCATTCCCTACCGTTTCTGAATCTTGATGTTTAATTTAACGCAGAGGTCTTTGAGCAGCACAATGGGGGGGGGGGGCTTCTGCTAGTAAAGCGCCGTAGAAGGAAATTGAAAGGTACATGTTTTTTCTCATTTATCAAAGAGGTGCAAAAATCTAAACTGACATTTTATATCAAATGAATTATGAACTGTGTACTTTGTACCTAAGGGAACAACAACTAAATTAGACTTTTGTTAAAGAGAGAGAGAGAGAGAAAAATTGGCTTTTAATAAAATATACAGTCATTTTTGGTATTTTTTCTGAACCTGACATATGCTGTTCTTTGCAGAAGAAAACTAGAGAGTATAGGTTACTTCAAAGTCTATGTGCTTTGAATGCCTCAGAGTGAATTGAGAAGCAGGTTAAGATGACACACAAACCAGAGTTTCTACTTAATAAGTATTGTTGCTTTGAAATTTCTGTTTTCAGCCTTGTCCAACTCAGGTGAACAGGAAAAGATAAGATGCTTTTTAATGGCTTGAAGATTGGAGCAAAGTAGTATATGATTTTTTTCCTTTTTTTTTTTTTTTTTTTAAACTTCTATTTGTGAGAATATGCTTGCTACTGAGAAAGACTTCCAGGGAGCAAAATTTTAGAAGACTTTGATTGAACTTTAAGAAGTAAATTTTCAAAAAATTATGTACTTGATATTTTAAGGGCATGACTTCTGCTGTCTGTGGGTGCAAGCAAAGACGAGGCTCCTAGTCTGTAAAGTTAGAGTTCGTAACATTTATGAGATTTTGTACATTAAAAATTTCTGAATTTCCTTCATGACTTTCAGGGGGAATATGTTTATATCAGTGCATTGACACAGAAGACACTTTCATATTGTTGTGATAAGCACCTACACCTTAGAGGAAATGGGAAATGAAAAGATAAAATTCCATGGTTTCTTTGGCAACATATTCCCTGGTGCATTCTTACGGTGCCTTTTGATAGATATGAACAAAACATCCAAGAACTAGTTGCTTTTCTCATGTCATGTACGTACACTTCGTAACAATGTATTTCAGAAGATTAGGTAAGTTAGAATAAACAAAAACTTCCAGAAACTTAATTTCAAAATAGCATGTAAGTGCCATTGGAAATGTGGTATGTATATGCACATTTTTTTGTAACAGAAAGGAAAAGAGAAGAGGTGGCAGCTCGAAGGGATGCAGTGGTTTGGCAGAGCTGTGACAAAGGGCTGATCCCTTCGGACATGCCGAAGAGTCAGACCTTCTGCTCGTGCTGTCTGTGGACGAGATGAGAGGGATGGGGGCAACAACTGTAGGTGGGAAGAGTCACTTCTTTCTTAACACCTGCCTCCTGCTTTCCCTATAAAAAGACATTGCCAATGAGACAAATTTTTCTGATTACCATGTATGGCATAAAGAAGTTAATTAGTAACTGTGAACAAAAGCTGACTCTGGATTGCCTTGATTACTAGGAGCAGAAACTTTGAGGGAACCTCTTTTTTTCCTCCTTCTGCAAGTAAGGAAAGAATTTGAAGGGGTAAATGTCTGTTATGGCCACAGTTGTTTCAAGGCCAAAAGGTAGTCCAGTGACCTGGATCTCACAGACATCTGTAGGATATTCAAGATAAAATAAGACTGCACCACCCACTGTGTGTAGTGGCACCCTAACACCAGCTAATCTATCATTTTGTCAGATCCATTTTCTATTTATGGGCATCTCAAGCTTGGTTTCCATCAGAAATAGTAGTATTTCACACCATCCACTGTGTTCTCTGATAAATTTATGGATTAAAAATAACTATAGTATTTTTGCAGATCTAATTTATTTGCAAGTGTTTTTCTCCAGTCTGTACATATAGAAATATATAAACTGATGCTTCTGTCAAAATGCAAATCAACTAGTAACACTTGAGTTTTTTACTACCAGGGTAGCCTGTTCTTTAATAGCCCATTGGCACATTCATGCTGCAGGAGTGCACATAATGATATTACTTGAACCAGGAGCCTTCTTATTTAATTGCAACATTCACATCTTTTCTAAGTATCTCACTTCCTTTAGCATTTAGTTAAGGTGACTTTATTTTCTTAGTTTCTTTTGCCACATTGGGTGGAGAAATAGAATCATTTAGGCTGGAGAAGACCTTTAAGATCATCAAGACCAATCTTTAACCTGACGTTACCGAGCCTGCCACTAATCCGTGTTCCTGTGCACCACTTCTATACATCTTTTAGATACCTCCAGGGACAGTGCCTTCAACGCTTCCCTGGACAATCTTTTCCACTTCTTGGCAACCTTACACAGCAAACAATCATTTGCAGAGGCCATGTCCACTTGTTCAAGTAGAATGCTGCTTTATGGTTTTGAATATCATGTTAACCTTTAGCTTTCAGTCATAAAATAAATCAACATTAAAAATTCATTTTCAACACATTTTGCTTCAGACTGATGCATATGCTTCTTGTAGCATCACCACCTCTGTACCTTTTCCTTTTTTTTTTTCTTTCTTCATCTTATAAAAGGTTAGAGTCTTCTCCATTGAATTATTAGGCTGAAAAAGAGTTGATTGGAAAATCAGTTTGTGCATCTTCTTTCCTTAAAAACATAAGTTATCACTTTTCTATTAAACAATTATTTAGTCTGATGTAGATTTGAAAGCTTTGTTGCAGAAGTTTAATCCCACTGCTCTATGTCTTGTTTCCCAGGATTCTCTTTGTTGTTGCAAAACTTCTGTGAAGTTGAAGATTCCTATATACCTATCACTTTGCTCTTTTATTGTTCTTTAAGCTTTGCTCTTTAAGTTAGGTTTAAACTTTCTTCCCCGATCTTTTCCAACCATGAATAATAAATTTTTTTTTGTTGCTTTTGGGAAGCCTCTGGATTTCCAGAACTGTCTAAGAACTCTTTAGTTTCACACAAGAAGTAAAAAGTTTAAAAGCCAGCCTGAAGTTCTCTGAAATAGTACCAACATTTAGAAAGAAATTTTAATTTAGCCAAGAGTCTCCTCACTAGCAATCTACAAGACTCTCACCAGAGAAGTTTCCATCAGTGTAGAAGTTACCGCACCTACCTCTGGTCATAGCTCTCTGATGCCAGATATTAGGGAAGCTGTAAGATTTTTGAAGATGCTGTCAAATTTCACCGTCTTCCTTTAAAAAAAAACAAACCACAAACCCCCCAAACCCTAAACAACTAGCTACAAAAAACTCCATCAATAATAATAATTTCAAAAAAACCAAACCCCACAATCCTCTGAAATTAATCTCTAAAGCTGCTTCATGCAGGAAGCTGAAGCTGTTGCATGAAGACAGACATGATCTTGTTCCCTCTGCTCTTACCGCATCTGCTCCGGTAAATAAAAAGAGACAGATCTGGTAGTTTCTCAAAGCCACTTCACAGAGATACTTAATTTTCCGGTAACCAGAGTCACAATTAACCAGCAGGAACTGTTTGTTTAATTGCGGTTTCTGCCTGATTTTGTAATACCATTCCTTGTGTTTTTTTCTCATAGTATTTAAAAAAATTAATTTTGTTATATGACAGTTATTGGCTAGCCATCTTTTTAAACAGTCAGATGAATAATTAGTTCTACTGGGCAGTTATAAATTCTAGCCAATGTCTTTATTACAGGTATTAAAATCATTAATCTTTCAGCTAATTGCTTATTGGCATTCTTTTGTAGCTTTTAGAGTTTAGTAAAGTTCTTGCTGAGTAAGATGGACAAACTTCTACCTAGCAGGAGGAAGGAAGGTAGTTTACTTCTTATATAGGGGTAAGGTGACAAATCTATAAGCCATTTTTATAGTGTTGACCTCAGTAAAATATAGCACTTAAAAATTGAGCATCTCTTACACATATTTTTACTTGAGACCAAGGCCCGGATTGCAGGTGTTGAGGTTTTACAAGAAAAAAAGTTCATTAAAAGGAGGGGGGAGGTCTGATTTTGGTTGTTTGTTGTTTTTTAGTTTTGGGGTTTTTTTAAATCTAGAACAGTATTAATGAGGAATAAGTAAGCCTGCATTGGGATTTCAAAAGACAATAGTCTTAAATTTCAGTTTTGCAGGTCACGGAGTAAAGCCTAAGTTGATTTTTAGGGCATTACTAAAATTGTGCTCTGCAACTTGGAGTACCAAATAGTCCAAGTGGGGGAAAATCTGCAGTTAGAGCTTAAACACTCAATTCAGATACAGATACATTTTAGATTTTTTTTCAAACATTTTATTTTTCTCAATGATATTGTGCCTTACGAGTACAAGTAACATTAAAGATTGGATTTACTCTGAAGTTTATGAAGGCTTTAAGCTACTGCTTCATGTCTCTCTGCTTGCTTTTTCTCCAAACACAGCTTCCTTCCTTCCCAAGCCAAATGTGCCAGAGAAGGGAAAGCAAGAAGGCCACCATGGACCTTTCACATTTTATGTTTCCAAGTGCACAGTTGCATGTCAAATAAGTGTGTGTTGTCCTTGGTGTATGTATTATTAGATGGAGATATTACTGTACCTGAAAACATACATCGGTGAAATTGTAAAATTAGAAAGAAAATACAAGAATAATCTGTGCATTATCGAGTCACTGAGAGTGTGAAAAGCAACATGGTTGAACATACATATTAAATGACAAAATCAAAACCAACTGCTTATATTCACAATAAGCTGAGAAGGAAAAATAACCGGGAAAAGAGGGTTAAAAACCAAACCGGAGTAAACTTCAATGAACCTGTGAAGATAAGAAACAAAAAAAGCAATCTTCTGCTTTGCCAAGAGATAAAGGTTTATAACTAGCATGCCATTCTCGTGATGACATATGGCCCAGCATCATGGCCTGTCTTTCGCTGAAATGAAACAAAAACACATGCCCATGTTGAGAATTATGGGGAATGCAATGACTGGAATTATTTGGACTGAGCAAACAAGTAGATAACAGGCATACCTGGGAAAATCAGAAGAAACAAATGTCAACGTGCAGAACATATTGCCATAAAAAGTGCCATAATGAGATGATCTCAGTATGGGCACCTAAAATAGAAAATAAATCAGGAGTATCTGAACAAGCACTACAATGAGATAAAGAAATGGGGTTTGCGAATTGACCCTGGAAAAGAGGAAGAGTAGTCATGACAGAGCGAGACGTTCATCTAAAGGCAGTCTGACTGAAACTTTTCCTTGCTGTTATGGCACAAAATGTGGAAAGCCTATTTCCCTCCTCTGTAATTAGATACCTGCAGTTATCATTGGCATCTGTGTGTATGAAATATATTTTATAAGGTACAAAGGTATCATCTGTGCCAAATACTTTATATATGCAGATGTGTCAAATTGTAGAGTTACATTTACATAGTTCCAAACTCTTCTAGCTGCCTGTCTGGAGACATTATGGATACAGTGGGCCAAATATATCTGATCACTGTTAAAAGTAGTGACAATTCACTTCCAAATTGGCGTGAATTTGCACCAATTTGATAGATATGTGATCCAGCTCTACTGGCTTTTCTTCTTATGAAAGATTAATAGTGCAGATATTTTTATGACTAAATAATCTAGTATTGTCCTAGTGGTTGTTCACCTTTTTATAGTCCTACTCAGTCATCTACTTTCAGAAAATTTGCATTTCAGATAAATCCCCATGATAAATATAATGAATATCTCTCAGAAAAAAATAAGCTTTCAACATGGAATAAACATTTAAGCACAATCATTTCACACAATGCTTGCTGTCCTAAAATAAACAAATAGATAAGCTATTACTGCATATGTTGTTTAAGATAAGGAAATTGAGGCAAGAAGTTGAGACACTTTTCAAAGGCTGCACAGCACATTACTGACTGGGCAGGGGTGGGATCTTTCTTGACCCATTTGCGTATACCTGAGTATCTGGAAAACAATGTATCATTGTCATCTTGAATCAGTTTGCAGTTTTTATTGTTTTGTGGAACTGCTTATTAATTCTTTGATTAGAACTGACGTCTGATTAAATATTTTATTCTGCCTTTGTAGTCTCTTCGTATACAGAGCATGACTTTCTGCCCTGGTAAGTGAGGATTTACTGGGCTAGATGTTGATTCAGTAGGTTGCAAGTGGAGTGTCTGCCCCCTGAGGGTCATATTAAAGCTCAAGGGGAGTTTTTTGAGCAACACTGCATCTTAAAGATGATATATCAAGCTGATAGATACATAGCTCTTCTGTTGAGAAATTCACAGTAGAATTATTGCTTGTTGCCAGTTATTACTTGGGTAGTAAGGAGTCTCTTGGGAACGTGGATTGGATAAAAAGGGTTAAGCTGAGGGAAATGTTACACTGAAGACCTTGATGATGAGGAGTGTTTGAAATAGTCAGGATGTTTTGTGTGCAAATTAGAATTACCATTTTGGGGGGTAAGTGCTCTGTAGTTTTAATGAGCAAATCGTGATTAGTTTAATAGAGTGCCTTTCTCATTATGACTCAGCAGAGACTTGACAATTTATTTGCTGTACCCTCCTGCCCCCATACCCCATTCCTTTGAAAGCACTGAGCTGAGAACACTTGCTGGTGCATAGCTGAGGACATTACCTGTGGGCTACAGGAAATCTTTCAAATAAATAAATTTACTGTATATTCTAACATGTTGGTTTGAAAGTAGTGGGCTTGGCTTGTTCTACAGGTCAGTCGACTTTCACAGTAGAGATTTGTCCAAATTTTCTAGTCTTCCCTATGCTGTGCTTTTGTTGGTAGAAGAGATTTGAACATTTAGCTGAGATTACCAACACCATTAAAATAACATCCACACTGTGGAATTGTTATTGACATTTAGACAGCTACATCTTTGTTTTTTGATGAACAGTCCTGTATCACTATAATAGCCACCTCTCTACATACATAAAGCTTAATCAGAGCTTTTACTTTGCAGATCTCAGAGAGCTTTACAAAGAAGGATAAGTATTATTATCTCCATTTAACAGATTGGTAAATTAAAGACAAAGGTGAAGTGATGTGTCCTGACAGAACTGGAAACAAATTTAACGCTTTTGCCTCCTCAGAGAGTTGCTCGCACTGACTCCTCAGTAACAATGTGGACTATGGCTTCCTGGCCAAATGACTGGTCAGCTAATTAGATTAATTTTTAGATGTAGCTTTTTTTACTGTCTAGCATTTCTGGTGCATTTTAGGCTGCAGACAGTTTAGTTTTAAGTGAGATAGTACCCTGCTTTGAAGGGATATTGAGTTTTCCCATTGTTGTCAGCTTATAAAAATACTTAAGACCCCTCTACTGCAAGTTTTTACATTAATTGTGTCATCTTTATTGTGCTGGCTCCATTTGCCTGCTAACAACTTCAGGGATCACTTTATAAAGGATTCCAAAATAATTCATTATTATCTGTGAGTACTGTTCTTTACATCCATGAGTTTTAAAACCTCTTATTGTACAAGTTAAATCCAGCATCACTTATGTTGCTGTTAAACAGAACAATGTTAAGTGAGGTAAGTATATGTTCTTCATTTTACTGTGAGAGTGAACTTCACATACAGACACATTTGGTGTGCAGATGTTTGTTTTTGATGGCTCAGCTCTAGGAATATTGGGGGCTGTTTAAGTTAAATCAACCATCTTCTTCCCTCTGAGTTGAGGTGCTCACAAGTTTTTGATTGGCCCTGAAGGTGCTGGCAATGGATTTGCAGACCATGAATTACCTTAATTTCAGAGATCCTGTGGATTTGGAAACAGGAGGATTTTCAGGTTTACTTGGGATTTACTGGAGCCTTATTGCCTGGGTCTAGTAGCAGCAGCAGGAGGGAACACCCAAAGGCAGCCAGGCTGGCTCAAGTCCCCAGATTATATGTTTTCTTTTTCACAGTGGCAGAGGGGGAGTAATGGAAGCTAGAGATTCTGTTCCACTTCATCATGTCCTAAGAAAACCCAGGAGGGCTGCAGGGCTAGGGGCAAATTCTCAGAAGTGAAATACCTTGTAATAATACTGGTGCTCCAGTCTTTAGTAAAAATTTTGAATGAGAACTAGCAGACCTTGAACTTAAAGTAAAGGGAATAAGCATCTAGATTGGAACAGGGCATGTCTTGTGCCTTTCTACGTAATACAACGTGGAGCTGGAGCTGAAAAATTTTACTTATGTATAAGTATGTATAATCAGAGTAAAAATGTCAGATCCTAGTTCACATATCTCTGTATGTATATATCAGTATAATTAATAAATTATTATAAAAGACCGATGACTTTCTTTTTTGGAGTCAATGCATCCTTTCACCTGTGTCAGGGAGAGAATTTTTCAGACTGTGTATCACAAAGTCTCTTTCTTTCCTCCCAGTAACCAACTCATATACAGATGGTAAATGAAAATCATAAAACTTACTGTAAATTTACTGTTGCTTATCTTAAAGCTTCCAACTTATGCCCTGAGGCTTACAACTACACTTTAAGTTACAAGTCTGTGAGACTGTTTTTTTTCCAATAGAGAGAAGAAGAAAATAACAGCAACTAAAAACATTTCTGTTGGAAAGACCAAAGGAAAAAAGCAAATAGTAACTACTGGACCATGAAAAGTAAAACTATTATACAAGAGTTTAAATTACAAAGGCAGTAACTTTCCAGTATTTTAGCTCTCTGGAAAAAGAGCTACAGAGCTATGGCTACAGCTTTACATTATATATAAAAGTTCCAGATGTGTTTATATGCAGAAACTTTCTTTAACAGATTGATTTCTTCTAAAGAAAAAAAAAAGCCATAAACTCACAGGTGCAAATTGGGATAGTTCTTTTTACTGCATGCAGTTAAAGGTCAGTGGTGGTATCATTACTGACATGTTTTGATCTGCAGTTCCTTGGACTTCATAAAAATTAATTTCCGTAACAAAACAGTGGACTAGAGTCTGAGATTTCAGTGAATCTATTTTGATTTCTACCCAAAGGCATTCTTCGCTTCAGATTTCTTCTGTTTTCTTTTAAATTATTATTCATTTATAAGTCTAAGAAGGTATTTGAATGATAAAAATTCTGATTAATTTTACTCTTGCTCGGTAACATTTCTGTGGGCATTTCCTTAGCTTCTCAGGGTGGCAGAGCTGGGCACAAGGAGAAGCAGATAATATTTGAACAGGTGGTAGAAAATATGTTGCTTCTGAATTACTTTTGGTGTTTGGAGGTTTGCTTTTAGCAAAATGATATTCACGTAACTGTTGGAAAGAAGAAAATTAAGAAATACCATTGTTCAGTACTGAAAATGTTAAACTAAATGGACCATGTTAACATTACTTTTGATCCTGAGGAACAGTTTTTCCAGTATATGGAGCATTTTGTTTCCACGCGGCATATGTTCTCCATGGTTTTCTCTGCTCTAATTCATCCATGTTTTTCAACAGCTCCAGATGGCGTGATGCCTCCAAGGCTTTCATCTGCCACTCCGACCAGTCTTCAGGTTGTCTGGTCTACACCAGTTCGCAACAACGCCCCGGGCGCACCCAGCTACCAACTCCAGATGCGGCGGAGGAATTCTGCTGGTGACATTTCAGAGTACGCAGACCATAGCGAGGCCACCGTGAAGTGCTGAGCAAGAAAAGTGCCGTTATCTTGAATGTGGCTCACCTTTAGGGTGGCTGTTTTTGGTACAAGATGTTTTGGTCTTTCTTTGGGTGCTGGGGTGTTTTATGATGTAACTCGTGCTGTTTTTCTTTGCAGTTTGCTTCCCAGCCCTACTGCTGCTTTACAACACACAGTTGGAGACCTTCAGCCATACACTGAGTATGAGATGAGAGTGGTTGCCTCCAATGGTTATGGCAGTGCTTATAGCAACTGGACTTCAATGACCACAGCAGAGGACAGTAAGGATCTTATTTAACTCCCTTTAGTGGAAAATATAAATAACAGTTCAGCTGCCACTGTACATAATTTAAGTTATCTAGCCTTCTCAGTTAAATAGCAATTACGTATTTCCTTCTGTGATACTAACTTAAAGGAATAACTCCTGAGGGATCAAGTATCTCTTGTCTTACATTTTCATTAAAAAATATGAATATTTACATGTATATTTTGTGAAGCAGTATTTTATTTCTGTATATAGTATCCCTCTCTCCATAGGTAGTTCATATACAGTTAGTTTAAGAGACACGGGTAAGTACAACTTTGTAAGTGGTATTCCTTTATATTCAGGGACTTGATTCTGATTTCAGTCATATCAGAGAAAATAAGTTGAAGTTAATAGTATATGACAGTTGCCTTATCTCTGTGTTGAGAATACTTAAGCTGTACCACAGCTGAACAGAACTTTTCATTCCCAGTGATCTTTGTTAATTCAAAGTGGTGATCTACTGGACAAACTGGGTTTGTCATTGTTAATCCCATCACTTTCCTTGTTAATAGTTCTACATACTGCAGACTCACTCCACGTAATTTGTTAAACAGTCCCTTGATTTAACAAACGGGTATCAGTATAAAGGTACGACCAATTAGTTGACTGGGTAGGATTTTGTACCTGATTGAATATGTAAGCAGATACATATGACAAATTTTGAGCTTGTTGTTCATAATACATATAGAAAACACATAATTTCCAGTGTTTTTAAAGAAACTGAGACGTTAATTTTTTCCTACAAGGTGGCAGGATATCTAATGGCACGCTTTTGGGAAAAATTTATTGGTTTCAAATATATTAGAAGCTTTCTTTTTTTGTTGTTTTTCCCCAATCAGTAATGGATGACACCAATTTTTAGAGAAATTAAGTATTTTCTAAAAAGATTTTTTCCTGTTGTATCTTGTTAAATAAGAAATTAAGTAATTATGATCAGGAAAAGGCAGTGAGGGTGGGGAGTGTTTAATTGCCTTCTCAACCTTCACACCACACCTGGTGGACTTAACGCTACTTAATACTGATACGAGATTTGCATTTCAGACTGTAAATTCAACCTAATGCTCATATGCAATTGTTGTAGGAAACATTCAGTGCTGGTGACTCCATTTTAGTCCCTTCTCTAAATAGACAGCTGTCTATCATGAGAAAACACCCTGAAGAAAATATCTGTGTTCCCACGGTTGTAAAGCATTTTTTCTTTGAAGCTGAACGAGTGATTCACAATGGAAATTTACCTGATAAATTCGTTTGAGCTCCAAAGGTATAAGTGCTTCAACAAACACACTACCTATAACTAATTGCCTAATAAACGTAAGTTCGGAACTTGGTGTTTAGACACTGGAGCTTTGTTATCTACCTGTAGAAATCTTTGCTGAGATTTAGTTATTTCATTATGATTGTTTGTTAACAAAAGTGAATAGAATATTATTGAACTTGTCTACATTCATAGTCGAAATGCAACCACTCTCCTATGACTATTTTGATCAAATTGCTGTGATTGTTTAGCTCTGGTCTGATGGTTCACAGTGTTGTTTCTTCTCAGACAGAAGGAGCACAGAAGTAAATTTATAAGGCATCACTTGTTAGTAATATAAAAATTATTTTTGTACAAAGCAGTAGGTTTAGAAATTTAAAATTCTCTTTTAAGGAGTTTAAGATAGGGCAGAAAACCTACACAGGAAATGCATTCTTATAAAGTCTTTTTGAACATGTAGGTCATCTGCTGTATAGAACGTGGATCCTGTTCGTGCACGAGCATGAAATGCTACCCTTTGCAAAACCTGGCTGCAAATATGCCTTAAGTTAGTATGGAAGGTAGATACTGCCAAAGGAAAGTTAAGAAAATGAAAATATAGCGATTTTGACAGTGTTTATGCAATTGAAATATTTTGAGACTGACAAACAGCTCCCCTTTTTTTGCTATGATGCTTCATCTTGTTCCTTAGCTTAAAACAAACTTCTGTAGCTCAGTGATAAATGCCATGTCTCCAAGGGGAAAATTATTTTCCTTAAAATGTCCTCCTCCATTTGCATCAGTATATATAAAGATTATATACTGATGTATCCCCAGTATCCAACAACCCTTGTAATTTAAAAAAATCCAAACACTCAACTTTCACTGGTGACAGAGGACTCCATTTTTTTGGTGTCACTGTGGAGGGCTGCCATCTGTGAAAGGATATTCAACTCAATTGCTTAAGATTTAATGATTGCCATTGGGTCTAAGCAGTATTTTTGTCAAGGTTTCAACATATTTCTTGTAAAATTGCCTATATGGACAGTTTGTTGCAGAAGTACACATTACCTGGCCCTGCTCATCAATAGGCTTTGGCTGTTTAAAGTGCAATTTAACAGTAGAAATTTCTCATATTTCTTACACTGTTGAAATATATGTGTGTACACATGTTCTTACTGAATTTTATTCAGTGAATATATGCCTTTTTTGTTTCACCAAAGCATAAAATATCTATAGGAATAAAATATAAGCATGTATGTGTGTCTATGTGCACATACACCTGACAGCAATAGGTGTAAATCAACCACTGTTAAAGTCAACAGAGTTCTAGTAATACAAGATGATGATTTCACAATATATCTGTGTATTATATTTTATTTATCATAAATACCTAGTAAAATAGGAGGATATTATGAATGATGAAGGAAAAATTAGCAACTGCTGCCATAAAAATCTGTTCTTTCTGACAATGAAATGTCTTAATATTCAGATTAGTAGTAGTATTTTTTAATGCAAGAAAAAAAGTTGTAAAGAATTTTAAAATACTTCCATTTACATGATTGTGACACTAGTAACTGATTCCATGCATTTTTTAAACTCTAAACCTGCCTATGCCAGATAACAATAATATACATACCTCTTAATATTTTAAAACCTGCTAAACATGCATTAATAAAAGACGTTTGCTCCAGTGATCTTGGTCAGTATCGCATCAGACTATTTACTGAGAGAGTATCTAGAAAGAGAAACACTCGATGAAGTTTCTGGATTAGAGCTTGCTTTCGGTAACTTGAATGCAAATTTAAGATAGCTCTCTTGCAATCAATGTGATGACTACTGAACTGAGAGATCAGTATGTACCATTGAACTGAGAGCAGAATTTCTTCCATTGCATTCAGAAATGAAATGAAATCTTCTAGATATAAAAAAGCAGATACCAGTTAGGTTTTCCCTTTAGGCATGACAAGTCTTTGAACTATCTCAGAAGGCAGTTGCAAAGATGTTGGTTATAGCTACCTGAAGCTGGCTCAGTGGCAGCTGCTGTGTTCTTACAGTGTAGATTTAAAACTCACAAAATTATCTTGGCTGGGAGCATCCGCATGATGTAATTTTTGATCAGAGGGATAGCTCCCAAATGAGAGAGGTGTTTTTTATAGTGCTTGAGAAAATCCATCTTGATTTGGACAAGTTTTGAGCTACTTTAAAGAGAAGCTGCCTGTTACTTTATTTGCCTTTGAGTGTCCCAGAACCTGTCTGCGGCCCAATGAGTTCCATAGAGCAGGACATCTCAGTCACCAGCATATTCTCTATATTGGCTACATTTCAGTTCCCTGTGTCAAAGTACAACTCCAATATGGAGAGCTGTTAAAAAAGTACTTTTACATGTGCCTGGCTGAAAGCAAAGATTTTGCAAGTTGCCTAGCAGGCAATCTAATTTTTTTTTTTTTTTTATTTCTTACATAAGTGAGTGCAAGTCCATCTCTTTTATACATAAAGAAGTTACAGACCAGCCGAGTGTTTATTCAGAATAAATAACGCCGAAAGTACACAGTAGTCACTGGAAATCATTGCATTTTGAAGTTGCTAGAGAAAAAAAGAACAATTGAGAAAAAAAGAAAATAGAAACAGCTCCTGCAATGTATCAGCTGAGCTATTTCTTGTCAGCTCTGGGAAGCATTTTTCCTGTCATACGGAGTGCTGTGGTGTACTCCTCTGGCATGCTTACCACAAAGCTTTGGTTCCAGGATGAAGAGCCCTACTCTTTTAAAGGTTCCTGAGGTAGAAAATAGAAATAGCCAGTGCAGAACAAGAGGGTAAATGATGGAGTTCACAACCTTTGGAAGCACTTGCTTTTTCTGTTGGTTATATTTGTTGTCTGAGAAGACAAATCTCCTATTTTAGCTATGTAAGTTAGGACCAAATAATTTAGGCATATAAACTAATCCATAAATAGTTGATCTGAATGTGGTCACCTGTGCTCAAGAAAAATAAGTGAAAACTGAAGCAAGAGAAGACAAAACCTGATGAGGTGGTAAAGGGAAGAGAAATTCATGTGAAATACCTGACCGGGTGAATAGCAAAAGGACTGAACAAATTATGCTGATGTAGTAGTATGGCACATGTGATAAGATGATCATATAATAAATAGTACTAACTGCCCATACATGCCTACAGATTAGGAGTTGGAAGTTTCTCAACTGGTAGAAATGAAGTTTTGAAGCCAATGGAACATTTGGAGCAGTAGAGGGCAAAAAGTCTGAATACTCTGAAGACGGCTTGTAATACATATTTGAAGGGGTTCATATGGACTGCATGTCATTGCATGAACAGCTTAATGACTTTTGAGTTCTGTGATCTGATGTGATAAAAGATTTCTGTGGTCCCTTGTGCCGAGAGCTACACAATTTGGATTTTCTGCTGAGTACAGTCGGTAGTATATAAAAGACACCACAGTTTGTTAATATGTATCATTTCATTGTCCATGTTCCTGAAAAGAGTAAATGATTCAAGAGTAAAAGGCGCAGAATTTTGATTCTGCTTAGTGAGAGAGTTTGCCAGCAAATCAGATATTTCTCGTTAGCTGTAAAGGGCAGTAGTCCAGGTACATGTCATAGTACATGTCTTATTAAATGTAAATATATGTTCCCCTGAAATACATCCATGAGAGTGTAGCTCCTTGCTTCCCAAAACTCACAGCAAGTAAACAAATGTGTGGTTCTAGTCATGGAATTAAAAAAGAGTAATGACGCGTTTGTGCCTTTCTGAACTCTTGAAGCAGATGACCAAAATAGCCTGCCATAAAAGATAATTTCATTTGCCAAAATGAAACTACCTTCTAGTATTAATGCTGTAGTGAAATGGTTTGAAATATGAACTAAGAAACTTAAGGAAAAAGATGCCCACTGTTCCCATGTTTAGTAGTTACTTTTATAAACAATTACATCCCTGTAAAAAGCTTTATGATTTTATTTTCATCATTGACAGGCTGAGCTGTGTAGCTGTCATACTTTGCAGTCTTCCCTCCAGTGACAACCACATTGACAACATGTTATACTCCACATTGATTTTACAGTTAAGGAGCTGATTGTGATATATAGGGATTTTAAGAATTCAGCTGAGAGGCTGACTTTTGCCTTTTATCATTCCATTAAAATTTTATAACCATCTTTTTCATGTCATTTCATCCATGAATTCTTACTTTAGAAAGTGATAGCTACTGCTGCGAGCATAACTTTTTTCATGTTCAGAGCTTTTTATTGTATTAGCAAACTATCCCAATTATAGTTAATACTCATGTTTTACATAATTGTGGTGACCCTTTCAACCAAGCAGTACCATACTAGTTGATTTGTATATAGAACTAGATGATTCTGCTTGCCATTTAAAAAGAAGCTGCACTGCATGAGTGTTGGGAACCAGGATTTAATGCTTTCCCATCCAGTGGGGCCAATTAAGCATCTCTCAAACGTCTTGTTTGAACTCAGAAAGTCTTATAAGTCTCTCTTTTAAAAGGGCAGTAGGGAATGTGTGGGTAGGTATGCTAGCTACCAAAATACGCTTTTTTGAGGGGAGAGGAAGGGATTAGGGGGACCCAAAGTTTAAGTCTGACAGCTCCTCCCATACATTACAGATTGTCCTTAAGGAATACGTCTGAACTCTGTGGGAATTGAAGCTCAGGTTCAACTAATTACCATGAATGTTTCACCTGTAATGTCTGCAACTTCTTCAGTAGGAGTAAAAAGGCTTACCCATTCTCTTACAGCAGCAAACTGCTCAAATACTGGGGGGCTTTTCTTGTTTGTTTGTTTGTTTTTTTCCCCTCCTGCAGAAGCTCACAGTTCAATAGCTTATTTATGAGGTATAATTGGATAAAATGCAAGTTCAGTGATAAATATTGTATTTCAACTCCATTCTCCATTAAACTATGATTTACAGCAATGTATTTTCAAGGTCTTCAGTTCCAAAGCAAATTCTTCTCTTTCCTGTCCATCCTCCCAAAATTTTTGGTTTACAGAATATAAATATAATTCAGATTTACATCTCCACCTCTCCATCTTTCATTGAAGTCTAAATAATGGACTGAATTTTGTTCCAGCTTATGACCTAATTGATTTTACCCAAGAGTACATGCAAATACAATTTAATTACTCCTTACAACAGATCATCTTTTGTACTTGCAAATTCAGAGATCTAAATTAATCCAAGAGTGCATAAGCATTAAATACAGAACTCTGTCCTTATTATCACCGTGAGTAGAGCAGGATATGTGACACAGCTGAGCTTTATGGAGTTGCTTTGTGATGCGTCATATAATGAAAGGAAAAACACTGTTACATGTCAAATTTAAAAGTGAAAAAACATACCAAAACCACTTGCTATACCAATTTTAAAGAAAACAGGGGCATAATCCCAATCTACCTCTCGTTGTGTGTGAGGGGAGAACAAGGTCTTCAGCTGTTATTCTAAAATATAGAAGGAGTAACTTATTGTGCTGAATTTATTTGGTCTCCCTCCCTCCCCCCATCTCTTTTCACTTAGAAATTATCAGGAATTGTTTGACTTCTTGAGAAATAAATTATTTTTTCCTAGAATGTACCCTGTAGTTTGGACACCAGGAATTAAATGGTAGTGTTGACTACTGTGGAATTCAGCATATGCTGTGTTGTGTGTCCTGAAGTCTTGGCACACCCACAGTCACTAATGAATTTTACATTTTTGAACCCTTTGCATTTGAAACTTAGCCCCCTCCCTCCCCTTTGCTCCCCACCCCATATCTCCAAACCTAAAGCTATTTTAAACAATTACTAAATCCAAGTATATATTTTTTTAAGATTTCAGTAAAATGTAATGTTCATAGAAAAATCTCGTAAATGTCAAAATTGCTATGGGCAGAATAGGGGGAATATAGTATTTTCTTGATCTGCTGTAGCAATTTATAGATTTCAGGATGTGGTTTATAAGAATGCTAAATGTTCTGGAATTACAGCTGTTACTGATCAGTGATTGAGCCAGATTTGTGTTATTGCACCATGTTCTTGCTTGTACCTAGAGAGCAGTAAAGCCTCAATATAATAAAAAGCACCTGCATTTTAAATGAAATTTCAATTGAAAAACTTAACAGCCCTTCAAATTGCAGAATTTAACGCAGCCCAGTAAAGCTTAAATAACACTTTGCCTCCACAGGCTGAGGGTTTTGCATTCAAGGTGACTTGATTGTGTCGCATGGTGAAATTATTTACAATTAAGGAATTTCTCTGGAGGGCTGCAGAGTATTTGCTGTTCCACAACACCTATGCAGGCATATGGTCGGTCTTTTTCAGTATTCATGGAAGCTCCTGAACCTTTATGATAATTGAATCAGTTAGAGTGCTGAGTGGAGCAAGCATAAAACCTGTTAACCTAAAGGTCAGATCTGTGCATTGTTTATTTATCAGTAGGTGAAAGAGCTAAATCGGCAGCTTCTGTCACAGTCGAAGTAAAAAATCACCTATAATATTAACAGGGAGTAGATAAATTGCAAAAAATGGATTAGAATTATAAACAGAATGAAGTAAAATATTGAATATATAATGAGAGATGCAGTAGGGGCTTACTGAGCTGTAAAATACACAGCTTTGTTATGCCTGTGCTGTTGGTTGCAATTAGTATCTGGCGCTCTAGAAAAACATCAACAAAAGCTAGAACTGCAAGGGTGTATTGATACCAAGCTGTACTTTTTCTCCACATGCTAACAGCATTGACAGAGCACTTCTGAGACACAGGAGGAAAAAGGACGTAGAGGAGGAGGGAGGAAGGTTGGGAGGAGGGAAGGTGAGCAGCTTGTCTTTGAGAAAAGAGCTATATTCATCTCGTGAATATCCGGGCCTACATTTTCCAAATAAATAGGCTGTTTAGTAGATCTAAACTTTGTCATTTTGAGCATCATTTGATGAGTACTTCTTGCTGATGCTGATTTTACAAATTAGAGACTATTAGTAATTTTTGTTTCCTTTTTTTTTTTTTTTCTGTTACAGAACCTGGACCTTTAGATCCACCACTTCTGCTGAATGTTACAGCAAGGGCAGCAAGCATCACCTGGCAGCATCCTTTAAAGCCAAATGGCATTATTACTCACTATAATATTTACCAAAATGGCCAACTGCATGCTACAGTGCTAGGAACTAGCTCTAACTGCACTGTAGAAGACTTGCATCCTTACACTGTTTATGTGTTTCAGGTAGAAGGATGCACATCTAAAGGATGCTCTCTTTCACCTTCAACCCCAGAAATACAGACTCTTCCAGATGCACCCGAGGATATTCCTGCTCCAGAGCTCTATTCTGATACTCCAACTTCTGTGGTCATATCCTGGCAACCACCTGCTCGCTCAAATGGTGTGGTGGAAAACATTACAATAGAAAGGAGGGTGAAAGGAACAGAACAAATATCAACTGTAGTGTCTCTCCCTCCCAGCCAGTCCACGAGCTACATTGACCAGAGCAGTGCTCTGAGCCCTTGGCAGAAATTTGAATACAGAGTGCTGATGAGCACTCTTGATGGCGGCACAAACAGCAGTTTGTGGTCAGAAGTTACCACTAGACCATCAAGACCTGCTGGTGTTCAGCCACCTGATGCAGAAGCATTGGGACCGTATTCAGTTCAGGTAGGAATAATTCTCGTTACCTCATGGCTTTGACGTGTTTTCCTTGTAGCAACTGTGTATTCAAGAGAGACATCTACTGGCTGAGCCAACAGCCTTCATTGCTGCAGGGGTAGTTGAATAATTAGTGTCTGTCCTTCGGCTCAAAAACATTACATTCCTTTCCATTTTTTTTCCTTTACACGAGCCTCTGGCATTATATTCCAGCTCATTTTCTTCCTTACACACCTGATATATTTTCAATATTAAACTTGAATGATTACTTTTAACTCCCTAATCAGATCAGAAAATGACCTACTACCTTCTCAAAAATTTCAAGACTTCATTAAAATGCTAAGAAGTAAAAAAGATTATTTTTAATGTAATTAAATCTTCTGTGTAATTATCAGTTCTTTTTAATGGCTAATGAAGAAAAAGATTGCATTTTTGTTCTCCTGATTTACGAAAGAACAGTCTTACAGGACTACCTAGGAAGTTTTCAATTATTCACATCGTTCTGTTGGGAATGAACTCTAGAGGACAGGATAACTACCATTGTTTTGGCTTGCATACAAACTTCATTCAAGGGAAATTAGTGTAACCAAACAAGAGGGATTTTTGTAGCTTAGAAGCCTCTTTTGTGTAAATACACACATGCTTCCATGGATTCAGTCTTGTACTAATGCCAAAAGTATTGGTACAGTAGCTTGCTCACCAGAGCACAAAACAAAGGACATTTGCATAAGACTGAAGTTCATCTGTTAGATTTATTATTTTGGTATACATTGTATTTTCAAAAGGTAAACAGAATGGTGTTACCAATGCAGTCTGAATAGTTTGAGGGTATGAATTTCAGCAGTAAACCAACACTGATTTTTTTTTGCTTTGTTCACACGTAATTTTAAGCTATGAAAAAACTCTATTCACCATTAGACAAAAAAATCCTGAGCTTTTAACATTATGTTTTAACGTCTCAGGCATTACGTGTTACCTCTGCATTAGTAGCAAATGAGTTCAATATGAGTACAATCATTACCGTAAGAATTAATAACAATCGACCACTAGTAATTATGATGAATTGCCAGACCTCCTATTGAAGGTTTTGGTGATCTTCTTCCAGGACCCTGCCCTCTGTGCTTCTGTAGATATATCTTAATATCCACCACAATTTATAGGAAAGCATTTTTCATGAATTTACCCAAAGCTGCTATGATGAATAAATAGTAGCTTTAGTTCAGTAGCATGTTTACACACATGTCCACATTTTACTGCCTGAACTTTTACGCACTGGCTACAACTCTGAGCACAAAGAATAAGTCACTGCAACTTTTAAACCTCGGTTAATGTAATAAGAGCATAATAATTTTATATCTTACCCCTATTTTTATTTCTCCAAGTGCAGTCAACACTTAATCCTAATTTTAAAAGCCTGTGCGTTATCAGAAGTTGTGTCATTCTTTACTGGATGTCTTTTCCTGAGATCAGAGGTGTGTATTCAGTTGTAGTTTTGTTGTATTTTGCTCAGCTCCAAGATTAAGTAGTCTACCGATACTAAAAGTAAGTTTGGTCATTTATTTCTTCTGAAATCTGAAGTCAGGCAACACACTATAATAATTTAATTTTAATATAACATCTCTTTTAAAATTTGTTTTCCTTTTTTACCGAGGAGTTCAAATGCTGCTTTTCCTTGTTCTTCCCCAGTCTGTCATTAACATTCAAAACTCTTTAAAGCCCTTTTGTGTCTATATTGTACAAACTCCTTTATGAGTCGTGGTCCTATTTTGTGTCACTGCTGCTCTTGTAATCTCAGGCTTGCTTTTTCCCACCTGGAGACAAATACTTTGTTCTGCTAAGACTAATTTCCATCAAAGATGCTGAAGCCTGGGTGATTTTATTTCCATGATTCAATTTTACTGTTAATTTTTATTATTTTTAAATATTTAAGTTAAAATGTTCAAAATAGTTACAGGTGGCAGCACTGAATGAATAAAAATTATTTACATATATGCCTTTCTAAATTACTCTCTTCCGAGTATCTCTTCTCCTGCTGAATTCTCTCTTGTATTTATCAAGTGTTTTATTTTGCGTAATGTTGTACCATTTGATATTTATCATAATTGAAGGAAAGTTGGGAATACTTGGTACAGTTCCTGTGCAGAGGGCATCCCATGGCTGGGACATCGCTTCTGATTTCTAAAATTCCAAGACTTCTTAAAAATCTTAACATTTCTTTTACTTGCCCAGGCCAGCAAGATAGTTAATTATTTATTTATTTAGCGTTTATTGTTCTATTTTGTTAGTTTATATTAGCTCTTTAAAAAATTGAAACAAAGCTCTAGTTGCAGAAGAGTTCATTGCATGTCGTCATTGAAGAGATAATAGACAAGGAAACCAGTGGTTTTCTCACCTTCTGCTTGTCTGCAGATGGGAGCACCAGAGGAAGCCACTGGGATTTCATCTTGTTGGTCTTCTTACAGATCTGTCAAATGGATTAGCTTGCTAGTGGTGGTGTTGTTTCCTTCTCTGCACTTTTATGGCAAATTCACGTCAAGAGTAGTAAGACTCTGAGACCATCCAGTGGGCTGTGCCATGTCTCTGGGGCTGTCTTGTGTTGTGTACTGCGTACTGGGAGAATACAAGAACAAGGTAGCACCTGTTTGCAAAACATTTGGGGGTTTTTGCCCTGCTCTCTTAAACTAGGGTGTAGATCTGAATAGCTGCTCTGCAAACCCACTCTGTCCCTTTTGCCACAGAAATATGCTACTTGCACAGGCAGAACAACTATGCAATATTGTGCAAGATTTCCTGTGTAGAAATAGGGTGAATTTGGTTTGGAACTGCTTTACATTGATGCCTTAGTGCGAATCCTAGAAAGGCATACTTTCCCTGCTGAGTAGACCAAGCCCACCACACCTGCAGTGCATGTATCATCTGTGCAGTTCTCAAATCAAATTTGTGGAATCCTTTGTGCTGTACAGTGCTCGTATCTTACTCGGTGTCAACGACAGTAACTCTTAAGCAGAGGGTGGAAAACAAGCCGTCTCTTTGGGAAGGAGAGTTTAATTACCTCTTGCCCTAGGAAAGAGCTGTCCTCCCAGGTTAGAGCAGGAGGTACTGGAAGGGCAATGTGGGAAAAATTAGCAAGAGGCTCCTTTACCAAGCCACGGTCGCAAATCAATAGAGGCTTTCAGCTGTCAGTGCAACCAATCCCTAAACCATGAGCGCAAATATTTACTTCTACTGAAAACAGAGAGAATTTACAAAAAAAGAGAAACATATTTCCATCCCTTTATTTAGTCATAGAATCAATATAAATGATTTGAGGATGTGAAGAATTCAAAGTGCTCCAGGATAGTACTCACTTGAGTATACAGCTTATTTTCATAGACCAAAGCTTACACTCTGCAAGGAGGAAAATATCAGCACAGCAGGTCACTCTCATCATAAACACATCTGATGTGTATGTGCTCCTTTAACATTTAAGTTTAATCAGAATGGACCAATATCTCTCGTAACATTTAACTCGCTTTCTTTTGCGCGACTGAAAGTGTAAAGCTGTCGATAATTTTTAAAGTACCCATTTCAGTGACACCTGCATGATATTTTTTAATATTTGCTGAATTGATAATGTTCATGGTAGTGGAGTATAATGCGCAATAAACTGCTTTTGTGGTTGATTAAATGCCAAAGTGAAGTGGAGGTATTCAGCAACTGCAAAAGCCGTTTATTTAGTATATGCCAATGCCATGAACATTATTCCTGTTACACAAGATTTGCTATACCCTAATGTACAGAAGTAGAAAAGAAATTGTTTCCTTTTCTTGTGAGGGTTGCAATTGCTGTGCTGCTTCAATCTCACACTTCACACTGATATGACATTCAGGAATGTACCTAGGTTGAGTGGCTTGGGAAAGAGGCTGGTTTACACAGTGAATAATTATGTAATGGAGTTCTTTGTGTAGGAAAAGCATTATGTGCCTGGCTACACTGAACTGAATTAACTGTAGTGTGCTAATTGTCCAACCTTGGCCTTATAACTTTTGATAGGAGCAATTCCCTTTCACTGCTGGGGTTCTTTCTTGAGGACTTCAACCTGGGGAAGGCAGCTGTAGTCTTGATTATTGGCTTAAGCAGAGATGTGCTGACTCACGTTGGCCTATAATGTTCTCCCTCGCTGACCAGTGCCACCGGCTGGACCACTGATAGAAAAAAAGCTGCAGCCATTTCCTGTCATTCTTTGTGTAAATTTTTTCTCCAGATAGAAGTTGGTATGAGCTGTATGTACTCCTAATGTTTCTCTCAAGGGGAATGGATTTTCCTTTTTGATGCTTAAAGAGGTTATAAGAGAATGGCTGGATGAAATAAGTACCTCGTTGTCATGTAATTCTTGTGCTATGATATTCTTTCATGATAACATCATTTACAGAAACTTCCTGTAGTTTGATTAGATACAAAATGAGAAAAATAAAAAATTATGATTATTTCATTGACTTCTCTCTTAGTATATGTTATACATGTTGCCTGCAAGAAATAAAGGACCATGGTGATTCTGTAGCACTGAACTGTCATTCTTCTTTCTAATTTCCTTTTTTTTTGCATATTGATTCCATATCTTGTCATTGATTTTCCATGGATTATTCATTTTCTCATGACTTCTCTGACTGAGGAAGAGTTGTAGGCTTTTTAATTCCACTGTCATTCTCGTTTGTTGTTACAAAGAGATGACAGTCTCTTTACAGTTCACCTGCCATTCTTTTCTTTGTATAGGAGAAACTGAAGCAAAGAAGGCTGATATTCCACCCTACAGATTGAACAATGTCATTAATTTACTGTCCACAGGATCTTCAAGAGTTGCCATCTGTACTCTTTCAGTGCAATAGATTATCATTTATTGCTACAGAGCAATTAACTCTTCTAGTAGCTATGTCTCAAATTTCATTACTAAAATGGATATGCAAGTGAGCAAACAGACATAAACAAGGCCCTGTTTTTATAGTTATCTTCTGTTCTTCAGCACCCCAGAAGCTGGATAGTGGACTGCTAAATGCCTGTTATTCTGTAAACAGGCTGGGACTAAAATACACAGGAGGAAGATTTCAGCTGTCACATTTAAGGCAATATACCCTGTAGTTAGAGTTTGAAAAAGAATGTGGGTTTTTTGTCCATTTTCTTCCTACAGGATTAGTAATAGGCACATGTTCTGGAGATGCTTTTTTTTAAATCTCACTCATTAGTGTTTGCTACCCTGTTAAGTTGCGTTGGATGCAATGGTGATCACTTCATGGTCACTGAAGTCATTGACTAACAGTGAGGTGATCCTTCAGTGTTTCTCCTCTGCAGGTTACTGTGTGACTGAGAATGAGGCTGTGACGACCCTTCTTCTCTTCCAGGTTAAAACTCTCTGTTGCTATCTCACTCTCCAAATACTTCAATCTGCAGTTAGCCAAGAATATAATTTTGAGATTACAAACAACGCTAATACCTAGGCTTTGTATGCTAAAGGGAGATGCAGTAACAGCTTCATGCTGGGAAGGTAAAAAAGAAAGGGGGTTGGACTTCGTTCACCACACTTCCAGTTTTATGCAGGTATGCCTGGTGCATCGGAGAAAATTGTTTAGGAGCGATCAATCCTTGTGCTATGTGATGCTGCTAAGGTCAGGGAGACCTTGGTTCATTTGACACATAAGTGCTGCTTGAGTGACTTAGGATATTCCAACACCCATAGGAACAACCTTAGCTTGCACACTAGAGGTTTTCCACATGTTAGGACTGTGATTTCTTGCACAGCTTGCACATTTGGTACAGATTATATAGTAGGGCGAGCTAATCAAGGTTTCATCGGCATCATCCCTCTGCCTTTGATGTAGTTGAAACACTCTAGTGTAGGTGTTTATAATCATAAAAAATGTTCATTCTGTTTTCTCACTAGTCAAGCTAGGTTATTCCAGAAGTTTTTGTAGTAGCAATCTGTTACTGCAAACTTCATCATGCTGTTCTTCTGTGATAGTCCTTGCTGAAGTTGGATGTAACTCATGTGCTAAGTGTATGAGCATAATTATCAGTGACCTCTGCCGGAATTTGCACTGCTGGTATGATCCTGGTTCTTGATTGAATCCCACTATAATTTCTGTTAAGACAGATAAGACCTTAGGAGGAAGTTTGTCTTCCAACTGCTTTTGGGGGGTTGGGGGGTTGTCAGAGGACTCTAGTACATTGGCTGGAATGCAGAATTAGGGTAGCAGGTCTTTGTTTGGAGTTTTATTTCTTTCTGATACATGACTTATTCTCAGACTTAGTCTTTACATCTCTAAAACTGGAATAATAATATTTGCAATTTGAGACTTACAATGTGCTTTGAGACCAACAGTGAAAAGCTCTCAGTAGTGTATTTATTACATTCTGTTTGTAGATGTTACAAGCAATAGCTAGGAGAAATGAGAATAAAATGAAGCCAAACACCCTGATTTAAAAACAAACTGTTGAAGCCAGGCCTGAACAGTAAAATACCTACACATGTGCCAATGCCTCTGTTCACATAGCTCAGAATTAAGTTGCAGGGTTCCAACTGCTGTCAAAAAAGGAAAAAAAATTCCAAGGTTATAACTGTTTAATGGGGAGAAAATGACTAATTTCTGTCTCTTTAAATTTTGTGGTGGAGAAAATAAGGTCCTTTGATCTTTAAATGAAAGCTTCCAGAGTCATTACATTGAATCAGTTAATCTCTCCCAGTAGTTACCTTATTCTCTCTTCCTCATGGGCATCCTCTTTCATGGTCTCAGTGCTGAGCTTCAAATCAATGAACAAACTGTTACTGCTTCCAACACTGCCTGCCTAGTGAGCTTTCCCTCTTTCATGCATTGCCAAGCTCTTACCTCAAACCTTGGCACATCAAAGTGGAGAAGAGGTCCAGTAGTGCCACGTGTGTTAGCCAGGCTGGCTCCGTCCTCTTCATTTACACTGCATGGGTCCGGCCTCTTGACAAGAGGTGTATCTGAGGGATTGGTGTCTGTCATTCCCAGGTGACACAGATAATTCTGAGCAGGTCAAGTGACACAGCAGTGTCTGGAAGTACCCTTGGTCATCCCATTATCTAGTTCAAAATGCACTAACCAAAGTGACAACTGATCTATATATCTTTGTATGAGATATCCATGCCCAGACAAAAATAAATTGTCCTGTGTATGCTGCTGGCCGAATATTCTCTTATTCATAATGGTTTTTATTTCTCTTAGGAAAAAAAAAAAAGACATTTCCCAGTGTAAGCCCCATGAAGCATTTATGCTACTTTCAGTATGAAATATTCTATCTGCTAGTGCACAGCAAGTGCTGTGAAGTAACACCTGGGAGTTTTTTCAAGTCTACCGGCTAATACACACACTATAAAACTCAGGAGCTGAGGTTCTGGAGCAGCATCTGTTCTCTTGCCATGTTATTAATCTGTTGCTTTATGTGAAGGGGTTACAGTGTATGTTGAATCTATCACAAGTTGTTTTAAAGTAATATTTTGGTTTTAGACATAAAAGTTAGGCATCGAAAATGAAGCATGATTAAAAAATAACTCATCATCTCTTCCAGGAAATAAGATTTGTGTGCTGGTTTCAGATGGGGTAGAGTCAATTTTTTTCACAGTGGCTAGTTATGGGGCCGTGTTTTGGATTTGTGCTGAACACAGGGTTTTTAATATAGAGATGTTTTTGTTGTTGCTGAGCAGGACTTGCGCAGAGCCAAGGCCTTTTCTGCTTTTTGTACTGCCATGCTGATGAGGAGACTGGGAGTGCCTGGGAAACTGGGAGGAGACACAGCCGGGACAGCTGGCCCCATCTGATCAAAGAAATATTCCTGACCGTATGACCTCATGCTCTGTATATAAAGCTGAGGGGGAAGAAGGAACAGGGGAAAGGTTTGGGCTGATGGTGTTTGTCTTCCCGAGTCACCATTATGTGTGATGGGACCCTGCTCTCCTGGGGATGGCTGAACACCTGCCTGCCCATGGGAAGCAGGGAATTAATTCTTTGTTTTGCTTTGCTTGTGCATGTGGCTTTTGCTTTCCGTATAACTGTCTTTTTCTCAACCCATGAGTTTTCTAGCTTTTACCCTTCCTGTTCTCTCCCTGATCCTGCTGGTGGGGGAGTAGATGAGTGGCTGCATGGTACTCAGCTGCTGGCTGGGGTTAAACCACAACAGATTTGGTACAAGGTTAGTGTTCTTTTCTGAGAGAGTATTACCAGGAATTTTTCAAAGTATTTGGCATACAGTTCTTTTATTAGAAGCCGCCTTGCATTAAGCAACAAGTAAGAAGGCTTTTTTCACCAATAATGATTGATTTTCCTTATTAATATTCCTAAAAAGGACTGCAAATAGATTATCTTCACTGAGGCAGAATTTTAGGATAGGTGCTACACCTCAAACAACATTAACATAATCGTGGTTGTGGATGTGGGTGTTTTGCTGTGGTGTGTGAGACCTTAAAGTCATCTGTGCTTCTTCCAGCAACTTCAGAGAGACGTCCCTGAAACGAAAAGCGAATCATGCTCATTCCCCTCTTTCTGTGACATAGACAATGCATCCAGTGTGTGCAGTATGGTAGCAACAAAAAGCACTGGGGTTGGAAAAAATCTCACCTGAAGTTTATTGACCTAAATGCTTTCTACCTTGTCATGGTTTAACCCCATCCAGCAACCAACTCTCACACCAGGACTTGCTCACTCCCTCTGCAGTGGGATGGGGAAGAGAATTGGAGGAGTAAAGGTGAGAAAACTTGTGGGCTGGGATAAAACCAGTTTAACAGGTAAAGCAAAAGTTGCATGCACAAGCAAAGCAAAACAAGGAAATCATTCACGACTTCCTACAGGCAGGCAGATATTCAGCCCTTTCCAAGAAAGCAAGGCTCCATCACATGTAATGGTTACTTGGGAAGACAAATGCCATCACTCTGAACATACCCCCTTCTCTCTTCTCCTCCCAGCTTTATATATTGAGCATGATAGCATGTAGTATGGGAAATCCCTTTCATCATCCAGGGTGAGCTGTCTCAGATGTGTCCCCTCTCAGCTCTTCGTGCACTCCCCGCAGGCAGCTCAGGGCAGTGTCCAGTTGAGTTTTTATATCAAATTCTGCACCCGCGCATGTCCAAGGATTGTACAGCCTGTGTGTGCACCGTGTTGTAATTTCTGATTATGTATCTTTTATTTTTCTTTACGTTTACTTCCCTTGTTTCTACTTGTGTCCTTTGCCTCTTGCTGCATTACTGGGGTGAGAAACAGAAAAGGCCTTGATGCTTTGTAAGCACTGCTGAACAATAACAAAAACATCCCTTTGTTATCAACACTGTTTTCAGCAAAACAAAGCCAAAATAGCCTCGCAGTAGCTACTATGAAGATAGCTTTTCCAAGCCAAACCCAGTACAGAGATGCACTTGAAAACCTTTTCTGTTGTCTGTGCTAGTCATCCATTCTTTTCCGTTTCCTAGGTTTATGAATAGATCACATGAACTACTTAAAAATGAGAGTTTTGCTCAATGTCTATCAAAATGGTACAGAATCAATTCCTGCCTTCTGTGAAATTTTGTGTTGCTTTATCAATAGTATGTTCTTTATTTGTTTGATCGTGATTTGGGGCCAGAAGTAACAGAAATCTGAATAGAGCATTTGATAATTAGCCAGAGCTAAGCCTTTCCTATGTGGGCACCAATAATCTTGGTTTTCCTGTCTTTACTCAAGATCACCCTGTTTCTAATTCTCTGTTTAATAGTATTCCAGATTCTGTTATCAAAATCCTTCAGCTTTCTCCAGCACTTTGCTGCCAGGTTTCTTACAAGTCTGATGGCCCAAGAGGTCCTTCTGTACCTCAAATACAACATTTTATGATTCCCCAAGGGTTTTTTAAAAAATCATTTCATAAATCAAGCTTCTCTGTTTCCATGGCTGTGTATAATTGTGCATATACGTTTTAAAAGATACATATTTTGGAGACTGGAGAGAATTAAGAAAAAAATTCAAATTAACGGATACTAAAGTATCTTTGTATTGCTATTTAACACTTCAATATTGTCTTTCTTCATTTTGTTCTATACAAACCTACGTTTTGTGCATATCTATGCATGTCTAGGTTTTCTCCATTTCTGTGTTCTTTCCTATGTTGGATTCAACCCTTAATTATCCTGTGCCTGGGAGGAAGAGAGACAGCAATTGTTATAGTTTAGTGGGTAAACAGCAAGGAAAACAGCCCCAGAGCAAAGCAAAGCTGGTATGGTTCCTGCACTGTGACTTCTAGGGAAAGAAGGATGAATAGATGCTTTTACACTACCTTTATGAAAGTTTGAGATTCTTAATACAATTACAGACTGTTATTGTGTCTTAAGTTTTCTCAGTATAATTTTATATTTTTTAAAATGGAAAATTGTGCCTGTTCTTTGTCTGATACTTACCAGTGTCATTTGTTAATGAAGAATAAAAGGGAAAACCTGCATATTTCCTCATATAAAAAGTACAGGAAAATCTGTTTTCTTATAGGAGCTAATGCAGTTACATATTTCTGAAAATTGTGCAAATGCAAAGTAAGGTTTGGTTTTACTCTGCCACTAACAGATGAGCACACCAGGTAATACACCATAAGAAAGTAAGTGACAGTGATACCTATAATAATTAGTGTACTTTTGCTAATGCATCTGAACATGTCATGGAATTTTGAGTGACATGGAGCATTCACATTTTACTGGTGAAGCAAAATTGATTTTTCAATGGGTGCAACTGTTACTACGAACCTCATTAAAATTAAAGGAGATTAGCTTTCTAACTAATGTGCATTTAAAGGTAAAAGTCTGTTTTGATGAAGAAGGAAAAGAACGTCTTAAAATCCCACTTTTGTCCATCTGTAGCATGTTGTGTCTGTGTTTCTGAAATCTGTTAATTCTTTTATATTTTTCCCTCCACCTTCAGGTTTCATGGAAACCGCCTCTGATACAGAATGGAGAAATCCTTAATTATGAAATTCGCATGCCTGACCCACGAATTGTCATTACTGGGAACCCTTCCTCAAGGTTAAGTCATTTGGTGACTAATCTTATACCCTATACAAACTACTCTGTCACTGTAATAGCTTGTACTGGAGGTGATGGCTTTCTAGGAGGCTGCACGGAGAGTTTGCCTACGAGAGTGACGACCCCTTCAACCATTCCTCAGAGTGTTAGTCCATTGTCTGTGACTCCAATCAGTGAGTCCTTCATAGCCATTTCTTGGCAACCACCACTGAGGCCAAATGGTCCTTATCTAAGGTAAGCTGTAGCTGAGATAGCAGTTGTCTTCTCCATACCTAAATCTAACTCAGAAAATTCTGACTGTTGCAAGCTTTATGTTGTGATCTCTTAATTTCTGACTTTTTGAAGTTTCTCTTTAGGGCTCAGTAAAGAACCAGGATTATTAAGAGCAAGTGCGTTGTCTGTGCTGGAAGGCTCTGGGTCTTTCAGATCAGTGCTGTTTGGAAAGCCAGAAATAGTAAGGACAGGATATTTGCGAAGTCATAACTGATTTGGTGTGCAGCATCAGCTACTTTTTGGTGACGAGTTCAGGCAACAAGTTCCACTGACAAAATGATGAGAAAAAGATGAGATCTCTGTAAATATGAGTAACTAACACATCCAATATTCTCAATACTCTATGTGGGTTATTCCACATTAAAAGGAAGTGACCATTTGGAAGTGTGATGACATAAATTTTCAAAACTTAAGTGCTGAATAAGTTATAAATGAGACAGTGCATGAGAAAAATGTAAGTTAAAATGCTAGAATTTAGGGTGCATAGCCAAAATAGGAAATGCAAATAAGTGCTGGATATAGCAGGCTGGATTTCAAAGAAAGGAATCTCCTCTGAGATTTTTCTGGAATGCTGGAATGGGGATATTGATTTAAATGTTGATTACTGAGTGCGTGTGTGTAGATATTCATTTAAAAAAATACAGATTTGAGTGCATAAAGGTTTATAAAGACAACTGTATCTTTATATAAACACAATAAAAAATGTCAAATCTTTCCTTCTAGTGCTTTAACGTATCGTGAAACACTGTGCATGAAATTATAGCTCTCTCCATATGTTCTGGTTACTAGCTCTCTTCTAGGTGCACTGATGGGTTCAATAATTATCATGTAATGCCGTTTCAGTTGCGTATGTTATTACAGCACAGTAGCTTGACTTTTTCTTCAGGCTTAATTAGAGCACACTACAACTGAATGAAATGATGATTGTTCTACAGTAAAATTTGAAGTTTCAGAAAAGCAGTCCCTGTTATTCTGGGGTTAACAACATGACCATTTTACCATAGATTATTGAAGTAAATCAGCACGACCTACATCTGCAGATTTCATTTCTTTCATGGTGTGCCATGCTGCCCTCAACAAGAACAACCACTGAAGCAGCTGCTCTGTACAGCATGATGGAACAAGAAGTCTGCAGCAAGCAGAGTAGCAGCAGCAGCTGCCAGTGGGGGTGATTTACACATGATCGGCACTCAGCGTTCAAAAAGATTTGATGTTTTTCATGAGTCTTCTATGAAATATATTGGATGGAATATGCCAGGATTGTGTGCTATAAAACTGTAATGATCTGCCTTTGGCTTGACACTGATGAACCACTCATGTGAGAGTTGTTCTTATTATAAAGTCATCTGATTTTTTTTGACAGAGTTTGAGTTTAATTAGTTTTTACTGTTTAATTTCTAAAGTTATAATCCCAATTTCTGCAATAATTCGGTTTGGCATCAGTAAGTGGCACAATGCTTGCTTGTACCTGTTGAGGATTATTCCCTAAACTCAAGGCCAAAATTTGTTGGAAGTTGTGCATGTACATCCTACCTGCCATGAAGCACAGGAAGCCTCAGATATCTTGTAAAAGATGATCTCAGTTGATTTCTGGTTTTGAAGCAATACAAGATCACTGCATGCAGTACCTGTTAAATACCTAATTCAGGGTTTCAAATCTGGAATTGTCCAATATTTCCTCATCAAACTGGAGATGATCTTAACATTAAAAAGTGTCAAATTACACATGAAGCCATTGATCAGCGTGATCATTGCAGTAGAGTGCTGACCCACACTGAGGTATTCTGCAGAATACTTAAACAGGGAAACATTTTCACAAATAAACACTTGAAATGGCAGCCTTTAAGATCTGCCTCAGTATCCACATACTTTTGTCTGGAATTTAACGGTAGCACCTTTCCAAAATGGGGGACAGGGCCGGGATGAAGCACAGCAGTTCAGCACTTTAGAGAATCAGGCTGTGTATTTAAGTAAATGCATATATACTTATGACCGTAATTTGCCGGGCATGAGTGGAAACACTGTTGTAACTATAGTTTGATTAAAACTGCAGCCCACCATTGAAAGCATATCCAGACTGGTTCTGTAACTGGTAGGAAGGGTACAAACATGTGGTGCCTTACAAATAAAACACCACTGTCAGACGGAACAACAGAAAAAGACAGTGTCCTGTGAAATGCAATAAAGAATAATAATCTTCAAGATTTTTAACAAATATATCTAATTTTGTTTCCTTCAGAGTATAGTTTCCTATGTAATTTGCTAGAATGATTATGAAATGCAAACTATACTACTATCTATCCCCTTTAGTTTGTGTAGACAATAAGTGGTTTAATTTTTGTTAAATGCCATAAAGGTTTTGTGTAAAGGATGATGAAGAGTGTGTGATGCAACCTTGGTGAAACGCATGTTTTCCAAATCAGGCAGTCTCGTGGCTGACCTGATGAAAGATGGGCTTTGGCTGACCTGCAGTTTGGAGCAGAGACAGGAGTACAGCTTCAGATAGCAATTCAAACCAGGATGAAATAGTTTGGTTTTTCAGGGTTCTTTCTCACATCATGAATGTCTACCCAAATACAAAGGTGCCTTGCTAAGGCCTACAGATGGATTGAACAGTTAACTGATTCTGTGCCCGTTTTCACCCATAATTTGCACTGTGGTTATTTGCAAAAAGACATTTAATACAAAGGCAGACTTAAGTTACTACTACTAGTAAAATAGTAATTGCAATGCTATATGTTTCAGTACATCTGCAAGAAAGAGGCCTTATCATTTACTGTTCTGGAATAACCTGTGACTATCGTGCAAGTCTGCATAAGATACTGTTACTGGGCTGTTTGGACTCGATCTTCATAACATTTCCACAAAGATTAAAATCTGTAAATCATTAAATAAACTCCTTTTTTTCAAATGGAACTGCTTCATTTTCCATTTTTAAAGTAGGGTTTGGATTTTTTTTAAGTAATTGAATGTTTTAAATCATGAAACATTAAAAAGAATGTTTATCTCAGAAATTTTACAGCTGTAAAAACAAAATAATGTGTTGCTTTAAAAAAAAAGGGTTGGGTTTTTTTTTTTTTGTGTAATAACATTAGTTGAGATAATCCTGGTGTTCTGCTTGTCTTTTGTGTTAGATATGAGCTCCTGAGACGTAAAATCCAGCAACCACTTGCATCAAATCCCCCTGAAGATTTAAATCTGTGGCACAATATTTACTCAGGAACTCAGTGGTTTTATGAAGATAAGGGTCTTAGCAGGTGAGATTACAAAAACTATAAAAACAAATGCTGGCATTTTGTATAGTGTATGTTTAATAGTTCAAAGTATTTCTAGTGTCTTTGTGTAGTGAACATATTAATTATGTAATGAAATATTTTTTGTCATCATCTTTGGTATTAATCATTCTAATATGCAGGGATTTATTATTAGTCTGTCATTCTTGACTCATATATTGTTTTGCTCTGAAAACCAAATGAAAATAAAAATCTTGTGAAATTTTAGCATTGATAATGTGCATGCAATCAAACCATTTAGATTTAGGTGCACATACACTCTAGATTTGTGTGTTGGCAAAGTCAGAGCACGGGCAGAATGCACGTTTGAGAAGTCCTAGATAGGAGACATTTGAAACTTGGTTTCAGCACTGTTTCTTTTTTTACCTGGTTTTGTTGTGTTAACTTCATCTCAGTTAAATGCGAAGTGTTGGGAGTGGAGAAATGGAGTGAGTATTCTGTTCCTCAGTATGTGGCAGTGCTTACTGCGTGGTGTAGAGCAAGACATTTGCTCCTGACCAAACTTAGTTTCTGCATCTTGAAGTCAAGGCTGCTGTTCTTTAAGGGAAACAAACAAATGCATCAAGAAATTGTAATGGAAGATTAAACATGAATTACGCATTGGGTTTTTCGGAGGTGAAGTCTTGGGAAAACCCTCATGGATGGTTTCAGGATGAGTATTCTCTTTGCTTGTGCACTGGTATGCTTTGAGAACTGTATGTCTTTGGCCCTCAAATATCTGAACTTGCCTTTTATTTCTTACTTCTGTAGAAATTGTCTGAGTGTCCCTCCTGAGCACGAAGTGAACCAGGAGAATGTGACCTCTGCTGCTGTCTTTTGTATAGACTGAACCAAGTCAAGGGCTACTGCCTCTGGCTTGTCACTGCCTACTTGCTGAAAGTCTCTTCTCATTTCCATCTGTTGCAATAACTGATCATAGAGCTGTTCTTTCATCGATCCTGCCAAAGTGTCCATTTCTTTCTTTCAACCATGTTTGAAATTCTACACCGAGTTTCTGTTGCTTTTAATTTAGCTCATTTCAGTGGCGTAGGCACGTGCAACAGTTATGTTACCAGTTCAGAGGGGGCAGTACATTCTGGCAGGGTCAAAGTGACCAGTCATTAAGCACAGTGACGTTTTGGGTTGAATGAGCTATGTCCAGAAAAGTGTGCCTAGCCCTTGGACACACCTGAACACTTCTTCTGGGGAGGGTTCTGCAACCTGCAGCTATATATTTGCAGTCAGCAACTCAGGATGAGTTTGTGGCCAGAGGAAAGATGCTGCAGAGAAGATCAAGCCTGATTTTTCACTGAAAGAAAATTCATATATCAGCATCTGTTTTTCATTTGTGTCATACTTTGAGCATGTTTCAGAATTACTGTTTTGGGTTTTTTTGTTTTCAGATGGCTTCTTAATTTCTAGTAGGCTACAACAAACTTCTTTTATTTTCATTGTTGAAAATATGGATCCAAAAATGAATCTCAGATTCTCATCATTAAATGACAAGACTAGATTCCTTTCATTTTTTATTGTGTGTGTGCTGCACTGTCCAAGAAAATAATACACTTGCAAAGAGAGAAATAAGATGGATTATGCATATTGTCACTGTTCCTCAATGCTTATAGTTACAGGTGGAGCTAGTGAGTTCCCATTAATTTGCTTTCTTCTCAGTGGGAGTATTAAAGATCAGCTCTTTTGAAAATCAGGGTCTTTAGTAAAGTGTCTAAAAAAAAGTAAATATAAAAAAGTAAAACGAATTAAATATACATTGTGACTTTTTGTACTAAAACCTCTAAATGTTAGGCATTACCTGTATGTTCCTTTATTGCATTTGTAGACATTTATCCCAATGTGTTGCAGCTTCAGTGAAAATTTGAAGATGATCCTGAGTTTCTGTTCTTGTGCAGTTTTGTGTGAGGCTTTTTATGAGGAAATTAAATTTGAGATTATGAAATCCCACTTAAAATACATTAATGTGCCTTTGATATAATGATGAAGTGACAGCCACTTACTTGGTTTACTAAATACACATGTAGGATTTCATAAATCTGTGTAAGTGGAATATTCACAGTTCTAAAGAAACTACTTTATTAAATGGGTTTGAACTCCTAGGAGCTTTTTTTTTGGATGCTTTTGCAGTAGAAGAGTCCTGACTGTGTGGTGAATCTCTTTTACAAATGAGGCTCTGCAAGTTAAAATCAATGGGTTTCCCCAAAGAGGAAAAAAACCTCATTTGATTAAATTCTGATCCAAATTTTGGCAGGTTGCCACTGCTGTAATTACATATTGAATTGAGCTATAATCTCTCAACACCTCAGAAGCTACAACTATGAAGAAGTGAAATAATGTGTTTTATTTTTGTTACCGTGTTAATTGTGCTGACTTATTTGAAAAAATAGATGCCTCTTATAAAGTCTTCATTGGTGCACATCATGCTGCTGAATTTTGTTACAGGAGGAGAACTAACCACAAAACTTTGGCACAGGCAGAAGGTTTACAGCAAATACGTTCCATGTCTGCATTTTTCATTCCATTTAATTATTTTTAAAATGTCTTAGGTACACAACGTATGAGTACAAGCTCATAGTGCACAACGAGGTAGGATATACACCAAGTGAAGAAGTGGCAGCTACTACATTAGCAGGATTACCAGAGAAAGGAAGTGTCCTCACTGCATGTGCTGTTAATCACACCGCTGTAGAAGTCGAATGGTCAAAACCAAGTAAGTGTGCTTAGTATTTATTCCAGTAACTAGATGTTAACCTGCCATCACTTACACTGGTCTGTCTTGCTCTCATAGGAAACACAGTCCTTGTCTTGATTTATAATATTCCTAAATGTCCTTGAAAGGAGAGGAAAGAAATAAGGGGGGAAAATGTGCACATTTTGCTATTTCTCAGTCGTGTTCATATTTATTATATGCCCTTTCTGTAGAATGAGAAGAGTGAAAGTGAAGAAATAGTTAATGCAGACTCCTGAGACATCTATAAAGCAGTACTACACAAAAATCCTGTAGTCTTTGTGGTCTATTTCATCTCTTTGTATAAAAATTTACATATACATTCCTTCACGATGTGAGGATCCCCTTTGTCTTTCTTTTTGCTCTGCTTCTTAAAATGAATTTAGCCAATTTCTCTAGTTGGTTTGCTAATACAACAGTGGGGAATTTCTGCATGACTTACATGCAAATGATTTTGTAAGGACTGGGTGCTGAATTGCAACAAATGTAGTCTCTTTATTTTATAATTGCATGCCTGAAGTAAGCAATGCTTATAAAAACTGACAAATGTAATAGATCTGAAGCAGCTCACTGAAGTTTCATTACCTTAGTAATCTAAACCCCTGACCTTCTAGATGTAGGTAATGCAATCTGGTTTTATTTTCATTCATACCTTAGAAATTTCCTCCATATATGTTTGTAAATGCAGAAGTTTAACACCAAGAGAAGGCCATTCACTATTTGAAAACCTTATCGTATTTTATGACCTCTTATGTTGCAATAAGCATATTAACTATCTGTATATCCATGCTTCATTTTAAAAATAATATTAGTTTTCAAATTATTTCTATGTTTTCTTTGGGAACTTGGGAGCCCTTAACATACCCTGATATCTTTTTTTTTCCCTAATGGAGGTTTCTGACTTCTAAGGATTAAAAACTTTTATCTGTACCACTTAAAAATAGCATGTCATTCTTTATTAAGAATTTCAATGACATGTATTATTGAATCTGAAAATATGCTTTTGGCTTTTATCAATGCTGTTTCCCAGTGAGCTGAGTCCTGTTCAGTGGTACAGTGTGTCATCTAAAGCAATATGTGTTAGTGCTTAAAGTTTTTGTCATAATTATTCTTTTCATCTCGATGCTTACTGGAAAAGCAGTTGCATTTGATCAGATCTGAACTTAAACTGTTTGACAAAGGACAGATAAGGTAACAGATGACATTTCAGTTGCTAAAATGGAGAAGACTTGCCCGTATTCCTTGCTTATCCACCAGCTCAGATCAGTGAATGTCCTTCCCTGTGTAGTCAGAAAATTACACTGTTTTTTTCTTCCTTTCTCTGAGGAAGTTAGTGCTGGGTAAAACACACTTTAGGAACAAATGTGCGAATTTGGTTTTTTCTCCTTTATATATAATGCTTCTGATTGTATCACAGCTTTACATGTAGATGATCTGATCATGCTTGTTCTAGAATAATAACTCAGCCTTTAATTTTTACTGTGGCCAAAAGGCCATCTGTGTAAAGGTGAATATCACTAGAATTTAAGGCATAGGCACTGGTCCTTTATTCGTGGCTCAAGGATTAACACAGGAGTGAGGTGGGGTGGGGTGGTGGAGTGTTGTTTGAAGAGAAGGGGCAAAAAGAGAACAGATCTTTGAGGTTTCCATCTTACACGAGTTCCATGGAGCAATCTGATTTGCTCTCTTCATTTGATCTAGGTGAAAGGCATCCTTTCGCAGTAGCAAGCTGCAAGGCCTGCACACCACTGCATGCATTGGGTTTCACCTATTAATTTGTTTACTTGCCAGATTCCATTGTCATCATGAGGATGTCTAGAGAAAGAAAGCTTTCTCTAGTGTGGGATGGGATGATGGAACGTTAGCAGTTTTGACACGTTAGGAAGAGCAGTTCCCATCACAACTTACAAGGCTGAAATTGAAGGCACTTGATGAAATCTTTCCTTTGTTTTTAAACAAAAGTGTCTGCATAAAATTTGTTTTACCGTTCACAGTAGATGTTGTTGATCAGAAACTTGCTGACTGAATGTTTCCCAGTTGATGTCCCAATGATTTTCCTTTCTTTTCCTAGCACTACAGGATTTGCAAGGAGATGTTGTGTATTATACCCTCTTCTTGAATTCTACTGATGAGAGAAGATCTCTAAGGATCCAGGCTGATGTAAACTCTGTAGTCATAGGTGATTTGCAGCCCAACACAGAGTATCAGATATTTTCTCAAGTCTTTAATGGAGTCCACAGCATCAACAGTGAAGTTGTGCATGTGACTACCTCAGATGGAGGTTGGTTAGCAGTGAATGCAGCTTGGCTTAAAATCTGAGAATGAAATGAATTGATTTTTGTTGGGGTTGAGATCAGTCATCCTTCCATTATAAAATTTCCGGTATAAAGGGAAAAAGGTCTAAAACGCTAAAATGCTTAAGTGCTGGTTGTCATCATGTGGTAGATCAATAAATGGTCCCACTGAGACAGAAGGAAAAGCTCTAATAGCAGATATTAACCCAGTTTGTTCTCATCTTCTCCTGCATATTCCTATATGTGTGCACTAAGTTTGGAACTGAGTTCATATCAATAAATGGTGAAATTTACAAACAATTAATGGGTTTTTTAAAAGATTTGCTCTGTGAAGCAACAGGATTTTGACATGACAATCATGCACAGAGTCACTAGAAACTGTAGGTATAAGTTCAGCCTCTAAGAAAATTCTTTGAGTCATTTCTATGCCAGTGGGCAAGTGCAAGGCTGGGGGGGTAGAGGTTGAGGATAAAATAGTAATAAAAAAATAGCGCATCTGAAATGTGTTTAGAATGGTCTTTCTAATCTTTTTGCTTTATAAAGTCTCATTATAAACATTATAATATCATTACCTCAGAAGCAAGTGTTCCAGGTCATTAGCAAAGCACTTTAAGGGAGGATTCCATTTCCTTTCTCATGCCAAAGGTCGGCACCTTTTGTTTATGAAATAGAATTGATTATAAAGGCAATTTTTCAACTGGTAAAGATGGGTTCTTATGATAAAAATAGGACTTTGCATGGTTATTTCTGACATGCTTAGATAATTATGTAATTTAACGCTAAGGAAGGTGTTGGGTTTTTTCTTCTTTTTTTTTTTTTTAAATAAGTGTTAGACTTCATCATTACCTATAGTAATCAACATTCAAAACCATTTACATAATGACAATATTGCATATTGCTTCATATTGCTTCAGCTGTAAGGCTGATAATGTCATGTTCCACCAGACATGAGGTATTTTGGTCTCAGGTTTTTATTTAAAATTCTCTCTTTTTTTTTTTTTTTTTTTTTTTTGGAAGAATTGGGATTGTGGAGGCGTAAAAATAATATTTGCATGTTGGCAGTGCAGATGGGTGAATAATTTATCATCATATTGCACTGGCCACATACTACTGATGATTGACACTATGCTGCTGGTATAAAGCATTTTACCATCAGCTCTCATGATTTCTAACTGAGAGTATAATAAGCCAATTTACAGAAGACTACAGACTGTGATAACTTCATCAGAGGAAAGCAGATAAGCAGTGAACCCTTTGCTAAACCTAAATACTAATCTGCATTTGGTTAAACAAGTGCTTTTGCAGAGACAGCTGGAGTTTATTCAGTTTCTTCCTTTATTTCTAGAGCCTGAGGGCATGTTCCCTCCAGAGGTTGTCATCATCAACAGTACAGCTGTACGTGTCATCTGGACATCGCCTTCAAACCCGAATGGTGTTGTCACAGGGTACTCTGTCTATGTAAATAACAAGCAGTACAAGACTGGAATGAACGAGCCGGGATCCTTTCTTTTAGCAGATTTGTCTCCGTTCACCGTGTATGATATACAGGTTAGAATATGCTTTCTGGGTTGTGTAATACACTTTAATTTTACTTGAAGTATTTGGATTTCCAAGCAGAATATTGTTTCATGAATTTCTTTACATACATGAACATATGTTTGCACTGATCTTTGTGTGCATATGCATACGAGGCATAAATTTATTTTCAGTATATTTCAGTCTGTGTAGATTTTTCATGGCACAAATTTCCATTATCTTTTTTCATCAGAACTCCATTTACTTTCCCCTAAGTGCTCTGTGCTTCAACATTAGCAAAGCTCCAAAATATATTACAAAGAGGCAAAGATTTTACTCCTACTCTTTAAAAGAAAATTGCAATTGTTTTAGAAACATCAGGCATGCATAATATGTCTGTACAGTGAAATAATGATGTTGCATTTGACATGCTTTTATCACTTCTTTTCTTTATCCTTCTGAGGAGGAAGCAGAGCTGATCTCTGAAATCATCATAGTACTTTTTATGCTGCTAATTTTACGTGGCTTTTCTCTTTCTCTATCTTTGCATCTATAGTCATATATCTACTGAAAAGCAAAACACTGTGTGCAGAAACATAATAAAAAAGAAGAAATAGTATCTTTCTATCCTGAAGTTCTATTAATACGTTAAAGAAATGCAGTTTGGCTCTTAAGTCTAACTATTCCTGTCTATTTCATTAAGGTTTGGTTTGCATTATTATATATGAGATGAACTTAGTAGTACCATGTATACTTCATTCTGAAAATTTGCATCCAGTTACTACATGCCATAAATAAGCATCACAGACAGGCATACCATAAGAGATTTCCATGTTCCAGCCCCTCTGAAGCAGCAAACCTCCACCCATGAATACACATATGACTTTCTGAATGCCACTTGGAAACACATTTGTCTTTTCTCAATAACAATGCAAATTCAGTGTACTGCCCCACTTATAGACCCTCTATATTAATTTACCATGGCCACCTTCTGTAGCTGGAGATGTTAATTATTCTTCTCTTTGGCTTTGCTAGTATTTATACTGGACTTATATTTGCATCAGTGTGAATAGGTAAAACCAAAATAAGATGACTTTTTTTTTTTGTTATGATTCTTTCTTTTCTTTTTCTGAAAACAGTGTTATCTGGGATTCATGTGCATCTCACTGGTGATCTTACTGTATTATCTTTAATTTTCATGCTTTTTTTATTTTAAGTAACTTCCCTGTTGACAGTACAGAAACAGTGTTACGATCCTTGACTACATATTTCACCTTGCCTTTGCTTAGTTTAATCGCAAGATTAAACTAAGTAGTTTAGTTTGTAATAAATAATAAGAGTAATAAGTTTGTATTTCTGTGGCATTTTTCCTGACAAGTTTTATGATTCCTGTTTGCATTTTTCAGTTTTAATTTCCAAAACAGACATGAAGGAATAGAAAATACTAAGGAAAAAATTATCCTTATTTTTATGTCAGAATATATGGTAGGAGTAGAAAACTTTCTCAAGACCCCAAATCAAAGTACAGTTTTTTCAGTATTGTGTACCGGGGTCTACATATACATGCAGAAAAACAAATTCACTGCGACTCCATTGGTGATAATTTAATAGAAAACAACACTTAGTGCCAGAGGGCTGCATGTACCCGTCTTTTGAAAATGGTATGGGAAAATGTGTACAGTGCAGTACATCTCTGGTAGATACACTTACCTCAAAGCTGTGGTATTTTCCTGGCTGTATGGAATCTGTTAAATAGAAAAGAATTATATCTTGGGGGAAGAGAAAGTCTAAACAAGTAACGGAGCTGAAAAGTTTCTGCAGCTGAGTACGTGAAACTCATGTTCTTCTTCCTCAGATTGAAGCCTGCACGGTGTATGCCTGCGTGAGAAGCAATGGCACCCAGATTACAACTGTGGAAGATGAGCCAAAGCAGCTGTCAGCACCCATTATTCATGTAATTGGCTCAAGGTACTACGCTATAGGTGGCTTTCATATATCAAGGAGATTTGTTGCTGGAGTGGGGACCAGAATGTAAATTTGTCTTATCAAAATTGAAAAAGGTGCAAAAAAGAATTCAGTGTACACTTTGAAAGCATTTTTACAGGTGGTTATTTTCAGTCTTGAAGCTTTTTTTGCCAGAAGAGCAATTGAAGATGTCTCACCCTTGGTTGGTTGTACATAGCCATTTGGGTATCACTGTGCTGTGATAATAAATAAGGCATAAGTGGAAATAGTTAAGAGAAGAAGCGTAGTGGAATGAAAATTATCACATTTTGCTGTCAGTTAAGAAGAGGAAGATTAATGCTCAGGGAGCAATGCGATGCTGATAGTGGAAACTTAGAATAATTCTGGGTAAAAATAAGTCACCTATCACAGCAGTAAGAATTAGTAAGCTATCTTAAAAGGCATGCATATCTATGTCTCCTTGAACCACTGTTTGCTATCTGCCTGTCCACTATGTCCACAGGCATGGGCAAACTTCTTAATTGCAAAAAGGAGCATCAAATTTTCAGTCCTTAGAAGCAGCCAAATAGTAACTGATACAGTGATTCTTTGGGAGTTAATATCTTCCAAAGACAAAGTAAAAGTAAACTTGCTAACAAATTTTCAGAGTTGCGCCAACAATAAAGTAGTTAACCTCCTGTGTTTATGTTATTGTTCCTGTGATTTTCCAGTTTTAAAAATAACAAAAGTGTAACATCTGAGCCTTCAAAAATGGCCAGCAGAATGGACTTGCTTCTTCAGTCTCTTATGGACTTTGGTTTGCCTTTTATAATTTCTACATTTTGCTTGCGCTGAGGATTTATCTCTGTATAAGGGTGAAATTAAGCCTGCTATTTTTCTGCCACACATACAGATATAGTCAAAGCTTGTTTGATGATAAGAACTCAGTTCAGGATCTCATCTTTTGCCCTTGGCCTTAACTTATGTGTGCCTTTGTCTGTATTGTCTGTACTGCAAACACTTATGCATGTTTCTGCTATTATATATAGACTAAATATGTCATAACACATGAATGCAAAAGGATCAAAAATGCCTCCCTACTTTATAATCTGCTCAGCCAGAAACAGACTCTGTTTCTACACTGCCTTTTCCTACATGTCATATTATCATCAGCTGTTCTTATATCCCAAAAGAATACTAACTACTGATCGATTGCCCGGACATGTCTGGCCGTGGCCTACATGTGCCCCGGGTAGTTCATTTATTTGCCACGGTGGATTTGCTAGAGTGGAATTTAATCAATAGCTAATTCATTAATTCTGGTCCTCGAGTATGTAGGGATTGTGCAGTATAAAAATGACTGGCTGGATTCAGCTTTGATTGAAATATGACAAACACTACAGCTGACAGCTTCGGCAGGTGCTGGACTGAATATGAATTTTGCTTATTTACCCTCCATAAAAGAAAAAGCTTGCTCAAAAAAAAAACCCCACTTTGTGTGGACAAGAGGACATTTTAATACGTATCTGTCATCAGACAGAGAAAAAAGGCATTTCTAGAGTACAGGCTCATGGGATACCTGAGATGTAATACAGCCTGTGCAGTTTATTGTCTTTAATTGGAATCATGGCGTTTTTCCCTCTTCTGAATCAGTTTAGGGGGCTGTATTATTGATGAGAATGCTGTAGGATAATGTCTTTGTAGCATTCACAAATAATTGTTTTAAAATTTGCCTCAAGGTGCTACATGACAGAAATTATAATTTCACCCACCAACTTAGAAGTCTTTCTGATAGCAGCTCCATCCACACTGTTCTAATGAAGGTTATACCGCCAGAGCCATTATAAATACCTTACTTTTCTACCCCTTACAATTAATAACTCAGCTTCAGGCTGAAACTTGGCACAAAAGGTCGCAGTCCTGAAATAATTATTTTATAATGCCAAACTTCAAATAGAAAACAGTATGGGACCCAATCCTGAACTTCTAAGTCAGGTTCTGGTTTGTTATGTTTCTTGCCTGCATTTAGGGTTTTTATGAGGGAGGAGGTGGAGCGGTCACGTTGGCCACGTTTAGGTAGAAACAATTGCTATTGAAATCAAGTTTTGGGATTTTTTGTTTTTTGTTTTTTTTTAATTAGGACCTCAGAATCTGACTCTATAGAGAAGTATTGTATTTTGTATTTAGTTTAGAAAGTTCTCTGAGTACTGTATGGATGTGGATGCTGACTGAAAGTTTGTGTAGAGGATTAAATTCTCATGATGTGTGGGAAAATAGTTCATTCTCCTTTAAAATACTTCTCTTCCTTCTCTTTATCCTTGTAATACAGCAATTCAGTGCTTAATTCAAAGGTTGATGGCTCAGAAGACAACATGTGGCCTAATTTAGGGAATCCAGGGAAAATCCTTCATGGCTTCATGAAGAGAGGCCCCTTTAAGCACCCTTAGGGGAACCAGAAACCTTGGTCAGGGAGTAAAGGAAAGCTCAAAGAAGATAAGGCCATGGGGGGAAAAGCTAGATAGGATCTTTGGTTTGGTTTTCAGTATCATGGGACTTCAGAAGGTTTCTGTGTCCGTTGCTGTTCGTGGGTGAATGAGCTGGAGGAATTATTTCAAATTAATATGTTAGTGAGAAGGATTGTGGAAAAAATAGATAAAATAAAGCAACAAATTATTTGGGTATTTGCTCGTGAGTTCTAAAGGAGATCAAATATGAGAGTGTCAAACCTCTGTGCTGTGTTAAATATCCTTTAAATTGGTCTTAGTAGACAAATGGAAGATGAGGCAACGTAGTGTAGATTTCTCCAAGGGGATATGGGGAACTAAAGACCAGTAAATCTGGTTTTCCCATCCTGGGAAAATGAGAGGAAAGTAAAAATAAAAAGACAGACTATGTGATTAAATGAGAAACACTAGGGAAGGTTGTTGTGGAGTCACGTGCACTCGACATATGACAAGCAAAACACAAAGATTTCTCACATATGCTTAGTTTTATAACACTTCTCCTACAGTGTTCAAGACAGTGTTCCCATGGAGGGCCCCTGATCACTCTCCCTGCTTTAGTAATGGGAAAAACAGAGCGCTGAAAGATTTCTCTAAGAAGTTTGTAGCAACAACAGAAGCGTAATGCCATTTATCAGACTGTCTGTGCTGTGTCATACTGCCTCTCTAATTATGTCAGCCCTGCAGTCCACGATACAGCAGGTAGTTAACTCCTGTGCAATAATGCTGGAGCAGTTGCTCAGTATGTGTGATCTCCTGATGAGGGAAGCATTTTATCCACTAGTCATTAATAATAGCAGTGTTCCCTATCTTAAGACTGTCAGGTGAATCGTGTGATTTTTTTTTTGTTCCAGCTCCTATAAGTAAAGCCATTGAATCTTAGATTTTTTAAACTTAACCCTTGTATGTGATGAGACTAACAGAACATTCATTATCAGGATTCAGAAGTGAGGCCTTGATATGTTTTTAATCTTCATGGTTAAACCTTTATTAGTATGTTGAGGAGTTCATTTAGGGGCACTTGAAGGTGGTGATACAAGAAGCAGGCAAAACTCAGAATTTTCCTTCCAAAGTCCGTTTTACCAAAATGCATCAGATGTGATATCAAAACCTCCAAAATACTGGTTTTTTTCATGGATTTTTAAAAAAAATAATATATCTACTTAGAAATGTCAAAAATAATTGACTTCACATGCTTGGGCCAAATGATTTCAGTTTGCTCTCTTTCACCAAAAGCAAATACACACCTGTGGATCAGTTTGAAATTGTTGTCTCCTGAAACTGCTGCAGTGCCTCATAGACCCTGTAGTCTGAAGCAGATTGTTTCTGTGAACCTGGGTAGGCTGCCTTGTCTGCTTCAGTATTTTCACCACAATGCCATTAGTCATAGAAGGGACTCATCCAGCATTGGAACTATTCTGAATGGCAGACACTTGAAGTGTTCTCTGGGCAGACAAGGGTTATGCTCCACGTGTGTGCCGTTGTACATTCATCTGTGCCTATTTGTGAGTCTGGTTCTGCAGGTCAGGCTGTGGGCACTTCCCAGCACAGTCACAACTCTGGTTTATCTGACAGGGAGTGACTGGGAGATGGACAGAAGGAGAGGGTGGGCAGGCTCTGTCTCCACATTTCTGCAGCTTCTTTATCAAATGCACCATACACGATACAGCTGGCTGCACACTAAAGTGCCCATCATGCCCCATCAAATCTGCACCTGCTCATGCAGGTTTTTCAGCCCAGCCTGGGGTATTTCTTTAGATGGGGGGTGTCAAAAAGCCTCTGCAGTTCCATGAAAACCCTTCTGTTCCTTTTTAAACTGAGCTAGGCACCGTTCTTGCTGTGTGGCCTCAATTTGCCACGGGTGGCAAACATCAGAAGGTGTAGATATACCTGAAACACCCATAAAATTGTGAAGGAGTCTGCTATTGGAAGATCATGCTTTCATTGGCACTGGTCAGTGAACTACCATGCCACAATGTTTTGTGCAGCTTAGTTTTACGCAATAACAGGCTATCTCCATCCCAAATGTGTATCTATCAATTGAATAATAATAAAGTGATTGCTTGTTAAAGGAAAGAAATACATGCTGAGCTCCGCAGAAAAGGCAAAATGTTCAAATCATTGCATTAAATATTAGGCCTAATTTGAAATTACGTTAGAGAGATAAATATGACTTGAAAAACTGAAAATAATACTGCCACAATACTTTGAAAATATACCCTTGAGGATCTGAATGAAACTTGCAGAAAGCAAATCATTCAAAAATATCACTGGGTATGCTTTCTTTGTTCCTGTGATCTATTCTGTGTAAAGACCAGGAGAGAGTTACAATGGCATTTATAACGGTCCTTTTCCTTTTTTTCTTAATCTTTTTTTTCCCCCTGAAGTTTGCACAATATATTTCCTGCTTTTACATTTTTAAGTAAGGTGTTCTAATGTTATTTAAATGTGGATGAGTGTATTTGTGTATGTTCATGTTTATGTGGTAGAATATGCAGAGAATACAAAGTAGCGATGGATGGAATATGGAATTAAATCTATGGTTCAGATGAAGACCTTGGAATGATAATTGTGACTCTACAAGTCACCTATGAATTTATTCCCTCATAGTTGACATCAATTCCTGTTCTGCAAAGGCTTATTGCTGTGTGTATTCCTCTGTTTATACCTCAAGGAAGTGAAATAATAGTTCGTTTATTTTTATTCTGTTAAGATGTCAAAGTTTATCTCAGCAGCTGCTGTTTCACTGAAGCATTTTCACTTTAAATTAATGCTAATTTCTGATGTCACTGGCATCCTGACAGTGGCTGTGTAATTGGGACATGGAGATTAAAAAGAGGTACTTGGAGCCTAAGTATTTACTATGTGGTGTTGTCAGTCCTCCTGTTGATCTACATGTAGCATTGGGATTGCCTTCTTTCCATCCAAAGAGAGTCACAATGAAAGAAATTCGTGTCTTATGCAACACTCTGTGGTGATCATAGAAGAAATAAAGTGTTCATGTGAAATATCAATGTAAAATTTTTATTGTTGTCCCTTTTAATTTTTTTAAATGTTGTTTATTTTAATACTAAGTGAGATTTTGGAGCAAATATCTTTTTTAATAGTGATAGGTATGCTACAGTTTAACATGATTTAATGATATCCCTTAACATATTTTCTTCCTTAAACTGATGATGGTATGATATCAAACCTGAAAGCAAGAACAGGCTTTTGTTTTACAGTCTTTTTGGGCTGCCGCAGTCATGCTTTTGCACTCAGTCAGAAGTCTTGAGTCTTAGTTGTAATAAACACTTCCATTTCTTACTTCTAATTTTATGTCAATGAAAATATTTTGATACAGAAGGGAAGTAGTGCTTACTGATGCTGCAAGGAGTTATTTTTTAAATTCTGTGCTAAAGAATACATCTCAAAGCAACATACATTTTATTTGGAAGTGGGGAAAAGACAAGATGAATACAAACCTATTCTAAATAGTGACTGAGCACAATGTGAGTAAGCTGCAGTGGCAACAGCGCAGAGGGAAAGGGGGGAGTGTTTTGCCCCCGCCACTGCCCACCCTTTACCAAGCACCTGTCTGAGAATGGAACAGTCATACCAGCCCTGTTCATGTACACCTTTGCTATTGCACCAGGAAAGGCATACTGCATCCTTTCTCCAACCACTGAAATGAAATTAGTAAAATATTAGAAAGTTTTGTTGCACATAAGTTTCCAGAAGTAGGAATGAGATTTCTTTTAAATAGCAACTTTTAAGGATTTTGATTGCATGTGTGATTTCTTTTCATGCAGTATTAGCACATATTGATGCTTGTAAAAAGTTTTGCAACTACAGTTATTAAAGTATCTGTGAAATTCATTATCCAGAAGAATGTTTTGACACTTCAAAATGTTTCACTCCTTGTGAACTAGTGTAAGATAGAACTACTATATGCTAATCATTTAATGTAAGTAGCTCCAGAGGCATAACTACTTCCAAAAATTTAACAGATGTTGATTTTCTTATTGTAGATCTCTTCAAATCAACTGGGCATCACCAGGACAGCCAAATGGCATTATTCTGGGATACGAACTTTTACGTAAAACATGGCAGAAGTGTACCCCATCAAAGACTCCAAGGAGCAGCAAAAGTAATATAATGTGCATCTCATTAGAGTGTAAAAAGCATGAAAATATCTGTGGAGAAGTGTGTTATCATCCAGAGTCAAAGGTACATGTATATTCTTAAGTTATCTATGTAATGGAAAATAATACTTTTAGGAATAGGTGTGTAAACCAAACCTCTCTAGTTATCAGAGGAAAGGAAGTGGAGGGTAGTTCTTCTTTTGATGTTTTAAAATCAAGACTCTGATACTTATCTTGAAACTTTTAAAAATCAAACAGCAGGGCTGTTTGAGCTCAGGATGGGGATAGCTGTGTGTTTGTCAGCTCATGACAAGTGATTCTGTTAAGTCTTTGTTGACCTTCTTTCTCCTTTCAGAAGAAGTGATTTGATTAGGATTTATGAATGTGTTCATTAACACTTGGGTTTGGTGCAGTTTTGAAGTGAATCCCCAGACTGTTTTAATTTATTACCAGCAGATTAATGGTAGAAGTCATTTTAATACATGAACTAAATTCCTCGCACAGGAAGCTAAGCCAGAACCTGTGTGTCAAAAAACCTTCAGATATGCTCCAGCTCTGGATGGGCACTTTAGGTTCCCAACCAGTATATGGACCACCTCACTTCACAAGCATGCATCTGAAGTTTCTTCCCTTCAGAAAGCTGTGCTCCATGTGTTTAGTGCAGGTGTTCACCCCAAGAACTCAGGCTATGTGCCATCCAAAGTAAATCCCACAAGCCATATATAATGGAAGTTGGAGGAATGTCACAATCAACCTCTTGAGTCCTCTGACACAATCCCATGGTGACAGATTGCATTGTGGATATATAAAGATCTCTGTATGTAGTTTTGCATCCTATTTGGTACAACTGTCACTGAGCTGGGAGGAGCTGTTGACTCCTGTGAAGGCAGAGACCCTGCAGAGAGACCTCAACAAATTAGAGTGGTGGGCAATCATCAACTGTATGAAGTTTAACAGAGGCAAGTGCTGAATTGTGCACCTGGGATGGGGCAACCCTGGATGTATGTACAGACTGGGGAATGCCATGCTGGAAAGCAGGGCTGTGGAAAGGGACCTGGGGGTCCTGATTGATGGCAAGTTGAATATGAGTCAGCAGTGACCTGGCAGCCTAAAGGTGTGATTTGTTCTCTGGTGACCAGTGATAGGACCCGAGAGAATGGCATGAAACTGTGTCAGGGGAGGTTTAGGTTGAATGTTAGGAAAAGGTTCTTCATTCTGAGGGTGATTGGGCACTGGAACAGGCTCCCCAGAGAAATGGTCACAGCACCAACACTGAAAGAGTTCAAGGAGCATTTGGACAACACTCTTAGGCGCATGGTGTGATTTTTGGGATAGTCCTGTGCAGGGCCAGGAATTGGATTCAATGAACCTTGTGGGTCCCTTCCAGCTAAGAATATTCTATGATTCTATGAATCAATCAGTTTTGCTCCGCTACACACCACAGATCATACACTGAAAACTACTAGAGATGATGCTTTATCAAGTATTCATTCAGATATCTCTGTAACACATGATGATAGTTCATATGGCTCCTTTGGCGTAAAGTGATTGCATCAGACCACTTAAAAGCCACAGGAAGTTTCTAAGTTTATGCAAAATTTGAAAAATACTAGCAAAACTATAAAGCTTCTCTCTGTGTGAGGAATCATTCCTCAAATCCTGCATGGCAAATAGTGGCTATTAACATGAGTTGCTGGGCGGTTTTTCCCCACTTAAATTTTTTCTTGGCTAAATGTTTAATGACGAGATTCTCTAGTAGAGAAAATCTATTTTGATTCAGCTACAAGTGCATAGCTGTTATATGACAATGATGAGCAACTCTGAATGGGATCTATGGTGATTTGTCAGATGCATTTTTAAATTATGGCTATTTTCAGGTTAATCTTCATATGAGTTCCTGTTTAGGAGTAGGATCAATAGCATAGCAGGAGTATGTAATGGCTTTTATTGACAAATGAGGTAGAAAACTCTTAGTTTGAAAGTAAGATTTAATGTCATGAAATAGTGTCTCTATTTGTCAAAGACATCATCACATGTTCTGTGACTAAAGCAAACAATATGTATTCACAAGATTCCCTGTCAGACAAGACAGTAATTAAGGGAGTGAGTTATTTGAGGGGTTCAAATCAAAATATAAATTATTCTAGCCAACACAGCTTTAGCTTTTGAATTCCCTTGAAAGCAATACTATACTAAACATAAGTATTTCTGAAATCTTGCAATGAATTATGGGCAGCCCTTTGTTATAACAGGTAAAATTATTTATTTCAGGTTTTTGGCACAGTAGACTTTTAACAGACCTTGGCATGTGTATGAATTAAATTTGTATTATATTAGTTTTAGAAGTTTTGTGCTCTGCTTTTATTTTTTTAAGCCTTCATACATGTATGGTAACTTTGAGCTTGACGACTGTTCATTTATTTTTATTGCTTCCTGACTTTCTAATTTTTTCTAATTAATTTTGCATTACTTTGCTCTAATGGTCTCTCTGTATTCTCAGACTGTGGTTGCAGGTGGGTGCAAGTTTTTAAGTAATGGATATATAAAAAATGACTGAAAGGTCCACAGGAAACGGAAGCACTGATGCATAAAATGACATGGGGGTAATTTTTGTGGGTGAATTGATTAAAATTGCCTTCCCAGTGCTTTGTCTGGTTTGCTATATGTATCCACACTAGGCATCCAAAGTATCTTTAAGACACATCTACAGAGCTCTTGGTACATCCACGTTCCTTTTAAACTAGAGTCCATGATGAGGATGGTGTAAGACCTTATGTGGCAGTCCTCTCTCATGCTCCTATAGAATTCACTGTCAGTCTATGCCAGCGATAGTACTGAAGTCTTTATGCTAATATTTGTGGTCCTTGGATTTGACAGTCTACTGGACAGAAGCGAAGAAGAGCAACACTGACCTATGTACTCTGTCCTGAAGAAAGCCTCACATCACGGTGCCAGCTGCACTTCACAGAACCATATAATGGTTTGGATTGGAAGGGACCTTAAAGACTGTCTAGTTCCAACCACCCAGCCATGGGCAGGGACACCTTCCACTAGATCAGCTGCTCAAAGTCCCATCCAGCCTGGCCTGTTCACCATACGTTAATTGTACAGCCAGATGCAAAGAGATGCCACTGAGAATTAAATGCTGAGCGGCTTAAGTAATGTTCGGATCCCGAACAATAAACAACGGGTTTTGTTCATTTGATGATAGAATGGTCAACAAAAGCCAGCGGTTGCATATATATAGTTCCGATAGACAAATAGGTTGTGGAGTTCTCCCCTTTGCTCAGGCCAACTACTGCACCTTGTATACAAGACACAAAATGCATCTAATTTCCTTCTTACAATTTTCTGGAGTTCGTGACTATAAAGTGAGAGGAAAACTAGGCCTCTTGTACCAAAATTATTTGGAGATATGTGTTTGGTTATTTATTAATCTTTCCTTATGGATTTATGGATTACATTTGGCATCATCAGCTTGTTATTGTAAGGCACTGCAGAAAAAGAGGGATTAGTTATAATTCAGCTACATAAAAGATTGCCAAAATATAATCCACTCCATCTATAGAAACCAAAGTGTTTCAGTAAAAGGAGTAGAAGGGTGTATTCTCAGTGTGCAGCAGTGGGATGGAGAGACTCTTCAGCTTACACTGAGTTGGGTCCAGCTGAGTAATGCAGCAATATCAGACAGGCAGTGTGAAACAGCCCGGGTGCAAGGCTGCTCTGGTGTGTGCGTGTGCTGCGTTTGGGATCCAGGTTAGTATCTCTGCTAAGCACTGTGCTGTGCAAATAAACCAACTTGCTCAGAGCTGTCTTGGGAATCTCTAAAAGAGCAAATGACCTTTTCGCTACAAGGGACATGTGTACACACATGGTCCCATGCAGGCCTGATATTAAGCCCAATGAAGCCAAATTCATGCTATCCTAAGTAATTTTTGCATCAGATCCTTACTTCTTCTTTCTAGTTGTTATCCTGTTTTCTGCTTCAGTGTTAGGAACCTTTGTTATTTTAGTGAAAGCTCGCACATTTCTGTGCCTGGTATCCTTACCCTCATGTTTAATCAGACTTGGATGCATTTATTTCTTGAGAATGGAAAGAACTTAGAAAGATTTTTGTGTGTCGAAAAGCTGAGAATACACACTGATGGTGAATTTTGTCAGCTGCCAGGAGGGTTCCTATGTACCTTTAACAGTAATAAACCTGTGCTGCTTGGGTATTCCCAAGATTCCCCGAATTTTCAGTCTTTTTCTAGCTGTTTTCAATAAGATGTGATCCATAACTCTACCTGTATTTGAACTATCAAAAGAGACATCAGCTTACAAAGCACATACCGTGAGATCTTCAGAGGTACTTCAATTAACAGGGAAGTGTGCCCAAGCTTCACTCATCAGGGAACATAATCTCAGTATCAGTGGGAAAGGCATTCCTGTATTATCCATGTAGCTACCAAACTGTCCTTCTGTTGTTACTGGCATCCTGAGGTGAACTCTGAAAAATAGTGAGACAGGTACAGTAAAAATGTTATTAAAATAATGGCACAAAGGCTAACAATTTCTGTACACTTTGAACATCAACAGTTAAAAGGGTCCTGACTGAGGGTGTTAATACAGCTTCAGCATTTTTATTTTTAGTTGCAACAGGCTGTATAAATCTGCAGTTAATGAATTAATCAAATATGACTGACATTACTAGGAAGGCAAGGCTTACCCCTTTACTCATTGTAATTAACTTGCCATTTGTTAAAAACACCGGCAGGACTCTTCTTTTTCAGGGCAGGAGGAACAAAACAGTGGCTTGATAGCTAGCTTCAAAAGCACGATTTTCAGAAGTGAAAAGTAACACATCTTGACAGTGGTGAAGGGTATTCCATCAATATTTATGTAAAATTTACTATTAATGTTAGCAATATCGTTACATTCTTTTCAAGTTCTTTCAGGCTTAGAGGACCTTTAAAAAGTTTACACTTCTTGTAACACACCTGAAAAACATGAAATGAAACTCATATTAGGAACATAGTGATCTGTAGCAGAAAACAATAATTTCTGCTCATGGATTTTAGATCTAAGGCTGCATCAATTACCAAAAGAGAAAAACAGTTTGAGGAAAGAAATGGGTGAGTAAGTATACTTAGCTAAAAAGGATGTCTATATAGATTCAGAGATAATTCAAGTAAAAAAAGAATGAGCCTTGGTAATTTAAAATATTCCCTCTCACATGAGAACATGATGGGTCAATCATTACTGTGGTGTTTGCTCCACAGGCAGAAATTTTTAATGAACTCCTGTAGCTAATAGGAATTCCTGAGAGTGTTTTGTGAATTGCTATTTCACAAAGTGGCTCTGGCAGCAAGTGTTTGACAAGAAGGATAAACATGGCTGCCTAGCACATCTGTTTATTTGAGTAAATCAGTCTTAGCTCAACTGGCATGTATCCATAAGGCCAGCTAATATCCTTCAGCAAAGTCTTCAGCAAGCAGAGGGATCAGAGATGACACAATTGTAATTAAAAAACAGTTGCACAGATAAGTTCAGAGGTTTTTTAAAAAATTGTTAAACTGTTGTGTAATCCTGCCTGCCAGATTTGATATCTAGTTACTCTGTGTTAGTGTCATGGCTGACTGGGCCTTGCTCAGGTGTTGCGATAAGCCTTTGCTTGTGCTCAACCCTTCCCAGTCCCTGTGCTCCTGGATCACTATCCTTCTGTGGGCATGGGCGGGATGATAACTACAGGACTGATGGGAGAGTAACTTGGTCTACTGATGACATCTAAGGATGAACATCTTGTCTCATCTCCATAGATAGTAAAGATCTTTTGATAACCAAGCATATGTTGAACTTTCCCATATGTACAAGGGTGAAATCTCTGACCTGCCTGAAATGATGGTGGCACTGTATCTGTTCGCTATGAGGCTTCTACTTTCATGTACGTAATAGCACCATCCAGTTGGGACGGTCACCTTTAGATCTAAGAGGATGAGATAATAGTAACCTTTTGCCACTATAACTTTCAATCCATCTGCTTTTCTTCTTTATCTATGACATAATTTTAGCATTACTTGAATGCATTTTATTTTATGGTTTGATAATGCAGAATCCTTGGGCTGAATATCAATGCAAATAGAACCTCTCTCTAGAGGACTGCCAAAAAAGTGTTATTTAACAATTTACAGCTGACCACAGAGGATTTTATGGAACAACATAATAGTAGCACCAACTATATCAACCAGTAATGCCAGCTGAGAGTGTGAATGTGTTTTAGGACTGGACAGCTCTTTGTAAACTGTCTCTAGGTTGTTGAGAAATACCGAGGATCCTAAATAATTTTTAACAAGGAAAAGTAGCTGCTGAAACTGCTGTAACACACCTGAGTGTTCAGCTGGAGGTTTTTTGATGGAATTGAGGAGGAAAAGGAGAGATACCAGTAATAATGCAATCTTATAAATAATGTTCCAAACTGAATGCTGCAGAGTTAGTGCTAAAATGGCCCTCCCAGTGTTGGTATGAAATATGCAGAGCAGCTGTTTCTACTGAGGATTCACAAGAGAAGGGGCATTTCTTAAAACTTGAACCATCACATGGAAAGTAAAATGGCTGCTTAAGCATTGGAGCCTAGATGATGCCAAAGGTGTGTAACTTTCTTTAGCTGAAAGATGGAAAGACTATGTTCAGGTGAAATTTCAGTGTTGTGCATAACTGAAAAGAATCTAACAGTGCAGGGGTGACAAATGAAGTCCATGAAAAGAAGAGGAGATATTGGGCTAGACAGATCACAGAAAGAGATGCAGTCCTAGGGGGCACACAAATTGGGGCCAAGAATGCATGAGGAACATGTGTTTGGCCTCCTTTCATGTAGGCAGGTACAGAATTCACTGACTCTGGTGTCTCAAGCGCAGGTTACAGTAAAAAGGACAAGACGGGAATTTTTTACAAGTGTCAAGAATTTTTGATAAATATGATATATTCTGAGGAAAGTGGAACAATAGTACTTGATTTTATATTTTTAATAATGCTTTTAAAATTACTTGGAAATGCAGAGAGACTAAGTAAACTCATAGATTTCTTTGCAGCCAATTGTAAATGAAGACAAACTCAGCCAGGAGTGCGTGCCAGTCATTTAAAAATATCCAAACGCTAGCAAGCGGAGAAGAGGTGTAAAGTAGAGTTTTATTTGACATCTTAACTAATGATCTGGAAGAAAGAACAGTAGGTTAATTAAATTCATAGATTGGATTATATTACCAGTGACAAAGTGGACACCAAAATAATATAATAGACCTACAGAAACTCAAAATTCCTCAACAGAAATTGACAAAATTCAGCTACACTGGTAGTCTAAAAGAAATGTGGAATGGGAAAGTATGCTGGAAAAGCAGAAAGTAGTATTACAGTTCAAAATACGCAATGTTATAAAACCTAAAAATATAATAAGGTAACAGGAACTCCTTCTGTCCTACCTCATGTTAATTTTGTGTTACATATTGTTTACATCTGCTAGCTTCAGAACCTAACCTGACACACCCGAGGGTGATTGACTGAAGGCCATTAAAATGCAAGCAAAACAAAGCGTCATCTTTCTGAAGTCAGAGACTTTTTTTTAAGACATAAGGAAAATATTTTTATATGTATGTATATTTGTTAACATGGTAATTGTGATACAAAGCAGATGTCCTGAGCCTAGTAATACACATTTTTAAAAGTTTTTTGTCAGCTAATAGTTACAGTACCTAGATAAATGAAAGTTCATTCAGAGGAACACTTTCTTTCTTTGCTGCTAGGATAACCTGATTTAGAACATGGTTGAAGTCAGTGGTGGAAGTGCTCCATGTCACAAGAAAACAAAAGAGCAACTCTGCTCTAACATCTGTGCTCTACTGCCAACTCCATTTCATGTCTAGCTGCAAGAGCCTATATAAGTTGCACTGACTGTAGGTTCCAAGTTTATCGTTTTTATAGTTATACTACTGACTGTGCTATGTGATTTGCTGTATATCCAGTGTGCAACTCCATCAACACAGGAATAAGTGTGCAAATAATTATTTGATTGTTAAAGTGTATCATTTTCTCGACAGCACCTAAAACGAAGTCCACAGTTAAAAGGTCTTTTCAAAAATCATTTCTGTATAAATTTTATTTTGAAAAAAATATCTTTATATACATACATTCTCTTGAGATCACATTATCTGAAGAACTGTGGTCATAAATAAGTGATCATACGCTATAGGAAGAAAATTCCACTTATTTTTATGTGAAAGAAAACCCAAGAGCTTATATTGGGAAATACTGTATTTAGTTGCAAGGGTTTCAGATTACATGTTTCAGCATAAATGAATAAACAAGTAAATAAATAAGCAAGAGTTGGGAAGAAAAAAAAAGGATAAGGTGATGGTAGACTGTATCCACGTATTGCAATCTGCTCCACATTGAAAGACTCAAACAGCCTGCAAGGGATATGAAGATGATTCATATTAATCGACTATTTTATTAAGGCACAGTGTGGTTGAAGGCTACAGAATAGCAGCATTCCGTCAGATACACAGTAGTTTATTGAAGTCTGATAATGCTGGCGGGCACAGAATTTTAGCCAAGTTACATTTTATTTCACTGCAGTTATATTAGTATCTGTACTAGGAAGTGTTGCACATGTTTTCTTATACCGTATTTTGCCAGACAACACATTATATTCTGTTTAACAGATACTGCCTTACTGATTTTTATTTTTTTTAAAATCATTTCTAGGTATGTTGTAATGGGATTCTGCATGACAGTAAACCTGACTTCCAATGCTGCGAGGACAAGTACATTCCATTTGTTCCTAATTCACCAGGGGTTTGCTGTGGTGGTCAGATACATGCCATGCAACCGAAACATCAGTGCTGTGGTGGTTATTACACTAGAGTTTTAGTAGGTAAGAGACAACTCCTTTCCAGTGCTTGAATGAAACAAATTGAAGTTGATGTATTTGTTAAACCAAAGGAGAATAAAAACATAGAAATAAACATGGGATTTATCAAGATTTCTAGATATCTTCAAGACATGAGTTCAGTGGGATAAGCAAAGAAAATTCCACTCCCTTCATCTTCTAAACAGAGTATGCTTTGTTTATATAAGAAAGGCTTAATTGATGAAACCTGATGATTGGGTCATTTCCCAGAGAACTAATTTATGCCAAACTATACTTAATTGCAGTAAGTGCTGCATAATGGGGAGGGCAGTTCTGCTTAATAGAAACACCATCAGGTAATTTAGTGGTGCAGTTTAGTTCTGTGCCTGACTTGGCCCCACATGATTTTCCATAGCCAGTTCTTTTGTGGGGCAATTGTTAGTATTTGGCGTTGATATTATGGATTACATCACTTCTGCTTGTTTCTACATTGTCTACTCTGCACTAATGCTACAGATCAAAGAAAACATCCCACACTTATTAACTTTGATGGAAAATTATCCTTTCCTTATTCTCAGAGCTGCTTGGGAAGTTTGCCAGAACAGTGCTTCTGTGTTATTGTCCAGACTTTGGTTTTCCAGTTTGTCGGTGGGTTGTTGTTGACAGGGAGAGGGGAGGTAAAGGAGGAGGAGAGATCCCTTTCGTAGGGGCAGTGTTCAGAGCATATATCTCTTTGTAGGCAATTGTCAGGTCAGGAGCTAAAATGCTTCCATTACTCATGAGCTGGCGCACATTCCCTAGGCTCAGAAACGCTTGAAATTTTGCCAACACATTCAGCACATCCCAATTTGTGATCTTTCAAAAGTAATTCATATATCACAATATTAGAATGCCCTCCGTGATGTCATCAGAAAAATGCTATCACATGGAAGAACCAGAGAAGAGTATTTTGCTGACCTCATTAATCTCAGTGTACTGAAATGGAGAGATTATACTGTGACCTCTGTCCCCGTCCAGTGGTCTGTGTTAACTAGCTTAATGTTGTTTACATCAAGAAAGAAAAGCAGAGTGGAAGAAAATGTCTTATGTCTGAAAGTAGTCCTTGTTCAGTCAGTAGTCCAAAAGCATGAAACAGAGAATGTTTGAACACGATTTTAAACAATTTTTTTCCTAAGTATACTTGCTGCATTATTTTTCTATACTCTAAAGGGCAGCAACATGAACACTGTTGGTCACTTTTTTCTTTTTTATTTTTATAAATATGCTAATATCCTCAAGCTAAATGTTAATGTGGGTCATTCTTTGATAAGGATAACAATTAACTGGTAAGACTGCATAGTAGTTTTCAAAGAGAGAACATTTTCAAACCTAGCTTGGAATAGATCCCATTTTGAGAGGTTAATGAGAAGGTTACTGATCCTTTGTGTCTTATGTCTAATAGTTCTTTAAAAAAATAGTTTTATTTCCAATAGATGTAAGATACATTCTGTGTTTTAATACTTTCTCTGTGTAGCAACTAAATTAGATTCTGAGGAATGCAGGAAAATATGATGATGTATCTAGACAGATTATATCTATCATACTCTAAAAATTTGTTCTCATCTTTTTTTTTATTATTATTGACTTTATTTGATAAAGTTATTTTTACAGGAAACTCTCTAAGAATATGTATTTCCCAGATGTTGTTTGGCCAGCTCGATAGCTTGTGATGTGCTGAAGGGCTGAAGATTACAAATTAGGAAAGCAGAATCTCAGTTTCTGAAACAGTAGTGCACAAAGAAGTGCAAACATCCATCCCATAACTAAGATGTGAGGCAGAAAAAATAATGCTAATACCACCCAGGCACAAGGGATGTGGGGAGAAAGGAAAACACTGTTCTCTCTCGCCTGTTACAATCACATCACATGTTTATTTCTGACCAAAGCTTCACTGGGTTTAGAGCTCTCTATCTGCAATTCCCAACCTTTCATAAGAAATGGACTTGAGATATTGCTTTAAATGAGAAAACTGGGTTTTAAAAATCAAAACACATTTCCTAGATTAACAATCAGGAATCAAAATACTTTAATCAACTCTACTACCCATCTTCAATTGCAAAACAAAACCACTACTCTTTCCAAATGACATCTGAGCCACAGGAAACATTGCAACACAGAAAGATAATGTAAAATTGTGACTTTTAGAACACTGGATTAGATCAAGTGCAGACACCAGTGAATGAAAATTATTGCCATTTACCATAATTTTTGTATTGTTGATAGCAATATCTGCTCTGTTCGTACCACACCATTTATTCCAACCCAGTCCACCCCACCATTATAGTGTCAATCTCATTGGAAGTTTTATCCTAAGGTCTTTTCCTGCAAATGCTCATGCTTTTGCTGAAGTAGCAGCCAAGCCCACCAATTGTTAGTGGTATTTAATTTTTAAAGTGAGTTTAATTCTTAAATTCTTTGTGAAATAAAGTCCTGAGTGACACTGAAAAACTCTTTAAAGCATTTTGAATTAGTCTGCAAAAACGAAATGGGAATGATTTTGAAGGAGACAAGGAAATTTTTTGCTGAGAATAAGTGGGCTGATGATTCTATTAAACACAGCAAGAATGAGCTCTCTTTACTATGTAGCTGCAATTGCAAAAGGTTTTCAACTTTATAATTATCATATGTACAGATATTATTTTCTTTGCTCTTCTCAGTTTGTCTCTGCCGTACTTGCATATTGATCTCTTAGAGAGTCTTGGGCCTGAATTAATGAATGCACGTTTCTTTAATTATTATTACATATGCATATAATACTTCTATAGTATTCTAAAGTACTGAGTGATTCCATACTTTCACATGAAATGTTTTGTACATGAAGCTATGAGAATCTAGACTTGTTGCTATCTGATGAAAGCCTTCAGGAATTTCATGAGCTATAAATGGATGAAATCTTAAATTGTATTCTTAAATTGACAGGAGAGGTATGCTGCCCTAACAAAGAGGAAAACAGAGTTTCAGTAGGAATTGGTGACTCTTGCTGTCAGGGAATGCCTTACTCGACATCAGGCAATCAAATCTGCTGTGGTGGATCCCTCCACGACAGTTTCAACCAGCAGTGCTGTGGTGGAAGAGTCATAAGCATGGACTCAGTCTGTTGTGGTGATGAAAAAGAAGGGACTGCGTACAGACCTCTCACAGGTAAGTAATAAGTCTTCAAGAAAAAAAGGTCTTCATCTTTCTAAATCTCTTGTAACACTAACTATGCAGAAGTGACACAGATTTAAAATGTGTATGCCAGTTTATTAAAATGTTGTTGTGCTTTAGTCACCTATTCTGCTATAGTGCCAAATAGTAACCTTCTTTGTTTTGTCCAAAAGCGGCAGAGGCTGGAGAAACCACAAAATTCAAAAGGAGAGTATGATCTTTCCTCATGCAAGTCAGGAGATAGGACCAGTCCCCTCTCGTGAGTAGAGCAGAGACTAGATTGGCCACCTTGTGCCACCATGCATCCCAGTGCAGAGATTTTCCATTTGCTCTGGAAATGTAGGGTTAGTCACCTGGAAATTGAAGATTGCCGTGCTATCTGCTTGGTGGTCTCTGTCCCCAACTTGTGTTTAAAATTAGCAAAAATGAATCCCTAGCACTGCTGACTGACTCATCTGGTGTATGCCATTACTCTCTTGCACACAGTAGGATATTACTCCACCCCTCTGAGGTACAGTCTGAACCTACTTCCTCACAAAACACCCTGTCACTTAGCTGATGACAGAGATTGGAGGTATTAATGCAAAACCTATTCAGACAGTTTCATGTGTCTTTTCTTTCCACAATTATTAGACAAATTATATACCGTCAGCTTTCTCAGCCTGACAAAAAGACTTCAGAAACTGCTGCAGTCTCAAAGGGGAGTGTGATTTCAAAACAGAAATGATGAAGGTTTAGTACGCACTTCTGCTTGGTGTACAAAGAGGAGTGATGGTGCGTGCCAGTTTGAACCTCTAGTTGTACAACTAAGGATCTTAATGCATAACTTGGAATCCAGATCTGAAGGATGAACTCCTCCTTTCCCTAAACATTGGCTCTGTCCTCATTTATTGTATATACGGGATCCTTCAGTTTCTGCGGTATTAGAAGCAGCCTAGTTTAGTGCTGACTGTCATGACGAGCTAATCAGAATGTTGCAACGCTTTCTGCGGTTTCCATACTCTTCTTCCTTTCCAATGGTGACTCATGGAGCGTATGCTGTGAACAGTGCTTGCTTGCATGATTTTAGCTCCTTTTCACTGTGATCCCTAATTGTGCTTGATCTACAGCGTCTACACCGAGCTCACAGAACCAGCTCTGAACAAGGCCCTCTTGCATAGCCGTGCATTGTGTGGCTGCCACGAGATGGGACTGGCTCATAAAACATGTCTTTATGCAGTTTATTACTTAAACTCTTTTATTTGCCTGCAGGAGCCCTTTAACAAAATCACATTGAATTGACTTTCTCACACCAAATCAAATCTCCCCGGTCCCAGTTCAGTTGTCTTTGTCAATATGTATTTTATAAATGGAGTGAATTAACAGATGCTGTTGGAACAGAACTGCTGGGGTAGCGTTTATGTTTTTACTGCTCTCTCTGGGCAGATGAGTTGTGTAGGAGTGTAATACAGGTATCTTGGGATGAAAGTTATGTTCTTCATTTCATTATATATGTATTCTTAACAGTTTTTTTCCTTAAATATATATATTTTAAAAAACCTTTATACCCCTCTTTTTAAAATGTGTGTAACCTATAGTGCTCAATCATTTACACTATTCTTCTCAAGAATGGGTCGGTAGGACATATTTTTGGCTATTAAAAAAGAAAACAGTGGCTTTTTTCGTTACTCACAGGTTTTCTGTGAGGACTTCATGCAATGAGCCAGAAGCTGAACACATACAGGTTTGAAAGATGAATTAGTGCCATAGTTGAAAAGAGACCTTATTCTTTTGCATTAAGCATAGAATATATTGTGGTTTCTTATCATATTGTATGCATCATGCTCAATACATTTCTTGGAGTAATTTAGCCTTGCTAAATACATCACGAAAATGCACAAGCCAGGCACAAAAACCTACCTGCTCCCTATCCCAATTACTATAATGATTCTAATGGAAAAAATACTCTTACATAAAACCATAATTTACTTATCATTGGCAAATGGATAAGTTGAATTTTGCAAGAATATGGTAATTGGAAAGCTGAGCTCATTGTCTATAAAGGGAAATGGTAACAGGGGTGGTTTTTAGTTGGAAATGTATGCCATAGCTAAAAAGATAATGGCAATTAAAAGCTTTTGCTTGGGAGCTTTAGGTCCTTGAAAAAAAAAACATAGAAAAACATGATCACTAAAACTGCAAACCTTGTGCACAGCCTTATTTTGTTGCATGACCAGCTCAAAATCAGTGTGTTTCTGCTGAATCTAAACCCAAGCTTGCACTGAATGTTACTTTAAGTGCCTGAATCATAGAACTTTTTCATTTACTATTGTATACCTTTTTCGGAGAGTTGGTCCTGAAAAAAGAGATGTTTTGTCCATCTCACATTACTTCTTTTTTTTTCTTTATTTATTAATTTCTATTTTCTTAGGTTTTCTTTTCCACCCCTTGTTGGCCTTATTTAGTGGGGGTGACCATAGAGACATCTACTGGCAAACGCTGGCAGTGGTGCCATTGTACATGCACATCCTGAGCCCCACTGCTGCAGTGTGATTATCCAGAGTTCTGGCTGTAAGGGATAATGTCAGCTAAAACCACTTCTGGATCTTTTCTCTCTCTTTTTTTTTTTAAATTTTTTTAAATTTTATTTTTTTTATTGCCACTGTACTGACATCCCAGACTCATGAAAGATGATGCTTTGTGCTGTTATGGTTCCTGATCTGTAATAGCTGCAATACCCACGTGTAAGCCAAGGATTTTTGGAGTAGTTTGCAATGTACACTGGCACTGTATTTTGTTGATCCTCTATTCTGGCTCCAAAGGCTAAGCCTTTTAATACTCATTTTTCCCTTTTGAAAGCATTGGTTTTGCAGATTTACTAAATTAGTAATTCATCACTCAGCTATGTTTATAATTTTTTTCAGTTGCTGGGGATGAACATGAAATAATTGTTGACAGAAATCACTGTTAGCGGGAAGTGTCTTTTCCACCCCATGGATTTTCTTTTTGCTGTAACACACTATGTGCCTATGAAACATAAATATATAAAATATGACACACACATTCCAACTGATTTACAAACAAACAGTTTGCATTTGGTATTTTGCTGAATTCAGCAAGGGTTTGTAGGAATTTCTAGAACCTTAAGCAATTGAATAAAGCAATTTTTAGAAGGCAGATCAATCTATCAATATTATATGGTCCTGTTTTGTTTTTCTTGGAGCATATTTAAAATTGTACATTTGAGGTGTCAAGGTTCAGGAGTCAAGTGCTACATGTGATAAATTAAGGAAAGGTCAGAGGCTATGCAATGCAGTTTCAGAAGATTGTCTACCTCTGCCTTTGCAGCTCATTCATGCTGAAGTGATGCACTCTGGGAATTACTACCAAACTCTGCTCTGCAACATCTGCTCTCCCTAAGTGAGTTAGTGCACGTCAGACATCTTTATGTCAGAATATTGCAGTGATGGATGCAGTCTTCAGAAAATGCTGCATAAAAATCTGGTGTGCCGTTCTGGCCATTAAGTGAAATTACTATTTAAATTAATGGCGCTGTCACAGTTTATCTGTGCAAAGAATGAACGCTGATTAGGGTATTAAGTAATTAGCAATTTATCACACTGGAACAAGGTTGATAATAATTAAAGAAGTAATGGTTTACCAAAGAAACTAGAAAGGGAGTCACTTCTTGTTATGTGAGTGAAATCTTGGCTGAAAAATTTAATTCAGTTAAACAAAGATGAGGTTCGCAGTGAAAGAATACAGCCGTGTTTGTTTCAACAGGAAAACAGTTCATTATCAAAATTTTAGTTTGCCTGTCAAAAGTCCCTTGGGGCTGTCTGAGTTGCTTATTAGTATTGAATTGAGTCATTTTCTGCATTAATTCTCTGCTTAAAATTGGTAGAATCCTAGGACAATTCGGAAAAAGGGTGTGAACAAGAGGAAATATTTACCTCTTAGAGAGCTAGTGATCACAGTTTGATTACTGTAAATAGAACCAGCCATAAAAAAAGGTAAAGTATGCAAGTAATGTCACCACTTTCAGTTATTCCAGTGATTGAAATTAAATGCTCTGAATGCTTTAGCAGGATCGTACCTTTAAAGATTAATTTTCATTAAGTATGACTTCCCAAGATAGATGGCAGTGAAAAAAGTGGCCACTTTTGCACATGTTTTAAATGCCTCCATATGACAGAAATTACGCCAAACGCAAACTACTTTGTAGATATAAGAGTATATCACAGCCCTGGTTTTTTTGTAGTAGCTTTCTAGTTCAATTAGTAGTAATATTTATTTCATTGCCAATTATATAGGAGTTTGTAGCATTTGGTTCACAGTTAAAATTTACTCTTTTCTTTTGATGGTCTGAGGTTCAACACTGGTATTTCACAGATGCAGAATAATTCATGTGAATATATGGTTATGATGAGCTTTTAATTTAAAAATAAACTTATTAAAACCAGAAGAAAGACAGCGGAATTAATTTTGGCATCTTATCAATTCCACTCTAGAAATGCAAATTATATTTAGATATTAAGTTCTTAAAAAATAATTTTCCGTATTTGATGACTGAAGCTTCACTGTGGGTATTTGGCAAGTGACCCATTCAGTTCGATGTATCTAATGCGAACCCCAAATTTAAAACATAAAATATATGATAAATTCTGGAATGCTAAGATGCACTGTTGGAAGACTGTCTTTGTGAGGGGGGAATAAATGAGACCTGGGTAGAAGCTTTCTCAGTTTTTACATTCTACAGGGAATTTTCATTAGCAATGTCTCCAACCTGCTGTGCATTGTACCTTGGAATGGTATTTCATAGCAAAGTTCTTAATAAAGTTCAGCAGTGGTGAATGTTGGTTGTAGGGGCCCATGTTTATTGCTCTAATTCTTGATTGTTTTCAGTAGGTCTGGAAGTCAGGATGCTTGCTTCAGTCACCTCACGTTTGGATTTAATCTCACTTTAGCTAAATCTGCATAATTCCAGCTGCTGGTGGTTTTATGCCAAGGTCTATTGCATTCTGAGCTTTCTCCTTTCTTATCTCTCTATCTATTTATTTACTTACCTTTCATATTCAGATATATTTTTTTTGTTTGTTCATTTCAGGGATGTTCTGTTGTGGGCAGGAATACGTGAATAAGTCAGATACCATATGCTGCTCAGGTTCCAGTGGTGAGTCCCTAGCACATGTTAGAAAGAATGACCAAGTGCCAGTAAAATGCTGTGAGACTGAACTTATTCCAAAGAGCGAAGAATGCTGTAATGGAGTTGGATATAATCCTTTGAAATATGTTTGCTCTGACAAGATTTCAGCTGGAATGATGATGAAGGTAATTGATAGAAAATCTCTCGGTAGCTCTGATTTGATGATGGAAAGAGAAATACACTGTTCATAACTATTTTTCTAAAATAGGAATATAAAAAACTCTTGTGTGCATTATTCATTTTCACATTACATCCATATTAATACCGAATGAGTTCACCATGATTGATGTTATTGCAATGAATTCTAAAGGAATTAATAATGATTAGCTGCCTCTGTGAAGTGTTGCCCAGCACTTCAGATTAGTACAGTGGCTAAAAGCTGGCATACTAACAAGACTGACATGCATAGCCAGTTTCTATTCTGTGACCACTATTTCTGATGATGGTCCTTAAGTGGAAATAAAAATTGAACTGTCCAGTTCTGAAGTACAAAAATGCTGTAACATTTCAATTTCAGCAGGCAGTAGCACATGACTCCCAACCCCCTAAAAAAAATAAAAATAAAGCAATTGACATCTTCTTGATGAACTTAATCCTGATCCTACAGACAACCAGTGGCAATTTTGACATAAATAGTACTAGTATAGGTCCTTTTTTTGCCTAATGAATTGTATTGTTTTTTCTTATTCTGTTTTAATGTCAGAGTAAACTAAAAATTATAAAGGCTCATTAGATCTTTTCCCAGACTGCCCAGTGACTACAGGCATCAGCATGAAACAATTTTGCCAAAAATTCAAAGCTACAAAGTCTTGCAACTACAGTTGAATTCAACAGAAGTCTTCAAGAATTAGCATCTTGGTGTTATGCGTAAACTGTAAAAATTTTGTCAACTGTTATTTCAATTTTTGTTAAAGAAAATGAACATTTCAGAGGATGGAAACCTTGTTTGGATATATGTGTATATTCTTTTCATAAAATTGTATTTATATTTATAGTAAGAGAGAGAGAAAGTGGGTGAGAGAGGAAAAAAGAGGGTTCGATATTATGAACTCTACAATATGGAGATCAGAAAGATATTGTGGAATTTACCAGTAAAGTGAAATAGACCCCATCCTACCATATGCAAGTGTTCCTATATCCTTTTTGTTCATCTGCTAAGTTAATACAGAAATATTTCTTACATCTTCTTTTCATGTCAAGGTTTTCATGTCATTTCATTTTCAGACTGAATAATTTTCTCCTAGAGAAAAACCAAGCCTTGTGATGAGTCAGCTGCAGTTCCTCAATGCATTGTATTAGTACTTCATGCAAGGGAAAAAATGGCTGAGAATAGGTTAATGAATTCTGGTAGATAACACACTAGATCCCTGCCTTAGGTATAATGTATAAACAAAGGAAGTGCTTTGTATTTCACTTACCCTCAGTAGAAGAGAGATAGTGCTGGCTCTCTGATATGTATAGATTTACTAACATTAAAAGGACTGATAGTCTGAGACATTCTGGAGCTACTTTATATGGGAATTCAATCCATCTGTATCCTACATCCTATATTGATATCTCACAATGTAATTTTTGTGAAAGTGCCAATTTTGGGAAAATATATTAGCTGAAGTTCATAATCTTCTAAGAAGCTAATTTCAATAGGTGAATTAAGGAAGCATTAGATATAATTTGGATTTTTTTTCCTTCTCAAGTTTATAGCCTAAAAGGCAGAAATATTTGTTGCAAATATGGCAGTACATTTCTTTCTGCAACAACCTGTATTTTATGAGAACTCTCTAGAATATGGTTTGGCAAAAATACCATTTCATGAATTTTAATGGAAGGTTCTGGATGTTCAGTGTATATTTCTGTTTCTGTGAATTGTTCTTTATGGTTTAAATCTTGTATCTTCATCAGTGTTTGCAGAGGTCCTCTTATTGCAGCAAAACTTCTGTTTAGGAGTGATGTGGTGGAGGACATGATTTTTAGAGCCCATGGATAGAGTTCTCAGCCTTGAAAGCTGCCAAGGACTTGCACAGAGCCCTCTTGTGTACTTGGCAAGCTGCTTGAGGGGCTGGGAATTTGCTACTGACTTGCCACAGGATATTGGCCTTTGCAGGAACAGAATGTTCAAATTCTTGGATAAAATCCTCTTCTCATAGATTCTAGACTCTTCTATCTTCAACAAATCTAGCCATTTGTGCTTCCAGTAGTTAAAATTTCTGATGCTTTCATCTAAGGATCCTACAAAAAAATAAATTTGTTTCTTTTAGAAAGGATTATAAAAGCATTAATGATCAAAGACAGTAGACAGGCCAAAGGCTGAAAGAGTCTCCCATATGCTAAAGATATCAGCATACACCAGGTGGTGGCCTAATTTTTTGTTTTATAAAGACAGGGAAATACTAATGGAAGCATTTGTAAGGAAAGGAAGATGTGGAAAATATATTTAAATTTGCATGTGTATTCCTCAGGTAAAAGAAGAATGCAAGGCTAATATCCTTTGCCCTCTATCTATGGAGGCAACAGCACATTGTGGAAAGTGTGACTTTGATCCTAGGGAGAGTATCTGTGCATGGATAAAAGGTTCACAGAGCGCTGCAGAAACAGAGGTAGAAGAAGTGTGTCCAGCTGAAGAGGAGACTGTTTACACAGGAAGTCCAACACAGTATTCATTTACAGGTAAAGGAAAAGTCACATACCAGATTGGTGATTTGCTAGTATATTTAATTTGCTCTGCAGAAAAAGATGTCCTGAGTGCTACCAGCTATTCTAATCAAATGTGAAGCAATGTGAAGAAGGACATGGATCTTATAGAGCAAGACCAGAGGAGGGCCACAAAGATTGTCAAAAGTCTGGAGCACCTCTCCTGTGAAGACATGCGGAGAGAGCTGGGGTGGTTCATCCTGGAGAAGAGAAAGCCACAGGGAGACCTTATAGCACCTTTCAGTATCTAAAGGGGACTGACAAGAGCACTGGAGGGAGGCTTTTTGCAAGGGTGGATAGCGATGGAACAAGGGTGAATGACTTTAAACTGAAAGATGAGATATTAGGAAGAAACTCTTTACTGTGGGGGTGATGAGGCACTGGAAAAGATTGTCCAGAGAAGTTCTGGGTTCCCCATTCCTGGGAGTGTTCAAGGCCAGGTCAGATGGGTTTTGGAGCAACTTGGTCTAGTGGAAGCTCTACCTGCCCATGGCAGAGGGAGTGGAATTAGAAGGTGTTTAAAGTATCTTCCAACCCAGGCCATTCTATGATTCTATGAACTGTAGTGAAGTATAATTCTTTTAAGAAGTAATATGTGAATCATATCAGAACCTTTAGGGAAATGAACTGAGTAGCAAAATTTAGGGAGCACATAATGTCTAAACGTGCTTTCAAAAAAGCTGATAGAAGTACTGCTGTATCTGAAAATGTCCCTGTATAAAGGAACAACTTCCATTTCTATCTGTCCTTAAAGAGAGAGAAAAAAAAATGGTTATTTTGTATTTTGATAAGACTGAGATGATCCATATGTAACTTGCTTTTTCTAGATGTGAACCTCGAACCTTTTGTCACATACGAGTACAGAGTGGCTTCTTGGAATAGCTATGGAAGAGGTGTCAGTGAAATTAGCAGAGCTGTCACTAAACAAGATGTGCCACAGGGTGTAAGTCCACCAAAATGGGCCAAAGTAGATAATCGGGAAGACATGATACTTCTAAGCTGGGAGGAACCACTTCAACCAAATGGTACTGATACATATTTTTAAAAGTGTATGTTCTATCACTCCACTGACAGTGTTCCAAAATCAAAAAACATATTAAACCCTATCTCTGAAATATACGTATTCCCAAACTCTGCAAGAAGATTTTGCTCTAGGTTGTACCATTTTCACTGCAAATAAGAGTAGAGCCTAACTTCACAGAAGACAATTGAGTATGTCTCTGTGAAGTGCCAAGAGTCCTCTTTTGAGAGCAGTTGTAATACTAAGTGTGCAAATATGATCAGAAAATGGCAATCATCCCAAAAAGTATGTGGGGATTCAGGGATAGGGGTGGTGATACTCATATTTCTTTCAGGAAATCTTGCTTATTATTTTCAAACAGTGAGGAAACTTGGAAGAGCTCTCTTAATAAAAACCGAGATCTACTGAGATGCTGATGCAGATATTGAGGAAAGTGTCTGGTAATTGCCATTAGGCATTTAAGCAGAATGATTGTCTGTGGTCAGTTATTTCATCTAATGTTTTCTGTATGCAGAGTAGGTTATTCTACCATCACACAGGGTTACTCAGCTAACAAAAGGGAAAACTTTCTTTCTGCAATAGGTCTCATTATTCACTATATCATTCTCCGAAATGGAATCGAGTATTTTAGAGGAACAGAAATGAGCTTCACAGACACAAGTGGTATCCAGCCATACCAAGAATATTCATACCAGCTACGAGCCTGCACTGTTGCTGGTTGCACAGACAGCAGCAAGGTTAGTGAATTGGTCTTTATGGAACTGGTGCCAGAATTTTATCAGCCAGCGTGGTAACATAAAAATGCTTTTGTAAAGGTGTAATTTGAAGACACGCTGATTATTGAGTAAGTGAAAAGCATCAATAATCTTATTTGGATTCAGCTACTGACAGATGATTATTTGGAACTCAAGGCTGATACAAGCAAACGGAGGAAGAAAGCAGTATCTTAGTCTTGGCAAAGCTGAAATTGCACTGTAGGAACTGATGTTTTTAAGGAGAAAGCTGTACATGACAGAATATAGTAAGGAATATTGAAATGTACTTTCTCTAAGCCTGGAAATTAAATTTTTGCTTCTCACTAGGAGGTCTGTAGCCTCTTCTTCATTCGTATTTCTTAGTTCATCTGCTTTGGTTATAGCCTATCAATTTGTTGAACAATCTTCTTACTCTTCCACTCTAGTAGAAGAGCTTCCTTTCACTATATTACTCTTTGCTGGCTTTCCGTGTCTGGTCCTGCTTTAGGCTTTGCTGTCCCTTTGTGTACAACCTGCCTCGGCTTCAGTTTTAAGCAAACAGAATCTCTTACCTGCCTTTGTCACTGCTTCCTTTCCTTTTGTATCACTTTGAATCATGGATGCCTTTCACCAACATTGCTATTTAACCAGCTCTAGTTTTTATTCTGTCAAGTAGCTGCTTTATTCATCATTTGCAAAAATTACTGCTTAAGTGACCTGTTTTCCGCAATATTATCCTTGTCTCTAAGAAAATTAATTTCTGGGACTACAAGTGTAAGGTTTGTGGGGCAGAGGTGGGGAATAATGACTCTGCTTTGTAATTATAATATATGCGGGATTTAAAAGTTTATTTTTTTGCGGGTATTTTAATGTTCTTCATATTCATGAAAATCTCAGCCAGAAGTATAAAATAAGAAACGCTAATATAGACGGAGGGAGATAGGTGCCTACTCCTCTGCCTGCACCCAAAGCTGTGGTTTGGAAGCTATGTAGGCACAGTTGCTGCAACCATCGACCCAAGATAATAAATCCTGCTTATTTCACTAGCCTATAATTAAGGAGTTTACTGTTGCAAACACTGATGTCTGCAAGTAGGGACTGATTCCACCAAATGCACTAAGACAATATATTATAGAGGGCACATTTTGTATTTACAGCATAATATAAATATTTTATGGTGGTAATAACAGAAAAAGAAAAGTGATTCTCAAAGAGAAAACGGCCTGACTCACTTATTAAACCAGTGTCATTTGGAAATGCCTCTTCTGTAGGTGATGGTGGAGATGTGTCAATAGAAAATTAGCTTTTTCCTTTTTTTTTATAGAAAGAGCTTAACAAGTGCAAAGTTATTCTATCTTTCAAAATCTTTAGCTTCCTTAAAAAAAGTTTGGAGTTGCAAATAACTACAATAGAGTTCAGATTGCATGGGATATATGGAGGCTTAGCCCCATGTTTACTGGTGCTTAAAATATATGAAATCAGGCAGTTAAAATGCAGAGACACTGACAAACCATATGGAAGAGAGTTATCAAGAGTTTTCAAGCAATACAGTTTTTGTTGTTTCACCCTGTGCCATACACTGCAGCTAAAACGTGGTGAACCTGTTGTGATAAATTGTAGACATAGACTTATGTAATGTATTCAAGGTCAGATTTCATTGTGAAAAAGGAGGAAAAAAGTAACTAGTTCTCTAGACCCTTGGTAATGATATGCCAGCCCAAACAACATTTTAAAACAAAAGTGACATTCTCATTGATCATGGTATCTAGTGTACTATTACATTAAATTGCTGTTTAATTCATATGTCTTCAGGTAGTTGCAGTCACTGTCCAAGGAGTCCCAGAGAGCGTTCAGCCACCAGACGTCAGTGCTCTGAACTCAACAGCATTACATTTAAGCTGGATTGCACCCAAGAAACCAAATGGTATCATCAGAGAGTACCAGATCAGTCAAGTAGGGAAAGGACTTATATACACTGATGCTGCAGGCAGAATGCAGCACACAGTATCAGGTAAGGAGGCAGAGCTCTTTGACAGACTAATGTCCTGTCCTTAAGATATAAGACAGTATTAATATATTAAAAATGCCACTTGTCAGTAACTTTTAAATCCTCAGTACTGTGCACAGTTGGAATGCTTTATCATGACTTTTCATATCTTAAATTTAGTTTGTTTCAATCTCTTTCATTTCTAGCTGCTGTTTGTTAAAATATTAATAGATTTAATTTCAAAATTTAAAAATAAATCTATCCAGCTCAATTGAAGATGCAATCCTTATAATGTGCTCAAGGACTCAGATATTCTGTGTAGGCTTGCCAACCGTTCATACAGATTCAGCTCTCTCTTTTGACATCACTGATGTGCAGTAATGCAGTTGTGAATGTGTAGCAGCGTAGGAGTGAGAAGGATCCAGTATTTTATGCCTGAGATAATAAAAAAGAAAAGGAAGACAGAACAGGAAAGATCCTGAATTCTGTTTATAATCTTATATATGGCTTATAGCCATTTTCTACATACTTGGTGAAAGAAGTTAAGGGATTTTGGGGGAGGGTTTGACTCAGATCTCATGTGTATTATTTTCACATATTCAATTTTAAGTTACTTCTGAATATTACACTGGAGAAAAATTATTCTTAGAAATATTTCTATTGGACATAGGCCATAAACATAAGTGTTATTGAGATATCTTTTTTCCACTCTTTGACCTCATGTTGCTCATCAAATTTTTGTATCTCACAAATGCATTATTTTTCCCCTTTTTGTTTTTCCCACGCTAATGGGAAATTTCAGAATTCATGTGTTATACATACCATATGACAGCCAGCCAAAGAACAGAAGTTGACTTAGGGCACATAAATCCTCTAGAGTATATTTGGCATTCTTAACCACCCGTCAAAGCATGAGTCCTGAGTCAGAGTGGATCCCTTAGTGCTTTAAAAGAGTTTGTCTCTGCTGTAGTCACTCACAGAAGAGTAAGATTGGTGTTCCTCTGACAGTGTCGTGCTCAAGTGTGAAATTCATCAACAGCATATTACTCCTATCTCCATATTCAGTGCTTCTGGACATGAGATAATAGCTGGAGTATGCCAGTTGGTGGTACACGTTTTGGAATTGCTGTTGTGAGTTTATAGTCTGAAGAACACTTACCAACAAGGAATGATTTATCGAACCAGTTGAAAAATACTTTTTGTGCTTCCACGAGGCAGTCATTCCTTCATTTTAATGCAAACAATACTGGTTTCCTTACCGTTTGGAAGTGAGAGGAAATGAAATTTATTCCTGAGAAACTGAGAAAAGATCCTGAGATCTTTTTTGCTTTTGTGTGCCTCTTCTGTTACGCCACTGTCCAGTGCTGCCGTGGTAAGCCAGGAGTGAAATAAGTGATCATTCCTCCTGACAGTCATAGTCAAATCTTTTGCTTTTTTCTGCAGGAGCTTCCTTGGGGGTAATAACGTGGAATTCATGACAGTGATTTAGCAATGTGGATAGTTATTGCTTTCTAAATTAAAAGAATACAATAAAAGAATCAAATTTACTTCATACATAATCTCAAATGTTTGTCGTATTCCCTGTGGATGTATGTTTCGATTTTCCCATCTTCCTTTTTTCTTTTTTTTTTTTTTTCTTTTCTTTTTCCAAATCTGTCTGCTTTTCCCTGAGCAACAGTTGAACACTAATGAAGCTGTAGCATTAGTATTTCTTGAGACTTTGAATCTAGGGTCTCGCAAATAACAGACGAGAAGGCTAGCACCTTGCCACTGCACCATTGTCTTGCTGCTTATTTTTAATTACATCAAAGCTTTGGAAACATGATCCTACAAATGCTTTGTGGGAATAGCGGTGAATGTGCTCATCATGTGAAATCCATAAATTGCTTATAATCCTCTCAAGATGTTAAAAAAAGCATTAAGTAATTGAAGACAGGAAGTCCTCAGTTAATTATTTAGAGGTGTTATCAATGCTTTAAGCAAACTGAAGCATTTTCTGCTATCTCACTGAGTTGAATGCCACTGGGACCTAGGGGCAGCAGCCATCATCTTCTCATATTCTCTAATGCAAACAGCACATGGCAGCTTGTCAATAAAAGACCTTTTTATATCATTTATTACTGAACACTTCCACTACCCTGTACAGAACAATTTGGATGACAGTTATGGCATTGTTTCACTTTGTGTTACTACTACTTTACAAATGGGCCTGCTAATGCTTTGCAGTGGGGCCAGGCAGAGGGTAAGACTAAGGAAAATAATTAGGAGAATTGTAAAAGAAAGCCAAGAGTGCCCTCTTCAGCAGCAGCAGGTGGGTTTGTAGCAAACATTCTTCTCAACTCCCCCTTTTTAATATAGTAAAGATAATACCCCGAGTAAGAGGCTTTCTTAATGATTTGTAGGATCAGTCATTTTTAGGTAAAAGCCAAGGAAGGTCTTTGATGTTTATTTTAGTAAAAGAAACAAAATTAAGAATACTTTATGAGTGAATAGTTTGAAATTCTTTCATCTGAACATATTCTTCATTCAGAGTAATGAAAACAGAAGAGATACCAAAATGTTGTCACTGGTCAAGTCTATCTCCATATGCAGCACTGAATCATTAATAATATTTATCTGAAGGAAACTCTTGGGGGTAGAGGGGTTGTGTGAGGCTGTGGTCAGCAATCTGACATCCTCCTGAGTAAAATTCCCACGGCAGGGCCCTGGAGCGTTATCCTGGGAGCTAATTACCGACCTTGCTGGAGCCATACCCACAGATGGAGACAAACAGTATCAGAAGGAATTGATTTAGCTAATAGAACAATGCATTCTTAAAAAAACTGACTATTTCACAGCCTTTTGGCAAATGACAAATGCTGCAATAATGATAGATTGCTAAGTTGACAAAAAAAAAAAAAAAAGCAGAAAAAAGGATTAACCTCCCCAATATTAGACCAAAAAAGAAAAAGTGTCCTCTAGTGAACAGTCAAGTAGAGACATTGGAAAGGCAGAATACTGGTTATGTTTCAAGATTATCTTACTTTTTATTTTTATTATCAATCACATACATAGATTTGCACAGAGCTTTCCAAAGCATTCATAAGACAAGGTGTTTAATGCAAAGCTTTAATAATTTAGATAAAAATCTGCTGTGACTGCTTCATGTGTGGCTAGAATTTCAGGTATCAGAATTTCACCAATAAATTTAGTGAAACCATGTGCTCTTTTTTTAATGCTCATTTTTCTCTTTAAAGTGTAGTTGTAAATGAGTATTGCTTTATTATGCATGTTTCCTTTAAAAGTGAACATGACTCCCTTTAGGGGAATTCAAGTAATTTGTTGCCACAGTAATCTTTTCTATCCTGAAATGTTAAATACTTGGCTTTCCTCCATGCCTTTGCCTCTCTCTAGTCTGCAACTGTCATTTTCTCCCTCCTTACTTTTATACACAGTGTTCAGATGATTTTTCTTCTCTTCCAGTTCATGATTAGGTTACAGCCAGGGCTGTCTCTCTGAGTCATCTCTTTATTTTCTCTCCTTCACGTGTTGTTCAATTTGTTAAGCAGCCCGCATGTCTTCCATTCTGCATTTTACCTTTCTACAGAATTGTTGCTTCTTCTTTTGCTCTATTTGTTCGTAATATATTTTAATTAAAATAATTTGGTACTGGGTATAAGCAAGGATTTGTTTATAAACAGATATCATGCCCAGACTTTTCTCATGTTGCAGAATTGCATTGTTCTTGAAATAATTTCATTTAGACGCGGGAGTTAAATCAAAAGTATGTTATTAAGGCCACAAAGCCATGGATTTAAAAATTGACCCATATAATACATATGAATTGACCTGTATAATCCTAATTCAGCTTCTTTCACACAAGCAATCTGCATTACACAGAAGTCCAGTGATTTGTACATAGGGTTACCGCCTCTTTCAGGGAGGAATGAAATGAAGCTCCTGTATAGAGGACTGCTGCCTCAGCTTTGGCTGTGTGTGGTAGATTTATTCGATCTGGAAGTCTCAGTGTAGATGGGCCTAATTCTGCATCTGCCCAGAGCTACATTTCCTTTCTGCTTGGCAGAAGTCAAGGAGGCATGAAAATTGGAACATGGAGCACAGTGAGGGAGGCAATAGGGGTGGTGCCAACTCAGAGGAATCAAACATGGATCACTGAGGGGCTGGTGGCAGTGGCCACCAGAGGGAATGGCAGGGTATTTATGTTTGTTCAGGATATGGTACTGGGTAAGGCACATCTCAAGCTTTCATAGTTTGTCACAACCATGTCTTCCTCATTTTCTGGACACCCTGCCCGAGACCCGAATTTCCTGAGCTCTCAGAGCTGCAGTTGAAGGCACCAGTTGTCCTTGGATATATGAACTTTTGCATAATGCCAGGCATCCCAAATGGCCTTCTGGCAGGTCCCAGGAGATTTTTGTTTCTCTCAGTCTCTTTGAGTCAGCATCCTGTTTCTGAGAGAAAAATCTTTCTGTTTTTTTTTATTTTTTTTTTAATTTGTGGGTTTTTTTGGTTGGTTGGTTGGTTGGTTAGTTGGATTTTTTTATGTTGTGGTACTGTATTGAGCCATTTGGAATGCTCAGCTGGTTGGTGTTAGTAAAGCATCTGTACAGTCCAGGGGTGGACACTGCAAGAAAAGTCTCAAATTATGTACAATTAGTAAGTCCGAGACCACATATTGGAGGCAGTTTTAGAAAGGATTGTGCTACTAAGCCTATGTACAAAGGGGGACGAAAACATGTTGTACAATGTCCTGGCACTGGGATTCCCTAGTATATGAGTGCTCAGTTTTGCAATTTTAATATTTTCAAAGATTTTTTGTGTATAATTTCCTCCTTCTTCTTGTACTGTTTGTATCCTTTGCAGCCAGGAACAGGAACATTTTTTAATGTATTGTGAGGTGCTAACAGGAGGGTCCTTGAAAACACAAGAGAGAGGTTTTCAGTGTTTGTGCCTGGTAATACCTGTAAGATCAATTTTGAGAAATATCCGACAGAGTAGTTTAGCAAAGTTACTGTATCCTGGGCTGGAGCATCCTCTGTGAGACAGGCTGATCAGCAGTTAAAGCTGAGCTCTGAGGTGTTCAAGATAGGCTCACAGAGGTCTGCATCTTTAACAATTTAACTGTAAGAATCCTTTAATGGGTGCACAGAATTGGCTATTCTACAAGCTTAGTGTTTTAGCCAAATTATGAGTGCAATTTTATGAGGAGTCCTAAAGTCAAATTCTTAAGCTGCAGGCAACTTGATGTCAAATCTGAAGTCAATGACACACAGCACAAGGATGTTTGAAAATTTCCAAGGAAAAGTCAAAGCAATATATTCTCTTTTGGTCTCATTCAAGGATGTTCAGCATATGAGGTTTGACCTGAAAAAAATAGTTTAAAAATTATAAGTAACTGCAATGACTGCCTTTTAATGAGGGCTTGGTTGTCAGTCCAGCTTCTTAGTGCTTTATAGCATTACTAGTAAAGTCTTATGTAAAATAGGAAAAAAACAGGGTGAAAAATGAACAGGTAGAAGGTGGTAAAGGGGAAGGAATATCTTTGGACTTGTTTGCGATATAGTAGAAGGTTACATGTACAAGTGAGCGAGTATTTTATTATATTCTCTTATTGTTGCAAATGAATTTGTAATAGATTTTCAAAACATTACAGACTATTCAGCTTTTCAAGTCCGAAACTCTAAGAAATTACACTTTCAGGTGTTTATCTGGGCTGCAAGTGCCATCTAAGTTTTTTTGATTTTAATTCGGATATGTCCATATGTATATGTCAGACAAAATATGAGGGACATCCATAGATCCATTGTAGCATAGACAGACATTTATTCTGAATTGTTTTGTTGGGTCTGTTAAAGCAGTAGAGAATATATACCTAAATTAGCAAGAATTCACCATTTCATTATTGTTCAAATGTAATATAAGAATAGTTCATATCTTGTTTGCAAAAAATACTCCAGTAACGTTCTGTGTAGTGATACAGTTCTTGTGATAACTGATGTCAACATCTCAGCCTAACGTCTGTTTGCTCTTTCTAGGTCTGCAGCCATACACTAATTACAGCTTCATGCTTACTGCATGCACATCTGCTGGGTGTGCTTCTAGCCAACCACTTTCAGGTCAAACTTTACAAGCTGCTCCTCATGGTAAGGGAAAAAGACATTCTTATAGAACTGCAAAGAGATGGTCATACTGGCTTGTATTTTCTGATGGTTTAACAAGATGCAGAACTCCACTATCATCCATCAAGCTATCATGTATAAATTTACACAAGAGGATCTGTCTCTCTTGGAGTATCTGTATCTTACCACACTCTGTATACTGACTGCCTGGAACTGCATTTCTACTTTGTTTTTGTGAAAATTTCCCCAAGCTCCTGTTTAAGTTAACGAGGTTAAAATTAACAGATGCATGTTTTTTAAATCACAAATAAATATGCGGAGACAACTGGGCATAAAAAGGCTGCAGCCTTTGGCCTTGTTCTCCATTAATCTCTACCTTGTCTAATTGGTTGCATTTGTTATAGGATAAATAGAGGAAGTGTGTTAAATTCTGTCATTCTCCCTGGCGATGTTTTATGTTTTCATTACATTGCTAAAAACAACAACACAAACTGTGGGAAAGGAAAAAAAACCCACCTTTATGTTTCTGTCATAAAATTAAAATAGTGTCATTGTGATGTTAATAGGGGTATGGCCAAAACCTCATCATATCACAGTCAGCTCAACAGAAGTGGAAGTGTACTGGAGTGAACCAGAGAAACCCAATGGAGTCATTACTCATTATCGATTATTTCGTGATGGAGAGCAGATTTTCCTGGGTGGCAGTACAGACCTGAATTTCACAGATGTTAACCTGCAGCCTAACAGTAGGTAAGGCATGTTAAAGAGCGCTCATAATAGGTGAAAGGCATTGAGAAACATATCTACCTGTGTCAGTGAGATGTACAAAATATAAGTTACTCTGAGCAAAAGAAAACTCTCTTACAATATTACTTAATTACTGAAAATTGGTAGAGCACTTTTAGGAGGCTTCCAAGTATTGGAAAGACCTTAATCATTTTTCCTGTTCTAAGAATAGGTCATTCTGATTCAAAGAAGTGAAGATTTTATTTTTTTTCTTAGCTGGTTGTTGGTAGCTCACTGGTAGGGGTTTTTTTCTCATGAAATATACTTCAAAAAATTTCAGGGTTTATATGACAAACAGCCCTGCACACAGTATATAATGTTTCAGTGCATATTGAACATACAGGGTTAAAAGTGGCTGCTGATATTTTTATAGAGGTTATTCTGAAATTGGTTTTGACACTTTTTGAGTCAATATTTCTCTTTCTTATGTAAGTCAGTGTTAACTTCAGTGTTAGTGTTTAGTATAGTATTTAGTATTACTACTTTTATTTTAGTATTAGTATCTATGACTCTGTGGTCATTATTCTTGGTTACTTTTCTCACCTTAAGAAAACTTAGAGGTGAAAATCTTCACTAGTGCAGTATTTGTAATGCTCTTTGTATAGTCTATTCACTTTAAATTGGTGAAAATGGAAATGTTCTGATACTGATACGCCTAAAGCTTCTAACCACAGTGTCTACTCATCTTTTTGTGTTTGTGCAGATATGTTTACCAGCTGGAAGCCAGCACTTGGGGCGGCAGCAACACCAGTGATAAATATGTTATACAAACACCAGTAGGAACACCAGAGAAAATTCATGTCCCATATAATGTCACAGTAATTGATGCATATTCTATATTTCTAGCATGGGATGTGCCAGGTAAAAATGTATTTCTGTGTAGTATTTTGTAGCAAAATGGAAGGATGGAAAAATTAGTATAATTAGGTAGGCAGCTGAATCATTCTGATATTTTTGGTTTTCATATTTGGTGTTAGTGTTTATATGATTTAAATAGCCAGTATCCTAAAGCTGCTGTGTCCTAGAGACATACTATTGTAATAATACTGACCTAGATACTTGACAGGGGTGTTATGAGGTTTAGTTTACCAAAACCCTGTATTTTAATGTGGTCTTGTAAACTATTTTTGAGTGCAACTATTAAGGTAAGAACACGATTTTTCTTCTGTTCAGACTAACCTGAGTTATCACCAGAGAAACCTGACAACATTTTAGGTTTTGTGACAAAGAGATCCTGTGCTAGCTTTGACCTGATTGAGTAAATTTTATTTGCCCAAGGACCGTAGTGTTATATGGATCTGTTACCTTGCAGGATGGTGTGTCAGCAAAGGTCCAGAAATATTTTTCCTCTAGTTACTCTTCTGAACATGACTAGGTGGTCTTGGCCTGCCACAGAGGTAGGCTAAGGAGGAATAATTGAAAAATAGCATTTTTTTAGATGAGAAACTGTGCTCTGTGTCAGTAATATAGATTATAGCTTAAGTGATTGGTGTACCTTACCGACATTATAAAAATTGTATGCTGTAGCTACTGTGGGACAAAATGAGTAATTTTTTCTCTAGCTCATCAAGGTGTTTTCCAGTTTGTAGATACTGGGATTTTTTCAGTTAAAATTAGGTCAGTTTTTTTAGAAAGCAGATATTTGCATGTATTTTATCAATGAACTCATGGAATTTTTTAAATGTCTCCTCTTCCTAATTATTTAAGATGTTCCATCCTTGCGTAGCTGTCACAGTAGAGTCAATTGGCATTAAAAATAAAGTCACCTAGAAAAAGTATTTTGCCTTCAAGGCTGGGATCACAAGTATTGTTGCAGTGCTTAGCAGCATTCCCCCTACCCATTTAAGCAATGATTAATAAATCTATAATACCCTGAGCTGTCAATCTTTTAGTTTTCAGAAGCACAAAATCCATTATAGAAATGCTATAATATATGAAAAAGATTAAAATCTTAAATTAAACTTTTTCCCCTACTGCCTGAAAGGATTTAGAACCCAGCAGAAGGCAGGTGAATTCAAATGGCATATAATCTGCAGTTGGCTTTATTGGAAAGTGACTCATGCTGTATTATAGTTTTTATAATAAATATAATTTAAGGTACAAAATATTCAGCAACCTTTTAAATAGATTTAAAACATAAGAATGTACTGGAATAGCACAGGCTTTTGAAGTGTGGGGTGTTTCCCAGAAAAGCTTGTCCTTATTCTAGACCTTTTCCAGCTGCTTAAATTCCTGTTACTTGCACTGGGTTACAAGACTGCAAGGAGAACAAGGTTCTATGTAGTACATTTGGTTATATTGCAATCAAGATTATGCATACAAAGGTGCATGTATTCCTGAAACCACACAATGAAAGGGTGAGGAGGAGGCTGGACATTATGGCTCTGTAGAAGATGCAGGGTTGATGTCTGTAGGAATCATTCTTCCCAGTCGAGGAAGGCCCATGACCCTCTTCCCAGATACTGGGCTTCACCTTGAACCTTTATCTCACTTCCATGGGTATTGCATGTGATTTCACAGAATCACAGAAGATACTGAGTTGGAAAGGATCCACAGGGATCATTGAGTCCAGCTCCAGGTCCTGCACAGGACGCTTTCTCTCTGCCTTCTTGTTGTGGGGCCAATTATTTCAGTTTTTAAATATGAATAAGGGATTGTTTTTCATAGAATGCCTCTGTTGGGTGTTGTCCTGGTTTCATCTGGGATGGCGTTCATTTTCTTCTTAGTCAAGAAAATGACAGGAAAGCAAATCTTCCTGTTCCTTTTATTGTAGCACTTCAGGGCCACTAGCTGATCTGACAGGAATGGGGAGTACTAACAGCAGAGAAATGTTACTGAAAGCTACTCAATGCTACTAAAAACTATGTGGGGAAGCATAGTTATATGCAGAAACTAGGAAATTAATTTCTGACCCTTCACCGTCCTGTATCATGCTCGGTCTAGGTCCTCTTTGCTTCTAGTGGGTTTTTTTCCCCTAAAAGGAAGACTGTGGAAGGTGCAGATGTTTATCCTGTAAATTCTGATCTTTTGGAATGGCATAGATCCCATTAACATGTCCTATGCATACAGTTGTCTAGGGCCACATACATCCCCAGCTTGGTAGGATTAGCTTAAAGAGTCTACAGCTTATTATCCTTTTTTATGTCGCTGTGCACAGAGTAACTATTTTTTTCTGATTTATTTTTTGAATCCTTGTTTCACAGTAGGCTATATTGAGATAATATAGGTTTTCCTTATAAACCCAGAATGCAGCTTTACTTATAAGTAAAGGCTTGGCAGTCACTCTTGGATCAAGCAGTTGTTTTCACTGGTATAGACTCCATGCTTTTAATTAACTGAGTTTTGATGAGAGATTTGTTCATAGTGTCTTCCTGTCTATGGATATCAGGGATACTTTGGCATTCTATCTTATCTGCTGTAATAAATTTGGTTTAAATAATCACCCTCAGGATTAATTATGGGCACATCGTATTACACAGACCTTCCTGTTGGATAGTTTTAATTATAATGTTTCAGCATCTGTAATATATCTAAATCTTATGACTTCATAGATATGTAGCATTTCAAAACTCCTGACTTAGCTAAATAGCAAGGTGGCCCAATAGTGGTTAAAGTGCTGGATTCAGGAAAAAAAATATTTGACACACCTCACTCACCATATAAAATAGGACTTTATTTTCTGAAATAGATATCCCATTATCTTGTGTTGCATTGCCTCAGTGCACAGACTTCAAAGGGATGGCACATTTCACTGATACACTATGGAAGGATATGTTACAATTATTGTGGAATCACTATTAGCGGCACGGATAGAAGCAGAAAAGCTGAATGGGAAAAAAAAACCAACAAAACACAAAACCACATAATTTCCTCAAGGTATATCCATAAATGTTGTGGATAGGTAGTCAGGTAGCCATCCTGCTTTCCATCTCATTGACAAAACCTCTGGTCCTCACTGGGGGCCTCATTCTTCTGGTGTCTTCAGTGTGGTGATAACATGGAAGTTGAACATGCTCAAAAGAGGATCCTGTCCTCTGCTCCTAAGTTATTTGCTTCATGTGTTAATGACCATCTGGATTAAAATACCTTCTTTATCATGCTGTAACACTCTATCCATTTCTGGGTCTGCTTATCAATTAGTATGAAAGTTGTGTAACATCAGGATGTTGGATCAAGCGTTGGACTTGATGATCTCAGAGGTCTCTTCCAACCCAGTTAATTTTATGATTCTATGATTCTTACTTTATTCTTCTTGGGATCAAAGATGGTAACTGAATGCCATTTATTTGTCACTTAGCTTCCTCAGCTAACTTGGTTCCTTCTTTATTGGTGGCCTAACAAATCTGACTTTTGTTAAGCCAGTGTTACATTTTCTCATTTTTGTTTTCTCATGTAAATTACTGTTTGCTCCACCTCCCGGTGAGACAAGCTTTTCAAGCTCAATAACCACAGTTCTGCATCTTGAAAGCAGTCAGCATCCCCAGCTGTTATTTTTTTTCAGTCTCGTTGGGAATACTTGATACAACCAGATTGAGATGTCTGGATATTTGAAGCATAATGTAAATACTTGATTTCAGAAAGCCAAATAGATGGTTTATTTTGTGAATTTAAATATTAAAATGTAACTTTAGAAGATATGGCATTTAATACTATTTTAACATTTTTTTACTAGAAGTGAAACAGTTTAACTATTTCGTTCTAATTGTGATTGGGTTTCATATCATAGTAAACAATTTTTGAGCAATTGTTTTCAAACAGATTTTTGGTGACCAGTCTGTAAAAGACTGACTTTTTCCCTCCAGTTCAGCATCTTGTGCAGCAAGTTCTATTTTTGACCTACCCTAGTTTTGAAGCACACAAAGCCGTCAAACCTAATTTGCAGAGTTTTGCACAGAATTGTCCATTAAACGTTATCCAAATATGCCCACAAAAACCCAAGGTTTCATCTGATTGATTTGTCCCATTGCAAAATGTGCACCTGCTGTGAAATGAAGTCACGGAGAAAAAAAAAAGTGGAATAATTTAACTTTTTTATTTGTAAAGATAATCAGGGTTTTTCTGATTACATCTTAACTTCATAAATGTTAAATAACCTATCAGCATCTAGTTGTTGTAAATTATGAAAAAGAGTATTGCTGGGAATATTAACCAACTAAATCCTTGTTCTTTAGTGAACATGAAAATGTGTTATGGCAGGTTGTCATTGTGCTCATGGTAACTTTGACACCAAATAACAAAACTGCCATTTGCACTTAGGGTAAATTGGTTCACTTGTGCTTTTATGGTTCCTTTTATTCTGACATGAATTTATGAACTCTGGAACTAACCAAGTCGTGTGGTTTCCCAGCTGACTTTAACAAATATGCCTATTTTGTTTCTTTCAGTCATCAGAACACACAAGGTAGTAGTTTCTGACTGGCTGCAGATGCTGAAGGCTGTTCTAAAAGAAAGGAGTTTTTTTATGAGTTTCTATGTTGTAAGAGTATATCTTATAATTTTCCAGATGAAAAAGTGATCCTTTGATCTTAGTATTCAGTGAATTGGGTCAAATTGTAGGAGGATATCCACTGGATATTGGAATTTTTCAGGATATTTATTTGATTTTATTTAAAATTTCATTTTCACTTCTTGAGAATATTTTTTTCTTGAACATATTTATTACTGGTATAATTTCTAATATATTGCAACATTTAGCAAAATTTTAAGATTTTGGGTTTCAGTTGTGGCTTGGAGTTTTTTAAATGGTTTCTAATGTGGCCTGAACATTGTCCAACACTGTCAGATAGGTCAATTACTTTGAAATAAGTGACCTTTGCTGCATACTGATGGCTGGATTCTTCTGTCCTTGTTTGTATTTATTCTTTCTTGGGAAATCAAGCATTCTGAATAGTTTCAATTTCAGAGGTTTATGATTAATTTTGCTTAGAATAAATCCACTGATCAGATGCAAAAAACTGAATTGCATGTTACTTTCATAAGAGAGTGGGTTTTTCTGGCTGAAATATCTGACAGGATGGAGAGGAAGGGGGCCTTAACTAGGAGGTTAAAAAATATTTCTATTTGATGTGCTGTCTACCATTTCAAACTCTTACATCCACATATTCTGTTGTGTCCTTTACAGGCCCTCCAATTACAGGGGGGAAAATAATAGTAGTAGTAGTAGTAACAATAATAATTTAGCTGTAACAATATATACTCAATTACTAGCAAAATTATACAACACACACTTAAGTGTGGTCCTCTGGACCATTTCATCTTCCATACATCAGGCAAAAATTAATTTTCTTCGTTGCAGAAATAGTCTACTTCGAGATCACCTCCTAGAGGTTTACTCTGTAACATCCTGCTTGATTTTAAAAGTTGTATTTTGATTATTCCATTCTTAATTACTGGATCTTGATGTTTTTCTGGTAAGCTTTACACTGAAAAAGGAAAATTTTACAGGGGGATTTTGCATTTTTTGTCTCCTTCTCCCTTCACCTCTTCCAACAATTAGTGGCATCTTTGTTCTTCCTATAAGCTGAGCAGTTGAATAAAATTGAAGCCATGCCTCTGCTTTGGGGCTATTTTTTTCAGGTTTTTAGTGTAGAGGCATTTTCTTTGTCTAGCATCTAGTCAAGCAGCAGCAAGTTATTTCTTTGGGATTTTTATATCCTCCTTTTCTTATGAGAATTTTATAAGCTTGGTATTTCAAAGATTTTTCTGATCTTCCAAAGTACATCAGTTGTTTATAGTACCACAAATAAACTTGAAATCTCTGATTTCTTGTAAACTTTTTTTTTTTTTGTTAATGTGCATATTCACATACATACTTAGCTAAAAAAATTGATCTAAAAGGTGCATAGCAGTAGAAAAAAATTATAGCTTCAGGGTAGTAGTATCAATGTAGATAATTTATCAGAAAAGGACCAAAACTGCAATTAAGAGAAAAAGTTGAGTTGTTTTCCAAGGTTGCAAATGGAAAAACTCTCAAGGTTTGGACAAGTCTCATAACTGCTCAAAGACATCTGGTCCTTGTTGCAGGTATCTCTGTGACATCTCCAGTAGGTGTTATGTTAAAAGAAAAATGTGCTTTTACTAATCAGATACATCTTGACTCATTTCAGAAAGGAACGTTGTCTAGTTTGCACTTTGTTCTTTCTTAGGACTGTTCCTTGCATGACTGAAGAATGAAGGAAACACATTTAACAGACACTCCTGTTTGGTCATTCTCTTGGCTTTATGAAATTGATGCTGTCTGCATAGAGCAGTCTAGAGTGGACAAAAAGTAAAAAGCCTGCAGCCCATTTCCTAATTACATAAAAAACCCACAAACCAAACCAAAACCAAACCAACCAAGCAACCAAAACCCTAGAGAATTCATGTGGAGGACGAGAGAAGATTCAGGAACGTATGCCTATCATTCTGATGGGATGGCATATGGCTTAGCTTGTTCTTCTGAAGAAACAGTTTTTTCAGCTTCTCAATGAAACTGGAAAATTAGGAAATGACAGCATGGGAATAGGAATAGTTGGGGAAAATGTTTGAATTGAAATAGTACTACTCAATAAAAACTGAGGGTTTTTTTAACAAAAGCAGTTTGTCTTTACATCAGTTAAAATTACATGTTTCTTGGCTCAAGCTATTGTATTGTACTTTACTGAAGCAGGCTAAGAACCTACACTCAGCTACTGCTCTTGGGCTAAAAAGGGATAATTTGCTGAATGATTGCAATTCCCTTTTTTGATCATACGACTATTCAAACAGCAGTGCTTGATAGCTGTTGCTCCTCTGAAATAAATAAAAGCTGCCTGGTTCCAAGTCAGAAGGTCACTTTTCCCAGAAGTAGCAATTGCAACACAGGCACTGACTGAAGTGAATTTTGGTTTTTAACTAAGAACTGTAATGTCTGTCTTCCAGTTACAATCTGCAGATGGATCTGTTTCAGTTTATGTTTAAATGATTGTAGTTTTCAAAAAAGGCAGTAGGAAAACCTCCAGGGGGGGCTTACATTTAAAATTGCATATGATGAATGACTCTTTGAAGTTGTCCTGCACTGTTGTTAGTATTTCAGATAATCACCAGTTCTTCTGTGTTTCGCAACAGGGATATTCATTGTCAATGTGCCTTTGGAATACAACATCTTGCTAAATGCGAGCAGTCCTGCTCTACTGGTGAAGCCAGTAGGACGTGCACATTTTGCCTTTGTTGATGGCCTAGATCCTTACACTCTGTATGAGATAAGAATACAAGCATGCCAGAATGGTAAGACAGTTTTTTAAAGAATCGCCTACGTGACTGGAAGGGAATGGAGATTTTCCGGATAGATTCAACTCGGCAAAAGAGATGAAATCTTATTTTTACATTGGAGTCAAATGTTTGCCCTGTAAAAGGAAAGCCTAGCACTGGATAAAGCATTAAATATTTCTCCAGGACATATCACAAATATTTTAAATGGAGATTTGAAAAATGTATTTCAGGTTATATGTGCCACTTTATTAAAAGCTCTTCAGAAGGAGCTTAAAAACTTTTGAAAATGGATATACAGAACTGAGTCAGTTCTGTAACTACTCACCAGCAAGAAGTGGTAATCATAAAGACAGGAGAGAGGAGCCCAAACGTTGCAAAATTCCTTGAATTTAATGGAAATTTTCAAAATCCTGTTGAAATAAGTATTTCTAAAATGATGTTTTCTAACCAATATGTTCCTCACCCACACTGGTGAAAATCAAGAGTAATTCATCAGTAGAGCTGTGGTAATTTAAATAAGTATTTAACAATGAGGTGAAATGAGGTGAAATAAGGCAATACTTCATCATGAGCTTCTTTATTTGACATTCATTTGCTTTTACTGTATTTTTTTTTTTTTTGTTCTTGAGGACAAAGCTCCCATCACTGTGCAAACTTCTGGTTTTGTAGGTGGATGTGGAGTGGGTGGTCAAACATATTCAAGAACTGCTGAAGCACCTCCTAGAGAACTGAGCCCACCTATTGTTAAAGCAATTGGATCTGCACTCATAGAATTGAAATGGACACCACCTAAGAAACCAAATGGCATCATTACTAACTACTTTATTTACAGGTAAATGACTTTATCACCTCAAATTCTTAATCTTACTTAATGGTTCCTCTCTTTAGTCCTTGATATACTAGGAGCTGGAAAAAGTGTAGAAGTATATGAAAAAATATGTATTACCTTTCAAATGCTAAGGTAAGATTCTGATCCGTGAATGGCCAAGTTGAGAATATGAGCTCAGACAACAATGACCTTCCTGAACTACAAATAACAAAAAGTGTGTGAAAATATATTTTTAAAAAGTTCAACAGAACAAAAAATTTTACAAAAAATTTGTAAGATAGATACTTATGTTGTGTTTACCCAGATTACTAGGGATGAACTTCAGCCCTCTCTGATAGACAGTTGAGAATTTTGGAATGGAAACAGGAGTAATTCACCATTTCTGAGACTTTTAAAAGCAGAAAAAGGTATCTAGGTTCCTAAAACAGATAAATTTTCCAATTTATGTTCCTGTTTGTAAATAAGTAATCTGGACAGTGATTACAGTGTATTAGTTATATTCCTTGGTGTTTGTATTCCTCTGCCCTGTCTAGGTTGTTGACTGACACATCCTCACATCCTATGAGGAGTTCCTAAGGTCTGTGTGAAGATTTTCCTATATAGATAGCTGTGTTTAGGGCAGTATTAAACTAGCAGAGTGCCAATGTCTACTGTGCCCATTGACCCTTTGTTAAAAGCTCACTGAAGCAACTTCTGGAATAGCTTCAGAAGTCAGAGAATATAAAATTCAAGCCATATATTGAAGAAGAGTTTAAACACTGAAGTTCCAGTTTTTTCCAGCTCTTGAGTACGTGTGGCAAACGCATGCTGGGCTGATCTTAGCTTTCCACAAAGAATTTGGGACTTTTTATTATATTAGAGCTGTGACTGAGAAGACATGGAATCAGATTACTGTTTGGAATCCTCAGTGATAATTAATATAAATTCATTTTTGCCTTAAACGTGTTAGTTGTCTCTAAAAATTCCTGCTGTCTTGAAATATCCTTTTGTTTGCCTTTTTTAAATTATCTGATCAAAACACCCAAGTCCCTCCCCTGCATAAAGAGGAATAAAGTGTGTGTTATAGCCCAGGACATGTCTTCAGTCTGTTGGCTTTGTAAATAAAGCTGATGATTACAGCTGCTATTCCATGGCAACCATAGAAAGGGAAAACAGGAAATATAATGCAGAAAGCCCGCTTCAGTGAAAAATACTGTAAATTGAATTTGACAGCATTTGATGGCATTTGATTATTCTAGTCACAGCCAAACAATGATATAAAGAGTAATATGAAACAGAATGTGTTACTGCCTAGCAGACTCAAAAGCAATAAACCTTCCTCCAATGTGACACAATCACTTCACAATCATAATTGTAGCCTGTTTGATACCTCTGAGTACAGCAGAAGGGCACTGACTGACATAGATACATTTTGTTTTTTATTTAAAGTGAAATGAAAATGGCGCACTGGGGCTCCAGATACAATCGGTATATTCACCTACATAGGCATGAATCACTTGGCAGTTATTTCAGCTGAAGTTTAAATGTGCTTAGACAACAACAATATCAAATCTTTCTCAGATAGCTGCAAAAAATCAGAAATGGGATGTAAGCACATAGTTCTTTTTCATTTTGTAGCCACACATAGCCTTACATTGTTATAGCAGCAAGACTGCAGTATTTCTATGGGAGGTTATGGCATGTAATTTCTTCTTCAGCCTCTTCCTCACTGCATCACCACCAAAATAAATTAATTTAACTCGAAACCTGGAATGCTTGGGGAGCTAGTAGGTGTGCAGATCTTTGCGTTAAAATGGTAAGACTCTTGCTTTCCTCTAGCATAGATCACTGGCAAGTTTGCAGCCATTTTGCTAGAAACCAAAAAATTAAAATGTTCTTTCATGAGAAAAGGATGGTGATATTTTATTTTTGATTAATATAGAAGTTTTAAATGCGTATCTGAGGCTTTTAAACTTTTCTAGCAAGGACCACAACTTAGAAGAGATTGTGAATGAGGAAAGATCTGATTTTATGAGATAACCGCCTAATCTACTTCTTTTCCCATTCCTATCACATGACATCTCTGTGACAACCACAGAAGTTGCTAGTCTGAAGAAAAAAGTATTATAGAAATAGGTGATTTATTTCTTGATGTATTTTAATAAGATATAAGTCACATCAGTTAATGTAATTACTCTCTGTTGACCACCAGCATTGACTGTGTCACATGAGACGGCTCTTAAAAAATAGTGCCTGTAAAATTTTAAGTATTTTTGTTTGTAACTTGCTTAAAGGAGTGTCTGATTTCTGTCAAACTGTCTATGTCATGCCCAATAAGATTATATTATTTAGTGTATATTTCTGAGATTGAAATGTAGCTCTCATTAGCAGAGCAGTCCTGATGGTAAAAGTGCAGCAGAAAAATCAACAGGCAGTTTAAGACAGAAGACATGTCTCAGCAGCTGTTGACTGCTGTGACTTGCAACAGGCTTCTAGACTGACTCTTTAGGAGTAATTCATCGCTTAACTGTATATTCTTAACCATGAATTGCACCCAAACCAGCTTCCAAGGAACATATGTTACTAGATGGTTTAATATAAGAATCCCTATGGATGGCTATGTCATTGAATGCAGAACTCCTGAAGGGTTTCATTTATGCCTGTCATTGATACAATACCCAATCTAAACCAGCGGATTACATGCAATAATTCCTTTTGTTCATTTTTTTCCATCAAAACTTATATTAAAAAAATACCCCAAAACTATAAAATACCCCAAAAGGTAAAAGCTGCATTAGTATAGATTTATATAAATGGTAAGTGAGGCTTCTTTGTTTAATTAAACTGTAGAGGGGGGGCATTGCTGATGTTGCACTGTTCCACCACATTTGACAGTGTGTTTCCCCGGTCACTTGAATTTCACGCCAGGACTTACCAATGTTCCTAGAAATAACTCACTCTGGTAAGGAAAGCAGCAGGCGCTGCTAAAACGTGTGGTTTTGTTGTACGGCGCAAGGTAAACTTGTGAAGAATAATTCTGGTTTGACCTGCGAGACCTCAAGGATTCACTGTCTCCTCACACGTGAGGAGGCTGAGGGGTGAGTGTTGCAGTCGGCGTCGCTGCAGTCCTTGGCGTGCAGCTCTCTAGTTAGCTGTCACAAAGAAGGCTGTGTTCTCCTTCTTATGTCATCCAGCTCAGATTGGCAGTGGGGCAGGGAGAATTTGGCCTTATAAAAATGACTGTCTGAGCATCTTTAAAATGAATGTAAGCAGCAAATCAGACTATGCAGATTAAGAGGCAGCTTCCAGCTCTTGGAAATGTTATTCTCCTTTGCAGCTCGTTGTACATAAGAAACACTTCCAGTTAAATGAGCAGCTGAATCTTAAATCTTAAGACGATTGAAATGATTACAGACTGTTCAACCACTTCTGCTCAAAGTTTATTCATACATGAAGATATTCTGGTTTTTAGCACTACAGATGGAACCATTTACCTAACCATGTTTCATTCATTAAATATTCAGCAGTAATAAGATCTAAATACTTAACCAGGCTACATTGTACAGATTTGCCTGTGGATGAGCTTACAGTTGGTGGCATATTTGATCTTTCAGTGTGGAAAAAAACTGTTTATCACAGAGTTTAGAATATTTATAAAACATAAATTTTTGTATTCATTTAAGGGCGATACTGCTCAGTCAGCAAGACATTAAATGTGACTTTATTGCACTAAAATACACTCTCTTTTCCCTTATTTACAGAGATTTTTTTAGGCATGTTTTTGACTACACAGGGAAAAGACTGTATTTTTAGGTGCAGGAGGAAGATACAGTATTTCAAAATTATGTGTCTTGCATTACATCAGTTAACAGCATCCAGGGGAGAGTTCTGCATAAGTCTTAATTTGCCCTTTTAACAGAGCACAGGGAATTGTATTAAAAACTGCTGGTGGAATGTTGGAGACAATGGGAAATTTTGGACCCCAACTCTTATAGAGAGACTGAGAATTCCTAGGGAATCTTTCCTGCTTCTTCTACTTGCCATTTTTTGCCCAGTTCTGCCAACCAACCTTCAGTATCAACACACAACTTGCCTATTTCTCTGCACTAATGATATTGTACCTCAAAACTCCTATTTAAAAAAAAAACACAGAAAACCAACCAAAAACCACACTTCAACCCTTATAAACAAAACAGTGTCCATATAGTCTGCTTATCTCAGAATTTAGCAAAAATTATTCAGCTTCATATAAGAATGTAGTGTCTTCATTCATGCCTTATATGTCCAGATACAGAAAGGATGAAAAAGCAGCTGTATACACACGTGCATTTGTTATAGTCTTCATATTTGCATGTTAATACCTGAGAATAACAAGCAGCTAAGACTAGGAGTTTTAAAAAAATTGTTGCAATTTGAATTTTTAAATTATTTCCTGGTTTGATCTAATAAAATCAAACTCAACACAATTTTTTGAAACACAGACTTTCTGTTGCCAAAGAAATGTTGTTCAGCTTCTGTGTATGTGTAGTGATGATGACACCCAGTAGCCAGACAAACCAATTTTACTTCTGCAGATTTGTCCTACTTGCACTAAAAGTGGCAGATAATCTAATTTGGTTTTTTGGTTTTGGCATGGAGGGTGAAAGTGCTTTTACATTCTGCAAAGGCCAAGGTTTCTGTGAAGAGTAGGAGAAATACTTAAAGTCATGTGCAGTACAGCACAAGCGTCATTGAGATTTATCACACTGTTTAAATGTAACCAACTTAATTTCACACAAACATTTTTATGCCAAGTGAAAGAATTGATTTGATAACTCTGTTTTGAAGATGAGTGCTTGGCTTATTAAAACTGTTGTAGATTATATAGTAGAAGGGGCCATATTACAAAGGGGCTTAGGATCATCTGTATCATAACCCTGTATACACTTATATATGTGTACATATGTGTGTGTGTATACATACACATATATATATATGTATATATATGTACAAAAATAAAACCCCATTTTGCCAAAAGCCTCTACAGTGAATTGTCCTCATATAGCTTAAGTTTTCGTTCTTAAACAAAAACAGTGTTGGAAAAGAATATGTAGTTCATTACAGAAAACTCTACTTGTGATATTTTAATGAGGTTTTGTGGTGGAGCTGCAAATTCAGCTAAGTCTATGCACAAGGGATTACTTATTCCATTTGCAAGAAAAAATGGGATATTTATTGTGAGCAAACCAGAATTTGAAAGTGCACAGCTTTAATTTTGAGGGCATGATAGAATATTTATCCCTTGTTCACTAGGTAATATTTTTCTCCAGTAAACTGGTCATAAGTTTTCCATAAATGAGGGATCCTGAGATGAGTACCTCCATAAATAGTTTGATTTTCAGAAATGTTGAAAACTTGCACCCATATTGCAATTCAAGTCATTACTTAGCAACTACATACATATTTAAAATTTCACATTCTAATTTATGAAAGTCTCATTTGTGATGTGTTCCATCCTAGAAGGACAATATGCTATTCCGTTGTTACTCTGGTACTCTGGACTGTGACATCACACTTGTTTGATATGTTTTATAGTATTCTTCTAGTTAAAGAAGAATAATTGGTTGCCTCAAAAATCTCGTCTTCACTAGTCAGCACCTAACACAAGTTTAGGGAAATGCTTTTAAGATGCAAAGATAGGTAGGCAGCTCCTTATGTGTTTGTGTGTAATTTGTGGAAATAAGTTTTGTGTTTTTCTGAGATACAGATTGAACTTGGAACTTCAGGATCTACTACTAGGGACTGCCAAAGTTATTTTCAAATTTATTTATTTAATACTTTAATAAAATAAAAAATCCTTTGCTTTTTATTTAATTCCAGGCGTCCTGTGGGCAGTCAAGAAGAACTGCTTTTGTTCATCTGGACTGAAGGAGCCTTGGAGTTTATTGATGCATCCGATGCCCTACAGCCTTTTACTCTGTATGAATATCGTGCCAGAGCTCAAAATTCCGTGGGGTCGGTGGACAGCTTGTGGGCTTCAACCCAAACTCTCGAGGCTTCACCTTGGGGCATGGGAGCTCCTTGGGCACAGGCAACAAGCGCATACTCAGTGCGGCTGAACTGGACCCAGCCTGTCTCTCCCAATGGTGTTATATCCCTGTATCGAGTGGTCTATCAGGAAAAACACAGCGACCCGACATTTAGCACCCCAGCTGTTACAGCACTGACCGTAATGGTAAGAACCGGACTACAAAACCAGTTTTAAGATTTTTTGCTGTGCTTTGTTCTCTGTTGTATTTTAGAATCTCACTTAACACTGATTAGAAAAGTGGGGTTTCCAGTTGCCAGTAGTTTCATTGGTTTAAATTAAGTGTTTCACCGAGTGAAGACTGAAACATTTCACATTAATACTGGATTTCTGGTAGAGGCAAGTAGATTACTTGAAAGCATGGATGTGTCATGTCTAGAGGAATTATGCACATCTACCTTTGTCAGCTTCACTCTGAAAATACTGTCCTGAGCTTTTTGTCTGACTCTGAAATAGTTTCACAGGATCTGCACAAAGAACAGCAATATTACTCCTCCTTGTGTATAATTCTATTTTTTAAATTCAGTTGGAATCATGAAGTGAATGAATTAATTAGTAATTACATAGTTCATATATGCCATGCGTTTGCATGTTCCCTTCATAATTCATCAGTAATAAAAGCAGATCTTCTTTTGTTTCCACTACATGTACTTATATTAGAATATTACTATGCACTGCTGATATGTCTTTTCCTTTCCTTACTTTCTCTGTTTCTTATCGGTGTGTGAAGGGACACACTCAGGAAAGAGCAGGCTGTTTTGTGAGCTGACTGACAATGTTGTGTAAATCAGTGACAGAAATGGTTATGTTTTGTGCATTTACTACTGCTCCTCCCACTAATATATTACATTCTGGTCTTTCTATAGCACGACAGCTTATAGGTAGTTGGACTGAACAGCTGTATGTTAGGATAGTACTGCTATACTTGGCTGTCTTCTGAAAACATGCTTTAGAAAATGCTTAAGGAGGTTGTGATAAAGTTTGGTTTCCTCTGCAGTGCCGCCTCAAGTTCACAAACCTAGAATTTTCCCTAAATTATCTTCATAGTCCATGTTTGTATTGAGTGATACTGGAAATCCCCTAAATTCTTAATTATCCCAATTACACAGTATCTGCTTGACATTCTAGTAGGATCCTAAAGACCTTTCTCTGGGATACCCAATAATAACCTCTACATAACTTCCTCAGACACAGATATCTACAGGACATGGTGGGAGAAGTTTCCAGCTCAGTAATCTTACATACTCTTGTTTGTTATCCAAAGCAGTTTTGTGTCTAGCGTCCTGGAAGTATTAAGTTTATAATACATCTTTTTCTGAAAAAGAAAACAGGTCCTGAACTGAATGATAGGAATGTAGACTTTTGCCTTCTGAAGCAGTTGCATTCACATTGCACAGCATTCTAGGCTTTAAAAAGTACATTAGGATTCTAGAGTTATTGAACTTCAGTGGCATTTTGCTACTTAGCTCCTGTAACTTGTTTTAAGAAAAGTAATCACAATCATAATTGTGATGATAACCTAAGATTTTAAAACCAGCGAAATGACAGGGCTTCTCCTAATACTCTGCTTCAGCAGCATGCAATGTGTTGCTGAGAATCAGAATTGACCTGGCCAGTCATGCATTGCAATGTCTTCTAAGCATGCCAACAACAACAGAAAAAGTCCAAGATGGTTGTACTGTGGGTAATAAAACCTACCAAAATGGTCTTTTAAATAATGTTGCCACAGTGTGTTTCTTTAACAGCATCAGTTTAAAAGCCTTTTAGATTAACAAGCTATTATTTACTGAATTAGTATTTTCCTGGCTCTAAAATCCTTTTTTCCCCCCAAACATTATCCTGAATCAAAATAACATTCTGGCAGCATGTATATAGCTGTTCTACTAGCATTGCACCAAAGCTGACTTGCATGGTTTTTCTACTGCTCTTTGTCATGAACGTGTATGGATTATTATTTTTGCTACCCTTTTTTCTTTTAAATATTATTCTACCCTCCTGGGAGGAATCTTTCTGCACATCTTATCCATCAGTTGCACTCACTTTAAGCTGTTGCAGCTGCATTAACTCAGTAGAGTTGTTTCTGATTTATACCAAGGACCTGAGATCCTACCTCTTCTGAATACGGCAGAAGAGCTGAAGCTTTGAATTAAAGTTATTGACATAAAGTGCAAAGAGTCCTGTTATCAAAGATATCTTCAGGAGGTGAGGTCAATTATCCCAGCAGGCAAAAACCTGGACACCAACTTTCAAAGTTATAAACCCTTAAAAATAGAATTTTATCATGAAATTGCAGGTATACCCTTAACTGTAGCTTTGTGAATGAGATACTTTAATTAAAATGTAATTTTATTGAAGGAACTAGCATTCCAATGATTAAACTTCTGCCCCTTTAAAATATAGCTTTCAGGGGTACTAGGCTAAATCATTTAATCTCCTAAAGCATCTCTATTGGAGCTCCCTCGTGGGATATGCCATTAGTCATTCTCTCACACGAGCTTCCATGTTACAAGTAAGACTTAAAGTATTAAATGAGCAATGAGTTCGGTCCTTTATTTAATCTGTTAGACTCCATTCTTATCCCATTAGATTATTCCAGAAAGAAAAAAAAAAACCAGCGCTAGAATCACAGTAGCTGATCCCACCCTTGTGCTTGTCTGCCACAGGACATAAAGCTTGACCGAAACCTAAAGTGGAAATACAATCCTAGTGGCACTGCAGGATACAAATTAAGCTTTCACTATTGTCCCTGCAGACTGTTCTAGTTTGACAGCATTGTTTCCATCCATTTCCAGAGCCAAGTGAGAAGCATCTTCTGGGTTTTCAAACAATTTGACAGACTTATATCCACTCTACCTTCCCAAAATGCAGCTATTTGCTCCCCTCTTCAGGTGCATTAATATGTATTTGAATTAATACATCAAAGGTATGGCTGTCTGGTACCTAAAGCTTATCACTGACTCTTTGGAATTTTACACTGCCTATGGAGGTGAAAATGAGAACTCAATTCTGAGAGCAAGAGCTGCTGCCACTGAAATGAAAGGAGGATCTCCTTGTGCCCTTAGAAGCAAGTGACACAGAGTGAGCCATTTTGATGCTTCACAGTTAAAGAGCAGTGTCACCCATTTCCTTAGCTTGTTTGGCCAGGAGTGTAGTGACAGATGTTAGGTGACAGCAAGTTAAACTGACATTCTGGTTTATTTGCTGAGCAAAGTCAAGTCAAGACTGGTTACAGCAGTACAAGTGTCTCCCACAATGTCTTTGCGGTTCATTGTAACCCTCTAAAGCAAGAATGATATTTAGTGTCTTATTTGACAGCATTAACATAAGACAGATGTGTTTATAGGGGAATGGATTGACAGTAAGTTCTCATTTACAGAAATCTGCATAAAGTGACTAAATTGTCAAAGCAAGCTTCTCACTCTTGTGAACTTAGGGCTTAAGCTTGTGAACATAGAACGCAGAGCTGATTTCATTATAAAGCCAGTACCTGCCAAACAGCATCAAAGCTTCACAGTTCTTTACCTGTTCTATTCCAAATGTTGCTGTGAGGTAAAACCATGGGTAGGTTTGGGCATTTCTCAGTAGGTGCTTTGTGGGGTGTGTAATGCTGTTTTTCCCATGACAATTATATCAAGTGTTTGGTTGTTCAAAGCCAAGAAGATGAGTAAAAAATTTAAGAAGAATATGTAGCCGTTAGAATGTGCTTGGAGAAGGAAAAGCATCCAGAGATGAGGGTTAAAAAGAAAAACTGCCTGCTTGGTGGGCAGTGACCACCAATTATTGTTATGTAGAATCAAGGTCTCAGTGTGTTAAATTCACCTCAGAAAGGTGTAGATAAAAGTACAATGTGCTTGTTACAAGATGCAAAAGCATCTTGTATAAGCATTATAGACCTTATTCCTGTGAAATTCTGCGCCTGTGCCTACCTAGAAGCACAGGTCTTCTCAGAGTGTATTTTGCAGCGTGAGGCTCTCAGGCCCAGTTTATCATTACAGGCTTTTTTTTGGCATAGCTATGCCAGGTTGGGGTGTAAAAAATTAACACATCTCTTAGCTGTTATCACTGCACCAGCAAAGCCTTTGGTTTGGATGCAGCTATGCTAACAGCTGAGAGCACATGTTGGCTTCCCTTACATTATTTGGGAGATGGTATATAACTACACTGGCCAAGCTTCTCTTGGCAGTATTTCATCTGTGTTAGAGAAATCTGCGTTGCAGAATAACAGTAATAAAGACTTTGGTAGGAGGATGAGGTTTTGGCTTGCATGATTATGTTATAAGCAGACAGCAATTTGTATACCAAATATATAACCTGAGTAAGAATATTAAATACAGGTTATTTGTTAAAAAATTCCATATCAAACATATTATATCAGAAATAATCTGGAGTGGTCGGTACTGCCATATATATACGTGCCTCCCATGCAGTAATTTACGGGTATCTGGAACCATGCCTCTGGAGTTAGTGTCTTTTTATTTGTCACATTTAGAAATACATAATACATTCCTGTGTGGTCCTTCATTTCTGCTTCGTCATATAGACTAGTGAACATTTGGCAGCATTAGAGATGAGATACCACATAGTTATTAACTTCCTTGTACATATTATTCACTAATGCGGTGGGAAGGACTGTACACGGCAACTTTCTTATTCTTGTGGCTAAAATCTTCAATTACTTCTTGCTTAAGTATGCTAAGGAGAGGAACCAGGGAATCTTCTTTATGCACGCCTATTTCAGATGCCTGGGAAATGGACTGCACTAAGAAAACAAGATGAGAGTAAATGAAGGGATCCCTGCACATGCCAGAAGTTCAGAAGATGTGCTACTTAGCAAAGAATGAAAGCTGTGAACGGCAGTGGAGGGCAAAAGTTAATTAGGCTACTGTGCTGCTCTGAGTGAGTGGAAAGTAGCCACAACCAGAAACAAGATGGCTACTCAGCAGTGCCCTAATACAGCCAGAAGATCATCTCCTTAGCTCTGCAAGGGCTTATGGGTTAGGGGGAAATCATACACAGATGACTAATTTTTTTATGGTTCACAGACGATCAAAGTGAAATTCAGCAGCTGTTCAGGACAAGTGACCACTCTAACGGCTGTAATATAACCTGCTAAATAGAGAGGGAATTGCATGAGAGCAAGAGGTTAGCTGTGATTATCGGCAGGTGAGTGCTTTATTGAAGTTGAAAGACCATTAACATTGATGGAGTAATTATTTCAACTTGAAAGTAATTACCTTGATGGGTGATAACTTCTCCAGTGTTCCCAGATTTGATTGGACCAAACAATTGTGAACTCTTGAAGCCTAGAAAAATATTACAACAATACTGCAATGTTTAAATTACTGAAACCACTGTTAGAGTATTTTAATTATGCCTAACAGTGAGAAGATTTTAATGTACAACAACTGGTGACCTCTCATGTATAGAGACATTTGCTTTCTAATTTCAATGAAATGATCCCCACCTACTACGTGTGTGCTGTATGTGATGGGTTTGCAAATGAATCGTTTGATTTAAATGCAGTTTTTAAGATTCAAAGCCTCGTTAGCACAGTTTCAGGAAAGGCTTGTACTGGAATTGCTCTAATTGTTTTATTTGCCAGGAAAGCCCAGTAATATAAAATGCTTTCCGTGTTTTAATCTGTAGAACTGTTAAGCTTACATAGGATGAATACAGAACAAGTGCTCCTTCACATTGAAGGCAGCTTGAAAAAAGTGTGTGAGGCAATCTGTGTCTCACAGATTCTGTTGTTTCCATGCTGCTGCAGAATATGCTGGATTTGGCACTATAGCTCTGTTTAAATAAGCATTTGGATTGGCGCTATGATGCCCCTCCAGAAACTGATTAAGTGCTTCAGTAAGCCCCACCTATCAAGACAGACATGTAGAATTGCCTAATTAGAGCAGAAAGGATGAAATGGATTGTTGCACAACTTTGATGATTTTGAAGTACTGTGGTAATAGAACTGGATGAGAATGGTGAGAGAGAAAGAGAGAGGCTTCAGCTTTTCTATTTATACCATCCTTGCTGTAAACAAGCCCACTTCACTGTCTCCTGGATATTTTCAGCAGCTTCAGGAACATAGCTTTAGACCCTGCTGGAACTCTGCCAAGAATGAAAGAATCCTTGCAAGTTAGGTTGCGGGGTAGCAAAGAAAGGTTTGTCTGGTGTCTGAGAGGTCTTAATATGTTGTCAGGCAACTGATGATTTGAATTAGTGAAGTTACAGCAAAGACGTTTATTTCACTACATTTTTTCTCTAATGTTTTCTCCCTAATTCAGCGTCCAACATGAAGTTAACAAAACTTTGTCTGGCCATAAATTTTTGGACCAGAAGTAAAAACACTTGAGAGGGTTATGTCTGACCATGCCTAATCACACATTCCAGATTGACTAGACCAGAGTGCCTGGATCAATAGGTAATTTCTTCAACAAATAAATTAGTTACCTATTTGGAAATACCTGATGTATTTTATCCTTGGGCTTCTCCTTCCATAAGATCCATTTTTCACCCATTATGTAGGTCTTTTTTTGATCAGTGAAACACATGGAGAGTTAGGTCTTTTGAGAGATATTTATATTGTTTGACTTAAGGTATCTAACCTAGTTAAGGTCATGAATGTCCTCTATACACCATGAAACCTCCATAACATCTAAGGCATGGACATTTACCATCCTTGGCCTGCAGCTGTTCACACAAGACTGCTTTTGTCTGATGCACTTGTGTCCCACTATGGGCAAGTGTCAGACAAAGAAGGTGTTTAATTTTACACTCATTAATCAGCTTTCTTAACCCACACAGTGGAATTACACAGTTTGACAGATATAAAAGATGGTACCCTCTGACAGAAAGGTGGTTGTGGGCAGCACTCTGGCAGTGGTAATCTTTTCAGTCTGTGCATCTGCAGTCATAAGGGAATAGGTGACCACCTGACAAAGGCTAAAGGCTAAATGAGATTGCATAAATGCTTCATGTATACTGTTTCTCTATATGGAGAATGTTTTTATATATGCTTTTTATTTATGTTTTCTGCAACTCTTGCATTGAGACTAAGATCAAACTGACCAGGCACTGTAGGAAAACACCATTGACAGATTGTTTTCTAATTTGTAAAAACAAAAAACAGAAATCCCCACAAACCTTCACTTTACTAAGTATAATTTGTTAGGAAGCTATACTATGAGGCCATTCTTCCCTTTGTACCCGATTGTGTGTGATTGCACTAAATCTGCTTTAAAAACAAGGTTTTGGTAAGCTACAGATGCTGTTTCATGTATAAGTAGGAAATAAAAATTAAGACGGAGGCTGAAATTTGTTGGGTAATATGTACAGCTGCTTTTCAAATTAGATATCTCTTTAAAAATGCTTTATTGGATTTGACTAGATTTTAATTCACATTTAACCAACATTCTTAAGTGGATGTATCAGGCAACTGCAAGATAGCGCTCTTTGTTGGTAAAGTCATAGGGCAGCTTTCTAAAAATCCCCAGAGTCATGCCCAACAGTTACAGATACAGGAATTCTTCAGCTGATAATTAGGCCACTCCCCAGCCCCCATCCTACCCTTCAGCCCCCCTTCCCTCCACAGATAAGGTCTTTTATTCAAATTGGCTGAGAAGCATTATGTCATATGCTTATATTTCATATGGAATTTTAGCAAACAATGGATAGTTTTAATA